>CM033712.1:57900168-59122067 GCA_019671005.1 Hibiscus mutabilis
TCCATTTCTGGCCAACTTATTGGCATTTCCGATTCACGAGTTCAATGTTATATTGGGTTTTGATTGGCTTAGCGAACATCAAGCTTGGGTGGATTGAAGAAAGAAAAAGTTGTATCTTTGAGGCTTTGGCAAGGAGAACATCACCCTTATGAACTCAAGAAGCCATTCGTTGTATGCAATGACATTGGAAGCCAAGAATAAACCTCGATTACAAGAAATTAACACCGTGTGCGAATTCTCAATGTGTTCCCTAATGAACTTCCGGGTTTACCTCCAACTCGTGAGGTTGAATTTTGCATTGAAGTGTAACCTGGAATAGCCCCAGTTTCCATTGCACCTTACCGTATGGTCGCAGTTGAACTTAAGGAGCTGAAGGCTCAAATTCAAAACTTACTGAATAAAGGCTTCATCCAAATTAGTTCCTCACCTTGGGGAGCACCGGTTCTCTTTATTAAGAAGAAATATGGATCTATGAGGTTGTGTATTGATTGCCGACAGTTAAACAAGGTAACCATCAAGAACAAGTATCTATTGCCAAGAATTGATGACCTATTCGATCAACTTAAGGATGCCTCAGTGTTTTCCAAGATTGATTTAAGGTCATATTATTATCAAATAAGATTTAAAGAATGTGATGTACCCAAAACTGCTTACGATACAAGACATGGACACTACGAGTTCTTAGTGATGCCTTTTGGGCTAACTAATGCACCAACAGCCTTCATGGATCTAATGAATCGAGTTTTTAGACCCTATCTTGACAAGTTCGTGGTGGTATTCATTGATGACATCTTGATCTATTCTAAGAATGTTGTAGAACATCGAGAACACCTTTGCAGCATGCTTTAAACTTTTCGAGAAAAGTAATTGTTTGCTAAGTTCTCCAAGTGTGAGTTTTGGCTCACTGAAGTTGCCTTTCTTAGGCACATTGTATCAGCTTTAGGCATCCAAGTATATCTGAAGAAAATCCAAGCCATCCTTGATTGGCATTCACCAAAGAACATTGGTGAAGTAAGAAGTTTCCTTGGTCTTGTTGGTTATTATAGAAGTTTCCTTCGGAAAAACCATTACCTCATAACTGAACTACAAGTCCAATCTACTATTATATCGAGAATCAAAACATTACAAAATCAAGACCATAAACTCCAATCTATAACTTCTAAATTGCAAGATCGTGATGATCCTGACTTCAGAGTTAATTCTAAAAGATTGCTATTTTTTCGTGATCGGGTCTGCGTACCCAAAGATGAAACTCTTCGCACTAATATTCTCAAGAAAGCCCACTCAAGTTCTTTTTCTGTTCACCCAGGTACTTAAAGATGTTCAAAGATCTCTCAGAACTTTATTGGTGGTCGGGCATGAAACAAGCCATAATTGATTTCGTGTCCAAATGCCTTATATGTCAACGTGTTAAAGCTGAGCATTGTGTTCCTACTGGTTTATTGCAACCTATTGATCTACTACAGTGAAAGTGGGAGAAAGTCACCATGGATTTTTTTCCAGTGGTTTACCATTAACTCCCACTAAATGTAATGCTATTTGGGTCATTATAGACCGTTTCACCTAGTTAGCACCCCCTACCGGTTAGAATAGACTATAGTCTTCCTAAATAAGCTGACTTGTACATCAAGGAAGTTATCCAACTCCATAGAGTACCAAAGTCTACCATCTCTGATCGGGATCCATGGTTTGCTTCTCGATTCTAGAGATCATTGCAAGGAGCTCTAGGCACCAGAATTAATCTTAATACCATTTTCACCCTCAATCTGATGGTCGGTTAGAAAGGGTAATCCAAATTCTGGAAGACATACTTCGTGCATGCATTATCGATTTCAGGGGATCTTGGGAGAAATCCCTACCCCTCATTGAGTTTTCCTACAACAATAGTTATCAAACTTCCATTAAGATAACATCATATGAAACGTTGTATGGCAGACATTGTAGAACACCTTTGTGTTGGTCTGAGCTCGGTGAAGGCAAGATGCTAGGCCCTCACATACTTCGAGAAACTGAAGAATAGGTTACCATTATCCATGATCATTTGAAAGCTGCCTTTGATCGAAAAAGGACTATGCTAATCTCAAGCGAAAGGATATACATTATTAAGTTGGAGAGAAAACCTTTCTTAAGATTTCACCGTGGAAGAAAATTTTAAGGTTTGGCAAAATGGGAAAGCTTAGTCCCTGATTCATTGGACCTTTCGAGGTTGTAAGAAAATTGGCCCTGTGGCTTATCGATTATCGTTACCCTAAGAACTGAGCAAGATCCACAATGTATTCCATGTATCGATGCTCCGAAAGTAACTCTCTGACCCTTCGCATATCATTGAGCTTGAGTTTGTAGAGATTCAACCTAATTTATCCTATGAAGAGGAACCAGTTCAGATTATTGCAAAGGAAGTTAAAAGACTTTGCAACAAATCTGTTTCATTGGTCAAAGTGTTCTAGAGGAGCCACACTGTTGAAGAGACAACTTGGGAACCAGAGGAGACAATGAAGAAGCAATACCCTCATCTCCTCGGGAATTTTTCTTAAGGGGGAAGAGTTGTAAAACCCTAAAAACTGGTCTAGTCAGAATTGGGTTCCGGTAATAGGAAACCCTACACCGAAAAAGTCCAAATATTGCATTAACTTTCACCATTTGGTCAATTACATTGGACTTTAATTGAGCCAATTTATCAATTAAGGATCTAATTGAAGTTAATGAAAACTGTTTAGTGACTAAATTGTAAAAATTGAAAGTTTAGGGGCAAAAGTAGAAAATTTGAAAAGTTAAGGGACCATTTTGTAATCATCCCATTTTTGGAATGAGCCACCTCCTTGATTGCCTCCACCCCACGTGATATTGGTCGTTTCTTGCCTAATAAAAGATGACAACTTGATGGATTATTTTGAATTGAAAAAGGAAAGAAAAGATGGAAATTATTAGTTTAAGCTTACCTTTTGAGGAAGGAAATCACCACCGATTCTTTCTTTAAAGAAATAGGGAGTTTTAAGATGTTTAAAACTTGTCCTCTTTGTTTACAACAATACACCAAACCATCTCTCTCAAATATTTTATCCTTTGCTTTAAGACAAGCACACACCACCATTGTTGTCTTCTTCCTTGAGCTCATGCTAACACCTCTAGCGGGGAAGCTCCAAAAAGTTTAGATTTCTTCTATCTATTGATCCTATTTTATATCTCTCGATTGGGCAAGATTAAGCCCCTAATTAATTGTGGATTCCATGGATAGTTGAAGCTTAATTTCAAGCTAAAGTTATTGAGCACCTATGGTAAACTTAGGATTTTTAAAGCTCTAATCCATAGGAATTTGATAACTAATAGCTATTTCGAGTTGAATATTAATTTCGGTATATCAATTTTAATGTATCCTCTTGTTTTACCTAGCTCAAGAATTGGAGAAGGAAAATCCATCATCTCAATCAAATGTTAGGAACAAGGGAGTGGTCATCCGAGAGCCGTATGAGCTTTGGAAAACAAAATGAGTGTAGTCGGAGTCTCGGGAATAGGCTAGGTACCTTTCCCAGTTCATTGTTATTAAATATTGCATATCTAACATCGTGTCTAAGGACATTGCATCGAACCTCTTTGGAGACTACGATTCTAAGTTGTGGTAAGCTATTACATTGAAATATTGCTTATAAAAACATTGATATTGCCATTGTCATCATTGAAGCATTGAAATATAGAAGCATCGACCATTCGACATTGATATCGTCTTTGAAATAATCATCGTTACAGATATTGTCATTGCCATTGAGAATATTGTCATTGCTATTGTCATTGAACCTTGATATTAATATTATTATTGCCATTGAAATATTTCCATTGATATTGTTATTGGTATTGTTATTGAACCTTGGATTCAAAAGGACATTGGATACAATTGGCATGCCATAGAAATCATGATCTCATTGGTACGGGTGGACTACGGTCCTTGGGCTATAGCCTTTATTGTGGCGAGGCGGAGGGATGATTGTGTTATTGGTCAATTGGTGAGGCAAAGAGACTAGACCATTAATTGATTTGGTGAGGCGTAGGAATTCGTGTATCAACTATCTTGATTCGATCTAAGGAATAATATTGAATTATGATATAATTGCCATTGAATATGAATTGTTGCATTGTCATTGATAAAACATGATTTGGAATTTGTTTTATTGTTATCAGTATTGTTTATGACTACCTCACTAGGAAAAGTATGCCTAATGCATTTCATTTCATGAATCTTCATGTTTATCGCGAGATCGGGGCAATTGAAGGTTTTTGGCAAGTCACGGCATCTATAGAGTAATGTTTATCGACTCTACAAACTCCTAATATGGTGGCATAATAGTTAGACAAGTCATATTTGACCATTTTTATGTATACTTGTGGAGTATGGGTAAAGAGTTTAAAGTGACCTTTTAAGAATGCTTTAAGTAGCTAAAATATGTAAATTGGCCTAAAAAGGTAAAATCATAGTAAACGGGTTCATTTGGCTATGAAATTTGGCATGATAGATTATAGTGTTATAGATTTGCCTGTAAAATTTCATAGGAATTGGACATTGTTTGACTGGTCAAAAGGCATAAAAACCAGACTAAAAATGACATTACAGTGTAGGGCGTATCGATACGGGTGATGGTGTATCGATACGAGTATGCAATATTGGTCATATCTGTATAGGCGTACCGATACTGCTATGGGCATATCAGTGCGAAAATTTGACACTAGAATTTGGTTTGTAAAAAGGTTTCGATACGGCTTTAGGGCGTACCGATTCCCTTCTTCATGTACCAAAATGGCTAAGTCTGTACCGGCACGAGTTTTCGCTATTGAAATCCTTAATTGATAAAATGTACTCCAAGTACCGATACAGATGAACCCAGTATCGGTACAGATTCACCAACCCTCAACCGTTTTAAAGGTTATAACATAGGCGTATCGGTACGACCTCTTAAGTACCGATACCAATATAGGTAAATTTGTTAAAAGTTAATTGAACAAGTTTGGTAAATTACACAATGGTCACTACTTGTTAAATGGCTTAATTGACTATGTGAATAACCTCTGATTGGAATGAAAATTTATAGACTTATTGTTTATAGGTTGAACTTCATATTGGTAGGTTTAATTTCTGGTAAGGACCGCTAAATCATTAAATTATAGATTGGCCCCTAAATTTTAAATTTAGTCATGAAAAGAAAACTGTAGTGTAATATCGAATTTCCGACTCCATTGTATTGTCATTGTTGTGTTGAATCACTAAAGATTGAACAATATTGCCAAATGGGCCACCGTATTTAGCATCGATAGCATACTCCGACCCGGTTCTCTACCAGGCCGGGAAGGAGTGTTACAAAAATCTTAAACCTAAATTTAGTTCTTAATCGATAAAACCCTAAACTCAAAGGTTCCCTAAATCGCTGATTGAAAATAGAAACGACTTATCTTTTGTTAACGGATGCATTATGAGTGTGATAAACTCTTAGTCTCAATGTGTTTTCATTTTGATTTTTATTTTTTAATACTTTTACTGATGTATATTTCTTTCATTATTTTATCTGTTATATATGACTCGTCATAACAATGTTAAAAATTTAATGGTGGAGTGATGAAAAAACACAATGTTAAAAGTTGAGTGAGTAAATTGGTCTTTTTTAAAGTTGAGTGACCAAAATAAGTCACAGAGCAAAGTTGAGTGATGATTTAGGTATTCTACCCATATACATATATATATATATATATATATTATATTCTAGTAGCATGTAACATAATATTCCAATTTTACTATTCTAACTAGACCAATAAAAAAGTTAGGAACCTAATTGAACTTTAAGACCAAGTTCAAGCACCTAATAGAAGAAAAAAAAAACTAAAGTACCAAATTGAATTTTGAAGTTAAGTATAGGTAATGGAATATATATTGGATTTATGTTCAATACACTGGTGATGAGAATTTTTAGTTTCTACAAGCGCCTTAATTTTAGGGTTTAGGGACTTAGTTTAGGGGTTTAAAATTTAGGGGCAACAACTATAATTTAGGGTTTAAAGGTTAGTGTTTAGGTTTTAGGGTAATATGTTGAGAGTTTAAGTTTTAACCTATAAGCCCTAAATTCTATTCTAAACTATTAAATATAAACCTGTAAACTGAAACCCTAAATCCTAAAACTAAGGAACATGTAAAAACTAAAAGTTTCCACTGTCATTATACCAAATAATTATCCATATATATTTACCCTTTCTCGTGGATTTTATAACCCATACCCATCGGGTCAATTCAATCTGTAAAGTTCAACTAACTAACTGCCACGAGCGGAGGGTGAAAGTGAAGATGCTCTGAGAAAGAAGAGCAAAATTTATCAAAAAAAGAAAAGAAATTCCTTCTTCGTCTATCAATCTTCTGTATTTCTATACTATTATTTTTTTTTTGAAAAAAAAGCGTTAAAATTTCCCGAAATAATCAATTTGAGTTTTCACATTGACGTCCAAATCAAAGCGGAAAAGAAAATGGAGGGAGTTTGGGAAAATTTCATGCGGAACAATCAAGACACCTTCAAATCCCTTTTTCTGCGCAAGAAATTATCATCCATTGGCGAAGATTCCAAATAAGAGCTCCTACGCCCATCCCTCAGCTCTCTTCTCTCGCAAATTCCGTCGTTTTTCGCTGTTGCAAGTACCCCCCCCCCCTCCCTTTCTCTCTATATACACATATATGTGTATATATATACACACATTTCAACTGCACATTGTTCGTTTCTGTTGAAATCACATTCTGAAATCGGAACTCAGATCAAAATGTCAATTTGGGTTTCTTAGAATGTTACTGCTGCAATTTTAAAATCTATGCATTCTGTTCTTCAATGATAATTGGTGCATTTTTTTCCTTTTAATTATCTGAATGTGCTTTTTATTTACTCACTGTTGTAGGATTCTTAAAATCCCTACTGAAGAATTACAACATCGTTTCGATATAGAGCTTCCCGAAAGTGTTAAACAGCTTTTCACATATGCTAGGAACTTTTTAGAGTTTTGCTCATACCAAGCATTGCATAAAGTGAGTAGGAATCCGGATTATTTGAGTGACCCGGATTTCCGTCGGTTAACCTATGATATGATGCTAGCATGGGAGGCACCCTGTGTTGAGTGTGAACGTGGAACCAAAGTAAGAGATGCACTGGAGTTGTTTGCCGCACATGTTCTTCATATGTTGACTAAAAGCTTTGTGTATGAGATTTTTCTGGGGATTGACGGTTGGCGTTGAAAATGATCTCTGAAATTCTCTTGTCTTGTAGGAAACTTCACCCAGCAATGATGAAGTCGAGGACGACGAAGATGGGTCATTGTTTTATTCAAGTCCCATGAGTATGGCAGTTCAGGTTTGTTCTACTTTTGCTAGTTTCATATATTTCATTTATTCAACAATGTGCATTCTTGTGCCTTTTAGTTACCTTAGTTACCTGGGACTTGCTTTAACTGACCACCTATATTTAGTGAGCCAGAGTTTGAAAGTCAAGGGGAGAATTAGGAGATCAACATTGAAGACAAACATTTAAGCATGAGAGAAAGGACAAAATACCTATAAGAGATGAAGGTAATTAAGAGAAGAGGAACATACTAATTAAATTCAGTAGAAATTTCTAAACGAATAGGAATAGCATAGAATTTGTGATATTTAAAAGGTTTAAAAGGTACACAATTAATGTGAATAAAAGGGAAGGGGTGGCAGGAAGTAATAATATTAGAAAAGGCCTATTAAATTTGTTGGCTTATGAAATGAGTTTGGAGGAAGCCTAGGCCAGGGAAGGGGGAGATTATATTCGAAATTTATTCTTTACTTTTCTATCAGGTTGATGACAAGAAAACTGTTGGGCGAGAGGCCTTTGAACGAATAGCTCCTGTCTGTGCTGTTGTTGCAGATATAATAACAGTTCACAATCTTTTTGATGCATTGACAAGCTCTGCAGGCCCCCGACTTCACTTTATTATATACGACAAATACCTCCGAAGCCTCGACAAGTATGAATGCATTATTGTTTTCTATCAATTTTATGAACTCTAATGGCTTATGTGATTTAACTGTTGTGCCAAGTCACTTGAATTAAACAAGAGGGGGAATGTTTGGGCTAAGACTTAAAAATACTTGTCTTTTAATACTTTTCTTAAACTTTACATCTGTTACAATTTGTTTTAAATATTTTGAACTTCTAAATAAATGGATCATGAAAGCTACGGTGATCAATAGTGCAAACTTTCATGAATCGAGGTGTAGAAAATATTTAATTAATTAGTCTCAGTTATCAATTCTAAGTAAGTATTTTTGGGTTTGACTTCTTGACATCTGTGATCAAATTGGATAAAATAGCAAACATGTCTACCTGTATTTTCTTTATATTGTGACTTTTGGGGGCTACTTGACATCTGAGTTTAAACTGTCGAGATAGTTATTTATCATGGATCTTTGAAGAATAAAACCGTATAGTAGTGTTGGTTGTAGACGATATACTTCAATTATTGTAAATATTATTTATTAATTATCTGCTAACAATTTAAGATTAATTCTAAAGGGATAAAACTCTTATCTCCTAGCATTATTCTAGGATTCTTATCTCTTAAGGGATAGAGTTCGTATCTTCTAGTTAGATTCAAATTTAAATTAGAGTAATTTGATTGTAACATAACTCTTTGTATTCAGCCTATTTAAAGGCCTTGTACCGATGCATTATTCAATTCAACATTGAGAATTCATTTTTTCTCTACAAAACAGTCTCTCAATTAATAACATGGTATCAATTGCTTATGTTTTTTTTCGATCCACAAAACCTAGAGAATGCATACCCCTCCAACATCTGAAATCAGTTTAGGGTCTGATCAAACCCTCCCTCAAGCAGATCTGGCGTATAGTGCATGTAGCAGCAGTCGAAAGATCAGCAGCGAGTAACTTGGGGAATTAAAACAGATGGCTGGGAAGACATTAGTAAAAACTGATCAATGCATGATCATGGCAACAAACGAAGGTAGCATTTCCTTTGCAAGTACTGTTGGTAAAAAAAATCTCATCCTTTGGATAGTTGATTTTGGGGCTACTGACTACATGACAAGAAATACAAGTCTTTTTCTTACTCTTACAATGCAACCTTGTCACAAGAGTGTGAAGACAGCTGATGATTCGATGATTGCAGTAGAAGGGATTGGAACAGTCTACATTAACAAGGACATTGTTCTTTCCTCTATTTTATATGTTCCCAACCTAAAATGCAATTTACTCTCAGTCAGTAGATTATGTGATGTTTTTCAGTGTTTCACTCAGTTTGATTTTGTTGGTTGTGTATTTTCAGGAAATGGCTTCGGGAAAGGTGATTGGCAATGCTAAGCTATGTAGTGGCCTTTATCTTCTTGAAGGCCAACCTCTTCCAATGGACAAGTTCACTCAAGTTGCACTTTTAAATCTGTTTGTTTACCCTCTCAAATTTCCAATTTAAGTTCAAAAGAAATTTTGCTATGGCATTTTCAACTAGGTCATCCTAGTTTCTTTTAACTTCAGAAATTATATCCTAAATTATTTCTTACTAAAAAACCAGCTTCATTTACTTGTGATGTCTGTCAAGTTGCCAAATATAAAAGAAATTTTTATCCTTCATCTTCTTATAAAGCTTCACAACCTTTCTCTCTTATTCACAATGACATTTGGGGTACTTCTAATGTTAAGAATATCGCAGGGGCTCAGTGGTTTGTTTCCTTCATTGATGATCACACTATGATTGAAACTCAATTTTGCAGTAAAATTAAGATATTCAAGAGTGATAATGGGAGTGAAGTCTTTACTAAAACTTTGAGTATATTTTTTTTAAAGAGAAAGATATAGTTCATATTAGCTCTTGTATAGATACTCCTCAGCAAAATGGAGTAGCCGAGAGAAAAAATCGACATCTACTAGAGGTTCTAGGGCCCTCTTATTTTCTTCTAATGTCCCTAAGCACTTTTGGGGAGAGACATTACTTCATGCTACTTTTCTAATTAACAGGTTACATAGTAGAGTTCTGGGGTTCAAAACACAAAGGGAGGTATTTCTTCAAACTTTTTCTTCCTTCAAACCAATGCCATGTACACTACCCATTAGAGTTTTTGGTTCATGTGCTTTTGTTCACATCTCTAAACAATTTCGGGGTAAGTTAGATCCTAGGTCCATCAAATGTATCTTCCTAGGATATTTTTTTTCTCATAAGAAGGGCTTTAAATGTTATTCCCTTGTCACTAGAAAAATTTATGTTTCTATGGATGTTTCATTTCATTAATCTCAACCTTTTTTCTTAGATTCTCAAATTCAAGAGGAGAGTTGGGATGAATTTCAACCTCAACAGATTCAGTTTCCTCTAAAAGAACCTACTGTTTTGTTACCTCTAAATGAACCTACTGTTACACCCACTTCTATTCCAACACAAGATCATATCCTTGAATCTACTATGATACCTGATTCTATTCTTGAACCTTTATCTCCTATAGTTGGATCTATACCAAAAACTCCATTAAATCTTCCTTTAGAGACCCAACTTGAAACCATAGAACTCAGTGTCTATACAAGGAAGAAAATGAGGCCTATTTAGGACACTACACAGCTTAGGGCTGCTCAAGAATTGGAATCGATCCCATTGTCCTTGGAGGAGGAATAAGGTATGGAAAATTTGAATAATGATGATATTGAACATATTGATACATCTGACTTACCTATTGCTAAAAGAAAAGGTGTCAAGAAATGTACAAATCATCCGATACAGAGATATGTGGCTTATGGAAAACTAATGCCCTCATTAAAGGCTTTCACAACCAAGATTGATAATGTTCAGATCCCTCAAACAGTATATGAGGTCTTGAAGAATCCAAGATGGATAAAAGCTGTAGAAGATGAGATTCAAGCCCTGCAGAAATATAAAACCTGGGAGATGACTTATTTACCTCCAAGAAAGAAGGCTGTAGGCTGTAAATGGGTATTTACAGTTAAATATAATTCGGATGGGAGCATTGAGAGGTTCAAAGCAAGGCTGGTTGCAATGAGACTTACTCAGTCATATGGGATTGATTATCAAAAGGCATTTGCTCCAGTGGCAAAACTCAACACAGTCAGAATCTTACTGTCCCTTGCTGCGAATTTGGATTAGCCTCTTCATCAACTAGATATAAAGAATGCCTTCCTAAATGGGGATCTAGAAGAAGAGGTGTACATGCAAAAGCCACCTAGTCTAAATGAAAACTTAGATCCAACTAAGATATGTAAATTGTTAAAATCTCTCTATGGTCTTAAACAATCACCTAGAGCTTGGTTTGGCAGATTTACAAGGGTTGTTCTAAAAGATGGTTACCTTCAATGCCAAGCTGATCATACTATGCTCATCAAGACCTCTTTTGAAAATAAAAAGGCTATTTTAATAGTCTATGTTGATGATATAATCATCACAGGTGATGATGTTTTGAAAATCAGAAAATTGAAAGAGTTCTTGGCTACAGAGTTTGAAATAAAAGATTTGAGTCAGTTAAGATACTTCCTAGGAATGGAAGTGGCGAGATCAAATGCTGAGATTGTGATAAATCAGAGAAAGTATGTTCTAGATCTCCTTTTAGAGACAAGGATGCTAGGTTGCAAGCCTGCCGAAACACCAATAGAGCATAATCTGAAGTTCAGAACTGACAACAATGGAGTTCCTACTAATAAGGAACAACATTAAGGGCTAGTTGGTAAGCTTATTTATCTATCACTTACACAACCTGATATTTCTTTTTCAGTTGGTATTGTTAGTCAGCTTATGAATGATCCTAGAAAAGAGCATTTAGAACCAGTGTTTAGGATTTTGAGATATTTGAAGATGACACTAGGCCATGGATTAATTTTCACCAAAAATGAGAATAGAAAAGTGGAAGTCTTTACATATGCAAGCTGGGCAGGAGAGCTTACATATAGAAGATCTACAAGTGGATATTGTGCTCTAGTCTGGGGAAATGTAGTAACATGGAGAAGAAAGAAACAATATGTAGTATCAAGAAGCAGTGCAGAAGCAGAATTTCGAGCCTTAGCTAATAGAATTTGTAAAGGGATTTGGATTCAAAGGTTCCTGTCAAAACTAAAACTCAATCACAGTAAATATTTTGAAGTTCATTGTGATAATCAGACAACAATTAGTATTGCTAAGAATCCTGTACACCATGATAGAACAAAACACGTGGAGCTAGATCGTCACTTTATCTCTGAGAAGATCACTAGTGGGACAGTCAAGCTAAGTTTTGTTCCATCTCACAAACAACTAGCCGATGCACTCACCAAAGCACTTCCAAGAACTACCTTTGATGAGCTCACATCCAAGCTTGGTCTCTACAATGTGTATTCACCAACTTGAGTGAAGAATATAGCTGTATAGCACTAGTGTAGGTTGTAGACAATATACTTCAATTATTGTAAATATTATTTGTTAATTATCTGCTAACAGTTTAGAATTAATTCTAAATGGATAAAACTCTTATCTCCTAGCATTATCCTAGGATTCTTATTTCTTAAGGGATAGAGTTCTTATCTTCTAGTTAGATTCAAATTTAAATTAGAGTAATTTGATTGTAACATAACTCTTTGTATTCAGCCTACTTAAAGGTCTTGAACCGCATTATTCAATTCAACATTGAGAATTCATTCTTTCTCTACAAAACAGTCTCTCAATTAATAACAATCTTTACCATCCTTAGGGTTATTAAGGCTGCGAAAAATACATTGGGAACCTCACTTACCAATCTTCTACTATCTGATGTGGAGATAATTATAGATATTGAAGGTGCTGTTCCAACTCAATCCGTTCTGCAACATATTGGCATCTCGGCATGGCCAGGTATGTCAATGTTCTGAAAATTGATCATTATGGAAGTAAACCTTCAAAAGTAAACTTTCAGTGTTCTTAAAGTTGTTAAGACTTAACTAATTTCTCTTTACAAGGTGGTGCTTGTATGAGATCAAGGTAGGCCATATTATACATGTATTCGTAGAAAAATGTTATCTTCGTGTGAATGTATGGAATGGTTAATATATCAAGTAGTACTGAAACTTGTGTTGATGACAAATTATTAATGTTAAACTCTTAAACCTTTACATGTCTCCTTAACTTAATATGAAATCCACGTGTAGTAAAGAACTCTTAATCTTGTCAGGCTCACTGATGCTATTGATTCATACGCTGCAATAGAAAGAATCTAAGATTTTTTGTTGCATTGTCTTTCGGTTGTCTATGTGTTGTGTTTCTATTTATGCAGGACGGCTCACTCTAACCAGCTTTGCTCTGTATTTTGAGGCTTTGGGCGTTGGCATATATGACAAAGCCGTGGGAAACGGACCTGAAGCAGGTCATAAAACCTGAATTAACTGGGCCGCTAGGTGCTCGTCTCTTTGATAAAGCTGTTATGTACAGATCAACAACCGTGTAAGTTATCTGTCAGCATAATAACGTGGAATTATCTAGTTTAATGTCTTCTTTAAATTAAAGTAGAATTTATAATATTTTTTGGAATTTTTTAAATCTATTTACAGCACAGAGCCCGTTTATTTTGAGTTTCCTGAATTTAAAGGCAATTTTCGCCGAGACTATTGGTTGGATATATCTCTGGAGATCCTGCATGCACACAGGTTTGCTAGAAAAAACAACTTCAAAGAGAGTCAGCATTCGGAAGTAGTAGCAAGGGCTATATTAGGTATATTTCGCTGTCGTGCACTGAGAGAAGCTTTCCAGTTCTTCTCATCCCAGTATAAAACTTTACTTAGTTTTAACCTAGCTGAGAGCCTTCCTGGAGGTGATGTGATTTTGGAAACTCTTGCTAGTCGTTTGGCACTTTTAAATGTTAAGAATTCCCCACGCAGTGTGAAACGTCCACCAACTTCATCTCCTTTTTCACTTCTGGCGCTTAGTCAACTTGGATTCATCCCACAGAAGAATGTGATTCTGGAAAGAGAAGCATTAATGTTTGGAGATTTCTGTGTTGGGGAAACACATCCCTTAGAGTTAACAGTGAAGCAATCTATATCTGACACGGATAGGGCTGAAGCTGCACAGGCAACCGTGAACCAAGTGAAGGTAGAAGGAATTGAAACAAATTTAGCTGTAATGAAGGTTGGTTATTGCAATCTCCCATCTATTAGATTTGGTTTCAGGCCATAAAAACTGTCATACAATTGGCTATTTTGATCAAGTTATTAATTCATTTATCAGGCAGAAGTTGTCATCAGAAATATTTAATTCATTTCAATGTCTATGTTGATTTAGGGAACGTTTTGTTTTGTCATGCTCCTAGAAAGCAGCTTGTGTGTTCATTTGAATACTGGACTGTTTGTTGTACTACACCAACTGATCCGCAGAATCATTTCGAACATTTGAGCAGATTGTTAAAAGTTGTTTCTTTTTTCTAATTTGTAGGAACTGCTGTTTCCGTTCATTCAATTAGTTACTTCTCTTATGCTCCTGTCTTCATGGAAAGAACCTTTTAAGTCGACTGTCTTTCTGATGTTCACCAGTTTGCAATCATAAGGTAAAAGTTGTCCTTGACTGGTCTTTTGTATACTTTTCTTTAAGATACATAAAGAACAATACATGATCTCCTTCTGTATGTCCTGAAAGTTGAAACAAGTAAAATGAAATTATGTCTGATATATGAATTGTGAACTGATCTTGGAAATATTTATATTAGTGGATCACTTAGCTGATCATTTCCTGAATTTTCTGTATGCAACAACATTTGATGTTTTATTTTTACATTGAGGGTGGTTTCATGTTCTTGCCAGGCATATATATATATATATATATAAATGCACCGTAAAGGTCAATTTGTGTATATTCAGTTCGGTATTGGTGTTTTAATTTAATATTCCACTTTTTATTATTGCATAGACCTAACCATATAATATAATGAATCCATTAATTCTGATGTTCAGGGGGGGTGGATTGCAAATATATTGGCACTTGTTTTTGTATTCTTCGCAGTTGTCATGCTATGGAATCGGCATCTTAACAGAGGAAAGCCCTTAGAAGCCTTCAGAATAATAGCTCCGCCAAACCGAAATGCAGTTGAGCAACTGTTGACATTACAAGAAGTTATCTCCCATTACGAAGCACTAATCCAAACTGCGAACGTTATTCTCCTCAAAATTAGGGCTAACGTATTTGCTGTCTTACCACAGGTGCATTTCCCAGCCTTTCTTAACTGTTAAGACATGGATACATCATGACAAACAATCTAGGGTTCTGAAATATTTTTCACGATGTTCGAAAATTTGAAAGTTCGGTAATGAGTGTTGTGTGTGCTCTAGAAAATTTAGCTCTATTGGTTGTCACAGGAGCCAGGAGGGACACAAGTTGGTTGGATGAGTGTATTCAGCCTTTCTTAACTGTCTAAGACATGGATGAATCATGACAAATAATTTATTAAAAGGCATATAGAAAATGACTAGAATACTTTTCGAAGAAGAGGTGAGAAGCTATGTTACTCGAACTATGGTGGAATGCGTATGAAACGGGCATATACTTGTATTGAAGTCACAAATTATCCAGGTCTTCTTTCTTGAGTTTCATTTTGCATGAAAATTGTGGAATGTCAGTGTGTAGTTAGCTGGTCCCAGAAACAAACTAAATGAAGTTTCTTTTTAGTTAAGTTTTAATTGTGGAATTTCGGCTAGCTTCTAACTATATTTTCTCTGCATTATCTGTCTGCCAGGCCACTGACAGGGTTGCTATCTCATTGCTTTTCTTGGCTGTAGTATTAGTTTTCGTTCCTTCGAGATTCTTGATATTGTTTGTATTCCTAGAAGCTTTCACAAGGGAACTACCGAATAGGACAGAGAGCACTAACCGATGGCTACGGAGGCTTAGAGAATGGTGGTTTAGGATACCGGCAGCACCGGTTCAGCTCATTAGAGACGATGATAAGAAAAAGAAACTGTAAAAATGCTGTGAACAACACTCAGGTTGCAATATTTTTCAGGTCTTTCTCTCTCTCTATATCTCATTTCTGTTAACTGGTCTCCATCAATATCCCACAAAATGCGTATGGCATCGCACGGCAGATCCCCGCCGCAAATCGACCCCTAACCTATGACAACTTGCAAATGGTGGAAATTTAGCTTAGGCTGGAGGTTCATGGTTTTGGCAGATCTTCAATGGAGTTGCAAGTGTTAACATCAATATGCATACGTGCATACATAAACATATGCTTCGGTTAATTTATAATGCAAATAGAAAAGCTGGTTATAATGCATAATGTTTATATTCTTTGATTTATGGCAATATCCCTTTCAGAAAAAAACAATACAAACATATAAATTTCCAAACAAATGTCAATAATAAGATTCATCAACTCAACTAATTTATTTTTTTACTTGATTCGATTCGACTCAATTTGATTGAACGACCCCCCTTAAGCTTCGCATAAAGAAAAAGAATAATTTTGTTATTGTATACTAAGATTTTTGTCAAATTTACAATGTACGTGTGTAATTACTAATTTTTATCCGGTTTGTGAATATTGTTAATATAATAACTAATGGATATTATTATCGCATGTGACATATTATTATGTGTGTTTATTATATGTGTGACTAATGTGCATGTGGCATGTGTGTTGTACGTATGTATGCATGTCGCGTGTGCCTTAATTGTTTGTATGTATATGTATGTTATTAAAATATTATGTGTATACACGTATGTGTGTGCGCGCATGTGTACGTATGTATGTACTATCGTATTATTATTATTATTACTATTACTAATGCTAATATTATTGGACTAATGTAAAATAAAATCCAAAACATAAAACCCAAATATTTTATAATAGTCCAGTCCAATATGTATTACAGACCTAAAATATGTTACAAGGCCTGATCGGCCCAAACCCAAAACCCTAAGAAAACCCTAATTCATATCAGATGATTAACCCTAACCCCTCACTCTCTTATGCGCAGCCGCATTTAGGCCGTTGGATCAAATTTTGATCCAACAATCACGATTGAAAGGAGAGAACCCCTCAGCTACCGCGTGTGGTTCACGTGTGGACCGTTCAACCTCCTACGTACGGACCGATCAACCTCCCGCGAGCGCGTGCATCTCACGCATTGGGCTCCTCAGCTACCGCATGCCATGTGGCTTCATCTTGTGCAAACCCAGAGCGCATCTGAACCGTCCATTCCTCAAGCCATCTCAGCCGTTGAATCAGATCTGATCTAACGGTTGAGAACACGTCTGGCAAGGACATCACCACCATGCCATCCCTCACCGGCTCTCACCAAACCGAACATGCAAGAAATAAATAAACAAGTTAGATCAAGCATGGGTTCTCAGATTTCATATCCAATCAATTGCTTGTGAACAGTAAAGACTAGATCTACTTTTACTATTATTTGCATGTTGTAAAAAGGGGGGGGGGAGAGATCTATTGTAAAAAGAAAAGAAGATCCAGTCAGATATATGGGGGTCAATTTCGGAAAAACAAAAAGAAATTCGGGGGTCTTTTGAGTTCTAATTTTTTTGTAAAAAAGATTCGAAAGGAAAATTTCAGATCAATACAAAGAAATTTTTTAAAGAAATCTGTTTGATTTTTTAGTTCAAAATCTAAAGTTTTTTTTGTTGTTTTATTCGAATAAAAAAAGGGGTTTCGAAAGACTTACCAGTCGCTCCAAGGTTGCTGCCGTCGTTCCCTCTTCGCCGTAACACCGAGCTGTCGTTGAACGACACATAAAGGCCGGCCGAGCATGGAGGTCCCCATGGGGAGCGGCACCATCGAGTGGAAGAATGAGAAGATTGAGATAGACTTTTAGGTTATTGTTTTAGTTCGAAATTGAAAAAATGAAACCCCATCTGTTTTAAACCAAGACACGTGAAACGACGTAGTTTTGCAACGACCTGACCCGCGGTGACCCAGATACCTGGGGAGGATCTGCGTTTTTGGCAAATGGTCTAATTGCATGAGAGGTCCTCTTACTCTTTCCTGCTTTTATTTTTGGTCATGGGATAATTTCATTTCCAATCCCTGTTCTTTGCTACCACATGCTTTTGCACCCTTTTTTTATTTCAAGTCAGCATCTCTATTTTACTTTCATTCATTTTAATCCCGAAATTAAATTGGATCAGATTTTAAATGGCATAAATACCTTCAAAGTCCTTCCGCGTTTATGTTTCTTGCACTTTGAGCTTGCCCCTTGGGAAAATTACATAGTCGGTCCCTTCAGGTTTTGTGTAGCTTGAAATTCCGTCCTTAAATCATTTTTTAATTTTCTCCATTCTGTTTCATTTCATAGCATTTCAGTCCCTTTTCATGTTTTAAATATTTTATATCCTTATTTTTATTTTCTTATTATGTTTGCATTGCTTTTCTTTTGTGTGTGTATTTACGTATAAATATTATGTTTTTTAAAGTGTGTATTAATACGGGTTATATCTTGCTTTTATTTTATTTGTTTATGTGTATAGATGTTTGTTTATATGTTATGTGCTAGTTTAGTTTGTACATCATGTTTATATAGATCTTCATGTTTTTTATATGTTTTGGTTATCATATGCGTGCATTTATTTGTGTTTTCATAACATGTGTATTACCGGGTTAATTCATCATTTAGTTTGTTTATTCATGTTGCATTTTTTAATTGAGCATGATTAGTTTAATTATTTATCATGTGTATGTGTTCAAGTATGGTATATTTTTGTGTTGCATTTTTGGTTATATGTCAAGAATTGATGATATTTGCTACATATTAATGCCATGTTCTATTTCATTTTATTTTAAGTGGTGTTTTCTTTTTAGCATGTTGCGTAGGTTTAGTTAGTTTAATATCATGCTATATGTATGTCATGCATATGCTAGTTATGGTTCTTTTTAGTGTGTTTAAGCATTTTAGGGTTAGTTAATTTAGCTTTGGGATCATGTTTTGTTCTTGTTCATGCCTATATTTCGTTTTTTATTGTTATGGTATGTTAGGTTTTTTGTTCATGTTTTTATTCATTTTGTAATATTTATATTTTAGGTTTTTAATATCATGTAGATGTAATTTGTTTGTTTTATATTTTTGCTTCCTAAGATTGCATATCGAAATATATTAATTGTCAATGTGGTGCCCTTTTATCCGAGCGTAAACGGGGCCAGTATCAGGTGTAGTGATGGTGGTTGGGCGTTTACTCTCGGATAACGGGGCTTTTAAAATTTACCCGCACTATAACCAAATTCTAAATTAATCGTCACTTTAATCCGAAAAGTTTAATATTAATAAAGCGGTAATTATTAAAGTACCAATTTTGGGCGGTGTGGGGGTGCTAATCCTTCCCCATCTATAACCAACTTCCGAACCCAATAGTTTTCAAATCTCTAGTTTTATGGTGTCCGACCTACTTAAGTGGCCGGTGGCGAATCCATTTTCAAAATAAAATACGATTTTTTACAAAATCCCACGGAAGCCATTATTTTTAAAACAAAACAATAGATAAAAATTTTTAGCGTAAAAGGACATCGCTAGACATCGCTTCAACGTGAATCGATTTTTTATATAAAAACATACTTATAATTTATAAACAAGTAATTACAAATAGAGTGACAAACATTTATATACAAACTCATAAGTTTTATGTTTAATTCCCAAATAATGGTTTTCACTTGTGCTAGTTAAAAATTAAATAGAAGAATGGGAGGACATAATTATTTATAAAAAATTATTACTAATAATCATTATAAAAATATTTTTAATTAATTGAGTTCATGTTAACTCGAGATAATAATAAAAATAACAATGATAAATAAATAAATGATAGACATTAATTGAATTCGACTTGGATATATAGATATTCATTATAAGTATAATACTTTCAACCTAATTTATTTTGTTTACAACAATAAAATTCTAACTTTTAATCTCATCTAACATTATTTTTCTCTGAACCCGTAGAGTAGTCCCAGTGATAAAAGATGATGAATTTCATCAAGGTGGCCCGTGTTTGAGCACCATGTGTGCACGATGTGTGTGCGTTATTAAAGGGCTAAAAAAATTGAATAGATATTACCTTGTAATCACACCAACAATATTAAAAAAAACATTATTTTGCTCTACAAATAATTAGTTGGTTCACACTTTTTATAATAGGCTTGATATTAAAATAAGTATCCAAATTATCTCAGTTTTTTGTTTTGTTTTTTAGATGCCTAAACTTTTTTATGTCTCTTTTAGGTGCCCAAACTATCATTTTTTTTAGCCCTTTAAAGGTCAACTACGATAATTATTTTAACCGAAAATAATAGTTTGGCACGTAAAAGGAGCAAAAAAATTAGTCACATAAAAGGAAAAAAAGATAGTTTAGACATTTTTTTTGAAATTAAGACTTTCTAATATAGGAAACACAAAACCCAAATAGGGTAGGTTTGTTGTGTGGCAGGTTAAAATGCGACTACTATACGACGACACATGTTTTCCCAGTTACAAGTTATCACCAATTCAAACAGGTTTTGGTTCAGATTTTCAGTTGGATAATAAAATGTTTTACCCGCAAACTAGTTTTTTTCTAACCTTTTAGGCGCTGAGTTAATTGTTTCCCTTTAAACTTAGAAAGTGGAATATGCTCATAATATTTTAGGTTCCTTAACCACTGAAACTCCTTTTTGGTAACATTTTAGGTGGCAAATGAAATGTTTTAGTCAACTTAAAACGTTCAATATCTCGCTAATAATTTATGTTCCCCAACTCCAAATTGAATGTAGGTAACATTTTAGGCGCCAATGATGAAACTGTACTCCATTAACATTTTAGAGTCAAACTGAAACCTAGGTAACATTTTAGGTGCCTATCCCGAAACTGAATTTCATTAATATTTTAGGGTCCTAACACCAAACTGATTTTCGCTAACATTTTGGATTTAGAATGCAAACTGATATTCGTTGACATTATAGGTCACGAACCCCAAACCCATTGGCTATAACATTTTAAGTGTCGAACCCCAAACTAGTTTTTTGATAACATTTTAAATGTCGAGGCTAAAACTCGTTTTGGGTAACATTTTAAGTGTCAAACCTCAAATTGAATTTCATTAACATTTTAGGTGCCGAACGCCAAACTGATTGCCGGTAATATTTTAGGTGCATAACCCTAATTATACCATTAAAATATTCTATAAATATTCCTAAACTACCATAGTGTGCAGAAATTCTTTATTAAAAATTATTATGGCAAGATTTTCTGCAACTGTGTTTTTTAGGAACATACCTCAGCACTTCATTCAATAGCAACATCAAGAAGGATGATTTGTTTGAGGTGATTTCCACGGAGGTTAGCAAACCAACAAGGAAGAAATTGTGTTCATTGGAAGCCAAAATCCCCGTCGATGAGCCCGACCTGAAGCTCATTACATGCTACAGATATGTAATGCAAACGACCTTCACAAGATGTTTAGGAGATACAACCAAGTAGGGGGTACCAACATTGAGCTGTATGTAAAATTTGATGAAGATGTTAGTTTATCAAGAACCCCAGGAGATTCTCCTCTTTCCGCAGACGCAGACGATGTTTGTATATGTAATTCTAGGAGATGACATGAGAAAGAAGAAATAATTGAGGAATTGAACATCACATCTGATATATCTACAGACTATGACAACACAAAAAAAGACTCTTCTTGCGTTCATTTTAACTGAACTAAGCTAGCTTAGTAGCAATGAACCATGCATCTAATTTCATATCGTACTTTCTAATGTAATTTATGTTTGTGTTGGTGATCATATTTCTCTTGGTTCCTCGAACAAATGTCCAAATATAATGGGAGTTGTCAACCAGCTTAATCAGAGCCGAGTATATCGTTAAACACGTTTGACATCGTTTTAGCATCGATAAGTATCGATAGTATACTTCATGTTTTGATATTATTGAACATGAACGTCAAATCTTACACAATATTATAACATTTAAGGTGGCATTCTCGTTATAAGTATCACAACTCTTATATACATTTCGATACTCCCAAATATGTATGAACATGTAACTATAAATGCACGTGAACATTGTAGACGATTAGTATCGAAAATGTACAGGAATGGGTACATTTTATTAATGCTTGAGTATTTCTTAGTTATGTTACAACTAGGATTCCTGACAAGAGAAGACATGCCAGGCAGGTCAATAGAGAATCTTGATATTGAGATGACGTGCCAGCGACGTGCATAAGAGATTCCTTACATGCGTTGACGACGAGAAATTATATCGCGTGCTTGACTTACCGCATCAGCCATGGTCCCATCCAATAAAAACTACCCACTTCACTATTATTTTCCATGTCATTAATCCAATAATATTATAACTTCCAAAAACTGTTTTTAAATGATATGGGGAAACATTAGTAAAGATTCATTGGTTGGAAAAAATGATGGAGCAAAATAATGGTGAAGTGGGTGGTTTTTATTGGATGGGACCATAGCTGATCTGGTAAGTCAAATTACATTGATGATAAGGAAGCAGTTGTTAGTTTCCAAACGTTTTGAAGCATTGTTTGTTTCTGGCAAAGGTAAGTTGGATCGTGTTCACATTGTAGATGATAATTTTATCAGAATGTAAGACAAGATGATCATTCAAAACAGACTTGTAAAACATCACATTATTTTTAGGTTTTTTGTTTTGACTTGAAATTTCTCCATTTTTTGTACAACCTTGTTACTTCATCCATATTCACTAATTTCTGCAATTTGGCATTATGAATTGTAGTTTCCTTTTTTTTCAGCGAAGAAGGTTGGAACCCAATTTCTCAATTTTTCAACATCGATTAAGTATCCATCATTGTGAATCCATTTAAAAAAGCACAACGACTCTACACATGTGCAGAATAACGCATTAATCGAAACACTGGAACAATAACGCAACTTGTTTCTTAAAACCTCGGGGCCTCTTATGGCCATAAAATCTCTTCCCTTTGCGCCGGGTACAATTGAAGTTCAAAATTGTGATTGCAATACACAATAACAATGAACAATGTTTCCTTCGGCACGTGATTTAGAAATTCTAGAGTTCCAGTACACATCATGGAGGGAAAAGTCAAATAGTTGATGTTGCACTGTGCAGAGATGGAAGTGGAGAGGAATATAAGAATAATATATAATTATGGGTAATAAAATAAATTTAAAAGCAATGCAACTTTATATTTGTAGAAATTTAAGTCAAATAAAATAAAATGAAGTCCATAAAAAATTCCTCATCAAATTTCAAAAAATATTAACAAGTTCAAAAAGTCATGATATTACAAGTCTATTAAGCTATCTTTTAATAGATCTGGTATCAGTTTCATCGTAAGGGCCTTCATTTTCAATACCTAAATCATCTGCAATTGATTAGGGGGTGATAGAGAGTTCCTTATGCATAACAAAAGAGTTAATGGCAATGATCTCAGATGAATTTGGGTCTTTTACAGTTGTGACATTACTGTAAAAGACTCGTACAAGTCTTTCACAAACCCTCGGTTGGATGTCAAGAAAAGTATTCCAACCTTATTTCTTGAAAGTTGATTGCAATTTAAAGTTGAGGGTTTCGTTTTGAAGGAAATTCATGGCCACAACACGTTCTTTACGAATTTGTCTAGTGTATAAATGTTTATAATATTTGTTCTTTGCATCGGTGTCTCTAAAACATGAATCATCAAAAGATGGTGTTGTGTCATCGGTTCGTTGACGTTTGGTTGGCTGCTGCACGGTTAATGGGTAGAGTAAAGAAGAGTTCAGTGGGATTTGGGTTTAGAGATCTTGTAAGAAATAAAGCAATTGTTTGGAAGTCGATCAACATCACAAATTTAAGAATTCGGCCAACCCTATCAATGAATAATATATGAAAATAGAAGAAAATTCAGAGGAACCCATCAGTTATATGAACTGTGTTTTGAACACGAAACCAAGCCCATCGATAATATCAACCAATTTTTGAAGTTCAAAGCTAAGGCATGGAAAGAATTGGGGTTGGAATGCATGGAAAGTAAATGAAAAATAAGGGATTATATCAACCAAATATTTAAGAGAAACCGTCATCCATAGAAAGTAAATGAAAACCAAAAACGAACTAAATGAAACAAGGGGTTTTTTAATAGAGTTAGGGATTCCAAAAATATACCTTTGCGTGCTTTCAGTAGTCTCTTAGTGAACTAGGTTTAAGGTTCCTATTAAAAAATAAACAAAATAATCACAAAATCTGAAAAACCCATCAATAGTAGCAACTATATCTTCAAAATAAACGGTCAGCCATGGAAAGTAAATGAAAACAAAAGAAAAAACAAGGCTATCTAAAAAACCTGGGGTTTCCAGAAATACCTTCGAATCCTATAAATTGAAATTTAAAACGAATGGGATGAGCAGATGTTGTTTAGAAGGAGTACTTGGGTAAAAGAAAAAAGTGAAAAGTCTCAATTTACAGTTTGTGAAGAGAAGAAAATGAGGAATCCAATCGGTTCGTACAACTGAGCGAGAAGGGCATTAATTTTCTTTTGAGGGTTACCTTCCAACTTTGCTATATATATATATATATAATTCCTCGTTAAGTAGCAGAAATGGAGCACAAGTTGCGCAACTTGTAATGAAAAATGAAGCGGGAACAGAAAGTGAAAAGGTTATATGTGTTTAGTTTGTGTAGCAACCTTTTTTATCTTTCGCTACGGGTTATCTCCATCATTTTTTGAAATTTTGTTTAAAGGGGATTTCTTTTGAAAATTCGTATTTTTGAAGACAATGAAGACTAGGAGTCGTCACGGACCACTTGGATAAGGTAGGTCGGGCACCATAAACCAGAAATTCATTTTGAAAGGGTTCGAAAGTTGGTTACGTGTGGGGACGGATTAGTACCCCCATCACGCCCGAAAATCAGTACCAAAATATTTGTTGCTTTTAAATGGATGGAAATTTTTGAAATTTAAATTGAATTTAATTAAGTGTACTTAATTGAAAATTGACCTTAATGAAACGAGCTTTATCGAATTGGTGTGCACGAATTAGTTGGAAATTTAATTAATAAGAATGACGATACATCGGACCATAGATTAAACCGGTATCATATAAGCCTGACTGTTGTGTTAATTTATGGTTCGAATTTTGTATGTCACCTTTATGCATGATGTAAGCATTTAAGTATGATGTTATGACTTGTCAACTTTTAATTAACATTTACCTGGGGACGGTAAGGATTAATTCAAATATTTGGTCAACATCCATTAAGCCAGGACTATTACAACACAAATATCGGAATTAATAAATACCTATTTAGGGTTTAAATTAATTACCATGCAATCAAAATATTGGAAGTCATATGAATGGCAATTATAAATGCATGTCACATAAGGGCTCAAAATAAACACACAAAAGGCCCAATAAAGTCCTAACCTAAAAAGGCTCAAATTAAGAAAGTTCAATTAATGATCTAATTATTAACTAGGTGAGTCTAGTATTAACTCTAAATTAATTGAACCTAAAAACTAGAAAAACCTAATAATTTATGGATTATCTTGAATCATGATAATTAAGTGGATTAATTTTAAACTAGTATTCCAGCAAGCCAATGATACTATTTAAAATTAGTCAAATTAATTAATCATGAATTTGATTTATGTTTCCACCTATGTTCAATGTCAATTTTATCCTAAAGGGTAACTAAGAAGTGTTTAACTAATTTAATGGATTTAACATTTATCCCAATGAGCCATGGATAAATTTAAATCCACTAAACTAATTTGAACCTTAAGTCTAACTATGGCTCTAAAAACAACCCTAAATCTAACTTAATTAATTTAAAGATTATACCCCTATAAGCCGAGCGCACACTTTAAATTAATTAAATTAACTAAACTATCTTTAAACACCTAATCTACAAACACAAAAAGGGCTCAAAACATACATTAAAAAAGTTTATGAAAACCATATATTGTATATATTAAATAAGATACCATATATATATATATATATATACATAAAATATATCTTTACTTAAACCTTATATTATGTAATATGTAAAATAAATAAATATACATTAAAACTATATTATATGTATACATATTCATTAAAAATATATATATTAAATATATTTTTATAAAAAAAACGTATATGAAATATAAAGACCATATATCATATATATTATAGAAACTATATATTATATAAAACTATATATGTTATATTATAGAAAACTATATATCATATAAAACTATATGTATTATATTATAAAACTATCTACATCACAACAAATCTAATATAAGCTAATATAAGGATTAAAAAAATTAGAAATAAAGGTAATAATGATGCAAGATTTAAATTAAACATGTATGAAAAAGAATGGGATAAACAAAAGGGGTTTTAACACTGGAAAAAAGACTAAATTAAAAATAAATAAACTTTGATGGCCAAATTTAAAAAGATAGATTCGATTAAAAAAGGGACGAAATTGAAAACATTTGAAAAGTTACAAGGACCAGGGGAGCGATTACAAAAGGTAGAATGGCTTGGGATGTAATTAAAAGGGGCAAAGGGATTAAAAGGGTTATTTTGAAAGGCGAAAGCCCTTACGGGCGTAATTATCGTCGAGCAGAGGGATTTAAAACGCTAATATCCCATTTTTAAAACATAAGAAGGATATAAAACACTTAGCCGGGCCAAATCTTTCCTCTTTTGGCCATTTTTTGGTAGCCACCGAAATTCTCCCCCAAACATCTCTTTGGAGAGGGATAAACACTGTCGTGATTCCCAGAATCTGACCGTCCTCTGCCACGTCGGTTTTCGTTGGCCATCTTCAGCCGTCACTCACCGGCGCCGATGAATCTCAAAGCCTGAATCAAAACCACCTTTTCTTTTTCCTAAAACTGAATATAACCCTAGATTTCTTAAAAACACGAAAAAAGCTTCATATTTAAAAAAAACGCAAGCCCTCCCTACATCCTTTGATTCACCATTCATGGATCGGGAAGCTAGAGGATTATCATCGAATAAGGGGAAGGCTCGTCCATCATCAGGAGGTCCTAGGATAGCCGAAGAACTCCACCGACGATGGAGGTAAACTCGAAACCCTAAATTTTATGCATATGATATGCGCTAGATACGAAAGGATATACCTCAAATTGCTTTTGCTTTTCTACTGCTCTTATATAAAATTCCCCAAATTTTGAACTTAGGGGTTACAATTGTTTGGGGCTTTTCTTATATAGCTGATTTACATTGTTTTTTTAGAAAAATAGAAATGTAATTGCTTAATCCCTATTGGCAGATCTATGCATATTTGGCCAGATGCATGTTGTTTCCTGCCACTGTTGGTTTGTTGGGGAAATCGTTCTGATATTTTGATTTTCTTGTATGTGATGAACGACTTGAGAGAAAGGGGGACCAGACGGTTACTAGCGTGGCTGCAGGCCGACATAGAGGAGCCGAAATGCTTGGATTGCGCGTGGGAGCGTTCGAAAGACGAACAGATTGCATGGATGGCATGTGCGGGTGGGTGATGCCAGGGGTCGCGCGTGGGCATGTGGGAGATGTCAATGGTCACTCCCGGTCTCACCTTGACCGTTAGATCTGATGTAGATCTAACGGCTAAAATTTGGTTGCACCAAGAGATAGAGAAGATTAGGGTTTTTGTATAATTGGGCCTGAGTTAGCTGGGCTTTATTGGGCCAAATATATATATATATGTATTTAATTTTTGGATTGTAATTTATGGACTGTTTAAATGAATTAATATGGGCTTTTATTTTAAATTAACTTAGTATATTTTTTTTGGTTTTCTATTTTTTTGCAATAATATAAACAATAATAATACTAAATAGCAATGACAATAGATAAAAATGGACTTAACATAGAACATCATATATATATATCACTAATATGTGCTAATAATAATTATACTATAGGCTAATACTAAGACAACACAAAGAATAACATAATACACTATAATGTTTTGGGGTTTTCTTTTTTAACTAGATAACAACATTGTAACAATAACATGATAATAAATAGTATAATATGATAGTAACTAGCAACACATAAAAGACAACCCATTACTATGAAATTGAAAGAAATGTAAAACGGGTTAATACCCCGGACAAAATTAGTGATTACAGTTTGTAACTGAAAATGTTATAATTCAAAGTTCAAATATTTTCAAGGTGTCACAACCTAGATACCAGTTTTGATACTTTGATAGCAAACACTGCAACATATGACATTTAATCAAGATTAAAACCAAATAACAAACCTACAATTTAACTGTTTTTCTTACATTTAGAAATCTAATAGTACCAAAACTTGGTTGCACGATTTAGAAATCTTCTTCTTTCATTAGCAGTGTTTTTAATAAGGATTATCAAAAATGTTGTTTAGGGTGCGAATTATGTTGTTTGTGGTGCAATTACGTTGATTGATTTATTTCGTGGGAATGTAGGATTAAAATCTAAATCCCAGACCCTAGCATCCTAAAATATAAACCTTAAACCCTAAACTCTAAACACAAAATTTTAACCATAAAATGTAAATTCTACACTATACACACAAAAACCAAAACTCTAAACCCTAACCTAAATCCCTATACTCTAAAATTAAAAGGCTTGTGTAAAATAAAGCTTACAGAAGCTTATGGTTTAAAGTATTTTCTTAAAAGAAATAAGAAATTGTCAAATTCTACAATGGGCGACGAACATCGCTGAACAACACTAACGTTGAACACCATTAAATTTCTTAATGAAGATTAAAAATTTGAAGGGCTGAAGATATAATTAATAAGTATTTTGTAAAAAATTCATTTAAATTATTTTCCACATATATATTATTTTTAATATTTTTTTAATAATTGGATCAAATTAGAAATGTAGTCAAATTAAAAAAATAAAAGATACTAACTATTCCCATTGCCATTCCAGACACTGCTGCCGTGAGACACCCTTCGACGACGTGATTGTCGCCGTCACGATGCCGTGATTGCGTGACCACCATTGGGACCGAGCCGCCTTAAAATAAAGTTGGTATTTGATCCAATTATTTAGAAAAACCCTAAATTGACTATGGTTAGTTTAGGGTTCATATAAATAGAAAAAAATAAAATGTACAAAAGTTTTCCTACCTTGTATAGAAATATGCGAATTTGGCTAATTTATTTTTTGTATACAAAAAACCCTAACTCAAAGGTTTGGCTTCTATACAAATATGTCACGTGTCTAATTTGTTTTCTTACCTATAGAAAATTTATAAGTGCATCATTTTGTTATTCTATTTAAATATTAAAATTCATGTTGCTTGTGTGAAATAAAAGCAAGAAGAAAGAAGAAATTGCAATATAGGTGAAATGAAAGCAAGAAAAAGAAATTGCATAAATTAAAAATAGTAAACATAGTGTAGTACCCAATGTTCCAACTAAGCTATGATTACAAGTATGCCAAGACATGCAACAATTGTAATTCATTCCTCGCTATTTGGGTTGTATCCTTTAAGTTCCTACACTTCGAATGGGATAAATCCTGAGACTGCCTCAATAACGCTATCCCCCAGCCACTGTTCCACTCTCGCCTTCGCACATAGTGGTGTGATCAGGTTAGGAAAGAATAGATGATGTGGTTTGCTAATTGACGCAGCTCCTTCGACAATGGCAGCGCGTCGGGTATAGTTCACGTCCTTTGATGAGGGAGTCTAATAACAACATCTTGTAGAGAGAAATTTTTTCTCTATTTAGGGTTGGTAAAAGCTGATTATTGATATATGGGCCCAAAATTTTGAATCTAGCAGAAGTTGTCGCCATTGCGACATTCTATCATGGCCTTCTCTAGTCCATTGATTTCCTTGAACACAAAGTTCTCGCAGAATGGAAGAGTATGTTCGGTTCACATCAAGGCCATCTCTAGTCCAATTGCGTTGGCAGAGAAATCCATAAACTTCCCCCTAACCTGAACCAGTTTCTCTCCATGGTGGCCGATGTGGGTGTAAAATTCTTGTACCTAGGAGACATTGATGTCATCTGGCTGCTGAATAAATGTATACCACATCTGCTTGCCAATAACATCCAGCACATCTTCATCGAATTGTAGCATATACGTAGGGGTGAATTCCAACCCTTCTTCAAGAATTTATTATTGGCGTACCAGTTTATATCGTTGCTAGAATGAACCAGAAAGGAGATGACAGATCTCTGGTGTGGCAACCGGTTTGTTGGGGTCAGATGTAGCGGTGATTGAGTTAGAGGGTGAAGCTCTGTGCACCATATGCAGTTGAATACAAAGTAGCGGATGAGGATAAGATATTTGTATAAAATTGGGAATTGAATAATTAAAGATATGCTCCTCTTGTTTTTGGAGATAATGGGATAGAAAGGCTAAGTATTGGGGTATTAATCAGCCATTAAGCATTAATGGGGAAACAACGTGTGGACACGTCTATGGCTATTGCTATCATTAACCCTAAACCCCTAAATTTTAAGCCTAAACCGTAACCTATTAACCTTGCACCCTAAACTCTAACACCTAATCTGAAGCCCTTGTCAACAGTTGCCTTTTAATAAATGCCACTAAATTCATAAACCTTAAATCATACAAAATAATTAATCTTATAAACTACTAGCCCTAAACTACAACTTACACCCTAAACCATTACTACTAAGTCATAAATCATAAACCATAAACCTTAGAGCCTTAAATATTCATCCCTTAAACCCGTAAACTTGAAGACAAATATTTGTCCCTTAAAGCCATAAATATGTTTGAGTAAATATGAAATATAGAAACTAAATTTGAAGACAAATATGACCATATTAAAACATGGATTTAAATTTAATACACAGGCTGTGTAAAATAAACCCCAAACTCAAGCCTTCTTATTTATAATATAAATCAAAATTAAACCTCAACCCTAAAAAACTAAAATCCAAACTATAATCCTTAAATCCTAAAGTATTACATTTGTTACTAACAATTAAAGTTTGAGTTTTGTGTTATAAGTATCGAAACACCTATGTGATGGTTCGAAACTATTTAAATTTAGTGGTTCTCGCCCCAAACATGTCTTTCTCGTTTTATTGCCAATAAAAATTAATTTGGCAGATTCAATTAAAAAGTATATTAAATTGCTAGTTCGATTAAATAATTTCAAAAGACTCATGTTCCCAAGAAATTACACGTCTTTCCATTGTCTATCTCGAATCTCTGTAACCCGTTCTGATACATCAACAACAGATAGGTCTTTTCAGTTGTTGCGTCAGGCGGAATAGCGTACAAATAAATGTTATGACAGTGTCGAAACCAGTGTAAAAGTCCCGAAACCCAATATATAAATCGAAAATTGGAAACATACTTTTAAGATTTTGGGTTTATTTTTCATTAACATTGTTCTGTAACTAGATTATACGTACCGAAACATGTGAAAATATAAAATATTGTATTCCTATTATAAATAGGATTCCTTTCAGTTTTTAGCTTCAAACCCTAATCACCGACTCTGTTCTATTATTTCCTTCCTTGTTTTCGTATCTACATGTACTATTATTCAGAGACATTTATTTTTTGATAATCCAGGATGAGTTCTGATTGTTTATTTAGGTTGTTCAGGTCTACAAACAATGGAATTTGAAAGGTTGTTATTAGCCATTTTGTAGGGATGAACACCGGCGGACATAGTTTTTGGAAAACTTTACTCTCAAGATTTTCCAATACTATTGTTTGTTGGTGTTTGGAACTACATCGGGATGTGGTGATTGCAGATCGGATTGTCGGATCTGAACCATTACGGCCACCACCATGACATGTACTAGTAGCAGCATATGCTTATATTCTAAGAACCTAATCAGTTCCAGTTTTACATGGTGAAACAGTTCCAATTTGCTTTGCATTGGAATACGACAACAGACCCAAATTCTAGTGAGTATTGTTTTGCAAATGCTCCCCAACCCTTTTGCAGCCACACCCTGGCATAAGCATATTCCAGTGAAAAATGATCATTCTCGTTGTATTTGAAAATTGCCATTTCGATTATAATATTAAAGTTGCCCAAATGTGAAGAAGGACATGCAGAAACTAGAAAGTGCCTTCGCAGTAATACGACGAGTTGTGGACACTGGAACACGGTGTTGCGACCATTTTTTATCGTGTGTGAAAATAGCTCAACGATTATTCTTTGAAAATTAGGGTTTTGCCTTTTATTTATTTAATCTTGAAAATTTAGGTTTTTCATGTTAAATTGGATTTTTTTCCTTTATTTAATCTTGAAAACAATTTGGAGTCGCCACCGGTCAATTTGGTAGACCGGACACCATAAAAACAACCAAAGATTTGTTCTTTAAAATTTGGGTTCAGGAGTCGGTTACATGTGGGGAAGGATTAGCACCCTACAAATGCCCGTTATTGGTACCTTTTAATTTTACATGGCATTTTCACATTTTGAATAACAATTTGAATTTAATTTAACCATAATTATTAACTGGATTTAAATTCTAAATGAAGATATCATTTTATAAGAAAATACATTTTTAAACCGAATATGAGATTAAAAGCGCCATGTTAAGAAGCACCCTCATTCATATTCATAAAAATGTATTTTTAACATAAAATGTTTTTAATGCATGATTTATTATTATCTTATTCATTTTAAGTTCTAACTTAAAAAGACTCTAATTAATTAAATCATTATCTTATTCATTTTAAGTTCTAACTTAAAAAGACTCTAATTAATTAAATTATTTTAGACTATGAATATTATTAAAGTTAAATGCCTTTATGAGACAATACCATCCATCTTAGAACCCCTAAATTTCATATAATATTCACTAATTAAATTGGTCATTCTAATTAATTAAAGTAATAATCCTAATTAAAGTTCAATTAATTAACTAAGTTATTCATTACATTTTAAGTTGTAATGTATGTTAAGTGTACCTCTTTAAGGCCAATGTTGGGATAACATCCCATTGCAAGCGTGAAACACCCAAATTTGAGCTCCAAAGTTTCTACTTGATATACATTAAATTGCTACAATGATCTTCCTCATTAATTAATTAAATTTTAATTAAAGAACCCAAGGTCTAAGGCTCTAATAATTAATTAACTAAATGATTAAATTATCTAACAAATATACTATATGCTTAATTTAAAATATGCATCAAACAATATAATTTAAACTCTAAATTAAATAATTAAAATAAAACTGAATTGGATGAAAATAAACTTAAATTAAAGCAAAAGGGACTGAATTGATTTTTATTAGAATTGAGGATCCATATTACAAAAAATAGGCGGGCTTGGCCTGACCCGCTCAAAATGGAACGAACCCTAGCCTGGGTTCGGGTCCACGCGTGGGTCGACTTATAAAAGCCCTTCAGACCTGATTTTGCCCTTCTTTCTCATTTTCAATTTTCAGCTTTCTCTAAGCCCGACTCTCTCTCAACAAACACTCTAGAACCCAGAAAATAGGTTCCAAGTGGATCAAAACCATGCCTTTTGGCTTGGTGTTCTTCATGTTTTTCGAAGGACACGAAGAACGACGACACCGAACCACTGCACAAGCCGCTACTAGATCTTTCTTGCCACCACTGATTATTCTTCGACGTGTTAGTCGACCACTGAAATTCAAACACTGGCCGCCGCAGGTAATCGCTGGTCGCCTTAGAGAAATTTTCGGCCGTCGTCTGCCGCCGCATCCCAAACCTAAAATTTCCTAAAAGCCCCGATTTCATGCATTAAACTTCCAAAACTACTCCCAATTCGATAGAACTACCCAACTTCACCATCCTAAACCTAAAACTACCTGGAACCACCCCTACTTTTAGCTTTGTCGTTTACTCGAACCCCAACCACCACAAGATAAGTTTCCCGGCCACCATTCATGTTTTTCGATTTGGATTTACTCTCATTTTTAGTTTCTATTGTTTTAATGAATCTAATGCTTTGTGTTAGATTTGCAGGAAAATAAATAGATCAAGGAAGGATATACCTTTCGACATTGTCCGTGGTGTCTCTAGCATCCGTCCACATCTCTGGTGGCTCAATTCCAGTGACTCCCCCTCTTATCGGTGTCGGTTCAGCTCCCGAGGGCTAAGTTTCTCTCTCTTTATTATTACTTTATTTATTATTATTATTATTAATGATGAGCACTTAATGACTGACACACTCTCTCTTGCTTTTTATAGTAAGTGGATCGTGACGTCATGGATGATGTCACGAGAAAGCACAATCCACGTGAAGCTTTCTGGACCAATCCGTCATCACCATGTGTCCTCTCTTGAGCGGAAAAATAGGTTTAGGTTTTATTTTGTGTTTGTTGGAGGTGTCATGGATTAAAAAAGGGTGGGAAATAGCTATGGAAAGCTGGATCAAATTGTAATATGGGCTTTTGTATTTGGGAATGGGCCTTGTACTGTAAAAGTATTTTTTATATATGTAAATGGACATTTGGGTTAAAATTTTGGAATATTTATATTTTTTGGGTTTTGATTTATTTATTTAACTATACCTATACCCGGGTAAAATTAGGGTATTACATCTGCCCCTCTTTGCTCATTGTTGTGGAACATGAATTGGGTAAAGACAACAATTTTACCAGAACCTGTCGAATCTTGCTCTGAGCTGCAAGTTCTTCTATTATGAACTTTCACTCATTCTTCCTCTTTAGAAAGCTTGAACAAGCTCTTGTTATTATGAACTCCCCCAATCTTTCTGTTAAGGCTAGACTAAAGTCTGAACTAGTTCTTCTGAAAAATGTTGATCCACTTTTCTCTGAAAAATGTTGATCATCATCTACTGTTGAAAATATTGATCCACCTCTTTGTAAATGTGCCAAAAAATGAACTCTTCCTCAATTTTTCTCGGAAATCTTGATTCACCTCTCTGCAAAGGCGTTGAACAAACAATTTTTCAGCAAAATTGATCCACTTTTCTTTGCAAAAAAGTTGATCTTCATTCACTGTTGGGAATGCTGATGAAGTTTGAAAAGGTTGAACGTTCCGTTGTGAAGCTTGGAACAATTTCACTCTTTATTCTTCTAAATGTTGATCCAGCTTTTTATCAAGGTGTTGAAAAAATGAGCTTTTTTCATTTAGAACTCTGGATTCTTTGCTAGTCAAACTCTTCTTATTAGGAACTCTATCTTTGCTGGGCGAACTCTTTTTACTAAGTGCTCTTCATTATTTTCTATGCGAACTCTTCTCATTAGGAGCTCTTAATTCTTTCCTAGGAATGTTGATCACCTCATCCTCTGGGGAAAAACTAAACCTACAAAAAGAAATATCATTAATCAACAAGAATTCAACCTGAAGCAATATGAAGTATCTTCAATTTTCGCTTGAAGCACTAAGAACTTTAGCGTCACTACTTTTTCTGCCTATGGTGTTTCGATCTTTCAGTTTGAAACTCGCATAAGGTCTCTTGTTCCTCCATTGATCGATCTTTTTTATGCTTAAAACATATATGGCCTGCAAAAGTTAAATCTATCATTAATCTTTCAATGTCAATTGTAAAGAAAAAGTACAATTTGTTTAAACTATTAAGAAACTTCAAATGATTCAAAGAGAAACATTGAAGCTGATAACCAATTAAAATGTTAATATTCCTCATTTGAGCCCAAAGTTGATCTATCTTGCTTTCTTGAAACTGATGGTTCAAAAGGTGTAAATCATTGACGATACTATGCCCCCATTTTCTTACCGCGTGCCATCCAAAAAAGTTCTCATCATTTCTGGAGGTGTTGGTTTGAAGGACTTAACATCATACCCAAAGGACTTACTAATGACCTGAAGGCTTTAGAATTGCACTGCACATTCTGTCTTGTGCATACAATCAAATTTTCACGTTACTCTCGGAGGTGATGGCCCGAAGGACTTATTGATGACCCGTAAGATTTAGGATTGTAATGCATTTTCTGTCTTATGCAAACAATCACATCACTCTTGAAGGTGATGGCCCGAAGGACTTAACATCATGCCCGAATGACTTACTAATGACCCAAAGGATTTAGGATTGTAACGCATTTTCTGTCTTATGCAAACAATCATTCACTCCAGAAGTAATGGCCCGAAGGACTTAACATCATGCCCAAAGGACTTACTGATGACCCGAAGGATTTAGAATTGTAATGCACTTTCTATCTTATACATACAATCAAACATCACTCTTGAAGGTGATGGCTCGAACGGCTTAACATCATGCCGAAGGAATTACTGATGACCCGAAGGATTTAGGATTGTAATGCATTTTTTGTCTTATGCAAACAATCAGGAAATCTTTGCTGAAATCCGCCTCTTTAAATGGATTGGTATCTTTGCTTCACAAAAATGTGATTGAAATCTTTTCTAATCTTTGCTTGATCTACCTCTTCAATCTCGAAGTTGTAGATTGAAATCTTACTTGCTCTTTGTCGACTCTAGTAAATTCCTGTCAAAATATGCAGAAATGCCTTGAATGTATGAGTTAGCATGCTCCTATCTTATGGATGTCTAGCTATATAATGTACGAATTGTAACAATTGAGGACCAGTCAGATGCGCTCTGATCCTTTTTGCTTCATCGTTGAGTCTTATGCTCTTGTTGCAAAGTTAAGATTGCTTTTCTCAAATCTTGCTTTGCTTAATCTTTTTTCTTAACTTGATTTTCTTGAGATTTGTCTTAAGCTCTCACTTTCTTTATGCTCTGACGGAATTTGCCCCAGAATTTTGTTGTTGAACTCATTTTCTTCTTGAGCAGATTTTGACTTCTTTAGTGATTGAATTCTTTCAGGCTCTACATCTTCCCTTGTCTATTCTGATTTGAACTTATATACCCTAAGATGCCTCACTAATCTCTTTATTTCTTGCCTCATCATGTAGAATTTTCCCGTCTTTCATCATTTGGGGCGAGCAAATGCCTCGAGTCCCTGAACTTTCTTCAAGTGCTTGAACTTTTATCAAGTTTTTTCTTTGATTTTAGAGGTCAACCAAAAAACCATGGTAGAAACTTGTTGTAGGTCCCTGAACTATCTAATGTATACATTCTTGTCATTGTCCTCACCATGACCCTTAATGGGTGATTCCTCTTTCTGACCAGAAAGATATCGAACAGACAAGCGTCTCATACTTAGTCATATCTTTACCATGTTAGATCGATCATTTGCATCCAGGATCTTGCATTTTGAAGTTTATCGTTAAAGTAGTACAAGGAAATTTTTTTGTTTATAAAAATGTCAAAGCTTGTTGATCGGCATTTCAATGAAGGATACCTTACAAGACCCTTAAAATAAAAATCTTAATATAAAGAAAGAAAACAAAATAGGATGCCTTGGATATCAAGTGCAAGAGCGTCTTTCATTCAACTTCCCCCTTGATTAACATATATTGTGAATGTTGCGGCAACACTTGAAGTTATGAAATTTCTTCCAAATCACTCGGTTCACACCTTATGATTACCACATTGCCTGATGTAGTCAGAAACAAATCTTTTTCCATTCTCTTCATTCCTTTTCATTCATAAATGTGTTCAAGCTTTTCGAACTTGTTTAACCAGTAGAGTGCAAAAATATAATTCTAAGAATAAAATTCTATAAGTGCATGTGTGTGCTTCTGATTGTTATTAGCTATTATTATATTATTATACATATGTCTTCAAAGATATATCTCTGACGCTTGGGTATTGGACAGGTGGAGCATAGCTCCATGTTAGATTTGTTGACATCCCCAACAACTTTATCAGAGTGCTCCGAGATTTATTTATTCAATAGTTCATTACCTCTCTCTTTCTTTTTCTTCTATTCTTTTCTCTTATTTTTCTTCTCTTTTTTCTTTTTTCCTTTCTTTTTCATCTTTTTTCTTTTTTCTTCTTTTTTTCTAATCTCTTTTTTTCTTCTCTCTTTTTTTTCTTTTTTTCTTTTCTTTTTTACTTTCTCTCTCTTATTGTGTTTTTACGGTATAGAAGACTATGCTTAGAACTTTAATTGCAAGAAACTCTACTTGGTTAAAATTGTCTAGTCCACTTCACTATTTATGGATTTCAAAGATTTGTCATCGAACATCATCAAAAAAGTGTAGTAATTTGACCTTTTCTTACTTTGCCGACCAGAGTAGTCTGAGAAATAAATTTCACTTTATCATCTTTACAACATCCAAACGATCCTTGTACTGGAATCAATGTTGCATCATGCAATTGGCATCCAGGGGCCTACAAGGGTAAGAAAAGATATACATATATTCATGGAAAATATTTCTCCATTGAAATGAAAGCCAACATTATGACATATGCCCTTAAAAAAGGTATCTACTACTTTTGGGCCAAGAGTAGTAGAATTATTTCCAAATATTACTTCAGAAATGGTCCATGTGAATTGTAACCACATGGTGTAAAAACATGGGTAACACAGACTTCTCAGAACTCCAAACAGTATTGTAAGCATTCATCTTGGTTTTTTTATTCCTCAGTTGGTATAAAACTTGCTCTATTCCTTTTATCTCCTATTGCTGAACTAGCTCTTGTGTCAAGACTCCATTACTAACATTATATGGATCATAGCTAAGGGCAGATGGCCTTGGAACTACCTTCATTGGCTTATGAGTGATATGATGTCCTTCAACAAGGTAAAGAAATAAGTCTTAAACTGATACTCCAAATATCTCCAGATTTGTACCTACTCGAGGAATTTTCTGTGATTGCTCGGATGAATCAACTGCCCTTTTTCTCTTACGGCTCCTAGAGCTTTGAACACTACATTGATTTACTTCTTTATCTTGCTTCGCTTTTTAATCAGCACAGTCTTCAAATCTTTATCCAATTTTCCCTTGTCGGATCCCTATTTCTATTGTTTCTCCAATCACCATGAGGTTACTGAAACTGCACCTTGAATTCGCAAGCATTCTCTCAAAGAAAAGAGATGGAAGAGTTTGATGAAACATAAGAGATACTTCTTCCTCTGTCATGGGAGGTTGTACTTGGGCTGCTAATCCTCGCCACCTTAATGAATAGTCTTTAAAGCTTTCATTGACCTTCATATTCACGTTCTGCAAAAAATGGCGATCTGGAGCCAGGAGTATAACATACTTGAATTGCCCCAAAAATGCTTTGGCCAAATCAACCCATGATCGATTCTGCTCTCGACTTAATCTGTTGTACCACATTGCGGTAAGTCCAACCAGGCTATCATAAAAATAGTGGATCAACAATTTATCATCATCCAAATATCATTCCATTTTTCTATAGAACATTGCCAAGTGGATTTTAGGACAGCTAGAACCATCATACTTCTCAAAACTAGGGACTTTGAATTTAGGCGGAATAACTAGATCACAGACTAAACTGAATTCTCTTGCATCAAATTTAGGATTATTGACGCCTTTTCCTACCTTGATTTCTTCCTCAAGTCTTGCATATTTATCTTCAAACTGCTAGAGTCTTGATCCTGGAATGATAGGCTTTACAGAACCTATCTCTGCACTCAGGTTACATGCCTCGGGGTAAATTGTCGAAAATGGTGTAGAAGTGTGGTTCTTCGCATTATGTTGAGGCTTGGTCATCCATTCTTGCAACCCCCTCTTGAGTCTGTTTAATTCCTCCCATATCTCCATCAATGATAACGGATTTTCAAACTTTTACTAATTCCTAGATTGCTGCCATCGAAACCCGACCGCTTAGATCATGAATGTGAATGCAATGTTATTGAATGATAATGTTATGTTAATAAATATGCAATGCATGAACGCATAAGGTATTGATTCTAAAAGTGATCATCATAGAATAACTTTCATTGGGATAAAAGGGTTTAATATATCAGATCTCAGATGCTACAAATATTGGCGAGCTCTAACTCCCAACTTCCTAACTTCCTTTAAGAGTTAAGTCAGCTTCCCTCCGTGATCTAATGCTGGATCAATATTCTGACTCAGTGTCATTGCTACATCAGCTAGGTCTGCCACTTGTTGAGCCACTCCTTGTGCTTGAGTAATAGCATCTTTCATGTCATTATCCCTTTCTCATATCTTCATTCTTGATTTCTGACATTGGACATGTCACTTCTCCCCACTTTCTTGACAATCCTTCTTAACATCATCAACAAGATCTTTGTACATCAGCATAAGATTGAGGTATTCATCTACCTTCTTCTTTAGTGCTTCATTTTCATCTTGATTACCATTCAACTTGATAGCAGTATCCTCATACAATTGCATGTACATACTATCACCTCGCATTTAGACCGACTAACCTTTAAATCATCCATGAAAGTATTGTGTTGTATTTCCATTGCTCGCGGATCACACGAGAGCGTATTGACTCGATTTTTACTTGCCTTAGAGCTTTTTTTATAGTATTCAGCTTCACGCTTTAGTTCTTTGATTCTTTCCTTTGACTGCTCCAAAGTCATACCCAAACCAGCATTCTTGAGCATCGAACAAAGTTCTTGATGATTGAATTGCAAACTTTTTAAAATCATCTCTCTTGCCTTAACTTGCTTATTTGAGCATCATATTCGAATCGATGCCCATCTTTTTGGGTATTTACATCTTGAATTTCATGTTCATCCATTGAATTAGTATGACTTTCTGTCCTAAACTTCCATTTCCCATACTCCAAAAGAACTTGAACTCGACATTTGAGGGCGATGCAATTCTCAATAAAATGTCCTTGAATTCTATCATGAAATTCACAATGAGCATTGACGTCATACCCTTTTGGATATGGAGGTTGTAAAGGTGTAAGGAAAAATTGGGTCACCAATCGGGCCTTCGACAATTGAGGATAGAGTTCTTTATATGAAATAGGGATTGGATCAAAATGATGTTTGTGATCTCATGTCTTCTAGTAATCGGCTGAGAAAATATTAGAATTTGAACTTTATCTGGATAGTTGATTGACTTCGATGGGCTTAAGCTTTCCTTCATTTTTGTATCTCCAATGTTCTATTAATTATCAGGCTTTTAGGAAATTTGAGCCTTCCATCTTCAAAACTCAACATGCCTACCCTGATAAAATTTTCAACCTTGTTCTTCAAAGTCTCGCAATTCTCAGTAGTATGGTCTAAACTTCCTTGATGATAATCACATATTGTATTGACATTACAATCATCAGGATACAAAGACACTTTGGGCCTGGGTGAAACCCGGGCCAAAAGATGTTTCTCTATCAGTATCGAAAGTAACTCTGCATATGTCATCGGAATTGAATTAAGAGATCCTTCATCCTTCTTTTCTTCTTGGATTTCTTTCCAGACTTTCATCATTTTCTTGGAATTTGACTCAGTTACACCTCCAATTGGTTTGTTGATGCGGATTGTAACGATGCGCGGACCCGACTGTTTATTCATGTATTGGTTTTTATTCGGTTCTCCTTTCAGTTCAGTGTGCCTTTTTCTTTGGCCATAGCCGTTATCATAGTCATCATCTCAACCATCTGTCTTTTCAGTTCTTCATCTCATTCTTGTCAAAATCAACATTAACAAAACCTGATATGTGACACTTGGATGAACTACCCTTCACTTCTTCTGGGACTTGTAACAACACTACCTCTTACTTGCATTCTCCACTATCGGGTTACAAATCCCCTTATCCATCATGATCATCTTATAATGATAACCACCTTTGAATCAATACCTCCATACAATGAAGATGCGGTGCAAAAATACATAGTAAAAAAGACAAGAAAAATGAGTCAGTATAGTAAAATAACATTGAAGGCAAAAAATTAAATTAAATTGATACAATAAATTAGGTTATATCGAGCATAGAAAATAACCAGAGAAATGTATTTAAATCAGCAGCACCCTGTCCTAGGTTCTTGTCTGGCTCTAATGGGGTGGGCTACTAGATTACAACATGTGGTTTTTATTCTAGAATCTGGGCACCTGAACTGTCATTACTACTTACTACGATAGTAAGATATCGATTCGGGAGTATACGACCTCTTATAGCGGAGGCACAAACTCACGGTGTATATGGCTAGTATATAGGAAGAGAAACAAAAATTCAATCACGGAGCTGGATACTCTGTAACACCCTCGACCCAGATGTCACAAATTGGGCCTCATGCCCAAATCAAAACCATTAAAAATCTCAAGCGACGTTTATCCCAAACAAGTTATTTCTCAAAAGCATTTAAAGTCAACAGTTAAAAATGTAGATAAATTATTTAAATAGTTACAAAGGAGATCCACTTTAATTTAAAACATTTAAACATTTGATTTAATTAATACAATTTCCAAATAAGAAATACAGACTCAATCATATAAGGTCCTATGAATACATAGCCCACTAAATACAAGTATCATACTCTTAAGGCCTCCACATGCTGGAATCCCAAACCGATAGTGATCCTCGAACCCACGATCCAATGATCAACCTACGCATAGAAACAACGATTCCGAGTACTGAGCTTACAAAGCTCAGTGGTATACATCTACTCTACTATACTTCATGATAATAATAAACATAAGCACGCAAGCTAGCACGAGCAATAAGGAGAGATAATTAAATATGTGGCGCTACCATTAGTCGCCTAAACACATGCTCTCAACATAGCAATCATCAAACATGGCCCATAAGGCCCAACCATACTTAAGATCCCACCGGATCCCTCGAGCATAACACACAATGTCATCATTTCAAACCTGGAGTGAGGCTCGGTGTCACACAACCTCGGGAATATACAGTTATGCTCAGAATCTCACATTGAGCATCAATACTTGGAATCTCACATCAAGTATCATTACTCGAAATCTCACATCGAGTGAAATGGCTCAAAATATCGCATCGAGCATCATCACTCAGAATCTCACATCGAGTGGTCTTCATGTGTTGCCACACTCTACCATTGGGTATCTGGATCCCAACAACCAACGGTGACTCAACCACACAAGTGCCCAAACTTGGAACGGCTCCACACATAATCCACCGAGGACCCCTATAGTTCCATAAATATATGTTATCACATTTATTCACGGTGTAGTTCCATTATTTATATCCATATCGATTTCCATCCTTAACTTGCATTTATAGATTATTTAGCGTATCGGGTACCAGTACTCGAACACGAGTATCGATACGATACCTTCGAGTATTGGTACTCACACACGTATCGCTACTAAAATTGCTTACTCGATCCCTAAAGCTTATGGAAGTCATTAAAGTTGGTTTACTAACGCATTTACTCAATTAATATTGCTTACCAGCTTTGTACTTATTTATTCGAATATAAACATCTTTCACCTATTACACAGCTTTCATAACATCATATCAATCCATTCAAACAAGCATACAAGACATCACAATCATCAACCAATCAACCAATCATCAAATATCACACAATCATGGCAGACGACCCTACATGGTCTCTAATAGTCTCATCATATCCGTAACATCAACAGGCATCTCATAATATGTCAAGTCCCAATATACCGGTCCCTACTAATGCTTATCTATCATCAACCCATTTGCAGATACTAACACGCAAGGCAATTATATTTATGATGCTCATGAAGTGATAGAAGTTCGAAGTGCACTAACCTTATGTTGATACTGCTAAAATCCTTATCTAAGCTTCCCGAATATTCCACTTGACCCGATATCCGCTCTCAAATAATCCTCGTATACTATTTAATATCATAAGTATCACTTAAACATATTCTCTAAGGAATCCAAAGGGTCAAATGCATAAAAATATCTTACTGGGTTCGAATTTGGCAAAACGAACTGCACCGTTGGATCTGAAAATTTGAGAAACCCCAGGGTAGGGTCCCCCTAAAAGAGCCAACGTCGGCGGTCAACAGCAGCGGCGGCGACAGTTAATGGCGGCGCGTCGCGGCTTGGGTCAGCTTGGGCTTGACTGGCAGGATGGCTCATCCAGCTTGCCCATCGGCTCGGCTTGAGCCGGTATAGCTGCCCACGCGTCTGGACGTCGCCCACGCACAGGGGCGGCGCGTGCGGTAGCGTTCAATGGCCGGACGGTGACGGTCGATGTCTAGACCGACTTTTCTCCAGCCCCTGAACATGTTAGTGGCCTTCGTTTCTCGATTTGAGCTCTCTAACCTCCTCAAATAGAAAACCCAAAACTTCCCCTCTCTCACCCCCTATGACAGTGACTCCGATGGTGGTGCCTGTTGCGCGTAATAAGTGCTACGCAATTGTGCAAGTATGCACGTTGCAAGTTATAGTATAAAAGATATCGTCTCCACAGGGATTGGTGACACTTCAAGAATTTAGTTTCTTGCACTGTAAAAAGTAAAAACACAAATAAATGATTATAGGAGTTTAACTAATAACTAATCTAGAAAGCAATAAAGTAAAAGAATGAATGAGATCGAATGAGAGAGATAGGCCAGGTTATCGTGAGTTGAGGTGTGATAGCCGATTGGATCGTCTTGGTAAAAGAGTGCACGGGCAACTCAGTTGTCGTGGCAACTTGCACAACGGGGTTGCCTTGGCAACTAATCGATGGTTGCCTGGGCGACTAGTTGGGCAACTACTTGGGCGTATGGGCAGCAACCTTCAAGGTTCGGCAGAGCGTTCTTCAATGGTTTCTTCTTATCCCTAAGTCGAAACTCTAGCTACTTGTACATGCCTTAATAATACATCCATGCGTGAATCAAGGGTGAACAACAACAAATCTTGCGCTCCTCTTAGCCGTTGAAATCTTTAACTTATTCCTAAGACGGATTAATCTTCACCATCAATAGATTGAATAAAGATCATATTTATTCGTTTCTTGAATCTAACTCTCCCGATATTAGATAAATAGATGAGGTTACGAGATCCTCTCTCAATTCACTCGCAAACAAGAATAAGAACCAAGAATGAATAAACCTTGAATAGAAAAGTGCAAACTCTTATTACCTAAACAAAATCCAATAGTTTCTCACAACCACAAAACACAATAACCATAGCCAAATAGATTTAGTTTATGGCTAGGTTCCAAAGAAACGCAAGATAAATAATCCCTAGCATGAACCCAATCGAACAAGAAAGAAAAAAATGAAGAAGAAAGCTTGTCGAAATTCACTTGCCCTAGATGTTTGTCGAAAATTCTCTCCTCTTACTCTCCTTGGAGTTGTCGAAATTCCCCTCTCTTGCTCTCACTTGGAGTTTGACGATATGGCCTTTTATTTACATGATTAGGTCAAAGTCCTTCTTTGAGGAGGAAGTTAAGTTGGAATTAAATTATCTTTAAAGAATATAATTCTTTATTATAATTATATTCCTACTAGAACTTCTCCTATCTTCTTGGAATTTAATTCTTTTAATTCTTCTTTAATCTCTTCATGGAAATCAAATTCCTTTGGGATTGGGCTTTGCTCCACGTCATCTTGGGCTTGTCTAGTCATCAATTTCGACTACCATATCACCTTTGCTCTTTGTCGACAATTGCCCTGGCAACTGGCTCGACATCTCCTTCATGCATTGCCCTGGCAACTAGCTCGACATCTCTTTCATGTATTGTCCTGGCAACTAGCTCTAGCCTTGCTTTGGCAAGTGATCCTGCACATACACACAAAACACACCAAAGCAGCATCTTTTTCCACAAAAACTACCAAGTTATGTAATCAAGATCAACGATGGAAGGAAACATGGATTAATGCATGAATGGCTAATTATGCAACTAATATGAGCCTAAGTCTAACAATAATATGAGTAAAATGGGTAAGAAAAATAGTACTTTTGAACACTTATCACACCCCCAAACTCGAACTATTGCTTGTCCTCAAGCAATGCAAACTCATAATTACCTGCCAAGACTTCAATTTTCACAAACTTAGCTATGAACTTGATTTCAATTCTCTGAACCAGGGCACAAAGTATGATTGGTTTCATTTTTCAGAAAACTTAGGAGTTACTCGGAATCAAACAATAATGCATATGAGTGTGTGCGGAGTTGTGTACAAGTTGATTTTTCGGATTCTATGTAGACAAGAGGTTTTCAAATTACTTCATTGGGTTTCTTTTTAACATGTTTTAACTAGAGCCAGTTTTGGGCACCTCTAGTGTTTTGTTTTTAGTTTTATTCGACTAGAGCCAGTTTCGGGCACCTCTAGCGATCAATTTTTTTAGAACATACTAGAGCCAATTTCGAGCACCTCTAGCATTCATCCAATTTTTATTCTAATCCCCCAATTTCTTTAATTATCAACCTAAATTCACTAGAATTCCTTAAATCAATCAAACCACAACAGTGTTTCATCAAATTTAGCATCATAGTAAAATTCTAAGTTTTTCCATGGTTATCCTAGAATAAAAATTCTATCAATTAAGTGCATTGGCAAAGTCATCATCGGATATTCATCAAATCTAAGCAATTCTTGTTCCAACTAAAGGCATGGCAAGCAATTTATGTATCCTAAATGTAATACTTAAGATGAATGTAACTAAACATGGTAACTACTAATAACAATCCCCCCCAAACTCGAGTGAGGCATTGTCCTCAATACATGCATTAAAGAAAAATAAAAATAACAAAAAATAAAATGCATACGAGGACTTACTCTGAGAGTTCGTCATCGTGGATGATTAGTTTCCTTTTGGTCGGTGTCTTGATTCTCTTGCTTGAACGCGATGGTTGTTTTCTTGTTGCCGGTGGTGGAATCGATCCTCGTACGGGGTTGTCCTCTTCATCAGTCTCATTGGCTTTTCACTTGGAGGATTCAATTAATGCGGTCTTTGTTGGTGCAATGGAGGACTCGTCCGAATCTGAAAAATCAGAAAATGATTCTGTAGGAGTTGATTCGGGCATAGGTGCTTTATCTTTGGCTTTTGCAATGGTTGCCGGGATATCGTTAGCTTTGGTTGCCGTGGCATCTTCAGGGTTGGTTGCCGTGGCATCAGCTTGTGCGTGCACGATGTAGGTTGCCGCGGCATCATCTGTTGTAATTGCCGTGGCGACTTCTTCATTGGTTGTCGGGGCAAGGATTTTGGCAGGAAAGATTGGGAACAGCACGCGATTGTCCGGGTACTCTTCTAGGATGACTTGGGTGATGGCATTGTTGTGCTCCTTCATGTACCGCATGAACATTAATTGCCGGTCTTCAATTTGCCTTAGGTGGCTCACCAATGGTTGCAAGAGTGCTTCAAAGTGTCCCGGGGTTGATGGCCGAGTTGCCCGGGCGTTAGGTGCTTGGGCATTAGGGATTGCCGGGGCGGCAGGAGTTGCCGTGGCAATTGGAGGCCTTGAAGATTTTCCCGGTGCCTCTCCCATTAGCTTTTGGATTTGTGCTTGATTCCAACCGGACTTTGGTAGGGACTTTTCATCGGTGGACTCACTTGGGACATGCATCTCCTTGCAAATATTAGAAATTAAGCAAGGGAAGAAAAGAGAACCATTATCTTTTGAGTGACATACAAAAATCTCATCACAAATAATTTTTCCAATGTTAATGATGTGATTATGCAAAATAGAATGTATGAGCAAAAGACGTGGTATATCAATGGTAGTATTGTGTGTGGTGGGCATTAAAGAAGTTTTAACAAACTTATTCCATAGTTTTACCTCGGGTTTAAGCTGAAGGTGATTTATTGTGCCCTTTTATTTACCGTCGTTCCAATGAGTTCCCGGTTGAGTGAGTTCTTGAAGCACCTTGTCGAGTTGCTTGGGCGTGATTTGATCAACGAAGGCTTGATGCTCATCCATCTCAATGTAAAGCCCGTAAAAGGTGTTGACGTTTTCGGGACTTATGAGTATAGCCTTGTCACGAACAAAAACATAAGGATTATCCGGGTTAGGTGAGTGAGCATAGAATTCTCTTACCCATGAGATGTTTCCCGGTTCCGGTTGATGGCAAAAGATTTGCCACTTTTGATGTGCAATCCTCTCGAAGATGAATGGTTCAAGGCCGAAATCTTGATGAGAGTTGGAGTATTCAAAGCCTTGTTCTTCATGAATCTTCCGGCTTTCAAACTTGGAGTGAAATCTTTCTTAAACCACCGGTGTAGCAAACTTCTTGTATCTTGGTTCTTTGGAGGAACTTTGATGAACTAAAAATTTAATCTTGGATGCCATAGATGATCTTGGTTGTGAGTTTTGTAAAAACAAATAAAAGAAAAGAAACTAAAAAGTTGCAAGATAAAAAGTATGAATAGGTTAAGGGTAATGGGTTTTATAGAAAAGATAGGTGGTAAATATGGTGGGTGGGATTAGAGGAAAACGAAAAAAGGGTTTTGGTTTAGGGAAAAGGTGACGGCAAGGGGGTTTTGATTAGGGTAAATTGGAGGCTTTATATAAGCCTTAGATTCAACCCATTAGTTTCCTTGTTGAAGATGTTTTCATTTTTGGATTAAAATTCCTCTTTATCTTGAACTTTTTTCCTACAATTCAAATAAGGATTAAAATTAAAGTTAAACTAATAAAAGAAAATAAATAAAGATGTGTAATGGGATTCTTAAACTTAAAAAGATAAATAAATAAAAAAATCTATCCTAAAGAATAATAATAATCGAAAATAAAAAAATAAAAAAATATAGTTCGAAAAATAAAATAAAAATAAAAATTAATCGAAAAAAAAAATCAAAGGGAGAGCATGCTCATGCATCTCCTAAGTTGACCACTTCTTTGTTACGTTCCACATGGGCACCATTGTAGTGTTTCAATCTTTGTCCATTAACTTTGAATTCATGTTTGTCAGTGATGGACTTGATTATCACGACACCATGGGAAAATGGTTTGACAACTTTGAATGGTCCTGACCATCTTGTTTTCAGCTTTCCCGGGAAAAGTTTTAGCCGAGAATTGAATAAGAGAACTAGTTGCCCTGGCAATAGTTTCTTGTCATGCCATTGCTTTGTTTTCTCCTTGTAGATTCATGCATTGTTATAGGCGAGTGCACATAATTCTTCTATCTCATTGAGGTCCAACAAACGCTTTTGTCCGGCACTTTCCCAATCCATATTCACGGTCTTGATTGCCCAGTATGCCTTGTGTTCGATTTCCACCGGTAGATGGCATGTTTTGCCATAGACAAGTCGGAAGGGGGACATACCTAATGACCAATCCTTCCTAGAGGGATTTACAACTTTCTCGAGTATACCCTTCAATTCCCGGTTGGAAATTTTTGCTTGCCCGTTGGTTTGTGGGTGATATGCCGTGGTGATCTTGTGTGATATGCCGAAGCGTTGCAACATTTTGGCAATTAGTCTGTTGTCAAAATGCTTACCTTCGTCACTGATAATTGCTCTCGGCATCCCAAACCGTGTAAATATGTTTTTCTGCAAGAATCGTTGTACAGTCTTGGAATCGTTGTTGGGAACTGCAGCTGCCTCAACCCATTTAGACACGTAGTCAACGGCAAGTAGAATGTAGAGGTTGCCGAATGAAGATGGGACAGTTCCCGTAAAATCGATCCCCCATACATCGAACAATTCCACCTCGATGATGTTCTGGAGCGGCATCTCATGTCGTCTAGAGATATTGCCCGTCCTCTGGCAACGATCACATTGCTTGTAAAAGTCTTGGGCATCTTTGTACAATGTTGGCCAATACAAACCGGATTGCAAAAATTTGGCCGCGGTACGAGTTCCTCCAAAATGTCCTCCATAGGGTGAAGAATGGCATTGCCGGAGTACATTCTGTTGCTCTTCTTCAAGGACACATTGGCGTATAACCTGATCTGCACATTGTTTAAACAAAAGAGGCTCGTCCCAAAAGTAATGCTTCGCATCATGGCGGAACCGATTCTTCCCTTGGTGAGTAATGCCATAGGTAAAATACTACAAACAAGGAAATTAACTAAATCTGCGTACCAGGGTATTGCCGAGGCATGTGCTACAGTGGTGACTGCTCCCAAAATTGCCGAGGCGTGCGCATCAAGGGATGCTTAGGCATCGAGAGTTGCCGAGGCGTGTGCATCCATGGTTGCCGAGGCGTCGAGGGTTGCCGAGGCATGCGCGTCCATGGTTGCCGAGGCAACTAAAATTTGTTCATCCAGGAATGCATCGCATATCTCTAGATCCGCGTCCTCCTCCCTATTGCCTTCTTGTGTAGCATCAACATTTTGATCAGCTTCTTTTCCTGGTCGATTGACTAGCTAATTTGCCTTTTCTTATTGTTCCTCCTTGACCGGTTCTTCATACTCCTCAGGTTCCTCTTGTTCAGCATTGTAGTTGCCGAGGCAACTAAATTCCTCGTCGAAGTTAAACTCTGTCGTGGCATGAAGAACTTGGCATTCTTCTGGATCATCGGCATGCCTTAGTGTTTGGAACACATTTAGTTTAACTTTCTGGTCATTCACCCTCATTGTGAGATCTCCCTTTTCTACATCGATCAAGGTTCTCCCTGTTGCTAGGAATGGTCTCCCAAGAATGATGGGTGCTTGCTCATCTGCTTCACAATCCAAAACAATAAAGTCAGCGGGAAAAATAAATTTATCAACTTTTACCAGTATATCCTCGATTTTTCCCTCTGAATACACATAGGATATGTCGGTTAGCTGTAGCATAACTGTTGTAGATCTTGCCTTCCCGATTCCTAGTTTCTGGAAAACTAATTTAGGCATCAAGTTTATGCTAGCCCCAAGGTCGCATAATGCTTTCCTGACATAGTGATTTCCAATGGAACAGGGTATTGTGAAACTTTCGGGATCCTTCAACTTGGGTGGCATATGATTGTGCAACATTGCCATGCATCCCTCTGTTGCGGCAACTGTTTCAAACTCTCCTAGCCTTATTCTCTTGGACACAATGTCTTTAAGAAACTTGGCATAGTTTGGAATTTGTTCAATTGCTTCCACCAATGGCAAGTTGATGTGGACTTGCTTTAGGATATCAAAAAACTTCTTGAATTGGTATTCTTGCTTTTGTCGCTTCAACCTTTGTGGGAATGGTGGTGGAAGTCAGATATCTTCGATCCTTTCATTGGTTTGGAACCTGATTGATGGCATTGCCGGGACAACTGGAGTTGCCGAGGCATTATCAATTAGGGTTGCCGAGGCATGCTTTTCACAAGTTGCCGAAGTATCCTTATCGTCGGTTGCCGAGGCATGCTTATTGCCGGTTGCCGCAGCAATTCCTGGTTCAGCATCTGAGGCTTTGCAGCTAGGTTCGTCTTGATCTTTTTGTGGAGTTTTGTTTGATGAGCGGATTTGAGCCTCTTTAAGTTGTTGGCCACTTCTAGTGGTGATTGCCTTACATTGCTCATGGTTAGTTCCTCTTGCGACTTCAGTATCGCTAGGTAAACCTCCTTGCGGTCTAGTATTCAGATTTTGAGCAAACTGTCCAACTTGATTTTCCAATGATTTGATTGCCGCCTCTTGGTTTTGCAATCTCATCTCGGTCCTGTTAATAAAAGCATCAGTTCTTTTTATGAAGTTACTATTCTCAGCCATATAAGATTCAGTTTTCATCATAAAAGCATTGAGAGAATTTTCCAAAGAACTAGATGTTGTCGGTTGTTGCTGCAATAACTGTTGCCGTGGCATATTCTGCTGGAATCCCGATGCTTGTGCATTCTGATTGTTCTGGTGTAGAGCATTGTTGGGATTACTCCATGAAAAATTTGGGTGCTTCTTCCAAGCTGGATTGTATGTATTGGACACCACATTATTGTTTCGATTGTAATTCCCCACATAGAAGCTGGATTCCGGATTCTGCATACATTCAAAAGAATCATGGTTATCACCACATAACTCACAAAAAGAATCCGTTACCTTGACTTCATGTGTGTTGTTTGGTTTTTGCATGTTCTGGACCATCTTGGTTAAAGTGGCCAATTGTGCCAAAATTGAATATGATGATCCTAGTTCATGAATTGTGGCTTAGCGTCTAACTCATCCTCTTCTAGTAAAGGGGAATTGATAATCATTCTTGGCCAACCTGTTTAGAATTTGCATTGTTTCCTCCGGTGACTTATCTAGAAGTATGCAATTTACCGAGGCATCTAGCATCATCCTTGTTGGTGTATTCACAGCGTTGTAAAACATTGTTACTTGAGTCCACACCGGGAATCCGTGTAGGGGACATTTGTGTAGAAGTTCTCTATATCACTCCCAAGCCTCGTACATGGATTCATCATCTGCCTGCCGAAAAGAAGTAATGTCGTTACGAAGCTTATCAGTCAAATTTGTAGGATTAAACCGAGCAAGGAAATCACGACATAGATCGGTCCAAGATGCTATTGATTCGGCATGAGTGCTATTCAACCATGCTTTCGCCCTATCCCTCAGTGAATAGGGGAATAATCTTAATCGTAAGACATCGGGGGTGACTCCGTGTATTTTGAACAAGTTACAAATTTCGAGGAAAGATTTCAGATGTTGTCGTGCATCTTCAGTTGCTGAGCCGCAAAATTGACCAATTGTGTTGATCATATTAAACATCACCGGTTTCAACTCAAAGTGGTCGGCTTCAATTTCATGTGCGACAACTCCTGGATTAAGTCCATCAAGATCTTCTTCAAGATAGTCTCGAATAGTTCTGTTTCGTGCAAGAATCACTCCTCCTCCTGCTGGAACATCTTGATTCATATTGCCGTCTTGATTAGCCATTGCTACTCTTAACCTTCGCCTAAATCTTTATAAGGTTCGTTTGATTTCTGGATCTAAGGGATATTCTGGTGTAATCAGTCTCGCCTTGGTCATATACCAATGCAAAACCAAAGTTTGTTAGCCCTTTGAATCTTAAACAAGAAAAGTAAAAAGAAAGTGCAAGAAAATAAAAACAAAGTCGCTATTGCCAATCCCCGACAACGACGCCAAAAACTTGTTGCGCGTAATAAGTGCTACGCAATTGTGCAAGTATACACATTGCAAGTTATAGTATAAAAGATATTGTCTCCACAGGGATTGGTGCCACTTCAAGAATCTAGTTTCTTGCACTATAAAAAGTAAAAACACAAATAAAGGATTATAGGAGTTTAACTAATAACTAATCTAGAAAGCAATAAAGTAAAAGAATGAATGAGATCAAATGAGAGAGATAGGCCAGGTTATCGTGAGTTGAGGTGTGATAGCCGATTGGATCGTCTTGGTAAAAGAGTGCATGGGCAACTCAGTTGTCGTGGCAACTTGCACAACGGGGTTGCCTTGGCAACTAATCGATGGTTGCCTGGGCGACTAGTTGGGCAACTACTTGGGCGTATGGGCAGCAACCTTCAAGGTTCGGCAGAGCGTTCTTCAATGGTTTCTTCTTATCCCTAAGTCGAAACTCTAGCTACTTATGCATGCCTTGATAATACATCCCTGCGTGAATCAAGGGTGAACAACAACCAATCTTGCGCTCCTCTTAGCCGTTGAAATCCTTAACTTATTCCTAAGCCGGATTAATCTTCACCATCAATAGATTGAATAAAGATCATATCCATTCGTTTCTTGAATCTAACTCTCCCGATATTAGATAAATAGATGAAGTTACGAGATCCTCTCCCAATTCACTCGCAAACAAGAATAAGAACCAAGAATGAATAAACCATGAATAGAAAAGTGCAAACTCTTATTACCTAAACAAAATCCAATAGTTTCTCGCAACCACAAAACACAATAACCATAGCCAAATAGATTTAGTTCATGGCTAGGTTCCAAAGAAACACAAGATAAATAATCCCTAGCGTGAACCCAATCGAACAAGAAAGAAAAAGATGAAGAATGAAGCTTGTCGAAATTCCCTTGCCCTAGATGCTTGTCGAAAATTCTCTCCTCTTGCTCTCCTTGGAGTTGTCGAAATTCCCCTCTCTTGCCCTCACTTGGAGTTTGACGATATGGCCTTTTATTTATAGGGTTAGGTCAAAGTCCATCTTTGAGGAGGAAGTTAAGTTGGAATTAAATTATCTTTAAAGAATATAATTCTTTATTATAATTATATTCCTACTAGAACTTCTCCTATCTTCTTGGAATTCTTTTAATTATTCTTTAATCTCTTCATGGAAATCAAATTCCTTTGGGATTGGGCTTTGCTCCACGTCATCTTGGGCTTGTCTAGTCATCAATTTCGACTACCATATCACCTTTGCTCTTTGTCGACAATTGCCCTGGCAACTGGCTCGGCGTCTCCTTCATGCATTGCCTTGGCAACTAGCTCGGCATCTCTTTCATGTATTGTCCTGGCAACTAGCTCTAGCCTTGCTTTGGCAAGTGATCCTGCACATACACACAAAACACACCAAAGCAGCATCTTTTCCCACAAAAACTACCAAGTTATGTAATCAAGCTCAACGATGGAAGGAAACATGGATTAATGCATGAATGGCTAATTATGCAACTAATATGAGCCTAAGTCTAACAATAATATGAGTAAAAAGGGTAAGAAAAATAGTACTTTTGAACACTTATCAGTGCCGCTGGTATCGATGAACTCGTCTCGGGGAGATGAACACAATGGCGGTAGAGATGTTGACATGGAACGACTAGATCTCCGTAGATTGGAGATTGAAATCTTCTCCCTCAACTTTCCTCCCATTTTTCTCTTCTCTTTCTCTCTCATCTACTTTTAACATTTTTCTCCTTTTCTCTCTCTTCCATCATAACTCCCCCTCTTTTTCCACCAACACTCTTATTTAAAATTCAAAACCCTATTCTCTAAAATTAATGGGCCCTCTTAAAAGCCCTTAACTTATCCTTCAAAGTAAGGGCCCAATACTTGGCCCGAGACCCAATTCACTAATTCAGATTTCCGGTCTTTATAACTCTCCCCTCCTTAAAAGAAATTTTGTCCTTGAAATTTACACTGGTAGACCAAAGAAGATGCCAAAACTTTTATAACTTCCCAATGTTCTCAACATAACCCGCTGCGCTACTCTGATCTCTTACAACACTTGTCAAAAACAATCAATGACTTCAACGATACAAAAATAATCTCAACTGATTCTTTCTCTTAGAAAAAATCCATCATTACTCGGTAAAAAACCAAAACAACTGGCCACTTCCTTATAAGAGATCCATCACTATTCGGTGCATAACCAAAGCCATGGAGCAAATCTGACGATACCTTGACCAATTATCACACAGATACATCATCAAGGAAACTTAACTTACGTTGTAGAACCCAAAAGATTGATGCACCACAAAATCTTTCCACGACTATACACGATCTAAAAGAACATGAGGTTACACAACCTTTGTAACCAAAACGAAGCGGTTCAACACATAATGACTCTCTAAAGGAGACCCTAACTCAGATGGCATCCCTTACCAAAACCACTACTTGCTCGGTACAAGACTTCTAAAAACGAACGACGTCCCCACTCACCCCAACGCTTTCCTTAAAATTGGCATGATAACTCATGTCGGCAACTAAAGCAGCTCCCCAAAACTCGGCTCACATGAGAGTCAACTCTAAACTATCTCGTGTATGGCGAGTACTCCATCAGTACCAACACTAAAATCTGTCATCACATGAAAATCCCACTAAGAGATAAGGATCCATCACAAACCTCAAAACTTGTGTCAAAGGTAGCATGCACACACCACAGTGTTGTACCACCAACCCGCAAACAAACCAAGGAGACTTCATATTTTGATCTCACTTGCCGAAATTATCAAACGATGCCTACCAAGGACTATATAATTACTCAAAGAAATTCATTGAAATTGTGCGCTCACAATCCTTTACAAAATCCGTGGCCATCCATTTAATTCCCACTGATGATCATTGAAGCATCATAAGAATTCTGACAAATTCAGTGCTAGACTCCCAACTGACGGCAAGTCTACCATTTATCACTATCTCAACACAGGACTTCACACTGTCTGTTAAGCACACTACAAAAGTTACGCACAATTGTCACTCCCAATATTGTTGTATTCTGACCACCGTACTATACAAGGAGAATTTCTTGCCTCAGCATGTCTTTCCCTAACACCCGCACAAGATCTCAGGACCATCCAAAAAACCATTGAACCCAAAATTGATCACAACATTGTATCATCTTGATTACAAATTAAAGCTCACACAACCATCTGAGAAACAAGCATTTATACCGCATAAAGCTAGTATTAGTACTCCCATACATAGTCATCACTGAAAATCCTTGATCATCCCATGTAGGCATCATGGTACTCAATCCCGAACTAACTTCGTACAATTCATCACTTATCAAGCTCACTTTACTTAGGTGATAATTGATCAACATGTCTTAACTACTTGAACTCACATTGTTATCCCAATCTCAAATTCCTTAAGGGTCGAGTACCCAAAAATCACATGGTTGGGTGAACACAATCTTCCCTTTTCAAGCAGAAAAGTTATCGGATTGATAATACAACAAAACATCCTCGAAGATTCCAAAACCTTACTCAAACTTAATCGAGTCAAAACCATCGTCACAATAAAACAGTTTCACCTAGCTTGGATCCCCACCAATGTTCCTCGACTTGCCTTAAGAAAATGTGCTACAATCAAAAACATTTATGAAGTCCCAAACCCTTGATTCCTTAACTGATTACACGTAACTAACCTTTCCCGCACACAAGGTCATTAAGGTGATTATCTTGCCAACACTCATCTTTCCATATTCCTTATACATTCACAAGTGTCACGCAAAGCATCGAACTTATATTCGAGAAACGATAAGGTGGCCTCCACTCTATCATCGCTGAAAAATCTCACACATCACTACATACATCAACTATTATCCAATCCACTTTAAAGAGAGAATCATCGTTCTGAAATCCATTTCGAAATTACAAGCCTTCAACACTTTAACCATAACCATCTTAATCTCGAACAAATCTGAGGAAACACACGGTACTTCACAAAAAATTGAACAATCCATCCACCTTAGGAGACACGCAACAGTCACTCACTGTTACTTAACAAGCTATCAACGGTTTAAGCACCACCTCAATGAACCAACCTCTTACTAGCGAACAAGCTTGATTCTTCCTTGGGTGAAACACTTAGACAAAATAAACTTTTTCCGGGTTGAGCCTTCACAATTGAACTTCTAACTTTCTCAACTGGGTCGGTGTCCTTTAACAACGGTGATAGGAACCGACGTGTAACTCGATCTTACCTCAACCTCCACTGATGTTCTTGATAGGGAGGAAGTCCTGACGACTTCTTCAAGAAGCATAAACAAACGCTCTTACAGGCTGAAAGCTCCCAAGTAGCAAACTATACTCATCGACATAGCCTACCATTTAAACATGTCTCACAACCCCGTTGTGTCGTTCTCAAAAGAACCACCACAAAGATGCGGTAAAAGTGCAATGATCCAAACATCCTCATTACCAAAGGTTGAGTCCTTTCAGGGTCCCCAAACCTCGAGAACAACTCCGACATTGCTAACTAGAGTCGTGCTCGATTAACCAAAGTAATTCTAAAGGTACAACAACTTCCAGAAGGTAGCTCCATCAAACAGGTAAAAGTTTTAACCTCTGTCACACTCTAACAAACTAGTGGATCTCAAATCCACTATCTCCGAGAAATTCCTCCAAAAAGGGTGGTGATACTCTCCCATTTTATCAACAAGACTCACCTTAAAGCGAACAAAGGGTCCTCTAACCAACATGCACCCATTGATCAATTCCAAAAGCGGTTTGTCCAAATTCGCAACACAAGTATTAATCGCATATAACAATGAAAATTTCATTGCCACAAACTCTAATAATGTATCTGAAGGCTTCATAACGACCACAAAACGCAACGAATACAACATTTAGGTGACGGAGGAGGACACATCCTCAACTCTGACATCATTCAACTAACTCGCATCTTGAGAATCTGGGGTGAACTCGCAACCGAAATTGCTCCCATTAGTGGCTCAACACTTAACTCGGCTCTCGCGGCCACGATTGTAACCATTTTATTGACGTAACATCAGATGCACCATCAGGATTCCAGTCTTTAAGGTGTACAAACTTAATTTAAGGGCTTGTATTCACTAAAAATCTTACCAAAACACCTATATTGCCTCGGGGTTTCCTAGAACTGGCTAAACCTAAGCTCTAATACTAATCTTGTAACACCCCGACCCAAATGTCACAAATTGGGCCTCAAGCCCAAATCAAAACCATTAAAAATCTCAAGAGACATTTAGCCCAAGCAAGTTATTTCTCAAAGCATTTAAAGTCAACAGTTGAAAATATAGATAAATCATTTAAATAGTGAGGAGCACGATATCTTCAACTGATTTGCTTCCCAAGTGGTTGAGAAGATTGATTTTTGGGTGTTTGTAATGGAAACAAAAGTTAGGAAAAATTGACACAAGATTTAGAGTGGTTTGGCTTTCTAATCAAAGTTTACATCCACTACCTTAGCTCCTCACCAAGGATTTCACCAATTCACTAAGAATTGCTCCCCTTTTCAAGGCTTAGGAGGTAACCTTTACAACCTAGACTCACTCACCAAGCCTAGCATCCAAAGCTCACAAACCAAGCTTTGGTAACTCTCTCAAACAAGAGAAAACTTAGCAAACAAAAATCCCTCTCTAAAGGTTGATGTTTGTACACTAAAGCTCTCACCCAAATCCTAGAACACTTGAGCATACAATGACAATTTGAGCTCACAAGTGTTTGTCTATACACGGAATGGAAATTTAAGCTTTAAGACAATTTTTGCATCATAATGTTGTTGACAATAGGATCATTAGTTGCTTCAGATGCTTCTTGAGGTCTTTTATACTCCCAATTGAGTTTCTAGTTGTTGGAGACAGTTGGGATTGAATTGGAGCCGTTGCGGTCTTTATTTACCGTAATAAATGCAGTTCTGAATCTATCTGTATCGATACGCGGGTAGTCGTATCGGTACATGTTCTTCAGACGCTAGTTGTTATACTCTTTCCAGCTTGTGTGTATCGATACTTGTAGGAGGTATCAGTACGGTCTACAATTTAAAAGACCATTGGGAAAATAGCCGTTGAAAATAGTTAGGTGTATTGGTACATGATACATCCGTATCGGTACGACCAAGCCTATACCGATACGGGTTTTTGCTACTAGAATTTCCCTATAGCTAAAACCCTAAATCGTATCGATACGGAGTATACCGTATCGGTACGGTCACATGAAAAACTTAGGTTTGGCTACTTTAAGGATGTTTTAAATCATTCCAAAGCCTTATAAAATTCATCAAACATATTTTCAAGTTGTTTGGACTTACTATCATTTTTCAAATTTTTTCAATTTAGTCTAAAATATTTTTTAATTATTATATCAAAACAAGTATCCTAACAATCTCCCCTTTTTTGATATACTAAAGAAAACTTGAATTTTTTTTGTGATTTTCCCCCTTAGTAAAAGAAATTTTGAATAAGAGTTTTGAAATTCATAGAGGGTTAAAACTCCCCCTTATTCACTTGAGAAATCAATTTTTCAAACTATTTTCCCCCTTTTTGTTATACCAAAAAGAATGTTATAACTTTAAGTTCAAAATAACAATGGAGGTGTAAAAAATGAAAAAATAAAAAATAATTTTGGTTTTAAAACGGCTCCCCTTTACTTAAGCATCAATGAATGTTAGTCCAATAATTATGATAAACTAGTTGAATTAAAATAAAAAAAAATCAACTAATTTTACCACACTTGAATCAAAGGTAGAATGTGAAGCCTCATTCTTCAAGTGTTCTTCCTTGTGTGTATGGAGCTCCCCCTTAATGTTGTACTTTGTTGATCATTCTCCATCACAGCTAAAGTAAGACAATAACAAATGTTTTGATATCCAAGTTGCTTTGGATCCATAGGCGTTAGTAGCACACAATTTTGTCCCCTTAGGAATCTATTTTTCAATTTCATCATTTTTAGTTGAAGTAATTAGTCCTTTGGGACCCAAATACTTCTAAAACATTTTCCATTTACAAATCTAGGGGCACTAGATTGTCTTTGATAAAAAATTGATTTTCTCAAATTGTTTTTCTTTTCAAGTTCTTTGGAAATCAAATCTTTTTCTTTATTAAGATCATCCATCTCTTTTTGATGATCTTTTTCTAAAATTTGAAGCAATTTTTGTAAACTTGAGACTTTAAGTTCAAAATCTTTCATTTTTGCTTCAAACTCAAAATTGATTTTCAAAAGTAAATCATTTTCGATTTTCAACTTTGAAATCATCTTTTTATTTTTCGACATAGGCTTCTTGTAACTCATCAAAAGTATATGAATTTGAACAAGATGAGTTAGAAGTTACCTCACCCTCTTGGAGGGCCATAAAGCATAGATGAGCAACTTCATCTTCATCACTCCATGTTGCCACATATGCTTTCTTTGAAGATGATCCCTTTATGTTTGAGTGAGGGAAATCATATTTGGTGTGCCTCGTCTCATTACATTTTTGGTTCTTTTGGGAAACCTTCATCTTCTTCTTCGATTCATGCTTGTATTTTTCATTTTGCTTTTCATAAACCGGGTGAACTTTTTGAAGAGATGAGCCATCTCTTCATCCTCACTTTCCTCCCCACTTGAATATTTTTGATGGCTTATGGAGGAATTAAGAGCAATGGTATTCACTTTAATGCCTAGCTCCGTGATCTTTTTCTTCCCCATCTTCTTCTCCTCTTCTTTTCCTTTCTTCATGATTTCATGAGTGAGAAGAGACCCCATGAATTCGTCTAGATTTAGATTCTTGAGATTCTTGGCTTCAAAAATGACGGTCTTCTTTGATTCCCATGACTCGGGAAGAGAATAAATGAGCTTTCAGACAAGCTTGTCTTTCAGAATAATTTCTCCATATCCTTTGAGTCTATTGATGATGATGGAGAATCTATTGAACATCTTTGTGATGTCTTCATCCGATTCTATCTTGAAGTTCTCGTACTCAAGGTTGAGAAGACCAATCTTAGTCTCCCTTACTTCGTTTGTTCCTTCGTATGTGACTTGAAGCTTGTCCCATACTTCTTTGGCATGTTCACAAGAAGAGAGCTTGGCATATTCTTTTGGGCAAAGTGCGCAAAGGAGAATGTGCAATCCCTTCGCGTTTAATTCCATCTTCTTATTGTCATCCGCACTCCAATCTTGCCTTCTTTGTTGTGGCACGAACGAACCATATTCAACAAGATCCCAAAGGCGGTATACTTGATGAAGTACATCATCCTATTCTTCCAAAAAGAAAGTCGGTCCCGTTAAAGAATGGTGGCCTATCGATTGATTGTGCCATTGAAACCAATTGATTGTTTGGTTTATCGAGCTTACCGGGATCACCTCGATGTTAATCTACTCGATTGAGCCTCGCTCTGATACCAATTGTGGAGCCCGATATCTTCAACCAATTTGCTTGCCAAGTGGTTGGGAAGATTGATTTTTGAGTGTTTGTTGTGGAAGCAAAAGTTAGGAAAAATTGACACAAGATTTAGAGTGGTTCGGCTTTCTAATCAAATCATACATGCACTACCTTAGCTTCTCACCAAGGATTTCACCAGTTCACTAAGAATTCTTCCCCTTTTCAAGGCTTAAGAGGCAACCTAGACTCACTCACCAAGCTTAGCATCCAAAGCTTACAAATCGAGCTTTCGGAACTCTCTCAAACAAGAGAAAACTTAGCAAACAGAAATCCCTCTCGAAAGGTTGATGTTTACACACTAAAGCTCTCACCCAAGTCATATAACACTTTGTTGTCACTAATTTTCACCCACTTTTATTAGTGTATTATATTATTATTGTTACTATAATTATTATGTTAGTCATATTAGATATAAAACTCAAACAACAAAAATAAAGATAGTACATTTTAATAAAAAATAGAGTCCATTTTATTGAATAAAAGACCTATATACAATAATGGCCCAAATTGGCACCAAAATAAAACCCTAGCTTGTCTTTTTTCTCTCTTATGCAGAGCTCATTTATGACTGTTGGATCTTGCATAGATCCAACGGTCCAGATCAGTCAAGAGGCTTGGACACAGATCCTTCCACGTGCGTGGGAACCACGGGCTCGCATCCCAGTAGCCAAGATCGTACTGCATCTTGCCACTATCGGCTATTGCACGACGCTGGCTCGCGTCTCACCGTTGTTCGTGTCCACCGGTGGCCACTATACCACCACTCCCTCCCTGGCGCATATCTGCCCCTCATCGTATTCCCAACGCCCTTCGGCTCTACGGTTAACAACATCGGCATCCAAACGTCGAGCCGTTCCAAGGCCACCAAGTAGTGTCAGATCGTTCACCTCTAGATTGCCAGCTCTCCTCCACCATAACCCAACGCTGGCGCGCGTCTGCTCTTCCCCACATCTCCAGCCAAGTCCCTACAAATCTAAAAGGAAAGAGTTTTGGTTTGACTAGATCGAATATGGAAACAAAGAAGGAAATCAGGCCCAATATCACAACAAATTGAATCAAAAAGGGAAGGTCAAATCCGAATCAAACAAATATGGAAGAAAGATCAACCAAATTTTAGGGATTTGAATTCTGATTTTTTCCGTGTAATTTTGGTAACCAAAAAGCCTATATAAACACCATTATCCCTTTGTAAAATTCACCACTTAACCACCAAAATTTCAAGAAGAAAACATTCAAACTTGGCAGCATATTGTATACTGGAAATTTTGGAATAAGAAGCATTCAAGCAAGCTTTTTCTGGTATTTCTTATCTTGATCTTTTTTATTTTATTTCATTTCAAATATATTGTTGTCAAAAGGATAAAACCTTACCTATTTTGAACCGCTGTCGCCGGAATTCGAGTAAAGGTGGTGGCTGGATTCTGGAAATTTTAAAGTGGAGGGAGGTTTCGAAATTTTTTAAGAAAGAGGAGAACATTTTTAAAAAAAAAATCAAATTTGATATTTTAAAAAGTGGACTCGAGTAGGGATTTAAAAAAGTGATTCGAAAATGTGTAATTTTTGATCGACGAACGCCGTCAGATGACAGCCGGCGCCGATAGAAGGTAGTCGGCACGGTGGTTTGTTCCCGGTGTTCTTCAATCCATGAAGAACACCAAGAACATTTGAGAGAAAAATAAAGATGGGGTTTGATCCAAAAATTTTAAAAAGGGATTTATACCGAAAAGAAAAATGGTTCAATTACCTCATTAAATCCCTCTGCCTAATTCTTTTTTGTTCCGCAAGTAATTTAGTTTGCAAGTCTTTCAATTTGGTCACCGCTTCCTTTTAAATTTAGCCTTCAGTTTTGTTTTGTTCTTAATTCGGTCACTATTTGTTTAATTTGCTTTTAATTCTTTTTTTTACTTTTTTTTAAAAAATGATTTATAACTTATATATTTTTAAAGGAGGCTCAAATTTTAAAAAGGTTTGTGATTTATCTTTTATTTAATTACTTTCATGTATATATTTATTTGAGCACAATTTTATTTCTTGTTTACTTATTTAATCTTTATTTCTTTCTTTGCTTGCTTGTTTAATAATATAATAAATGCGAAGTCTTATCAAACGGAAATGACGGGTTAACTCCAGGAGTGTTGCCGGTGATTAGAGTTCATTTTTCGAATAATAAGATCGTTAAAATATATTCATATTCAGAAATGGACAAAAAATTGAATCTTATATGAACTTGCAAATTGTGACATTAAAACATTTTGTAATCGACTAGGTACCAATTTTTGGCATTGTAGGGGTGCTAATCCTTCCCCACGCGTAACCGACTTCCAAACCCATTTTTTTCGTAGACTAAATCCGTTGTTTTAATAAAATAAAACATTTTATTAAAATGACCCGTTTTTAGGTGATCTAATCACACCTCTTAAAAATATTGGTGGCGACTCCGTGTTTTTTTATGTCAGGCTCGAAAGGGTTGCGAAAGCTTGGCGACTCTGCTAGGAGATTTTTATTTTTACAAAAAGAGAGTCAGGCCACAAGTCCATCACATTTTGTTTTAATGTCGGAATTTGCTAAGTTCATGTAAAATTCAATTTAATTGTTCATCTATGAATATGATTCTATTTTAATCATTTAAAGATTGATTATAAGCTCTATGCCCGAGCTTCATCCCGATCGTGTAAGTGTGGGGAAAACGCTTTGTTCTTGTCAGAATATTGATTCTCCGTATGAGCCTAGCAAGTACCTTCGGGACTCATATGCCCTCTGTCTTTGTAAAGATACTGATCCTTCGTAAAGGCGTAAGAAATGAGTCCTTCTGAGTTGAAGTTGATTCGTTTGCAGCCTATAATGTGTGAGAGTCAGGGGCCTTGCTACCCTTAGTTGAGGAAAGCGATGATAGCTTGGGATTCTTTTTAGAACCAAACTTTTGTGTGTGAATCTAGAATTCGACCCAATAGAACCATGTGGAAATCCTTAGGCTTTTAGTCCGGTCAAAATTATTTCGTAGGAATAGTCCGTGGAGACATGTCCAGAAGTGTTGGAATGAGCTACCCGGTTACTATTCGTACAATGAAATTATTTTGGACCTTTTATGCTTTATTTATGTTTTTTAAGAATACTAATCCTCTCATTTTCTTGTCTTAATTTTGTTTTGCTTTTTTTACATTCACAACTCATATTTAGAAGGGGTCGATCCTGAAGCATGTTGTTCAATTAGAAGAAGCTTTTGTCATGGATGGAAGGTACCTAATGAAAAGGAAGATAGTGCGGATGTATGGTGATCATGGATGAAATACCAAAGTATGCTCACATCGGTGCCAAGCAGAATATTGTACAAAGTGCTATGGGACTACTTCGACCGTGCAACCAAGTAGTTATTACAAAATAAAGAATTCAAAGATGATCATTGGTCCACTCGGCTTAGAGGCAATCTCAAAAGGACCCGTGAGCAAGACGGGATCAACAGAAGTATCACATCCTAGATTAAAGACGTAGCTAATAATGTGTTGATGCTAGTTAGAGAAGCTACATTTCTTTGCCCACATGTCAGGCCGATAGGGGAGGTAGTACCAAGGCTTCAAAGGTTGATCGAAGAAATAGAGGAACTGGGTGCTCAGACTGAGACGTATTCGTAGGACCTTTTTCATCCAATAAGGGCTACTTCTAGAGCAATACCTTAATGGAATCGATGGCCCTTCGCTTACATTCATGCATTTGCATTTTTTTGTTGCTTGCATTTATGTTGTGATTGATTCATACATTTGCGCGTGATAAGAAACTAATAAATCACATGACAAAATTTCCAAAAAGCAAAAACTTCCCACAAATACGGTACTCGTTCTCAGTCCGAAGCAATGTCCATGGAAGACAAATTGACAACTTTAGAGAATAGCCACAAGGGTACCCAAGACAGACTCGATAAAATGGAGAAAGAATTGAAGGAAGAAATTGCATGAGCCCAAAGAAAAACTGTCAGCCCGATAGTGGCTATGTTGGGTTTTAGAGACCCAGAAAGAGGAAAGACGATTGAAGCTGTTGATGTTTTGTCGCTCCAACCTGTGATGACCTGTAAGACATTTCCACCGAAAATGAGGGTCTATATCCACATGGCAGAAACCTCAACTCATTCTCCGGCAAGGTCTAAGATAAATCATATGGAAAACCAAAGCATTAACCATAAGGCAACCGACCAGGACAGAATGAATAAGAAGATAGAAAATCAATGTGGCAGGCTCGAAGAGATCATCAGAGCCCTACAAGAGGGAAACATTTATGGTGTCGTAGATGCAAGGGATCTAAGTCTTGTGTCTGACTTAGTGGTTCCTCTAAAATTCAAAGCTCCTGACTTTGAGAAGTATGACGGGACCAGTTGCCCTTCGGCGCACTTGACCACATACTCGCCACACTTAGAAAATGAGAAGTTTCTCATCTATTGTTTCCAAGACAGTTTATCAAGGTTCGCTACTCGATGGTATACCCAATTGAGTCAGGTCAACATACGAACTTGGAGAGATCTGTCGAGAACTTTCCTCGAACAGTATAAGCATGTGACAGATATGGTCCCAAGCAGGATCGTACTGTAGTGTATGGAACAAAGACCCGGCGAAAGCTTTCGCTAGTATGCCTAGAGGTGGCGAGATGTGGCAGCCTAAGTACAACATCCACTATTGGAAAATATGGTTACTCTCATGTTTGTGGAGACTTTAAATGGTCTCTTCTATGACCACATGTTAAACCATGTCACCAAAGGTTTTGCAGACATGATCATGAATGGGGAGTTGATATTGGCGGCCATAAAAAGTGGAAGACTCGGGGAAGGAGAATATGAAGAGCACCTATAACTTGAACTAATCGAGCTTGGCTAGATTTCATGCCTTCCTAGAATAAAACTTCACGGCTGGATGATAGAAGATTTTCCCGACCATTGTTGGGGTCATACCTAAAATCAACCTTTTTGCTTTTGCTCGCGAGCATTAGGAATCTTTTGTAAGGGCTTCTATGTTAATCTACTTGTTTAAGAATGCATTTTCTTTATTTTCCCGAGTGGCAAACAATTTTTTTTCTTTCTTTCATTCCATTTTTCATCCATTTCTCTTCAAACATACATCTTTCCGGCAGAGCCCCTATTATTGATTGTATGAATGACTTTTGAATCTAATCCCGGGATAGAGGGGCAAAAAGTGTGTTTAGGTTTAATGGGGAGATCCCATATACATATTATGAGTAAATTTTCCTCTCAGACATTGTTTTTAGGGTCTTTGAATAAAGTGATAACTCTAAAACATCAACCAACTAAAGACTACTTCTCTGATATTTTTCTTGTGATTAAACCCTAACCAAGGATCACTCCCTGCACTGAAGGGAAAAGAGGATGAAAAGCTGTTTGCAAGCAAAGGAAAACATGTCAGATCAAGTAAATGTCCTAAATTCGAAATGAAAATGACACAAAAAAGAAAAAAGAAGAAAAATAAGGAGAAAAGGAAAAAGAAAAGGGAAAAAAAGAAGAAAAGGAATGAGAAAAGAAAAAAGAAAGAAAAAAATAAGAAAAGGAAAAATAAAGAAATAAAAGCTGGAGTGTGAAGGAAAATTTGAAACAAATCCTTCAAATAAGACGACATATACCAGAAAGGGAAATGAGCTCTAAGGTGAAAACCCAAAATGGGCAGTCTAGAGTGATCCAAAAAAGAAGAAGAAGAACAGAGATTTCATCAAGAATGATTGATCCTTGGTTTAATTGCCCTTAAAACATGTATTTGAGCCTATATATCTTTTTTTGGCAACCTGAGCCTAGCCTACGTTACAAGCCTTTAAAGACTATTTGGATTGCAGATGAATATCTGAGAAAATGAGTTTGTCTTCATAACACATTCCGCCCAGTTGAGTTAACCTTTCTTCAGGGACCTCCAAACTTCTAATGTCTTATTGAGATTAGAAATGTGGGAAATTTAAAATTTGGGGAGTGTGTGAGTCAAAGAGAGCCACCTAAAAGTAGGACGCTATCCAGTTGATGGATTCATGAATCATTCATACTATGAATTTTGGGATATCTAACTTTCCTCGTATCCATGTTTTCCATGACTATTTACTTTAAGTCCCCATTTCTAGCCTTTTCTTGCATCTACCATGACTTCTTCCTTTAAATTATCATTTTTAGCCTTTTCTTGCATCTTACAAGTAGGCTGACATAGATTTATGAAAAACAAAGGATTTCTTGGTATTGATCTTAACTGTAGGGAACCAAGAACGAATATTTTCAATCGTTTCAGGAAAAATGAAGAGGCCGACAATTGAACCTCAGTTTGAACAGGGGCATCACCTTGCATGAGAAGAAAAAACACATGTGTTGAAGAGTTTTAGGCAGACCGTGTGGTCGAGCAAGATGCGCACATAAGATGTAAGATCCCTAAAGCATAAAAAAGGGTGGAATTGCGCACTGAGGGCAAGCTGTGCCACTAATAGGGGCAATTTATATTGATTAAAGTTTCAAGATCCCTAAGTTTTATAGGCGTGAAAGGAAGAGATTAAGGTTCCAACATCATGCAAAGACATTTAAGGTGGAAATAAGCTTTGCTAGAAGGTTTTGCATGCAAATGCTTCAAGATGTCCTATAGGGGCAATAATTTGAGAATTCAGAAGAAGCGCTGAAAGTGCTTAATGTTATTTTAAGGGGCATATGAAGACTTGAAGCTTTCAATACCATTCAAGAAGGCCTTTCACTTGATATTGATGTATCAACTACAATGATAGTATATCTTGAGACATTTTCCTATGAAGATCAGATGTTTTCGATAAAATAAAGAGGTACAAAGAATGAGAATGGCGAAGCAGAGATAGTTGAAGAAGTCCATCCTTCAAATCATAAGTACATGATAGCTGGAATAAGTGAGCAAATATGCAAAGATCAGAGGTCTTCGTAGATTAAAGCAATATAGTGGCGAGATCCAATTGGCTATCTAGACTGAGCGAGCAAACATCCAGAGAAAAGAAACCAAAGAGAATTAGTTTCAATATAAGGAAATTGAAGAACATGCATTCATGACTAGGCATCCTTAGGGACATGTTCATCATAGTCATTGCATTTATTAAAGTTTTGACAGGTATGAAATCCACCTATCTATTCAGGCTTATGAAGAATAGAACCTGCTTATCCATCTGAGCATAAGGAGGATGAAACCTTTTTTTCAACTTGCTTATCCATCCGAGCATTATGAGGATGGAACCTTTTTTCAACTTGCTTATCTATCCGAGCATTATGAGGATAGAACCCTTTTTTCAACCTGCTTATCCATCCAAGCATGAGGAGGATAGAACCCTTTTTCAGTCTGCTTATCTATCTGAGCATGAAGAGGATGTAACCTTTTTTCAGTCTGCTTATCTATCCGAACATAAGGAGGATAGAACCTACTTATCTATTCGAGCATGAGGAGAATAGAACCCGTTTATCCATTCGAGCATAAGAAGAATAGAACCTTTTTTCAGAACCTGCTTATTCGTCCGAGCATGAGGAAGATAGAACCTTTTTGGAACCTGCTTATCTATTCGAGCATGAGGAGAATAGAACACGCCTATCCATTCGGGCGTGTGGAGAATGGAATGTGCTTATCTATTAGAGCATAAGGGGAATAGAACCCGCCTATCCGTTCAAGCATAAGGGGAACGAAACCCACTTATCTATTCAAGCATAAGAAGAATAAAACCTCCATATCCGTTTAGGCATTAGGAGAATGGAATCTTACTTTGATGATTATCCAGTGAGTTTTTGATTGGTGAAAATCAGTGTCCTTTGTTCTTTGCTTTATCCCTATTTCACTGGAATAAGCAAAGAAGGGTTGTTGTTGTCACTGATTTTTTATCCATTCTTTATTAGTGTATTATATTATTATTGTTACTATAATTATTATGTTAGTCATATTAGATATAAAACTCAAAAAAATTAAATAAAGAGAGTCCGTTTTAATAAAAATGGAGCCCATTTTATTGAATAAAAGACCCATATACAATAATGGCCCAAATTGGCCCCAAAATAAAACCCTACCTGATTTTTTTTTCCATCTTATGCGTAGCTCATTCGTGACCGTTGGATCTGTGCAATATCTAACAGTCCAAATCGGTCAAGAGGCTTGGACACGGATCCTTTCACGTGCTCGCATCCCAGCAGCCAAAATTGTGCTGCATCTTGCCACTGTCGGCCGTTGCACGACGCTGACTCCCTCCCTCACCGTGGTTCGCGCCACCGGTGGCCACTATACCACCACTCCCTTGCCAACGCACATCTGCCCCTCATTGCATTCCCAACTCCCTTTGGCTCTACTGTTAACAATGTCGATAGCCCAACACCGAGCCGTTCCATGGCCACGAGGCAGTGTCGGACCATGTCACCTCTAGACTACCTGTTTTCCACTGCCGCAACCCAACGCGGACGCGTGTCGGCTCTTCCCTACATCTCTGGCCAAGTCCCTGCAAAACTAAAAGGAAAGAGTTTTAGTTTTACCAAATTGAATATGGAAACAAAGAAGGAAATCAGTCCCAATATTATAGCAAATCGAATCAAAAAGGGAAGGTCAAATCTGAATCAAACAAATATGGAAGGAAGATCAACCAGATTTTAGGGATTTGAATTCTAATTTTTTCCTTGTAATTTTGGTAACCAAAAAGCCTATGTAAACACCATTATCCCTTTGTAAAATTCACCACTTACCCACCAAAATTTCATGAAGAAAACATTCAAACTTGGCAGGATATTGTATACTGGAAATTTTGGAATAAGAAGCTTTCAAGCAAGCCTTTTCTGGCATTTCTTATCTTGATCTTTTTTTATTTTATTTCATTTTGAATATATTATTGTCAAAAGGATAAAACGTTACCTGTTTTGAACCGTCATCGACGGAATTTGAGTAGAGGTGGTGGCCGGATTTTGGAAATTTTAAAGTGGATGGAGGTTTCGAAATTTTTAAAAAAGAGGAGAACATTTAAAAAAAATCAAATTTGGTATTTTAAAAAGTGGATTCGAGTAGGGGTTTAAAAAAGGGATTCGGAAATGTGAAATATTTGACCGACCAACATCGTCAAACGGCGGCCGGCGGCGGTGGAAAGCGGCTGGCACGGTGGTTTGTTCCCAGTGTTCTTCAATCCATGAAGAACACCAAGAACATTTGAGAGAAAAATATATATGGGGTTTGATCCAAAAAAATTTAAAAAGGAAGATAAGATTTTTTTTATAAGATTGGGATTTATACCCAAAAGAAAAATGGTTCAATTACCTCATTAAATCCCTCCGCCTAATTCTTTTTTGTTCCGCGAGTAATTTAGTTTGCAAGTCTTTCAATTTGGTTATTGTTTCCTTTTAAATTTGGCCTTCAGTTTTGTTTTGCTCTTAATCCAGTCACTATCTGTTTAATTCGCTTTTAATTTTTTTTATTAATAAATTCTTTTTTACTTTTTTAAAAAAAAATGATTTATAACTTATATATTTTTAAAGGCGGATCAAATTTTAAAAATGTTTTTGATTTATTTTTTATTTAATTAGTTTCATGTATATATTTATTTGAGCACAATTTAATTTCCCTTTTACTTATTTTATCTTTATTTATTTCTTTGCTTGCTTGTTTAATAATATAATAAATGTGAAGTCTTATCAAACGGAAATGACGGATTAGCGTCAGGAGTGTTGGTGGTGATTAGAGTTTATTTTTCAAATAATAAGACCGTTAAAATATATTCATATTCATAAATGGACAAAAAATTGAATCTTATATGAACTTGCAAATTCCGACATTAAAACATTTTGTAACCGACTAGGTACCAATTTTTGGGCGTTGTGGGGGTGCTAATCCTTCCCCACGCGTAACCGACTTCCGAACTCATTTTTGTGTTTTCGCAGACTAAATCCATTGTTTTAATAAAACAAAATGTTTTATTAAAAGGACCCATTTTTAGCTGATCCAATCACACCTCTTAAAAAGATTGGTGCTATCTCCGTGTTTTTTTTATGTCGGGCGCGAAAGGGTTGTGACACACTTGAGAATACAATGACAATTTGAGCTCACAAGTGTTTGTCTATACAAGGAATGGAAATTTAAGATTTAAGACAATTTTTGCATCATAATGTTGTTGACAATAGGATCATTAGTTGCTTCAGATACTTCTTGAGGTCTTTTATACTCCCAACTGAGTTTCTAGTCGTTAGAGACCATTGGGATTGAGTTGGAGCCGTTAGGGCCTTTATTTCCCGCAGTAAATGCTATTCTGGAGCTGTCTATGTCGATACGTAGGTAGCCGTATAGGTACGTGTTCTTCAAAAACTAGCTGTTATGCTCTTTCCAGCTTGTGCGTATTGATACGCGTAAGAGCGTATCGGTACGGTCTGCAATTTAAAAGACCATTGGGAAAATAGTCGTTAAAAATAGTTAGGAGTATCGGTACACAATACATACGTATCGGTACGACCAGGCCTATAACGGTACGGGTTTTGGCTACTAAAATTTTCCTATAGCTAAAACCCTAAAGTGTATCGATGCGAGGTATACCGTATCAATATGGTCACATGAAAAACATAGGTTTGGCTACTTTAAAGAAGTTTTAAATCATTATAAAGCCTTATAAAATTCATGAAACATATTTTCAAGTTGTTTGGACTTAAAATCATTTTCCAAATCTATTTAATTTAGTCCAAAACTATTTTTCAATTATTATATCAAAACAAGTATCCTAACAAATAGTTACAAAGGAGCTCCACTTTAATTTAAAACATTTAAACATTTGATTTAATTAATACATTTTTTAAATAAAAAGTACAATCTCAATCACGTAAGGTCCTATGAATACATAGCCCAGTAAACACAAGTATCATACTCTTAAGGCCTCTACATGTTGGAATCCTAAACTGATAGTGATCCTCGAACCCACGATCCAACGATCAACCTACACACAGAAAAAATGATTCTGAGCGCTAAGCTTACAAAGCTCAGTGGTACACATCTACTCTACTATACTTCATGCTAATCATAAACATAAAAATGCAAGCTAGCACGAGAAATAAGGAGAGATAATTAAATAGGTGGCGCTACCACTAGTCGCATAAACACATGCTCTCAACATAGGAATCATCATACATGGCCCACAAGGCCCAACCATACTCGAGATCCCACCAGATCCCCCGAGCATAACACACAATATCATCATTACAAACCTAGAGTGAGGCCCAATGTCACAAAACCTCGAGAACGTACACTCATGCTCAGAATCTTACATCGAGCATCAATACTCAGAATCCCACATCGAGTATCATTACTCGAAATCTCACATCGAGTCGAATGGCTCAGGATCTCACATCGAGCATCATCACTCAGAATCTCACATCGAGTGGTCTTCATGTGTTGCCACACTCTACCACTGGGTATCCGGATCCCAACAACCAACAATGACCCAACCACACAAGTGCCAAAACTTGGCACGACTCCACACATGATCCACCGAGGACCTATATGGTTTACTATTAAAAACAAGACACTGAACATTTACTGATTTATTACTCATTAGGCTTATACATAATTAATCTCATTCATTAGTTCCATTAATCCATGTTATCATATTTATTCATGGTGTAGTTCTATTATTTATATCCATATTGATTTCCATCTTTAACTTGCATTTATAGATTATTTAGCATATCAGGTACCGGTACTCAAACACGAGTATTGATATTTAGAAACGTACCATTACTAAAACTGCTTACTCGATCCCTAAAGCTTATGGAAGTCATTAAAGTTGGTTTACTAATGCATTTACTCAATTAACATTGCTTACCGGCTTTATACTTATTTATTTGAATATAACCACCATTCATCTATTACACAGTTTTCATAGCATCACATCAATCCATCCGAACAAGCATACAAGACATCGCAATCATCAACCAATCAAAAAATCATCAAATATCACACAATCATGGCAGACAACCCTACACGATCTCTAAAGCCTCTAACAGACCCATCATATCCATAACATCAACAGGTATCTCATAATATGTCAAGTCCTAATATAACGGTCCCCACTCATGCTTATCAATCATCAACCCATTTGCAGATACTAATATGCAAAGCAATTACATTTATGATGCTCACGAAGTGATAGGAGTTTAAGTTGTACTAAACTTACGTTGATACTGCTAAAATCCTTATCCAAGGTTCTTGAATATTCCATTTGACCCGATATCCGATCTCGAATAATCCTCGTATACCAATTAATATCATAAGTATCACTTAAACATATTCTCTAAGGAATTCCAAGTGTCAAATGCGTAAAAATAGCTTAACAGGTTCGAATTTAGTGAAACGAACTGCTCTATTAGATCTGAAACATCGAGAAACCTTAGAGTAGGGTCCCTCGGAAAAAGTCAACGTCGGTCAACGGTGGCGGCTGGTAGTGCGGCGCGGCTCAGCTTAGTTGGTAGGTCGGATCAGGTCAGCTAGGGCATGACTGGCAGGCCAGCTCATCCAACTGGCCCAATGGCTCGATCCTAGGGGCTCGGCTTGAGCCGGTACAACTGCCCAGGCGTTTGGACGTCGCCCATGCGTAGAGGTGACGGCTTCCGGCGGCTGGACGACGACGGTCGACGCCTAGATCGACTGTGACTTCGATGGTGGTGGCCTCCGTTTCTCAATTTGAGCTTTCTAACATCCTTAACTAGAAAACCCAAAACTTCTTCTATCTCACTTCTTCCGACGGTGACTCTGGTGGTGGTGCCGCTAGTATCAGTAAACTCATCTCGGGGAGATGAACACAATGGCGGTGGAGGTGTTGACATCGAATGGCTAGATCTCTGTAGATTGGAGATTGAAATCTTCTCCCTCAACTTGTCTCCCATTTTTCTTTTTTATTTCTCTCTCGTCTAATTTTCACATTTTTCTCATTTTCTCTTTTCCATCATAAATCCCCATATTTTTCCACCAAAACTCTTATTTAAAATTCAAATCCCTATTCTCCAAAATTAATGGGCCCTCTTAAAAGCCCTTAACTTATCATTCAAAGTAAAGGCCCAATACTGGGCCCAAGACCCGATTCACTAATCCAGATTTCGAGTCGTTACAAACTCAACGTAGGATAATGTCTTGCTCCCACTTAATGGTGAAAGCCTGGGTAGAAGGCTATGCATGAATGGCAATTTATATCACACAAGAAAAAACTATTTCCATTCTTTCTAAAAATCCATCCAATAATTATTGGAAAAAAATTAAATTCAAATTATGATAACTCAACGTAGGATAATGCCTCGCTCCCACTTAAGGGTGAAAGCCCAGGTAGAAGGCTATGCATGAATGACAATTTATATCACACAAGAAAAAACTTACCTCTATTCTTTCTAAAATCCATCCAATAATTATTGTAAAAAATTAAATTCAAATTATCATTCTTAAATGCCAAAATGTCACGTAAAATTAATTAATTAGGCCTGACTCTCAATTTTTTCCCTAGCAAAGTCGTCAAGCTGTCGCGACCATTTTTTACAGGGTGTAAAAATAGCTCAACGATTATTCTTTGAAAATTAGAGTTTTGCCTTTTATTTATTAAATCTTGAAAAATTAGGTTTTTCATGTTAAATTGTATTTTTTTTCCTTTATTTAATCTTGAAAACATTTTGGAGTTGCCACTAATCACTTTGGTAGACCAGACACCATAAAAACAATCAGAGATTCGTTCTTTAAAATTTGGGTTTGGGAGTCGGTTACATGTGGGGAAGTATTAGCACACCCACAAACGTCCGTTATCGGTACCTTTTAATTTTACGTGGCATTTTTAATAACAATTTGAATTTAATTTAACCATAATTATTATTTGGATTTAAATTCCAAATGGAGATATCCTTTTATAAGAAAATACATTTTTAAACCGAATATGAGATTAAAAGTGTCATGTTAAGAAGCACCCTCATTCATATTCATAAAAATGTATTTTCAACATAAAAGGTTTTTAATGCATGATTTATTATTATCTTACTCATTTTAAGTTCTAACTTAAAAAGGCTCTAATTAATTAAATTATTTTAGACTATGAAAATTATTAAATTTAAAGGCCTTTATGAGACAATATCAATTGCTTCAATACCATCCATCTCAAAACCCTTAAATTTCATATAATATTCACTAATTAAATTGGTCATTTTAATTAATTAAAGTAATAATCTTAATTAAAGTTCAATTAATTAGCTAAGTTATTTATTACATTCTAAGTTGTAATGTATGTTAAGTATACCTCTTTAATGCCAATGTTGAGATAACATCTCATTGCAAGCAAGTGGAACACCATCCAAATTTGAGCTCCAAATTTTCCACTTAATATACATTAAATTGCTACAATGATCTTTCTAATTAATTAATTAAATTTTAATTAAAGAACTTAAGGTCTAAGGCTCTAATAATTAATTAACTAAATGATTAAATTATCTAACAAATATACTATATGCTTAATTTAAAACAAGCATCAAGCAATATAATTTAAACATTAAATTAAATAATTAAAACATGAGTGAATTGGAAGAAATTAAAATTGAAATTAAAGTAAAAGGGACTGAATTGAGGATCCATATTACAAAAAAAATACGCACAAACACCCGTTATCGGTACCTTTTAATTTTACGTGGCATTTTGGCATTTTAATAACAATTTGAATTTAATTTAACCATAATTATTTTTTGGATTTAAATTCCAAATTGAGATATCCTTTTATAAGAAAATACATTTTTAAACCGAATATGAGATTAAAAGTGCCATGTTAAGAAGCACCCTCATTCATATTCATAAAAATGTATTTTCAACATAAAAGGTTTTTAATGCATGATTTATTATTATCTTACTCATTTTAAGTTCTAACTTAAAAAGGCTCTAATTAATTAAATTATTTTAGACTATGAAAATGATTAAATTTAAAGGCCTTTATGAGACAGTATCAATTGCTTCAATAACATCCATCTCAAAACCCTTAAATTTCATATAATATTCACTAATTAAATTGGTCATTTTAATTAATTAAAGTAATAATCTTAATTAAAGTTCAATTAATTAGCTAAGTTATTTATTACATTCTAAGTTGTAATGTATGTTAAGTATACCTCTTTAATGTCAATGTTGAGATAACATCCCATTGAAAGCAAGTGGAACACCATCCAAATTTGAGCCTCAAAGTTTTCACTTAATATACATTAAATTGCTACAATGATCTTTCTAATTAATTAACTAAATTTTAATTAAAGAACTTAAGGTCTAAGGCTCTAATAATTAATTAACTAAATGATTAAATTATCTAATAAATATAATATATGCTTAATTTAAAACAAGCATCAAGCAATATAATTTAAACATTAAATTAAATAATTAAAACATGAGTGAATTGGAAGAAATTAAAACTGAAATTAAAGTAAAAGGGACTGAATTGAGGATCCATATTCTTGGCCCGACCCGTACAAAAAGTCATGGACCCTAGCTCGAGTTTGGGTCCACGTGCGGGTCGGCTTGTAAAAGCCCTTTAGACCCAGTTTTGCCCTTATTTCTCATTTTCAATTTTTATCTCTCTCTCTCTCTCTCTAAGCCTGACTCTCTCTCAAAGTTTTCTCAACAAACACTCTAGAACCCAAAAAATAGGATCCAAATGGATCAAAACCATGCCTTTTGGCTTGGTGTTCTTCCTGTTCTTCGAAGAACACGAAGAACAACGGCACTGAACTGTCGCATAAGCCACCGTCTGATCTTTCTCGTCACCTCTGATCGTGCTTCGGCGTGTTAGCCGACCGCCGAAATTTGAACCCCGGTCGTCGTAGGTAATCACTGGACGCCCTAGGGCGATTTTCAACCGCCATGCCCCGCTGCATCCCAAACCTAAAATTTCACAAAAGCCCCGATTTCATGCCCTAAACTTCCAAAAACTACTCTCGATTCGATAAAACCACCCAACTTTACCCTCATAAACCTAAAACTACCTGGAACCACCCCTATTTTTGATTCCGCCATTTACTCAAACCCCGACCACTACAAGATAAGTTTCCCGGCCACCATTCATGTTTTTCGATTTGGATTTACTATCATATTTAGTTTGTGTTTTTTAATGAATCTAACGCTTTGTGTTTGATTTTTAGGAAAAAGAATAGATGAGGGAAGGATATACCTTCAGGCATTGTTAGCGGTGTCTCTGGCGTCCGTCCACATCTCTAGTGGCTCAGTTTTGGTGACTCCTCCTCTTCTTGGTGGCGGTTCGGCTCACGAGGGGTAAGGTTCTCTCTTTCTTCATTATTACTTTATTACTTTATTTATTTATTTATTTATTATTATTATTATTATTAGCACTTAATGACTGACACACACACTCTATGGCTTTTATAGCAAGTGGATCATGACGTCATGGATGACGTCACAAGAAAGCACAATTCATGTGAAGCTTTCTGGACCAATCTATCATCGCCACATGTCCTCCATTGAGCAGGAAAATGGGTTTAGGATTTATTTGTATTTGTATTTGTATTTGTTGGGGTGTCATAGATTAAAAATGGGCGGGAAATAGCTATGAAAAGCTGGATCAATATGTAAATGTGCTTTTGTATTTGGGAATGGGCCTTGTAGTGTAAAAGAATTTTTTATATATGTAAATGGACATTTGGGGTTAAAATTTTGGACTATTTATATTTTAGGTTTTTATTTATTTATATATACCTATACCTAGGTAAAATTAGGGTATTACACACGGTTACGAACTTTCCATTTCATACATAAAATTTAACATGTATTCGTAATGATTTCAGTCAAATTGAACTTTGAACTTCTCAATTTCTTTTACTTAGACTCTGCTCATACAAATTGATCCTTGTAGCCATAAAAAATAAATATAGAAACTAAAACGAACAGAAATATGATGACCATATTAAAATTAGGGTTTAGATTTGATATACAGGCTGTGTAAAATAAACAGGTATACTATAAATCAAAACTAAACTATTGGTTTGAACTGGCAGTTTAATGTATTTTTTCATTGAACATGCTTTATTAAAATAAATTATTTTCCATATTCTTTGAGCTTTTAAATGCAACATTTATGTTGATGTTTTAATTCCTTTATTAAAAACATTAATCCCCAAAGATCATATTATATCGCGTGAAGATTACCATATCAAAAGTAAAATCATATCAAAATCAAAATATTAATTCAAAACAGTAACAACCAAAGATGAAATGGATGGTCGGCCAGATTACCTAAGGGAAACTGTCACTGAAAAGACTCTTTTATATTGGGAACATGCGTATTTTGAATTGAGAAAGAGAACACTAGCACTCTTATCATATTATTTTTCTCCCAAGATTTAATTTGTATTTTGTACCCTAACAATTTGAATATGGTGATTTATGTGTTCGTTTGAGTTCCTATGTTTTAATTTTGTACCCTAACAATTTGAATATGGTGATTTAGGTTTATTGGTTTCTCAGATAAATCTTTATGGATTTAAGATTTCCGGTTTAGGATTTAGCTCGCAGTGTTATGTTGTTTAGATTTTATAGTGTAGTTTAGGGTACTAACATTGCGAGCTGAATTTGTATGGCTTTAAGGTTTATGGTTATGAATTAGGACTTACTATTAATGGGCTAGTGTTTATGGTGTACTGTAGAGTTAGTGGTTTATGATGTACCATAGGGTTATTAGTTTACAAGATGCATTTTCTTCGCATTAAGGTTGATGGTTTATGGTTTAGGATATACTATACATAGTTGTTAGGGTTTATGGTTAAGTGCGAGGTTATTACTTTAGGGTTAGTGGCTTACAAGATTAATTTGTATGGTTTAAGGTTTAGTGTTTAGCTTTGTGTATGACATTAACTTCAACCATTATATAGTCTATTGTCTACAATCTATATATAATATACCACGTGTTATTATATTATTGTTAATATAATCTTTTAAACCAGACATTGAATAGACTTGCATTTACTGGGAACATTGAATAAATGGGTTACAGAGATTCGGAATGGACATTGAATAGACGTGTATTTACTGGGAACATTGAATAGACAAATTATTTGATTGAATGTGTGTATTTACACTTTTGAACCTTTCACATGAAACTTAAAATACACAAGGAGGAGTATTGAACTTGTGTATTGACAATTTTAAACCTTCCACGTTAAACATAAAATTTTAAACGTTATAGTACCATGGTACATCTTGAAAACCATTAGCACTGGTTCGAAACTTGTTTAACTATGTGGGTGCCATGTCGAACCGTCTTTTCTGTTGTAATATTAAATGTGCCATAAATACAAAGAAACCCCAACACCTACCGTTGCCTAAAGAACGCGTAAAAAAGTATTATGGCGTTTTTAGAAAAAAAAATATTAAATTTCAGGTTCAATGGATTTCTAATTTCAAAAGGTGCATATTCCCAATATGAAATTTTCTTCTCTCGTGTCATTTTCGAATCTTTAGAACCTATTCCGATACGAAAGCAGAGATAAATCTTTTCAATTGTTGCATTTGGTAGAACGGTTTGAAAAGATGCCTTCTATCGACGTTCCGAAACCAATGTGCAAATATCGAAACCCATATAAATAACCAAAAATATTACCTGCATTGTAAATAATTTCAGTTTATTTGGTAATGATCATTGTTACAAAACATTTGATGAAGTACCGAAACTGGTTTAAATGTAAGCACGACAAACAAATGGCCATATCCCCGTCAAAATCTATTTTCCATTATAAATAAATCATAAACATCGGCTTTGATATTCTTATTTCTATTATAAATAGGACTCTTTTGCGTCCCTTGTGTCATACCCTCATTCATTAGTAATTCTTTCCTTTCTAGTGTTAGTCTCTAAAGCATTATATATGTGTGGTTTATGTTCTTGACTAGAGGCAATGGAAACTGTGCGGAGACTTCATTTTTTTAGCCTGGAGGAGTTTTTGTTTGTTTTTAGGTTTTTCTTCTCGATAAAAAATGGTATTTGGAAGGCTATGTTTAGCCATTTGTGGGGATGAACAGCAACATACATAGTATTTGGAAAACCTTGTTTCTTTGGTCTCAAGATTTTTCAGAATACTATTGTTTGTTGTTTTTTGAAACTATATCCGCAGGCGCCCCATTCAGATTGGAGTCTCGAAGATGTGATCAGTGACCTTAACTTGGTTTGCAATTACTTCTATCATGTTTTCTTATGAAAAGGTCTGGAATTATCACAATAACTATAATGCTAGCCAGAAACAAACCAATAGTGGTTGGCTATGCACTTTCATGATTCATGACTCCTTGGTCTCTACACAATTACATCCCCATATTATCAATGGTATTTACTTTGCTTGTTGTATGTGCTGGCTCTCGATTCCCATCCAGGCTTAAGTGAAAATCACCTAACCGTTGAGGATTATCGAAGCTGTTGATTTGCGGTGGAATTATCACAATAATTGTAAAGCCATTAAGCAAACCAACAATTAGTGGTTATGCATGTGCATGTTTCAGAATTCGTTATTCTGTACACCCCACAATGTCCTACCAGCAACAGACATAGTATTTTGATTACTTGTTTATTTTTGTCGTAATGTAAGATTACATGTTTGGTTGAGGGAATATAAGATTACTTAGTCCCGATACAAACTCTGAATTGTCCTTGTGATATTTTTTTTATTTTTAACAAGTTAGGCTTTAAAACTAAACGCTAAATTATGTGCTTGAGGCTCTATATGGGTGAGTCTAACATAAGGCATGATAGGGTACCCCATTAATTATACTTATCATATTAGGAATATATTCCTCAGATTTCAAAGCACGGTTGAAATAATAAACTGAATAATAAATTTGCATAAAGTCAAGAATAAAATGTTAAGTGCCTTCACTGAAAAGTGCCTTCGCAGTCATACGACGAGTTGTGAACATTGGCACACAGTTTAAACTTTCCATTTCATACCTAAAATGTAACATGTATTCCTAATGATTTTAGTTTAAGTTTTCCTTCACTTAGAGCCTCTACTCGTAGAAATTGCACCTTGATCTTTTCATGTTCCATTTTATTTGATCCAATTATGTATTATAAGTTAGGGCAGTTTAAACCAACATTTATGCCTAACGTTCATGTTCCACTTTATGTTCAAGCAAAAAAATGGATTCTTATAAGTACTTGTACATTTTGAAGTAAGTTAGAAACATTATAGGGTTTGGACTAAATTACAAAATTTAAAAATAAATATGGGTCAATTACATTAAAATATAATTTTATAGACTAAATTGAACTGAAATGACAACATATAAATTTTATTATAGTTAATTATAGAAATTAAAAATAAATGTGGCTCAGTATTGGGGGTTTTAATCAGCCATTAAGCATTAATAGGGAAACGTCGTTTGGAACACGTCTATGGGCAATTTTATATTAAAAACCCATTTTAAATATTTATCTTAAAAAATGACCCCCAAATCTGCCACGTTAGAACACCTCGCGTTAGGAATCTCTGACCTCACGTCAGGAGGTCTACTGACATGTCAAATCTACGGCCTCTGGTGTTGTCTCGTCAGGAATCTCTGGTGACCTCATGTTTTGCAGAACGCGAGGTCCCTCAATAACTTGACAAAGATCCACGTGTTTTGGAGGACGCGAGGAAACCCTCTATAAATAAGGTAGAAGTGAAGGCAAGCAAACCTACAACAGAAGAAAAACTCAATTGTAGCTATTAATAGCAACAAATAACGTATCTGGAAAATTCTTTTACGAAGACATTTCCCAAATATTGTGATTTGTTGGTATATGTAGTTGCATTTATATGATCAGTAGATGTTTTTGGTGGGTTAATAGTATCGGTGAGATGTGTCTTACGTGTTTTTGTTCAAGATTGACAACAAATCACAATATTCGAAAAAGGAGTGGTTTTTTTCAAGTGCCTGCAAACTTCCTGTGTCATATGCCTAAAACCGGCCTAGTCGGAATTTGGTTCCAATTACTAGAAATTTTGTGTCGGATATGCTCAGAACTGTAATCTTCCAATCCTTGTACTCAATTTGAAGTAATGAAAGTTGTTTGGACTAGATCAATCACTTGAACATTCCATATATATTCATATATGCACAACAACTACTTATACATTACATAAAATTTGAGTTCAATACAAACTTGTTTCACATTGTCAACCAAGTTCATAACATAGTAGGCCCATTCAAGAACACATATATACAAGTATTCAAAACATCAAGTAGTCATGTTCATGCATATATACAATCCTCCCAAAACAAACAGGATGCATGGTCTTGTTCTAGCTACATATATGTGTCTAGGTGCCACCAACTAGGAGAAATCCAAAACAAGTATGAACCATACTTTAGTTATGCTTGTATCTTTCTTCGAGCTCAAGAAATTATGCTTCAAGATCAAGCAACAATCGAATCTTTTATCCTGTAGTTGGGAAGAATGAAAACAAGAGTGATAAGTACAAGAATGTACTTAGTGAGGTACTAACTAGTTCTAACCAATTGTTATATCAAGTTAAGTGTCAATTAGACAAGAATGATCCTAGCTAAGGATTGCAAAGCATTCAATTAACATAAGAAGCAAAAGGCAATAATTCATACTTACATAACTAGAAATCAAGCAATTCGTACTTACATGACAAGTAATCAAGCAAATCATGCTTACATGACAAGTATTCAAGAAAATCATGCTTACATGACAAGTAATCAAGCAATTCATACTTATTAGCTCATTTAAATTCTTTTAACACAATCATTGGTTCATATTTTATCTAGGTAATCAAGTTTCCAACCAATTGTCGCCACAAGATGTACTGTAGTACTGGTCAACCCTCCTACTGTCGCCAAAGACCACATGCGTACCCTTCGTCTGTCGCCAATTAGGAGCCTTAGCCCTGGACCGTATTCCACCCTGACACAATGAGCTCTAGACTCTAAGGCATGCCCTTCTACCTATTCAACTAGCAACCAATTAATACAGTTTTTAACTTAAAGACAGTGCAATTTACAACACTGGACAGTTTGCACTGTCCCTAGTGTTTCTTCTCTACAATCCAGAATTCAATTCTATTCTCCCCTAATGAATTTAGACATGTTAACGCACTATCCATAAAATTTTCAGCCTTAAATTCCATTTATACAATTTATGGTGATTTTTCAAAGTTACTACCCAAGACAGAGTATTCTGGGCAGATTACACTAGTTTAAGCTTCTAGCTTCATAATTCCTCTAAACAAGATTCTAACATTGTAACTCAACTTATTTTCATGTTCTTACATGTCTAGGTCAGTCTAATTCACCTATCAATGTGATTATAACAGGGCATTATAGTGCTATGTTCAATTTGATCCATTTGATCAACAACATTCCTCTAATTCACCATTTGAGCAGTCCATTACCTAGTTTTAACTAATCTAGTTATATGCATTCATTTTCCATAAAGCTATTTACTCTATTAAAGTCTCAATTCACCTAACAATGTGATCAAAACAAGGCAGCATATACAATCAAGCATGTTTATACATTTTCAACTAGTAAACCATACACATTTCTTTAGCAATTTGATCAATAACACTCAAAATTTCAAGGATCATTAGAAGCTAACATCACTATAACATGCATAACAATCATCCTATTCAAATTAGGCCACAAAAACATCACAAATTCAAGATTCAAGCATGAAATTGAAATGAGGAATCAAACATTTACCTTCTCCTAAGCTAATTTGATCATAGCTCAATCAAGAAACACGAATTGAAGATGGTCTACGAATCTTTCTCTTCTCATTTCTCTCTCAAAAATTCGGCTATGACCAAATGAGGAAGATGAAGTCTTCCTCCTATAGTGGCCGATTGTTTCAAGGGGAGAAGGACATGTGTAAGGTCCATTATCCATTTTAATTCCACCATGCAAAGCTTAAGTTTTGCCTAATATTCAAGATGGTCCTTTTAATTTGGCACTCTAACTTGTTGGCTATAACATTTTAGTCCTTTAGTTATTTTTTAGCTAATGTTCTTTATTCTTTAATTTGATTAGCACATAATTCAATTAGCCTATATCTTAGATACTGTTAACCTTCCTAAGACAAGTTTAGGGTGTTACACATGCATTTTTAGGACCTTGAAAGAATCCGAGCCTTGATCGTGTGTTGCGGCTACAAGTCACTCTCATCGACCACATGTATGCTTAACTTTTACCTTGAACTCCTAGTAAGGTGGCATATGGTCTAGAAATTTCATGTTTTTGCCTTTTGATATGTTTATAATAGCCTAATAGTTCGTAAGTGTCGTACGTGGGAATTGACATGTTTTGGAATGGTTTAACTAGCTAAAATAAGCTTAAAATCACTATAAGGTGAAAACTAGGTAAATAGATTCGGAACGCTCTAAAATTTTGCATGCTATTACAATTATAGATTAATAACTTGTTGATAAAATTTCATGGCATTCGGACATCGTTCAACAAATTAATTCAAATAAAAACTAGATAAAATCTGTCATTACAGGGCAAGCGTGTCAATACGGGTCAAGTTGTATCGGTATGGCCTTGCATAATTAGACTCGATAAAACAAGGCATAATGATACACATAATGGGTGTATTGACATGAAGTTTGACAGTAAGGTCTGAAAAATAAATTATATCGATACGGCCTTTACGATGTATCAAAACAGTCAGCTCGTATCGATACGGGCATGTACCTTTGAATCTGTGAAATGAAAATTTGGTATAGTGTACCGACACGGCCTTAAGTGTATCGGTACGGAGTTAGTTAATTCTATTAAAAGGTTTAAAACACAGTTATAAGAAGTTTATAAAATGGTCACTAAAACTTGTGTAGCCTAATTGGATAAGTAAACAATCTCCGTTGGTAACAAAACTTCATAAGGTAATAATTGGTAAGTCTAATTGAAGATTGGTGAAAATAAATTTTGATTAAGTCTCTCAATTGGTAAATTTACAATTTAGTCCCTAAGTTCATAAAAGTTTAAAATTGACTCTAGATCGAGTAAGCTAATTATGAATTAGTTCGATAAGTCGTAAAGAAGATTAAAAAGACATGTTGAATAAGATTCCAATCTCCGATCAAAGTCTCCAAACTTTGAATCTGTCTCCGATAGCACTCTCTGACCCGATTTCTTACCAGACCAGGAGGAGGGGTGTTACATTTGTGGCATCAGAGCCTATGTTTAGTCGGTTCTAGGACTAAACTAAAGTTTGTTATGAGTCTCCATCTATATATGCCATCTAGGAGTTTATTTGTATATGTTATCTCTGACTTGCAACTTACACGATTAAATCTTTTCTGTATGAATAGATCTGAAAATGTACGCACCCACCGATAGGCATGCTGAGAATGAACCATACCCCAGCTCCTCCTCGACTTAGGGGGACAATTTGGGAGCCGAAGTAAGACCCGAGCAAGTAGGACAGAATGACCCACCTCATCCTTCTCTGATGCCTCCCGTATAGTAGAAGTATCTGATGTCTATGGCCAAAATGATCAAACAGGTAGTCGTGTCTCTCAGGCAAGAACCACCACCTTATCCTACTAAAGCGTCCTCTACTGTTCCGAGGGCTCCCATTAGCGAGCTCCGTCAGTATCCATTCTACACCTTCACCGATCAGGACCTGGATAATCCTGAAATAGCAAAGTATTGCGTGGAGAGCACTCTTAAAGTTCTGAATAAGAAAATGAAGTGCCCTGAGGAACACAAACTGGAGTGCACTCTGGCATTGATCTCTGATGAAGCCCAAAGCCGGTGGGACATGGTGACGCTCACAGTGCTCGAGCACAAAGTTACATAGGACTTCTTCCTTCAGAAGTTCCGAAAGAAGTATGTCAGTGAACACTACATTACCGAAAGACGCAAGAAGCTCCTCCACCTAAGACAAGAATGAAAACCTATGGAGCAATACATCCACGATTTCTGTAAGTATGCGAGGTATGGTGTTGAGATCACACGCACAGAAAAGGAGAAATGCATAATGTTCATTGATGGTCTTTGTGATGAACATTGTCTTCTCTTCACTACTTTGGAGATAGAGAATTTTCAGACCCTAGTCAACTGAGCCACTGCCACTGAAGCCTCCTAGAAGGCTTATAAAAGAAGAAAGGGGAACCAAGCCTGGTCTAAAAAGAGGTTTCGAGATGATTGCAAGCCTCCTATGCCCCAAAAAAAGGAAGACAGTGGGATCAAAAGACTGCCACCTATCAGCAACTACCAAGAGCAGGATACATGCCACAATCCTAATCTCTGGGAACATTTGTTGCCCATACAGCTTCAGTTGATAGTACGAGTGGTTCTGTAAAGGGTTATTAGATTCCATTATATAGCTTTTGTTAGAAGATGCACCCTGGATAGTACCACAGATAGTTTGAATCCTATTACCTCTGCGGTGAGTCTAGCCACTTTATCAGGCAGTGCCTGCAGAATCCAAACGCTCCTAGTACAGTGGCTTCTTAGAATAATCCTGCTAAGGGAAGAAGAGCAAAGCCAGTGCTATCTGGATCGGCAGGGAAACCTTACAACACTAACGCTCTTTTGATTAGACGTGATCCGCAGACCTTAGCCCACATGTATCATGTTCGAGGCTGAGAGCAAAAAGATGATCTTGATGTAATAGTAGGTATAGTGGAATTATGTTCTGACTTTTTTTATGCTTTGGTAGATCCAAACTCGATGCATTCCTTCATTAGTGAACCGTTAATTGAAAAGTATGCTCTAGAATCTGAACTAGTTGCTTCTGAGATTGTTGTCTCTAACCCACTAGGAGATAGTATGGTTATCCGATGGATCTATAAAGCTTGTCCTCTGAGGATCCAAAGGATCCCATTTCCGGTTGACTTGATGGCCTTACCCTTCCATGAGTTCGATCTTATCCTAGGCCTCGATTGGCTAGCCGAGCATCAAGCCTGGGTAGATTGCTCGAAGAAGAAGTTGTACCTTCATAGACTCGGTAAGGAGCCTAAAAAGATTCTTATGTGTGCCATGGAGTCTAAGGAAGAGTTGAAACTTGAAGATGTGACATTGTGAAAGAATTCCCTTATGTGTTTCTCGATGAACTTTCAGGACTTCCTCCAACCCGAGAAGTAAAATTTAGAATTGAAGTGCAATCGGGCACTACTCCAGTCTCTATTTCTCCATACGGAATGGCTCCAGTTGAGTTGAAAGAGTTAAAATCCCAAATCTAAGACCTTTTGGATAAGGGATTCATACGACCGAGTTACTCGCCTTGGGGAGCACCAGTTTTGTTTGTCAAAAAGAATGATGGGTCGATGCATTTGTGCATTGACTACCGTCAGCTGAATAGAGTGACAATTAAGAACAATTATTTGTTACCAAGGGTCGATGATCTTTTTGATCAATTGAAAGATGCTTCTATCTTTTCTAAGATAGACTTGCGATCCGGATACTATCAAATGCAAGTGAAGGAGCCTGACATTCCAAAGACTGCCTTCTGAACTAGATATGGCCATTATGAGTTCTTAGTAATGCCTTTTGGGCTTACTAATGCACCTGCAGCCTTCATGGACTTGATGAACCGTGTGTTCCAGCCCTATCTAGATAGATTCACGGTTTTGTTCATTGATGACATCTTGATCTACTTCAAAGACGCAAGCACTCATGAAAAATATCTCTGAATTGTGCTTCAGACTCTTTGAGAGAAATAGTTGTATGCTAAATTCAGCAAATACGAGTTCTGGCTATTTGGAGTATCCTTTTTGGGATATATGGTTTCTTCTGTGGGAATTCAAGTTGGCCCATAGAAGATCTAAGAAGTTCTTGATTGGATTCCTTCGAAGAATGTTAGAGAGGTTCGTAGCTTTCTAGGCCTTGCAGGATACTACCGTAGATTCATTAAGGGATTCTCGATGATTGTTGCACCCTTGACGAAGATTCTCTGTAAAGAAACTCCTTTTTGTGTAACTGTGGAGAAACAAAGAAGTTTTGATCAACATAAACAAGTTATGACCCATGCCCCTGTCTTGGTATAACCCGAGTCAGGCAAGGACTTCACCGTATACAGTGATGTATCCCACTTGGAATTAGGCTGTGTATAAATGCAAGAAGGAAAGGTTATTGCCTATGTCTCACGTCAGCTCAAACTACACAAGCTAAACTATCCGACACATAATTTGGAGTTGGTCGCCGTCGTGTTTGCCTTGAAGATCTGGAGGCACTACCTTTATGGTGAGAAGTGTTATTTGTACACTGATCACAAAAGTCTAAAATATCTTCTGACTCGGAAAGATTTGAATCTCTGTCAACGCTGGTGGATAGAGCTTTTAGAAGACTACGACCTGGTTATTGATTACCACCTCGGTAAAGCTAATGTTATAGCTGACTCTCTTAGTCGGAAACCTATTCCATCTCCAAAGTGTTTCAATGCTCATTTCTGACTCAAGTGGCAAGTTGTTAGCTGAATTGAGAGTTCAGTCAACCATTGTGTCCCGAATCAAAGCACTCTAAGAATCTGATGAGGAGCTGCAAACTCTCATTGAAAAGATCAAGGATAAGCCGGATCCTGACTTTGCTATGAACTCATAAGGTTTGTTGTGTTTCTGGAATCGTGTCTACGCCCCTGATGATGATGATCTTTAGGATCAAATTCTAAGTGAAGCTCATTCAAGCCCTTTCTCTGTTTATTTTAGAGCTATCAAGATGTTTAAGGATCTAAAGGAGTTGTATTAGTGGTCCGGCATGAAAAGTGAGATAAACTTCATGGCTAGGTGCTTGACTTGCCAACAGGTTAAAACTGAGCACAAGGTGCCTACTGGTCTTTTGTAACCCATTGAACTTCCTAAATGGAAATGGAAGCGTATTACGATGGACTTCGTAAGCGGCTTGCCATTGACACCGAACAAAAATGATGCTATTTGGGTCATTGTAGACCAATTCACCAAATATGCTCATTTCATTCCAGTGAGAATAGACTTCGGTTTGCCTAAGCTAGCTGAGTTGTACATCCAGGAAGTTATATGTTTGCACGGAGTTCCTATGTCCATCATTTCTGATTGTGATCCACGCTTTGTATCCTGGTTCTGGAGAACCCTAAAAGAGGTTTTGGGAACTTAAGTGCATCTAAGCAATGCTTTCCATCCTCAGACCGATGGTCAATCCGAAAGGGTTATTCAGGTAACCTTATATTTTCCTCCAGTTCTTATGTATAAATAATCTATATGAATTTCAATTCTTCCTTGTAGATTATAGAAGATATGCTCCGAGCCTGTGTTATTGACTTCGTGAATACATAGGAGAAATCTCTATCTTTGGTGGAATTTGCTTACAAAAATAGCTACCAAGCCTCAATTTAAATGGCACCCTATGAGGCCCTTTATGGGAGGAGATGTAAAACCCCTCTCTATTGGACCGAACTTGGTGAAGTCAAGATGTTAGGCCCTGACTTACTTTGAGAAACTGAATAAAGGGTAACCATCATTCGAGATCGGCTCAAAGCTGCACTTGATCAGCAGAAAGCTTATATACTGATTTAAAAAGAAGAGACATTTAGTATGAGGTTGGTGAGAAAGTATTCCTTAAAGTATCTCCATGGAAGATCATTCGCTTTGGCAAAAAGGGGAAACTAAATCCTCATTTCATTGGTCTATTCAAGGTGATCGAGAGAGTTGGACATGTTGATTACTGACTAGCCCTCCCTGAGGAGTTAAGTCAAATTCATAATGTCTTCCTCAAGTCTATGCTACGGAAGTACCGGTCAGATCCTTCTTATGTAATCAAGCCAGAGGCTATGGAAATCCAGTCTAATCTGACGTACGAGGAAGAACATGTGCAGATCCTCGCACAAGACGTCAAGAGACTTCGAAACAATTTCGTGCCTTTAGTGAAAGTTTGTAGAGAAGTCATTCGGTGGAAGAAGCCACGAGGGAACCAGAAGAGGCGATGCATAAACAGTACCCCCAATCTATTCAACTAAAGTGAAAATTTGAGGATGAATTTTCTTAAGGGAGAAAGTTGTCACATCCCTAAAACCGGCCTAGTTGGAATTTGGTTCCAGTGACCAAAAATTTTGTGTCGGATAAGCTCGGAACTGTAATCTTTCAATCCTTGTACTCAGTTTGAAGTAATGAAAGTTGTTTGGACTTGATTTAAGTTGTGATTACCTTTTTGTAAGAAATTCAAAGTTGGAAATGTTGTTTTTAAGCTAGGAGTATCGGTACGGTGGGACTAGTATCGGTACAGTTCTGGCTAGGCGTATCGATACAGAAAAACCTGTATCGGTACGGCATAACTGCCATAACGAAATTACCCATTTTATCTTTGTCGTATCGATACGACCCTAAGGTGTATCGATACGGCCCTCTGTAGAAATCTGTTTTGAATACTAAATTGAAAGAAAAATGGGCTTAGGGTGATGATTCACCACCTAGCTTGCCCCTCTCACATAAAATACCTTAGAAAATATGACTAATTGTCATCAAATAGTCAATTGGAATAAAGGTAAAAAAGGTGATTGAATTGGGTTTAGCAAACCCTCAAGGATAGGAAAGCTCTATGTTGGTCCATATATTGGTGGGAGAATGATTAAAGGTGAAAATGGTTTTAAATGAGAAGGAAAAGCCTCTTCCTCACTTTGAACCCCCCGTAAACTAAATCACACCCTTTTTCATCTAACAAGCAAGCACCACCATTGTTGTCTTCAACCTCAAGCTTAAGCAAGCACCTCGGTTCAATCCTTGACCTTTGTTTAATCTCGATATAGCGTTTCAAAGCTTGTATCTCGGTAAGTAAAAGCCCTCAATCAATTTTCAAAATCCATGGATGGTTGAAGTTTAATTTCAATTCGAATTATTAGGCCTAATCTTTTATATGAGCACTATATCGTTATAGTGATTGTATTGGTTCCTTGTGTTTCTTCCTAGCTCAAAAATTGGAAGGAAACGACTCGTCATCTCCAAACAAGTCTAGGAGCAAAGGATTTGAAATCCAAGAACCTTGAAGTCTTCGAATACTAGGTGAGTGTAGTCGTGTCAAGGGATAGGCGATGAGTCATCCCGTTGCATTCGTCTATGTTGCAATTGCATTTTTGTTTAAGGGCACACATATAGCAAACTTGTGTGGATGCTAATGGCAAGCATGGTAAGTTCCCAATGTTATTCGATATGTTATAAGTTCCTATGTGATATATAAAATATGATATGTGGATTATGCTTCATGTATATTTTGATATGGATGTGTTATAATATGAAATATGGAGCTAAGGCTCGATTTGTTATCCGATATGATGTGATCGAAAGGTAAGAACTATGATGAAATATGTGACTTAGACATTCATGGACATTAGATACAATTGGCATGCCATAGGGTTATTCAAGCTCACCAAGTAAGGGATTAGACTACGGTCCAGGGCTATGGCCTATATGTGTGGTGAAATAAGGATGGGTTGTGTAAGGGGCTATCCAAAGCTATGGCTCAAGGCTACGACCTATTTTTTATATGTGTGGTGTATAGGGGAATCCGCGTATCCATGGGTTACCATGTCCAAGGAAATGATATGCTCTATATTTGTTATATGAAATCATGACTAATGATTATGAATATGTTTTACTATGATTGATGTTATAAAAATTGTTAACCGAGCATGCTTATATGACATTCATGTAATTGATAGATTTATTGTGTATTTTTTATGACTACCTCACTAGGCTAAGTAAGCCTAATGTCTTAGTGTCTCATCAATTTTTAGGACCTTGAAAGAATCTGAGCCTTGATCGTGTGTTGCGGTTACAAGTCACTCTCATCGACCACATGTATGCTTAACTTTTGCCTTAAACTCCTAGTAAGGTGGCATATGATCTAGACATTTCATGTTTGTGCCTTTTGATATGTGTATGTGGAAACTGACATGTTTTGGAATGGTTTAACTAGCTAGAATGAGCTTAAAATCACTAAAAGGTGAAAACTAGGTAAATGGATTCAGAACGCTCTAAAATTTTGCATGCTATTAGAATTATAAATTAATAACTTTCTAGTAAAATTTCATGGCATTCAGATATCTTTCAATAGGTTAATTCGAATAAAAACTAGATAAAATCTGTTATTACAATGCATACGTATCGATATGGGTCAAGCTGTATTAGTACAACCTTGCATAATTGGACTCGATAAAATGGGGCATATCGATACACATAAGAGGTGTATTGACACGAAGTTGTACAGTAAGGTCTGAAAAATAAATTGTATCGATACGACCTTCAGGGTGTACCGAAACAGTCAACGTGTATCAATACAGGGCTAGGTGTATTGATACGGGCATGTACCTTTGAATTTGTGAAATGAAATTTTGGCCTAGTGTACTGATATGGCCTTAAGTGTATCGGTACGAAGTTAATTAATTTTGTTTAAAGGCTTAAAACACAGTTATAAGAAATTTACAAAATGGTTACTAAAAATTGTATAGCCTAATTGGATAGGTAAACGATCTCCGTTAGTAACAAAACTTCATAGGGTAATAATTGGTAAGTGTAATTGAATATTGGTAAAAATAAATTCTGATTAAGTCTCTCAATTTGTAAGTTTATGATTTAGTCCTTAAGTTTATAAAAGTTTAAAATTAACCACAGATCGAGTAAGCTAATTATGAATTAGTTTGATAAGTCGTAAAAGAAGATTAAAAAGACATGCTGAATAACATTTCGATCTTTTATCAAAGTCTTCGAACTTTGAATCCTTCTCCGGTAGCACTCTCTGACCCGATTTCTTACCAGGCCGGGAAGAGGGGTGTTACATCTTGACCTTTTGTTCGAGGTTGCGGGTAACTAATTTTTATGCCTTAATCGTGGAGGCAAGGTGAAGACCACTGCATATAGCCGAAGCCCCTACTATTGTTGATGATGAGGATCAGTCGGCAAAGGAAATCCAAGAAGCGTGTTTATCTGCCAACTTGGTCAAAGCATGTTTTGGGTTAGCGTACTAGGCTCCAATAGACCCCTTAGCTTGAAAAAGAGCATCGGTTGTGTTCTCCACTCTAGAAGTAAGCAGAGGGTATATCGTTCATTTATGTACTTTTATAAGCTTCTTTAGGGGTGAAAATGCTTGTATACCGTTCGTTTATGTACTTTTATTAGCTTCTTTATATGCATGTTTAGGGGTACAATTTACGTGTTTATGGACTCATTTATAAGCTCGTTCACGAACACTTAAACGAACATGTTTCTGAACACTTAAATAAAAACTATAGGTCAGGTCTCGTAGTTTTACAATTCTTATAATTATTTATACATTTTGAAGTATGTTAGAAACATTATTGGGTTTGTACTAAATTACAAAATTTAAAAATACATATGGGTCAATTTTACATTAAAATATAATTTTATGGACTAAATTGAACAAAAAATGACAACATCTTAATTTTATTATAGTTACTTGTAGAAATTAAAAATATATGTAGTTCAGTATTGGGGGTATTAATCAGCCATTAAGCGTTAATGAGGAAACGATGTTTGGAACACGTGATTGGCTGTTGTTTTCATGGGGCAATAGAATTGGCAAAAGTAGGAGAGAGACTTAGATGTGACTATTTAGATTCTCTCATGCATCTGAATTGGCGTGTTCAGGTAGGAGTGTAACATAAGTATGTTGGCAAGCATTGGTTTATCCCCTAAACCCTCAAATTTTACTTGAAACTATAAACCAATAACCATTAACCCTTATCCAAATGCCTTGTTGATTGTTGCCTTAGTTACTATCAATAGAACTATAAACCTTACAGCATACAATTTAATCACAGAAACCACAACCCATAAACTACACCTTACACCATAAAAATTAACCACATAAACCACTAACCCTAAACTACATCTTACACCCTGACCCATTAGTACAAAACCGTAAATCATAAACCATAAACTTGAAAGCCATAAAAATTCATCCCATAAACCTTAAAACCCTAAACTACACCATAAACCCTAAACAACTAACAATAAGAGGCTAAGAGCTGTAGCCTAAACCAATAACGTTGTATCCATAAAAAATTCATCTCATAACCCAATAACCCTAAATTACAACATGGAAGTTAGTCCTATCAAAATTGGTTTAGTTTTCGTAGGGTTTAGGGTAAAAACTTAAAACCCAAAAGAACTAAAATTAAAACAAATACCAGCATTTTAATCTTTTTTAGGTAAAAAAGAAATAAAATGCTTGAAGTTTATCTCATACACAAAGCTAAACACTAAACCTTATACCATACAAATTAATTGGCATAAACCACAAACATTAAACTACACCATAAACCCTAACCCATTAATAGTATTATCCTAAATCATAAAGCATAGACCTCAAAGCCATAGAAATTAAATGCCAGAACTAATAACCCTAAACTATACCATAAACCCTAAACAACATAACAAATAGACTTAAATCCTAGACCCAAAAACCTTAATTTCAAAAAAATGTCTCATAAACCAAAAACCCTATATTACAGGTAACTCTAACCAATTTTGGTTTTGCTTCTGTAGTTTTAGGGTAAAAATTTAATCAGAGGAAGTGGGGCGGAGCTAGGAGTTTATTTAAGGTGTGTCATTTTTACTGGTATTTAAGGGGGGTCATTTTATTTATAAAAGGATGTCATTATATTTATAAAAGGGTGGCATTTATATATTTTTAAATTTAGTATATACAATTTATATGGTAAAAAGAACTTTCCAAAAAATTTTGGGGTGTTAGCAGACACCCATTGTTATACATGGCTCCACCTAGTACTAAAATGAACACAAATAGCACCACATTAAAATTGTTAGGGTACAAATTAATTCTTAGGAGCAAAGTAATATGATAAATGCTAATGTTTGTGAGAATCAACAAGTTAAACAACAATTGAAGGAACAATGAGTATAATAATAAGAGTATGGAAGGTATGCGTATACAATTTCGAACTAGTTTAGGTGAAACCTAAGATATCACATGTTTTAGTATTGATTTCAGTTTAAGATTCCATTTATATGTACCGAAACCCATTAGAGTAGGTTCGAAACTAGTTTGGCATTTGTGGTTCCCTGTCCGAACTATCTTTTTTGTTGTAATAGAGAGTTTGCCATAAATCAAACCCAACGATGCATTTTGAATTTCAAATTATATGTGTTCCCAATATGAAAGTCTTTTCAAAGTTAGTTTGGAATCTCTATAACCTGTTCTGATACGTCAACTGCAGACACGTCTTTTCAATAGTTGTATTAGGCAGAATAAATTGCATATAATTCTTAGAAAGAAGTTCTAAAACTGATTAACAACATTCGAAAATCAAATGACCAACTGCAACTTATAATTGCACTGTAAACTTGTTCGGTTTAAGTATAATGAAAATTGTTCCCAAACATTGTAACGAATATCGAAACAAGTTTCAATATAAGCATTGAAAACAAAGGACCATATCCCCGTTAAAATCTATTTTCTTATTATAAATTAATATTAAAAGTTGGGTTCGATATTCTCGCTTCTATTATAAATAGGACTCATTTGGATTCACAGTGTCATACCCTCGATAAAAATTATTTCCTTTGTAGTCTTCGTCTCCACAACATTATATGTGTTGGTTTACGTTTTCTTATTGGAGAGGATAGCTACTGGACATAGACTCCAATTTATAGATGTTGGAGGAGTGGTGATTTGTTTTTAGGGTCCATAGTCGATATATAATGGTATTTGAAAACTGGGTCTCCACTCGTCCTCAATGGTTAGGTGCTTCTCACTTGAACCTAGACGAGGTTTGATAGAAATGACATACAAAAAAAAGGTATTTCGAAAGCTATGTTTAGCCATTTGTAGCAATGAATATCAACAGACATAGTATTTGGAAAACATTGTTTCCTTGGTCTGAAGATTTTTCAAATACTATTGTTTGTTGTTGTTTGAAACTACATTCGCAGTAGGCCCATGTAGTGCAGAGTGTCGAAGATGTATTATGGGACCTTACGTTAGGTAAGTCAGAAATTGATGTGGTATTTACCTGGTTGTATCTTTTTAGTGGTTGGTTCCCATATTGAATGTCTACATATACAGTCTTGAACTTTTAACATAAACCTAAATTATTATATTTTTCACTAACGATATCCGTTAAATTGTCGATGCATACGTATCGAAACATATATTTAGTGGTTCGAACTATGTAAACTTTGATGTTCCCTCCAAAAATGACTTCTCAATTCTAATATCAAAAGATTACGAAATAAAATATTTTAATATTATTTGGTATGTTCAATAAAAATTACATATTGTTGGTTCAATGAAATAATTTCAAAAAACGCGTGTTCTCATTAAATACATGTCTTTTCAATTTCTTGTCAATTGTTACGTTGGGCAGAACATCTTGAATATAAGTTTAATAATTTAGTTCGGCAACTGGTTAACAAATTTTGAAACTCAAACTTTCAACTGAAATTTTAATCTGCATTGTAAACAATTTTGGTTTATTTATAACGAAATGTATATCGAAATAGGTTTGTATATAAGGAATGCAAATAAAGAACCATATCCCCATCAAAATATTTTTCTATTATAAATATATCCTAAACGCGGGGTTCGATTTTATTGTTTCTGTTATAAATAGGACATCTTTTGGGTCCATATTGCCAAACCCTCATTAGCAATTTTTCCTTTGTTGTGTTCGCCTTTAAAGCCTTTATATGTGATGGTTATGTTTTTACTGGAGGTTATGCAACTGTCCAGAGACTTCATTGCGTTCATCCTTGAGGAATGGTCAATGTTTTTAGGTTTTTCTTATCGACAAACAATGGTATTTGAAAGGCTTTTATTATCTAATTTGTGGGGATGAACAGCAACAAACATAGAATTTGGCAGAACTTTGTTTCCTTGGTAGGGAGATATGAACACATTCTATGTTTGTTGTTGTTTGGAAATATATTAGGAGCCAAGGTTGAAGATTCTAGATGGTGTTTGGAACTACATCAGGAGACGACATCAACGTGTGCTGCTTGTTTATCAAGTTTGTTCGTGTCGACAAACAATGGTATTTGAAAGGCTGTGAGTAGCCATTTTGAAAGGGTGTTCCTTTCTCAGTTGTGGCCGTGTTCGATTGCGGCCATCGTGGCAAGGCACAAGTAGCACTAGATGATAGCCTCTGAAATTTATTGTTCCATGTGCAGCCTGGTACTATGGGGAAATAATATGTGTGGGGATTTGACAAATATGGTGTGGCATGGGGATTTGAAATATGGTGTTGGGTTGGAAAATGAATAGTTTGAGTGAAATGGTGTCAAAGTTGATATTTAAATGTGTAAACCATTCCCATATATATATATATATATATTTCTTTTCACTTCATACATTAAATGTTGTCAAAATATTCATTCCCTATTTGTAATTAATACTCCTTCATTAAGCCAACTCATTTATAAATAATATATTCTTCCTTAATTGAGCCTACTGAAGTTACCAAAAATAGAGTTTATTTCATATTCATATTTCCAAATTTAATAACCTATTGTCATTATCAAAGTATGTAAAACAAAAAATGTCTTTTCGTGTTTTAAAGAGAAAAAAAGAAAACTACCTTTTGATGAAACCGACGAGTATAGGACGTCCACATATATAGTATCAAACTTCTCTTTGCAAGCATGAAATATAATATTGTTTCCTAACATTTTAAGTTTAAGTTATCGTTTAAAAGAATCAAAACTAACATGCATAGGTTCGAATTTATTTATAGATTCATTTCTTCGCCCTAAACTGTCTTCTAAGGTATACTTATAAATGCATCATAAATGTCATTTAAATAGGACAGAAATGTTTCTTTATAGTAGGTTTAAAACTTAAAATATGAACGGAAATCGTCACATTCACGGTTGATCAGTCTTGGTTGTAGTTTCGGAACTCGACGATAAGTTTAAAATATAATAGTAAACCTTTAATTAGCATAAGTGGCCAATGCATAAACATAAAAACTAATATTACAAGTAGGTGTGGACAATGCATTTCAACCCATAATCTTCCTTGCATAGTTTGCAAATCGCTGGGGATTGTTCTTGTAAATCAGAGCAACACCCTCACAATCTAGGTGAGGGTCGTCTAGGTTTGGAACAAGCAGCAAACCTAGTATACGCACAAGAATCTCTACAATTCTGATAGCATGGGTCTAGTTTTCATGGAGAAAGTCCAGCCTAATTGCATCAGCTTCAGTGAAGTTGGGATGGAATAAGTCCCCATCAAATTTTAAAGCAACTTACATAAACAGATAACAATACTCTTTGAAATGCTTCAGCATAAAAACGAAGAACATATAACAACAATCTTGGGATGCTAATTATTTAACCTTAGGAGGATTTACAGGGTAATCAGGTGGGAAGAAAATGCTAACTTCAAAATTATGCCCTTGTAAGGGCTGCCTTCAGGTGCAGCCATTTTAAGTCGATAATGATACGGATAGTCGTCGACATCTGCCATTACTAAAGTAGAATCATGGTAATTATAAAGTGGCTAAAAATGAAAATTTTGCACATATTACATTGTAACAAAGAGATGTTTACCAAAAGGCAGATAAGCGGCTACAAATGGATTCTCCAAGGCATCATGATAGAACTCCCTTCAAATACGTGCAAGCGAACCCATGTTGATCTCTCAAAGTAGATGAATAAATAAGACAAAAATGTCAATTTACAACACAAAGTGGGGGTATTTATAGAACAAAACGTGATGAGCCATGACTTATTATAGAAGTTATCGCTTCGTTTGGTAGTATCAACACAGCGTCAACTTCGTTCGGAACTCTTGAACTTTCAACCTAAACTATTACCTTTTGTTCTTACATTTTTAGTTTTAGGTAATTAGTACCGAACACGTATTTATGAGTTTCGTATCCAATGTTAACAACTGTTTTACATATACAAAAACGCATAGATCCAATAAAGCAAGCATCTTTTCAGTGTCAATTTCAAATCTCTATTACCCGTTTCGATACGTCACCAACAGATAAGCCTTATCGGTTGTACCATTAGGCAGAACAATGTCTTCTCAGTTTAATTGCCTGACGATTTCAGTTTAAGTTCAATTTTTGGTTCCTGCCTGAAACTGTCTTCTCAATTATAATAGCCCCAACTACAAACATCTCAATTAAATACCCTCAAAATACCAAACCATAAATTCTAACTTTCAACATAAAAGAAAACCTCAAGGTCCTTCTATCCGCTAAATACATGAAGAAGAAAGAAGAAACAAAAATGGATAGATGGATTATGTCTCTTAGGCAAACGAAATTCTGACTTGCAGGTGTAGAAAGCTTGGTGTGTTGAAGACATCATGTTCAAATAACAATTCAGGAAGAATATTTTTTGGGTGTTCTAACCATGGAAAAAGATTTCAAAAATCATGTAATTTTTTCCAGTGGTATGAACCACCTATAAATTTGTGTGCACAAGTACTTATTCTTGGACTCTTAAGGAAAGTCCAGGCCAATGATAGGGGAAGAAGAAACTAAAGGATTTCTTGGGTTCTGACTTTATTTTGTTTTGTTTTTTTAGTGAATTGGTTTTGTCATGGATAGTTACAGTTTAGGAATTGTTTTAGAAGGCACTTGAGGGTAGGTCCATTACGAGTATTGCACAAACATGTCTTGACTTTAATCATTTACTTCGTAGTAAGTGACATTTCCTTATAATACCACGTGTATTGAACGTTTGCAAGTACAATAGCGAACGTATCACGTCAAGCCTCAAATGTAACATGATTTCCTAATGATTCCAGTTTAACTTTTGCTTTACAACTTTGTATACCCACATCCATAGTTTCGAACATTATAAGTAATAATATGTTAAATGTATGGTGCAGAGTTCAAAACTAGTGTATAAAAAGTAGACCTCTGTATGGGGATGTACAATAATATTTTTTTTCCAAAAAAGGGACACTGCCAAATCCGCACGAACCAAGATCGACCACTCACGTTTTGAACATCTACACAAACCTTCTTGCATGCATAAGATCACCTCAATTAAGTACGAATTATCTTAGTTAGTTGACACTAACATTTTTTAAAATTTAAACTTATCGTCCGTCAAGATGGGACCGATGACAATTTCTCACAAAAAGTTATACGAGGATTACAAATCAATGTAGAATATGCTGTCAATCCAAGCAGAAATGCGGACCAAGTTGCATAACTCATATTATAAATTTTCCAAAACCCAATTTTGTTAGTCTATAATAGAAATCAATAACTATGATTGCATATCGAATTAATATGACATAATTGTGCAAAGATAATGGTTTAGAAATGCACCTGACACATTCCTCTATGGTTTCGCGTGAAAACTGACGTCGCATAATACTTCTAAGATGTTTTGCATTCTTTCCCAAGTCATTTCCCTATATCGATTTCTTATGTTCTTCCACATCACGGTGCAGCGCAAACATGTTCGTGTTTGCTTCATGTACACATAGCTGGTATAATAGATGCATCTTGTCACATTCTCTAAGTCCCTATACTTGGAAATAAGTAAAAATGCTTGTACATAATTCACTTTCATCTTAAGCATTCAACGTTTGATTATAAATGAAACGTGATTGATAATCATTCACTTATGATATGCGGCAGATCACTAATTTGGGTACTTGCCTGTATGCTTTTAATCCATGCAATGATGAGCATACCATTGTCCACTCTATCAAGTTCGATGCGGTTCTAGTCATTTAATTACTAATTTCATGGTAACAATAAAAGAAATATGGAAAGTTGAATACCCCATTCTTCTTTTACTTTAGGACGTTCAAATTTCAGCTTTTCAAAAATGCCATCTTCGGTTTGCCAAACACCTTAACAAAGTCCTCATGCTTAGCAAATTCTGCAAAAGTGTGTACCTGAACAATAATGAAAACATAGTACAAAATTCATTCGTAGACGTTAATAACATACAATGCTAACATGGTGACACGACAAATGGATGTGATCTCACCATTTTCCTAAGTGCTTCCTCCCTACGCTGCCTCTCATTAGTATCTGGTAGGCTATCTAGTATCCAAACTTCCCCGTGTACCATATGCAAGACACACAAGTACCAATCCCATAAATCATTAATGGGGATGAATACCTACAAAATATTTTCTCCTCAACTAATTAAAATTTACCTTATCCTCAAACAAATTAACAACTAAATACTTTAACTCATTTCTACTTACTATATCAGAGCCATCAAAGTAGAAATGACACAGTATAATGATGTGTCATTTTTCAAACGTTCCTGAGTACGCAATAATTGATAACGTCTGCTATTTACAATCGAAAACAATTTATCTACAATGACCCATGGCATAAGCACTGTATAAGATGGTAAGAAAAAAACATACATCGAGATAACAAGTCATAAAGGCCCCACATTTAATTTTTTTCCATTGCCTCCTTGCGAGCCTCGCACGCGGACACCATGTCAATAATCTTGCAAATTTACAAAACAATAATGACCACTTAGCAAAATAGGCTCCAAATGTTTCATATAATTTCAATCCATACGCGTTATTTATTACACTAACCATATTGTTAGGCTTTTCGGTGGGTCGTAACGTATCAATTTCTCTAACAGTTCAATAAATATTGTCGAATTTAATGACCACATAGTCGCACACAAACATTGTATTATGTCTTTTATTTTATATTTCACAATATGAAAACATAAAGTTTTAGAGTTGAAGGCTTACTCTTGTAGCAACGGGGTATTCTATAAATAATCATAGTAGGCCCGTTCTTAGTCATAAAGCCTATCAGGTAGTACAACATACGAAAGTTCTATTGACTCATTGTCAACCTTTCAAAACAAAGAAATGTATGATGAAAACAACAAAAATCATAAATTATGTCACCAAAAATAATAAATTCATAACCGTTAAGGTACAACATTTAATGGCCAAAACAATATAATTTCCAATGTTCACTTCGAAGGGCTTAAAGCCCAATGTTCAATGCATATGGAAACCGCAATTTTCTATTATTGAAGTGCACGGTAAACACAACCAAAGCTTACCATTGAGAATGGTAATTACACAACATAATTATTCCAAATCAACGTCCCAAACTTTTACGCAGTTGCATGGCTATCTTTTGAAAGTCTAGGGAATTTTTGACTAACCTGGTGGATAAGTGGCAGATCCTACAATGGAACATTACACTTGTCAACACAAGAACAAGATGAAAATGATATTTAAATAAGGTTGGCTTTTACCTCATTCTTCATCAGTGCTAGACAATCAAAGTTTGTATCTAAATTTAAGCAGCGCTTAGCTCCACCTTCGGATGTTTTGAATTTAGAAGATGGGGTAATATTATTTTCTATTGTCTCTGTATGAGCATGGCTCTGGACATAAAATCTATGATGTGACGTCTCCATTAACTTACAGAAAATAATCATATTAAATTCATTCACAAAATTTACCCTATCATCCTCCATATTCCTTGACATCTACAACAAAGTACCTTTCATTTCATACAAAAAGGCTTCGACAACCTAATGAACAACATCAATTTTGACTTCAACAGTGTTTATCTTCTCTACCAAGCTTTGCTTCAAGTAGGTCATGTCAGCCCCACTTCTGCGACATCTTTAGAAAGAATACTCAATTTCTCTCCAAACTTCTTATCACCCCCTCATACTGTCCAATTTCTCTTCAACTTTGATTTGCTTCTCAAATCCCATATTGGCAACCTCTTTTAGCCTATTCATCTTAGACATTATTTGCTCCTCACCTTTAATTTGCTTCTTTTTCCCCTATTGACAACCTCTTTTACACCTTCCACCTCCAACATTATTTGTTGAAGCATCTCCGACATCATCTCCCCTATTGCACCACCATTATTGCATCTCGCAACGTCATACTCTGCGAAAGCAACCTTGCAAATTAAATAAATATTAACGATTTGTCTTCCATGTAATAAATGATTATTACAATGACTCATAACGTATTACCTTACGTCTCTTCAAAGCTTTTCTGCCTTCGTGTGCTTCGATGACTTCCGCAGATTCCTTGACTTTAAGTGCTTCAAAAGTTTAAGGTAATGGATGCTTCTAGACAATAATCTTCAAATTGCAAAAAAATACTTAACCATTATTGCAATTTGACATACTACATGAATAATAAACCAGCAGATACCTTTGGTCTATTCAAAGCTCGGTCTATCTTCAAGCGGGCATAAACAGATGAGACCTTTAACTTCACCCAGTAAAGAATATGAGCCTCACCACCAATATCATTCGCAACACAACATTAATATGACAAAGCTTTGTTCCACTTATTTCTAATAACTAATACTAATTTAACTTTACCTCAAAGATTTCAATACACCCTTTTAGGTAAACATGTTTACTTGGCTTTTCTAAACAGCTTATTGCCTCAAAAAGTGTATCGTAAACATGCTTGGCCCAATTCACTTTACCCTGTAAGCAATCGTCGCACAACAACTTCAAAAAATCTTCACATGGTCGTATCTCAGCAGTTGGACACAGAAACACTCCAATAATGTACAACAACACCCTTTCTTTCAAAGTATCCCCTTCAAAAGCACCAAACACTATATCTTGCTTGATTTCTTCATAACTTAAAAATGTGTTGAGGTTATACTTTACACCAAGTTCTCTACCATTCGCACTCGACAGCACTTCATGAACATCAACACCCTCATTCTTCAAGCCTAGTATAGCTTCTACATCTTCAACTGATAGAGTAATGTTGTGTCCTTCAAACTCGATAACACTGCTTCCCACATTAAAACTTTCAATCAATTCCCCACATAAATCTCGACGTAGACTACGCGGTTTTATAAAAACTAACGACCCAAAACCAATTTCTTCAAGAATATGATCAATCTTCATTGTTTTCATTTCTTCTATGAAATTGTTCAATTTCTTCTAACTACACCTTGTGTCAAAATATGTTTATAGACAGAGGATAAGTTCATACGTCATATTACTGTATCAAACAAAGAATGTCTTTATATTGGTATTCTCTACTACCTTCTTCGGTTGGCCTGATTTATACTCTTTGTATGCCGCATTCTCATTCTTAGTTTCATCAATGTAAGGTTATTTTTCATTTGGAATTTTCTCCCATTTCTTGCCTAACTCTTTCCTAACCTATGAATGACAAATTCAAATGAATTTAACATTTATTACATATAATAATCAACTGAAACCTACCTCAGTAGTCACTTTTTCCTCTCTTTGCTTCATGTCCTTATACATTCACCTTTATTGTAAAACAATAAGAAAACAATGTATACATTCAATCATTCATTCTGCATTTCATTTCAATAAGAACACGTAAATATCACCTTACTAAATGTAACACCCTCTTCCTGACCTAGTAAAGAGCCGAATTGGAAAGTGTTACTAAAAAACATATTCGAAGATCAGAAACTCAATTGGAGTTCCGAATCTTATTCGGAATGTCTTATTAATCTCTCTTACGACTTATCAAACTAACTTATTAATAGCTTACTCAATTTGGGGTCAATTTTAAACTTTTTAAAACTTAGGGACTAAACTATAAATTTTACAAGTTAAGGGTCTTTAACTGAAATTCATGTTATTAATATGAAACCTAACCTTCCAATTATTAGCCTGTGAAATCTCGTTACAAACAGGGGTCATTTACCTATCCAATTAGACCATACAATTTTTTGTGACCATTTTGGAATCAAGACAAACTGTGTTTTATCTCTTTTAACATGATTAACCGCCACCGTACCGATACACTTAGGGCTGTATCGGTACGCTAAGCCTAATTTTTGAAATTCCAAATTTAAGGGTATCAAGCCTGTATCGATACAGCTTGAACCGTATTGATATAGGTTGACTACGTTGACTTTATATCGATAGACCCTATAACTGTATCGATACCTTTAATTTTTCCAGAGTCTAGTGACCAAAATCCGTATCTATACACCCTATGCCATATTGATACGCCTTTTTGACTCATGTTGACCAGGCTAAATATGCAAGGTCATATCGATTCACCATCACTTGTATCGATACGTCTGCCCTGTAATGACAAATTTTAGCTGGTTTTTATTCAGTTCCTAAGGCAAACTCAACAACAGCTAGCTCCAGATCATGTGTCGGATATTTATCTCGTGTGGTTTAAGCTAAAATGAGGCATAAGCAATGACTTTTCCTTCTTGCATAAGTACACAGCCTAATCCCAAGTGGGATGCATCACTGTACACTGTGAAGTCCTATCCTGACTTGGGTTACACCAAGACAGGGGCATGGGTTAAAACTTGCTTAAGCTGATCAAAATTCCTTTGTTGCTCCACTGTCCACACAAATGAAGTTTCTTTATAGAGAAGCTTCGTCAAGGGTGCAACAATCATCGAGAACCCTTTTACGAATCTACGATAGTAGCCTGCAAGGCCTAGAAAGCTACGAACTTCTCCAACATTCTTAGGAGGAATCCAATCAAGAACCACTTGAATCTTCTTTGGGTCTACTTGGATTCTCGTAGAAGAAATCACATGTCCTAGAAAGGATACTTCAGATAGCCAGAATTCACATTTACTGAACTTAGCATACAGTTGTTTCTCCTAACGAATCTGAAGCACAATCCGAAGATGTTCTTCATGAGTGGCAGTGTCCTTGGAATAGATCAAGATGTCATCTATAAACACAACCACGAATCCATCTAGATAAGGCTAGGACACACGATTCATTAAGTCCATAAAGGTTGCAGGTGCATTCGTAAGCCCAAAAGGCATTACTAGGAACTCGTAGTGGCCATATCTGGTTCGGAAAGCAGTCTTTAGAACGTCAGACTCCATCACTAATATTTGATACTACCCAGATCGTAGGTCTATCTTAAAAAAGATAGAAGCACCCTTCAAATGATTGAAGAGGTCATCAATCATCAGTAACGGATACGTATTCTTGATTATTATCCTATTAAACTGATAATAGTCAATGCATAATCCTATCGATCCATCTTTCTTCTTGACAAACAAAACTGGTGCTCACTAGGGTGGGGAACTCAGTCAAATAAACCCCTTATCCAAGAGATCTTAGATTTGAGCCTTCAGCTCTTTCAATTCGACCGGAGCTATCCAATATGGAGTAATGGAGACTGGTGTGCTCCCTAGTTGCACTTTGATTCTGAATTTCACTTTTTGGGTCAGAGGGAGTCCCGAAAGTTCATCAGGAAACACATAAGGGAATTCCTTCACTACCAGCATATTTTCGAGCTCTATATCCTCTTTAGACTCTATAGCACACATGATAGCCTTATTAGGCTCGGGTTTGGTTTTCATCAAAGTTATGCTTCCCTTACCGAGCCCATTGAGGTATAGCTTCTTCTTCGAACTGTCTATCTAGGCTTGATGTTCAGCTAACCAATCAAGGCCTAGGATAAAATCGAACTCATGGAAGGACAAGACCATTAAATTGGCCAGAAATGGGATCAATTGGATCCTTAGAAGGCAAGCTTTACAGATCAACCATATAACCACATTATCTTATAGTGGGTTAGAGAACACTATCTCAAAAGTGAATGGTTTAGGTTCTAGAGCGTACTTCTCAATTAATTGTTCACTAATAAAGGAATACAATGAGCCTTGATCTACTAAAATATAAATAAGATCAAAACATAATTCCACCATACCTGTTGATCCAGACTGCACTTGTTTTGCTCCCCTTCCTTTAGTAGAATTGTTCTTTAAAGCCACAGAGGTAAGAGCATTCAGATTCTGCGGGCATTGTCTAATAAAGTGATCAGCTTCACCACATAGGTAGCAAGAACCGGCCTGTCTGCGACATTGCCTGAGATACCTCTTTTGACAAAAGTTACACAGAGGAATCTGAGAACCTCTCCCAGAACCACCCGTACTATCAATCGAAGCTGTACGAGTGACATATATTCCTAGAGATTGGGATTGTGGCACATATCCCATCTTTGGCAACTACTGAAAAGTGGCAGACTTTTGGTCCCACTGTCTATTCTTCTTCTGAAGCATGGGAGGTTTGGAATCATCTCAGAGTCTCTTGTCGAATCTGGCTTGGTTTCCCTTTCTTCTCTCATAAGCTTTCTAGGGGGCTTTAGTAGCAATCGCCCAGTTGACCAGATTCTGAAAGTCCTCCAACTCTAAGGTAGTGAAAAGAGGACGTAATTCATCACAAAGGCCATCGATAAACATTCTACACTTTTCTTTCTTCGTGCGTATGATCTCTGCACCATACCTTGAGTAGTTGCAGAAGTCATGGATATACTGCTCCATGGGTCGTCCTCTTTATCTTAGATGGAGGAACTTCTTGTGCCTTTCAACAATATAGTCATCGCTGATGTACTTTTTGTAGAACTCATAAAGAAAGAAGTCTCACGTAATTCTATGCTCAGAAACTGTGAGTGTCACGGTGTCCCACCAGCTTTGAGCCTCTTCAGAGATCAACGCCAGAGCGCACTTCAGCTTATGTTCATTAGGACTCTTCATTTGCTTATTTAGGACTTTGAGAGTGTTTTCTAGCCAATACTCTACTATTTCAAGATTGTCTTGTTCTTAGCCGGTGAAAGTATAGACCAGGTACTGACGAAGCTTGTCAATAGGATCCCTCGAAATAGATAAAGGTGCTTCAGCAGGCTGAGGTGGTTGCTCCTGCCAGAGAGACACGACCACCTGTTTGATCATCCCAGCCATGGACATCAAATATTCCTACTGAGCGAAAGGCATCGGAGGGGAATTAGGTCGGTCGTTTTGTCCCACATGTTTTGGTCAGACTTTAGCTCCAAGGTTGTCCCCCTGTGTCGAGGAGGAGCCAGGGTGTGGTTCTGCAGTAACACATCTATTATCGGGTGCAAACATTCTTAAAGCTAATCAAATAGAAGAAATTGAATCGTGTTCGCTGCAAGTCACGGATAACATATACAAATAAACTCTTATGTGGCATATGCACATACAGACTTATACAGGCCTCGATTTAGTCCTAGAATCGACTAAACCTAGGCTCTGATACCACAATTGTAACACCCCTTCTCGACCTAGTAGAGAACCAGATCGGAAAGTGTTACCAGAAAACATATTCGGAGATCAGAAGCTTAATCAGAGCTCGAAATCTTATTCGGAATGTCTTATTAATCTCTTTTGCGACTTATCACACTAACTTATTAATAGCTTACTCAATTTGGGGTTAATTTTAAATTTTTTCGAACTTAGGGAGTAAACTAAAAATTTTACAAGTTAAGGGTCTTTAACTGAAATTCATATTATTAATCTGAAATCTAACCTTCCAATTATTAGCCTGTGAAATCTCATTACAAACAAGGGTCATTTACTTATCCAATTAGACCATACGATTTCTAGTGATCATTTTGTAATCAAGTCTATTTTATCTCATTACAAATCGGTGCTCCCCAGGGTGAGGAACTCGGTCAAATAAACCTCTTATCCAAGAAATCTTGGATTTGAGCCTTCAACTCATTCAATTCGACCGGAGCCATCCTGTACGGAGCAATGGAGACTGGTATGGTCCTCGGTTGCACTTCGATTCCAAATTCCACTTCTCGGGTCAGAGGGAGTCCCGAAAGTTCATCAGGAAACACATCAGGGAATTCCTTCACTACCGAAACATTTTTTAGCTTTATATCCTCTTTAGACTCCATAGCATACATGATAGCCTTATTAGGCTCAAGTTTGGTTTTCATCAAAGTTATGCTTCTCTTACCGAGCCCACGGAGGTATATCTTCTTTTTCAAACAGTCTACCTAGGCTTGATGTTCAGCTAACCAACCATGGCCTAGGATAAGATCGAACTCATGAAAGGACAAGACCATTAAATTGGCCAAAAATGAGATTCCTTGGATCCTTAGAGGGCAATCTTTACAGATCAATCGTATAACCGCATTATCTCCTAGTGGGTTAGAGACCACTATCTCAGAAGTGATTGGTTCAGGTTCTAGGGTGTATTTCTCAATCAATGGTTCACTAATAAAGGAATGCGTAGAGCTGGGATCTACTAAAATATAAACAAGATCATAACATAATTCCACCATACCTGCAATCACATCAGGATCCTCTTCTCGCTCTCAACCTCAAACATGGTACATATGTGCTGAGGTCTAAGGGTCGCGTCCAACTAAAGGAGGATTTGAGTTGCGAGGTTTCCCTGTTGATCCATACTACACTTTTTTCGCTATTTTTCTTTTAGCATAATTGTTCTGTGAAGCCACAAAGGTAGGAGCATTCGGATTCTGTGGACATTGTCTGATAAAGTGACCAGCTTCACCATAGAGGTAGCAAGATCCGGCCTATCTGGGACATTGCTTGGGATGTCTCTTCTGACAAAAGTTACACGGAGGAATATGAGAACCTTTCCCAGAACCACCCGTACTATCAATCGAAGATGTATGAGCGACAAATATTCTCGGAGATTGGGATTGTGGTACATATCTTGTCTTTGGCAGCTGCTGAAAGGTGACAGACTTCTGGTCCCACTGTCTATTCTTCTTCTGAAGCATGGGAGGTTTGAAATCATCTCAGAGTCTCTTGTTGGATCTGGCTTGGTTCCCCTTTCTTCTTTCATAAGCCTTCTAGGAGGCTTCAGTAGCAATCGCTCGGTTGACCGGATTCTGAGAGTCCTCTAACTCCAAGACAGTGAAGAGAAGATGTAATTCATCTCAAAGGCCATCGATAAACATTATGCACTTCTCCTTCTTTGTGTGTATAATCTCTTCACCATACCTCGAGTATTTGCAAAAGTCGTGGATATACTGCTCCACGGGTCGTCCCCCTTATCTCAGATGGAGGAACTTCGTGCGCCTTTCAGCAATATAGTGCTTGTTGATGTACTTTTTGCAGAACTCTTAAAGAAAGAAGTCCCAAATAATTCTATGCTCAGCCACTATGAGTGTCACGGTGTCCCACCAACTCTAAGCCTCTTCAAAGATCAACGCTAGAGCACACTCCAGCTTATGTTCATCAGGACACTTCATTTGCTTATTCAGGACTTTGAGAGTGTTTTCTAGCCAATACTCTACTATTTCAGGATTGTCCTATTCTTGATCGGTGAAAGTATAGACCGGGTACTGACTAAGCTTGTCAATAGGAGCCCTCAAAACAGATGAAGGTGCTTCAGCAGGCTGAGGTGGCTGCCTGAGAGACACGACCACTTATTTGATCATCTCAGCCATGGACATCAAATATTCCTACTAAGCGAGAGGCATCAGAGGGGGATTAGGCGGGTCGTTCTATCCCACCTGCTCTGGTCGGACTTCAGCTCCAAGGTTGTCCCTATGTGTCGAGGAGGATCCAGGGTGTGGTTCTACCGTAACACGTCTATTATCGGTTCAAACATTCTTAAAGCTAATCAAATAGAAGAAATTGAATCGTGTTAGTTGCAAGCCGCGGATAACATATACAAATAAACTCCTAGGTGGCATATGCACATGCAAACTCATGATAGGCCTCGGTTTAGTCCTAGAATCGACTAAACCTAGGCTATAATACCACAAATGTAACACACATTCCCAGCCTGGTAGAGAGTCAGATCGAAAAATATTACCGGAAAACATATTCGGAGATTAGAAGCTTAATCGTAGTTCAAAATCTTATTCGGAATGTCTTATTAATCTCTTTTACGACTTATCGAGCTAACTTATTAATAGCTTGCTCAATTTGGGGTCAATTTTTAACTTTTTTGAACTTAGGGACTAAACTATAAATTTTACAAGTTAAGGGTCCTTAACTGAAATTCATGTTATTAATCTAAAATCTAAACTTCCAATTATTAGCCTATGAAATCTCATTACAAACAGGGGTCATTTACCTATCCAATTAGACCATACAATTTCTGGTGACCATTTTGTAATCATGGCAAAAATGTGTTTTTATCTCTTTTAACTAAATTAACCGCCACTTTACCGATGCAATTAGGGCCGTATCGGTACGCTAAGCCTTATTTTCAAATTCTAGATTCAAGGGTATCAAGCCCATATCGATACAACTGGAATCGTATCAACATAGGTTAACTACATTGACTTCGTATCAATACACCCTATAACTATATCGATACCTTTAATTTTTCCAGATTTAAGTGACCAAAATCCGTATCTGTACACCCTATGCCGTATTGATACGCCCCTTTTGACTCATGTTGACCAGGCTAAATATGCAAGGCCGTATCGATACACCATCACCTGTATCGATACGTATGCCCTGTAGTGATAAATTTTAGCTAGTTTTTATTCGAATTAACCTACCAAATTATGTCTAAACCTTAACAATTTTACCAGCAAGCTATTAATCAATATTTCTAATAGAATACAAAATTTTAGAGCATTTTGACTCAATTTACTATGTTTTTACCTTTTAAAGCCAAACATGCATTTTAGGTCACTTTTAACTACAACTAACATACCATTTAGGCCCTCTAAGGCCAATACAAAACATAGGCATTACATACATCACAAAATGGGTAAGTTTAACATTTCTAAACCCTATGCCACCTTACTAGGAGTTCAAAGCAAAGATAAGCACACATGGGATCGATAAGAGTGACTTGCAACTTCAACAACACGATCGTAGCTCAGATTTCCTCAAGGTCCTAAAATGCATGAAACAAACGAATGTTAGGCTTACATAGCCTAGCGAGGTAGTTATAACAAATACAACATAAATTCATCAATGGCATGAATGACATGTAACATGCTTGTATGACATGTACATATATCATTAATCATATATAGATCATACTCAAAGCCAAATGTCATATTTTCATATATCAAATATAAACCATAAAATCATATCGTCTCCTTGGACATAGCAACCAATGGATACACAGATTCCCTTATACGCCACACATATTGGAATAGGCCTTAGCCTTGAGCCTTAGCTCCGTAGTTACACAATCCAGCCTTTTCTCCTCACATACAGGTCGTAGCCCGGGCCGTAGTCCAATCCCTTACAAAGTGAGCTCAAATAACCCTATGGCATGCCAATTGTATCCAATGTCCACAAGTGTCCAAGGTTACGCATATCATCATAAAACTCAACATTGTGCCCTTGGGCCATATCATGTCGGATCACAAATTAAGCCTTGGCTCAAACTCGCATATCATACTATTTCAAACATCATAATAATTCCCATGGATGTCAAATGTTAACATTATACATTTTCATATATAACATATGAAAAATGCATCATAAGGCATCAAAAGCAATAGAGTGGCCTTACCACCCTTACCATATGAGATTCGTAGCTTGTAAGATCTACTTGAGCTATCCAAATGAATACACAATGTAAACACAATTCAATGCAACCGGGACAACACCTAGTTAATCCCGAGGCACAACTACACCCACCTAGCAATATGAGGCTTTAAGGTTCCCAGATTACAATCCTCTTGTCTTCAGAAGAGTTCGGAATAGTTGATGGTGAAGATGGCTTGTCTTCCACCACTTGAGTCAATTACAAGCTTTCAATTGGTGTACTGAAATCACACAAAGGTCAAAGATTGGATTGAGGTGATTGCTTGCTTAAGCTTGAAGATGACAATAGAGGTGTGTGCTTAACCTTCTTCAAACAAATGATGAATTTGGTTATGGTGAAATCAAAACAAGAGAGTGAGAGCTTTGCTTATTTCCTTATTAAGGAAACTATCATCCTAATCATTTCTCACCCTACCAAGGGCCAATAGGAAGTTTTCCCTTGGCAAAGGGTAAGCTTATTTTACTAATTCCATCAATTCATGCATTTACTCAAAATTTAGGCAATTGATGGCTATCCATCATCTTTCCTGAGTCATCTCATGTGAAGAGGTGGCAAGCAAGTAGGTGAGTCATCCCCTACTTCTAATCTTTTTAATTTGGTGACTAAATCGATTTGGACAAGGACTCGTATCGATTCACCTTATGGCCGTATCGATACGGCTAAGCTAAGTTTGGTAAGTTAGTTGGAAGCGGTTGGGCCGTATCGATACAGGTCCTACCGTACCGATACGCCTAGCTTAAATCTAACTTTTTTAGCATTTTCAACGAAACCCTTCACTTTCATTCCTTACAAAAAGGTCCAACAATTTCGATTAATCCCAAATAACTTTCATTACATCGAAATTGATTACAAGGATCAAGCAATTACATCATTCGGCACAACCTGTGCAAAATTTTCGATCATCGAAACCTAATTCTGACTAGGCCGGTTTTTGGGGTGTGACAAAAACTTCATGAAGGGGGACATGTTTTTTCCTGTACGCCTTATCATTTATGGCCAGCATCTTAGACGAAGCAACTTCATTACCATCTTTATGAGTAACTTTTTTAGCATTACAATCTTTACCAACAACTTCCTCAGCAACTTCATCAGAACTTTCTTTACCAACTTCATCATTACCATCTTTATCACCAAATTCTTTACCAATTCTATCAACATATTCGTAAAAAATGGGATTCAGGTTTGCAGTAGTCATCCTGAGAATTAAATCTTCACATGAACCAGTGTAGAAGCAAACCAACTCACTCATAAATAAACTCATCCTCATTACATACAAATCTAACCTTTTTGGTTCAAACCGATGGAAATGGTACCAATCTAAAAAAACAACCCAGACATAATATTCATTTTAAATAGATTTCCTCTAACACGAAATGCAATTTCATACCGAATTTTCGAAACGCAATCCCTAGATTTCAAGTATTTCGCAAATAAACAAACCTTAGGGTTTTGGGTTTCGCTTGTTACCTTCGCGATGGAGACAACTGCACAGGTTCAATTGCAGACCTAAGTTAAGGTTTCGATCTTTTACACTGATTGAAACGTTTTTCCTCAGCTTCATCAATTTTTCCAAGTTTTCAGTCGGGAAATAAAAGGTTCGATTCTCATTCTAGGGAAGCCATGGGGCTTTAAGAGGACCTACAAAAAAACTGGAAATATGAATCCGTCAAACCGAACATATTATCATCTTCTACTTCAGGTTGCAAAACTCGTAAAAGAATTCTGATACTCTGCAGTTGCCCTAATATATTATCTACTTCCTTCACTTTTACGTTTTATACGTGTACTTCTTACAATCCAACATGCCATACTTCAGGTTTCGGTACTTATACGTACGTTCCGATACATACTATACATACATGTATTATTAAAGGCACTTAAAACATTTCTAGTTTACACCTTTTATACAGTCGGATATGTACAAAAGTTCTGATATCAGGAGAAAAACGTCAATTATTACGCGTTAACCCTTAAAAGTTGCTTTCACATCAGACTGTTTCGTTACCTTATATTTAATTCCGAAATATCTTCTTCTAACTTTACTTATTACATACTTCACTAACAATTTTAGTTTTACCTATTAACTAACATTTTTCATAGTTCCAAAACATATGCTTCATTTTATCTTTTTATGTTGGAACACATTTTCTTCCCATTAAGTTGCGAAACTTCTTACTAAATTCTCGATACTTACCAACAAAGACCTCTTCCTATTTTCGCATATTTTTTATAAGAATTTAAATCTATCAGTCAAAATTATAAATTTTCTCATCCGACAGCTTTAGCATCCCCACCTTTATTAATCGGGCACCAATTTAGAGAAACCCAAATAAATAACGGCCAGATCTGCTGATCGTTTTAACGGAAACACGAATATAAAAAAATAATAAAAGAAAAAAGAGAGTGGCCGTTGCAATCTTTCATAATTTCTCAGTTTCTCCGTTGGTTAAAGGAATCCAAATTCCTGTAAGAAAAAGTGAGAGAAAATTTCATATTTATTTTGCACAAACAAAAGTAAAAGGAATTCAAATTCCTCAGCGAAAGAAAGAAAGAAAGAAATAGCAATGGATTTGGATCAGTGGATAGCGAAGGTTAAAGAAGGCCAGCATCTTTCGGAAGACGAGCTTCAACTTCTTTGCGAATACGTATTTCCTTTCTCTCTCTTTCTCTCCTTTTGTAGGGTTTTATTTACGAGGGGAAAATATTAGGGTTTGTGTGGTTTCTTTTGGTGATTCGGTAATTGGGAGAAATTAAAATAAAGAAAATGAATGTTTGATATGTTGGAATTAAGTTGAGGATTTTGAAATGATTCAAGAATTGCAAGAAAATGCGAAGCTCATGGCATATATGCATTTTTCTTTAATTTCAAAATTTTATATTCGTCAATTTCTTTAGTATCATCCGTTCGCATTGCTTCTAAAGAATTTTCATATTTTTTCTTTTATGAAAACAATGCTTCTAGGGCCTGAATAACTGATATTTCCATGGAATCTGGGGTTTTAATTGATTGAAGATTTGTTTAAGTTGACAGTATTTAGTTTTTATGTTATTCATTTGCTATATTATCAACTTGCAACTTTCATTTTCCATGAAGGTTTATTATTTGTATGATTTTCGAATGCTGCTTTAATATACACAACATTACAGGTAAAAGAAGTCCTCATTGAGGAGTCAAATGTGCAACCTGTCAACAGTCCAGTAACCGTCTGTGGTGATATTCATGGCCAGTTTCATGATCTGATGAAACTTTTTGAGACAGGAGGTCATGTGCCGGATACGAACTACATTTTTATGGTATATTTTATATCCCATTTCATGCGTTGGAAGTTATTGTGGAAATTCCTTGTGATGTTGATGTCTGGTGTAATATTGATTTCGACTAATGGGTGCTGAACCTTCCTATTCCTTTGGACAGGGAGATTTTGTTGATCGAGGTTATAATAGTCTTGAAGTTTTCACTATTCTTTTGCTTCTTAAGGCAAGGTATGCCCTCTGGATACATACTTGGGCATTTCTGTAATCTTTCTTGGGGTTTATCTACTGGTTTTCAATCATGTAATTGGATGCATTATTTCTCTGATTCTGATTTGTTCTCAGTTTTCTTTGTATTCACTGGCTAAATTCTCAGACCTCTAATGTATAACGTAAACCCTGGTTGAGGTGTATCTAATCTTATCATTATTGTCAGTGCTTATTCCTATTTGCTTTGAAACTACTAATATTTTCCTACTTGTGGCCAAAAGGTCCTTATGGAGCTACCATGGTGATTTGGCAGCAAGATAGTAGGATATATTGTCTATATTATCCTATTTATATTTAGAATACTCAAAATACAGAAGTCAATATTTATGAATTGGTTCTGCTGTTGTTTTTTCTATGCATTTGATAAGGAAATTATTTTTCTTGTTCTATTTTTGGTTTGTTAGGTTATCCAATGCTGTTTCTTATTTGAACTAGAGGTAACTATTTTTAATGTTTTCTGAATCATAGGTATCCAGCTAATATCACTCTCTTGCGGGGGAATCATGAGAGCAGACAGCTAACTCAGGTATGTTTTCGGATTATACTGCTAAGGAATATGATTGTAAAGACCTTATAGAATGTATGCAAGTGCTTTTTGCGGGATTTTAAGTATGCCACACTAATATTTCTTTTCCTTATTATTTTTTGTTCTTTGAGGTCTTCTTTTTTCCCCTTTTTATGAGGTAAAAAAGGATTAGATGCCTTCCTAAGGACACATAAATGAAAATCCAAGATTGGATTTTGAGAGCAGCGTATTGAATCCAAGGATCACAGTTAATGGGGATTTATGTGCAAATACCATATTAGTTTGGTTTTTAGGATTGTTGAGTAGTACTCTAAAGCATTAAAATTTGGAAAGTATTCCAAATACAAGGGTCTGTCATTTTTACTATGTGTACTTATTACTTTACTTAGGTTTATGGTTTCTATGATGAGTGCCAGAGGAAGTATGGAAATGCTAATGCATGGCGGTATTGTACTGATGTTTTTGACTATCTTACACTTTCTGCAATTATAAATGGGACGGTAAGAATTCTCTCTATAAATCATCTATAGCTAAGCACCTTACTTGCACTTCTATAATAGGTCTACTATTTTCTATTTTTCAGGTACTATGTGTACATGGTGGCCTTTCTCCTGATATACGATCAGTTGATCAGGTATTTTCTTAGCTTTTGTTTGACATGTGTTTTTATTTGCAGTAATACTAGAAGTTCACTCAAATTTTAATGTAATTTATTTTACTTATGTTTGCTTGTGCTTGGCATGCGTTGCATTGTTTAGAGCATTTGCCTGTAGCTCAGATGTTTCTTTTGATCACAACTTATGTTTGTTGAAGTTTAGAATGGCTTTCTTGTAGCAATGCATGAACAACTATGTAGTAAACTGATCTTATACTTCTTTAGGAATCAAATATAAACACGGCATGTATGGATGGTGCCTCGTTTCTTCTTTTTTTCTTTGAGGGGAAGGCAAAATTATAGTCAACAGAAGAGTAATTTCTTAAGGAATAATGGGAAGGTTATAGTCCTTAGTATTCTTTGGGTTGGTTTTAGCTTTGGCTTCATATGTTGATCAGACAAGCTTTCTGGCTTTTGACTTTTATATGTTTCTGTAACCATCTTATCATGTAAAAACTAAGTTTGATCACATGACATGTATTTTATTTTGTTTCTTTCTGCTGAAGTAATTGACTCTTTGGTTTATAACCATCCATTTCACTTGGTGGTATTTTATATAACAAGTACTAGTTTCTCTTTATGTATTCACTCTTTTAGCCTGGGGATAGGGGTAGGGTTGCAGTTACCCGAACTCGGAACTCCATATCTGCTAGACATCACTTCTTAAGGATATTACTTGAATCAACCGAATTAAGCTCCAGATTATGCTCTCTTTATTTTATTATATGGTGATTGATGCATTTTTCTTTTCTCTGTTTTTATGATAGATGAGGGTTATTGAGCGGAACTCTGAAATTCCTCATGAAGGCCCATTCTGTGATCTCATGTGGAGTGATCCTGAAGATATAGACACATGGGCAGTGAGTCCACGCGGTGCAGGATGGCTATTTGGGTCCAGGGTCACATCGGAGGTAACCGATCTCATCTCAGTCTATACTCATGCTGAAATATAGTTTTAATCTTTTTAATCTGTTGCAGTTCAACCACATAAACAACCTCGTTCTTGTTTGTCGAGCTCACCAACTTGTGCAAGAAGGTCTTAAGTATATGTTTGAAGATAAAGGCCTAGTAACTGTGAGACTCTAAACTTTCCGCTTACATCTTTTTAGCTTAATTGTACTAAGAAGATAATGGAGTTTCTCGATTATTGAAATTTGCAGGTGTGGTCTGCACCGAATTACTGTTACCGTTGTGGGAATGTCGCTTCTATATTGAACTTCAATGAGAATATGGTGAGAATCTCTCTTTCTCTATTTTTCTTTTCTTTTTATTCTTTCTTACTTCTACATATTGGATTAGTTTATGTCCGGTATATTTAACCCATTCAGATGTCGAACCAGCATAGAATGAGTTTAACTGGTAAAAAACACACGGATTTTCATGATGCTTACCATTTTTCGCATCTTTTTCAGGAGAGAAAAGTAAAGTACTTCACTGAAACAGAAGAGAATAATCAAATGAGAGGGCCAAGGACCGGAGTCCCGTATTTCTTGTAATCGGAGGGAGATGCATACTGCAGTAGTTGTAATATTATCCAAGCATTTGATCATTGAAAGAGGTGTCAGAGGAGGAGAGCGTTGAATGCATAAAACAATATGCAGATGGCTGCTTTAACCTTGAAATGTTGGTCTCCTTCGACTTCGTCCTTTGATTTCATCTTCTTCGCCTTCATTTCCGTATTCGAGTTTTGTTAATAGATGCTGCTGCTCCTACTTGGTGTTTGGTTAATATGTGGGCGTTTCTTTTTATGTATATTGCTTAATCTGATCTCTAGTTCTGAAAATTGGTCATTGTTTCCTTTTTATGTTTTTCTTTTCATTTATTTACTTCAAAGTGATATATTTTGGGGGTTAAAGTTTCCTTTGTGTCATAGTCAAAGGTGCATTTTTAAAATTTGATGAGATGTATGAACTGAGTTTTGTTCCGAAAGAATCGATCGAGTCTTAATTTAATTAATATTATTTGTTAATTTTAGGGTAAAAGCATTTACTTGCGATATTTTGTGTTGAATACATTAATCCCTTAGGGTTAGGGTGTCTTCGGTTTGAGTTATTTTAATGTAAGATTTAGAAGAAAAGAAATAACACAGTTTAGAAATAAAGGGTGATCAACAATTTTAAAACTATCGGTTGACACTCTCTCTCCTAAATTATGGGTTTAAAATTTCCAATGGGTTGACATTTTTTCCCTTAAATTGTAGGTTTAAAAATTCATTGAGAGCAAATTTTTTATTTCCTTCTAGGTAAAAATTATTAAAAAAGGATAATGATTTCATATAAAAGTGCTCGTAGAAATTGTTGCTTGTACAATTGTTTTAGTTTTAGAGTTTAGGGGTTTAAGTGTAATAATTTTAAATTTAAGAGGTTTTGATATAATTTTAGGTTTAGGGTTAAAATATAAGGTTTATAGGTTAAAACTTAAATTCTTAATCATATTATTCTAAAATTTTACATTATAATTATGAATTTTAAATTCAAAATCTCTACACAAAAACCCTAAACTATTCTTAAATTCTAAATCTCTACACAAAAATCTTAAAGTGATTGTGAAAAAAAAATTAAACATTTGTGTATGAGATAATAATAAAAAAAATATAAAGGGTGATATCATTTAACTCTCATTTCTTGCGTTTTCTTGCATAATGTAACATATTGCAGAACAATTTTTTTGTTTTTTGTCAACTTTGCGAGTATTTCCGCAGTGAGACAAATTAAAAAAAAATGAAAAAAAATTGATACACAGGCCGTGTAAATTTTAGTTTACACGTGTCTTTTAGTTTTAGGGATTAGAGTTTTAGTTTAGGATTTAAGGTTTAAGGGTTTAGAATTTAATGTTTGTGTTTAGAATTTAGTGTTTAGGGTTTAGTTTTTTAAGGTTAGGGTTAGAAATTTAGGATTTAGGTTTTTATAATGTAAATACACAGGCTTGTGTAAAATTAATTTTACACATCTTGTGTATCAAAGTTTTACTCATTAAAAAAATGGCTAAAAATAGATTAGTTGTAACGGTATCTGATTTTAACATAAGTTGTAATAAGAGAATAATATAAATACTTATAGTAACCGTAAGAAAAATAATAATTATACAAATATTTATGAAGGTAAGAAATAGTCTAATAACTTAGACAATTATCTTATAACATTAATTCTTCCAAAACACATAAGATTTTGAATTGCTACATAAGTTTTTACGAAACTTACTTAAACTCTTACATAAATTGTTAGAAAAAATGTTATGACACAAATTCTTATTGAAGATCACCATATCCAAAACCTTTTCAACTTATAGTAAGAAATTATGTTATAACTTAAACTCTTAGATGATAACATTATTTCTTAACGAACTCATTAGATTTTGGGTAAGTACACTAATTCTTTAATAACCAACATAAACCCCTACACAAATGGTAGTAAAATATGTGATAACACAATTTCTTACCCCATATAACCAAATCTAAAACTAGTGAAGCTTAAGGTAGGATATTGTGTTATAACATAAACTCTTAAATGGTAATTTTATTTCTTACCAAACTCGTAAGAAATATGGTACCTACATAAACTATTAATGTCGTGATCACTTTTTAATTAGGTGTGAAAATAGCTCGACGATTAATTTTGAAAATTAGAGTTTTGGCCTTTTAACTCATTTTATCTTGAAAAATTAGGTTTTTCATGTTAAATTGATTTTCCTTTATTTAATCTTAAAAATATTTTGGAGTCGTCGCTCGTCACTTCGAGGTAGACCGGACACTATAAAAATAACTAGAGAAGCATTTTTAAAAATTGAGTTCGGGAGTCGGTTATGTGTGGGGAATGATTAGCACCCCACAAACACCCGTTATCGATACCTTTTAATTTTATGTGGTATTTTGGCATTTTGACTAATATTTTGAATTTAATTTATCCCTTAATTATTATCTGGATTTAAATTCTAAACGGATATATCCTTGTATAAGGAAATATATTTTTATCCGAATATGAGATTAGAAGCAACAAGTTACTTTAGGACACTTCGATTCATATTCAAAAATATATTTCCAACATAAAAGGTTTTATTGCATGGCCAATTATTGTCTTGTTTATTTTAAGTTCTAACTTAAAGGAGCTCTAATTAATTGAATTACTTAAAACTATGAATATTATTAAATCTAAAGACATTTATGAGATAACACCCAATTGCTTGAGCACTATTCATATTAAACCCCAAATTAAATAATATTCCTAGTTTAATTGATGAATCTAATTATTTAAGTACAAGCCCTAATTAAAGCTTTAATTTAATTAATTAGGCTAATTGTCATTTTCTAGGTTCAAATGGGTATCAAATGTTCTAATTAAAAGCTCCCTTAGGTAACATCTCATTGCAATGAGACACTATTCAACTTAGAATTTTAAAGCTTCCATTTCAATACTCAGTTATTTTATACTCCTATTTTAATTATTTAATTCTTATTAAAGACATAGAATTAAGGCTCTAACAATTTAATTAAAATCTAGATATTCTTTAATTATCTAGAAAATATACTACATGCTATATTTGAACCATGAAACATCCATATAATTAAGGCATTAAATAAAATTAAACAGTTAAAGAATAAGACTAAATTACAAATATTGCAAGCTTTAATTTTGAATTTTATTTAAGCATGGGACTAAATTGCAACTATTAGAAACTTTGCAACCCAAACCATAAATGCCCAAGAGTGTGGCAGAGATCCTCCTAACCCGACCCAGTAGAGCACGCGGATTCTCCTCACTCGGTGCCAAAACGACACCATTTTGACTCGGCTATAGAAAGCCTTTAAATGAGTTGACTCACTCATTTCTCGTCCTCACACTCTCTCTCTTCATTCTTCAGATCCTCTCAACTCTCTCTAACAAACATAGTTTACCTAAATAACCAACCCACGAATGGATCAAAACGCCAACTCTCTCTTGGTGTTCTTCATGTTCTTCGATGAACACGAAGAACATGAAGAGCTCCGACACCAAACTGCCACATACTTCGCCGTTCAATCCTTCACCATCCCACTTCCGATCGCCTTTAGCGTTTGTCGGCTACCATTCAAAACAATCGACCACCCCTATCTAGCCTCGACCACTATGGTGCAAACTCTGACCACCATGAGATGATTTTCGGTTGCCTTCATTTGAATCAAAAACTCTCTTTTTAATTCTAAATCCTAAAACATAACCCGTTTCAACATAAACTCTCATTCTTCCTTGAATCTAGGCTTAGATCTACCCATAACCACCTTATTCGACTCCACCATTCACTTGAACCTCGATCACCACAAGATAAGCCACAATTTCCCCTCAACTTTTAATTTCCCTTTTATTTCTTTTTTATACATGAAAAACTAACATATTTCTTTTGATTTACAGAATTTCAAAATGAACATAAGAGATTATACCTCTTTGGCGGCAGCCATGGCGGTTCCGGCGCTCTTCACAGTGTCTGATGATCTCATCAACGACTCTTCGTGTAACCCCCAATACTTGTATATTCATTACACCTAATTTCCATGAAGGTCACAACACGTTTCTCAAACTTCCATGAAAATATTACCAAGTTAGAATCTCATAACAGATAATACCTATGTGTTATAGAGTAAAATATCGACAATTAACCTAAACAATATCGACTTTTGTTACAAAATAAGGCCATATTCGGAAAATTAGTAAAGTATTCCATATCAAAATATAGGCTCATGTCACCCAAATAAAGACAGTATGGCAGATAGAAACATTACAACAAAAGATGAGTATGAATGTGTCGATCCTCCAAGTGCCAAGTCCAAGGGTAGCCTATCAAAAGTATCTGAAAGGGAAAGTTTTAGGGGGTGTGAGCTAGGGAGCTCAGTGTGTTCCAAGAAGTGCAAGAGAACATACACACACATATATATATATATATATCAAATATGCATAAACCATTTCAGATCATATTATATGTGCAGCCAAGGTTCCATTACGACCTAACTACCCTCCAGCCTAACACCAAAATACAATTCCCCATGAACTATATACTGAATGACTTATCCTAGGCCCGTGGCGTAGGAGCCTACCCAGAAAGTCTTACCCTATGCCAATAGGGCGTGGGAGCTTAACCGAAGGATTTACCAGCTGGATCAGGGTTGTTCCTTTAGACACTTCAAATCATATCCCAAGAGTATACCCCAAGTAATATAGTTCAGTTCATTATGTATCACCATCAGAATTTGGATAGCAGACATGCAATTATTTCCATTATACAGAAATCATAAGTCTCAAATTTAGATCAGACATGAGGCACACTTTCAAACATTTTATGTAGTCATGCTTACAAACAGAAAGTAGTCAGGCTTACAAACAGAAAATAGTCATGCTTTCCCAACCCAAGGTAATCATGCTTTTCAATTCAGAGAATATTCCACAATGTATCTAGATAAATCATTCCAAGGTTCATATAAATAGTAATGTAGCACACACAGAACACACCTCAAGAGTTGGTCAAAGAGGTCTGACGGCCACCTGCCTCACTACGCTCTGCCACATCACTAGGTCCTAAAATATAATGGATTAAGGTTACTACGAGAAATAAACTCTATTTTGAATTGATCATAAAGTTTACAAGGTCGCACTAGTAATTGTGGGCGCGTGCGGGTGAGTAGATTGGGAGGAGCTGGGTTGAGCAGACGAACATTTGGGGGAGTTTCGAATACCTTTAAACAAATAATATTCACATAAGTCCTTTAATTAAAATAACCATTATAAAATAACAACTTATTAAATAGGCATGTTAGGGTTTAAGGTCAGATTTAGAGGCTTTCGGGTTAGAATTTCGTGAAATAGACTTCAAAAAGGGACTCAGGACATCGAAAAACATAAAATAGTGGTATTAAAAAAAGTTGACTTTTTGGTCAACGGTCAACGCTGACATCAGCATTGACTGCTGACATTATCGGTCAACTGGTCAACTGAGTTGACTCGAATGAGTTGACTAACTGAGTTGACTCGAACGAGTGGACTCACTGAGTCAACTCAGATAAGTTGACTCAAACGAGTGGACTCACTGAATTAACTCTGCGAGTTGACTCGGTTTATTGGTCCAGACTGGTCCGGGCCAAATCGGTTTAATCGGGTTAGACCAGTTCACTTACCCTGATACTGAACCGTCAGACGGTCATTAATGATCACCGAAAAAGTCGCCAAAGATGCCTTTTGTGGTTGTTTCTTCCTGAAAACGAAAGATTATTAGACCCAGAATCATATAGAACCTATAATATACCGAAACAAGCCGAAAATGTGGCCGAAATTCACCATAGAAATTCAAAATGGCCGAAAAGCCGCGTAACACCGACGAAGCCCTTGCCAAAGTCGGATGAACGATCGGTCGGCTTGGTTTTGTTCACATCAGTGCAAGGAGTTCGAGGACGGGGACGGCGTGACGAGGGAAAGACAGACAGCGACGAAAAATGCCAAAAACTGAGCGATATCCTAAGGGTTTCGACGAACTTTTGGACCTAAACCAACGGCGAACCATGATGATCTAGGGCGAGTGGTTGGCGGCGATGGGTTTGGGGCTACACGGCACACATGCTAGTGGCGGCAGTGACATGTACGGCACGACAGTGGGGGAGATTGGGCGGCGGCGATGTAGAACCGGTAGGGGCGTCTGGGAGAAAAAGTAGGGTATAATAGATCCAAGGCATTAATTTTTGGTAGGTGAAAAAGTAGATTCGGTTATTAACTATCCTTGATAAGAGGACTGGTAGGATTCAAATAAAATTTAGGGAAACTTAAACATCAAGAGCTATTTAGCTCAGTTGGCTGGGTCACTAGCCAAGGTATCCTAAGGTTGTGGGTTCGATTCCCACAACCAGCAAGCCCGTCATTTTTTCCCATTTTTTCTTTCTTTATTTTATTTTTATTTTCATTTTTTAAGAAAAAGTCAGGGTGTTACAACTCTCTTCCCCTAAAACAATTTCATCCTCGAAATTTACCTGAGTTGAACAGATGCGAAAACTGCTCCCTCATGGCCCCTTCGACCTCCCAAGTAGCCTCTGCAGGGCTACGATTACTCCACTGAACTTTAACCATCGGAATACGCCGATTCCTCAGAACTCTCTCATCTGAATCTAAAATCTCTATCGACTTCTCCTCATACGATAAGTCGGGCCTTAAGTCCACATCTTGAACCTGGATAATATGACTCGGATCTGGATGGTACTGCCTCAACATGGACACATGGAAAACATCATGGATACGGCTAAGCTGGGGAGCCAACTCAAGCTAATAGGCAACATGCCCAACCCTCTTCACAATACGGTACGGCCTAATAAATCTCAAATTCAGTTTACCCTTGCGCCCAAATCTCAAAACCTTCTTCCAAGGGGATACCTTCAGAAAGACTTGATCACCGACCTCGAACTCAATATCTATTCTTCTCTGGTCAGCATAAGATTTTTGTCTGTCAAAAGTCTCCTTCAGACGGATATAGATTAATCTGACAGTCTCTTCCGTCTCTTGGATCAACTCCGGGCCCAATGTCTTCCTATCATACAACTTAGTCCAACAGATAAGAGTACGACACTTACGACCATATAGAGCCTTATACGGTGCCATACGAATACTAGCCTAATAACTGTTATTATACGTAAACTCGGTGCCTCCAAATTTTTAGAGCAAAGACTATCGCTGCTAGCTCAAGGTCGTGGGTAGGATAATTACACTCATGCGGCCTCAATTGACGTGATGCATAAGTGACTACCTTCCTGCCCTGCATCAGTACACAACCAAGCCCGGAGTGTGAAGCATCGCTATAGACTGAGAAGTCATTTCCAGACTCGGGTTGTGTCAGAACCGGAGCTTGGGTCAAAGCTTCCTTCAACTTCTCAAAACTAGCATGTTGAGCGTCAGACCAAACAAAAGGAATATTCTTCCTCAATAGCTTTGTCAAAGGGGTGGCAATAATGGAGAAACCCTCAACGAAGCGTCGGTAATAGCCAGCTAAAACTAAAAAGCTACGAATCTCCAAGATATTCTTAGGTTGCTTCCAACTAGTGATGGCCTCAATCTTACTTGGATCCACCTGGATACCTCGAGCAGATAAAACATACCAAAAAAATGTCACTTCTCTTAGCCAAAATTCACACTTACTCAACTTAGCATACAGACGGTGCTCTCTCAAGGTTTGTAGAACAATCCTCAGATGCTCAACATGCTCTGCCTCTGTCCCAGAATAGACCAAGATATCATCGATGAACACCATTATGAACTGGTCTATAAAGGGCCGAAACACACGATTCATCATGTCTATAAAAGCAGCCGGTGCATTGGTAAGACCGAAAGGCATCACTAGAAACTCGTAATGCCCATACCTGGTACAAATAGCCGTCTTAGCAACATCAGAACCTTTTATCTCCAATTGGTAGTACCCAAATCGAAGATCAATCTTCGAGAAAACTGTGGCTCCCCAAAATTGATCAAATAAATCATCAATCCTAAGTAACGGGTATTTGTTCTTCACGGTCAACTTGTTCAACTTCCGATAACCGATGCATAATCAGAGTGACCCATCTTTCTTCTTAATGAAGAGGACTATAGCTCCCTAAGGTGAAGAGCTGGGTCGGATAAAACCTCGATCAAGCAGCTCTTGCAACTGAACCTTCAACTCCTTAAGCTCTTTAGGGGCCATACGGTAAGGATTCATGGATACCAGTGCAGACCCTAGATAAGTCTCAATCTCAAACTCAACATCTCTGTCAGGAGGTATCCCGGGCAATTCTTCTGGAAAGACGTCAGGAAACTCGCTTACAGTGCGAATTTCCTCAATCTTGGACAAAGAACCTTTCGTGTTCAAGAAGCAAGCAATGAAGGTCTCATATCCCTTCCGAATCATCCTGTCAGTAATCAAAGCAGATACCACATTAGACAGGTAACCTCGATGCTCGTCGACTAGAACCACTAATCGGTCATAAAAAGTCTTCAAGGTAGCATTTTTTGACTCACAATCCAGATTAACCTGATGCTCCGTCAACCAACCCATACCAAGAATCAAATCGAACTCCTCCAGCGGAAGTTCCATGAGGTCGACCAGAAATATTTCTCATTGAACCTCAAAAGGACAACGCCTAAACACCTTATCCACATTCACTGACTGACCCACTGGACTCATGACTGTAACAACACTCTTTGTGGCTTCTATAGGAATTTGGAGGTCTCAGGATATTGATCTCGAAATATAGGAGTGGGTGGAACCATTATCAACCAATGCGAAATATGGGACAGAATAAATGGTAAATGTACCTGCAATAACATATGGCTCATCTCTATCATCCCGACGTCTGGTAGCATATATAAGTGCTGGCTGCCTGGCCTCCGATAAAATTGGTCCCTTACTCTGATATGGTTGAGCTCTAGTGTCAGACCTAACAGAAGATGCAGAAGGTCTACTCTGACTACGACCCCTAGGTAGAGTCTGAACTGAAGTCTGTGAACGTGTAGGAGTTTGGGAGGATGTCCAAAATGTAGATGGTGGAACTGGGCAACTCTTCAAGAAATGATCCCTGGATCTACAACAAAAACAAGTACCAACCATCTTCATACACTCTCCTCGATGCCATTTACCATAGTGCTCACAAAATGGCGTCTAGGAAAAACCTGACGAACCACCTCAACTAGCTGCCGGGGCTGGAGGAGCTAAAGGCCTAAAGCTGGTGTCACTCCTCTGAGGTGCAGTGGTACGAGCCTTCTTACCCGCATGTACTGAAGACTCGGTGCCAGAAGGCCTCCTCGATCGGTCTCGATCTACTTTGTCACCCTATATGGCTATCAACTCAACCCCATCTAAATCTTTAACCAACTCTACCACCTTATCGAAGTCTTTATCAAGATGACTGATAGCCTGCACACACAGCTCGTGGCACAGACCAAATACAAACTTACGACATTTTTCCTTTTAAGTGGGTACCAAGCTAAATCCAGACCTCAAAAAGTCTAGAAACTTCATCTTATACTCAGATACAGTCATATCCCCTTGTGTCAGAGTCCTGAACTGCTCTCGCATTTGTCTTAGAAAACGCTCTCCGATGAATCGGCTCCTAAAGCGTTCCTTGAAGAAATCTCAGGTTAGACGAGTGGCAGGAACACTGCTCACAACAGACTCCCACCAAGTGCAGGCATTCCCATAAAGCAAAGAGACAACTCCCAAATATTTCTTGGATGGTTCAAGGCTCAACGAATCCATGCGTCTCTCAAGATCATAAAGCCACTCTTCTGCCTCAGTCGGTGCTCCACCAGTAGGACCATTGAATGTTTTAGCCTCATTGGTGATCAGGGTTTGAGAAATAAAGGACATCAAGTACAACCCTAGCGGCTCTAACTGCACCATGAATCAACTATAAGAATTGTCTGATGAGGGCCTCATTTGATACCATCATTGATGGCTCGACACGGGGTGCAGGTGCTCATCTAACCAGAGTTGTCATATCTATACCAGAAGAAGGAGGTAGGTCTACCAGAGCTGTGGAACCTCTAGGAACAAGAGGATTTATAGGGGCAGGGGGAACTACTAGGGCCAGAGGATCACTAGTGACATTATCTATCGGATCAAAGAATCTAGCAGCTCGACCTCATCCACGACTAGGTCGACGACCTCGTCCACGACCAGGTCGACGACCTCGTCTAGTGCTCATCAGATGGTCTCGGCGCTACAAAAGGTAAAACCTAAGGTAAGAACTAGCACTGGAGTATCGGACACAATTAAACATATAAAGCTTGGTGGCATGGCCTCTTTCAAGATTTTTTATATATAATATTTAAGACCTATTCACAGTCCGAGGTTTATAAAACCAAAAGCTCTGATACCAATTAAATGTAACCCTCAATACCTATATATTCATTACACCTAATTTCCATGAGGGTCACAACACGTTTCTCAAACTTCCATGAAAATGTTACCAAGTTAGAATCTCATAACAGATAATACCTATGTGTCATAGAGTAAACTATCAGACAATTAACCTAAACAATATTGACTTTTGTTACAAAATAAGGCTATATCCGGCAAATTAGTAAAGTATTCCATATCAAAATATAGGCTCATGTCACCCAAATAAAGATAGTATGGCGGATAGAAGCATTACAACAAAAGATGAGTACGAATATGTTGATCCTCCAAGTGCCAAGTCTAAGGGTAGCCTATCCAAAAGTATCTGAAAGGGAAAGTTTTGGGGGGGGTGAGCTAGGGAGCTCAGTGTGTTCCAAGAAGTGCAAGAGAACACACACACATATATATATCATATATGAATAAACAATTTCAGATCATATTATATGTGCAACCAAGGTTCCATTACCTAACTACCCTCCAACCGAACACCAAAATACAATTCCCCATGAACTGTATACTGAAGGACTTATTCTAGGCTCGTGGCGTAGGAGCCTACCCAAAAAGTCTTACCCCAAGCCCATAAGGCGTGAGAGCTTAACCGAAGGATTTACTAGCTGGATTAGGGTAGTTCCTGCAGACACTTCAAATCATATCCCAAGAGTATACCCTAAGTAATACAGTTCAATTCATTATGTATCACCATCAGAATTTGGATAGCAAACATGCAATTATTTACATTATACAGAAATCATAAGTCTCAAATTTAGATCGAACATGAGGCATACTTTCAAACATTTTATGTAGTCATGCTTACAAACAGAAAGTAGTCAGGCTTACAAACAGAAAGTAGCCATGCTTTCCCAACACAAGGTAATCATGCTTTTCAATTCAGAAAATATTCCATAATGTATCTAGATAAATCATTCCAAGGTTCATATAAACAGTAATGTAGCACACACGGAACACACCTCAAGAACTGGTCAAAGAGGTCTAACGGGCACCTAATACACTACGCTCTGCCACATCGCTAGGTCCTAAAATATAATAGATTAAGGTTACTACGAGAAATAAACTCTAATTTAAATTGATCATAAAGTTTACAAGGTCATACTAGTAACTACGGGCGCGCGCGGATGAGCGGATCGAGAGGAGTTGGGTTGAGCAGACGAACAGTTGGGGGAGTTTCGAGTACCTTTAAACATATAATATTCACATCAGTCATTTAATTAAAATAACCATTATATAATAAAAACTTATTAAATAGGCATGTTCAGGTTTAAGGTCAGATTTGGAGGCTTTCAGGTTAGAATTTTGCGAAACAGACTTCGAAAACGCACTTAAGATGATGAAAATATAAAATAGGGATTTTAGAAGAGTTAACTTTTTGGTCAACGCTGACATTAGCATTGACTGCTGGCGTCATCAATCAGCTATTCAAATGAGTTGACTCAAACGAGTTGACTTACTGAGTTGACTCGGTTCATTGGTCCAGATCGGTCTGGGCTAGACCGGTTTAATCGGGTTAGACCAGTTCACTTAACCTGATATCGAACTGCCGGACGGTTACCAACGGTCGTCAGAAAAGTCACCGGATATACCTTTTTTGGTCGTTTCTGCCAAAAAATGAAAAATTATTAGACCCAAAATCATATGAAACTTATAGTATACCGAAACAAGCTGGAAGTGTGGCCAGAATTTACCCCAAAAATTCAAAACGGCCAAAAAGTCGCGTAATGCCGATGAAGCCCTTGTCGGAGTCGGATGAATGATCGATCGACTAGGTTTTGATCACCTCGGTGTAAGGAGTTCGAGGGCAGTGACGGTGCAATGAGGGGACGGTGGACAGCGACAGAAAATGCCAAAAATTAAGCGATATCCTAAGGGTTCCGACGAACCTTTGACCCTAAACCAACGGTGAACGATGGCGATCTAGGGCGAGTGGATAGCGGCGATGGGTTCAGGGCTGAACGGCGCATACGCTAGTGGTGGCGGAGATGTGCACGGCGCGACGGAGTGAGAGATTGGGCGGCGGTGATGTAGAGCCAGTAGGAGCGTCTGGGTGAAAAAGTAGGGTATAATGGATCTAAGGCATTAATTTTTGGTAGGTGAAAAGGTAGTTTGGGTTATTAACTATCCTTGATAAGAGGACTGGTAGGATTCAAATAAAATTTAGGGAGACTTAAACATCAAGAGCTATTTAGCTCAGTTGGTTGGGTCACTAGCCAAGGTATCCTAAAGTTATGGGTTCGATTCCCACAACTAGTAACCCTTTCATTTTTTCCCTTTTTTGTTTCTTTATTTCATTTTCATTTCATTTTTAAGCAAAAGTCAGGGAGTTACACTTCATATTTGGTGATTTGGCTCCCTATGACGGTGCTCGGCCTCCGACGGCATCATCACTAACGTCACGATGTTAACGTCAACGACCAGCTGGTGACAACTTAGGATGAAGAAGCACACAATCCGTGTAAAAGGATTTAGACCAACGAAGCGTTGCCACATGGCATAAAATGGGCGAGAAAGATAGGTTTTTATATATGTTTGTATTTGTTTGGGTGTAAATGGACTGGATATGGGCAGGAAAAAACTATGAAAAGCTTGATCAAATTGTAATATAGGCTTTTGTATTTGAGAATAGGCCTTGAAGTGTAAAATGAACATGTATTGGGCTGAAATGAATTTATGAGTTTATTTATTGGGTTTTTGGCTTTTATATACTATTTATTGATTTTTATTTATTAAATGAATATAGTATTTACCCATACCCGGGTAAAATTAGGGCGTTACAATTATAAGCCTACATAAATTATTGTAGAACCGGTAGGAAAGAAAAGTTAAAACACAACTTCTTACCCTATATCACTAAATCTAAAACCAGCCAGACTTATGGTAAGAAATTATATTATAGCATAAACTCTTGAAGGATAACTATATATCTTACCAAACTCATAAGAAACAGGGTACCTACACAAATCGTTACCGAACATACATAAACTTTTAGAGAAACCGTAAGAAAAAAAAAAGCAATAACACAAATTATTACTCATGTCAACAAATCTAAAACCAACCAAACTTATGGTAAGAAATTGTGTTATAACATAAAATCTTAAAGGATAACTTTATATCTTACCAAATTCATAAGAAATATGGTACCTATAAAAGGTTTTACAAAACCTACATAATTTTTTATAGAACCGGTAAGAAAAAAAGTAATAACACAAAATTTTACCCTATATCACCAAGTTTAAAGCCAACAAAACTTATAGTAAGATATTGTATTATAACATAAACTCTTAAAGGATAACTTTATATCTTACCAAACTCGTAAGAAATAGGGTACCAACGCAAATTGTTACGAAACCTACATAAATTATTACAAAAATGATAATAAAAAATGTAATAACACAAATTCTCACCTCATATCACCAAATCTAAAACCAACCCAACTTTTGTTTGGAAATTGTGTTGTTACATAAAATCTTAAAGTATAACTCTATATCTTACCAAACTCATAAGAAATAGGATACCTACACAAATTGTTACGTAAAATACGTGAATTATTATAAAAACGATATGAAAAAAGATAATAACATAAAATCTTACTCCATATCACCAAATCTTAAACCAACGAAACTTATTGTAGGGAATTGTGTTATAATATAAACTCTTAAAGGATAACTCTATATCTTATCAAACTCATAAGAAATAGAGTACCTACAAAAATTGTTATCGAACCTACATAAACTATTACATATAGGGGTGAGCAAAACTCGACTCGAAAAAATTAAAATTTTCGACTCAATTCGAGGCAAAAAAACTCAACTCGAAATTACATAAACTTGACTCGAAATATTTTCAAATAAAGTTTGAGTTGTAAAATGGAAATTCGAATAACTTGAATAACTCAAAATTTTTAGTAATTAATGGATTGATTTTTAAATTCGAGTCGAGACTCTTAATTTTTTCTGACATTAAAAAATATGAAGAAATATATGTCACATATGAAAAAATATGGTGAACTATATATGCATATCTTATATGATCAGAAAAAAGTCTTTAAATTAGAATCAAAATATACTATAACATAATTAATAATTACAATTAAATTTATATAGGAACTCAAAAACTCGACTCGAATCGAAAAAATTTTAAATAAAATTTGAGTTGTAAAATACGACGCGTCAACTTGAATAACTCAAATTTTTTTGACTCGACTCGATCGAATGCTCACCCATAATTACAGAAACAATAAGGAAAAAGGTAATAACACAAATTATTACCTCATATCACCAAATCTAAAACCATCAAAACTTATAGTAAGAAATTGTGTTATAACATAAAATGTTAAAATGGATAACTCTTTTTGTTACCAAACTCATAAGAAATAGGGTACCTACACAAATTGTTACGAAACCTACAAAATTTTTTATAGAACTGGTAAGAAGAAAAGGTAATAACACAAATGCTTACCCGATATCACCAAACCGAAAACCCTTCAAACGAATGATAAGAATTTATGTTATAACCCGTTTTCTTACATTTTCGGTAAGAATTTATGTTGGTCTCGGTACAAATTTATGTAGGAGCATAAAATCTTATGTATTTGATAAGAAATAATATTTTTGGGGTAAGATTTTAGGTTATAACATAAATTCTTACCACGTATTAGAACGATTTTAGATTTGATTAACTAGGTTAGAATTTATGTTTCAACATTTTTCTTACCTTTTCTGTTATATTTTGTGTTATAACCGAGTAATACTTTTGTGTTATAACTTATTGACTTGTTTAACCTTTTATTACTTTTTTAAATCCAACGGCCCGTATTCTTTTACCTGATCTAACAATCATATCGATATTGTTTTCTTTTAACAATTTTTAATGGGTTTTCTTTTAAACTCTCCAACTTAGCACTTTCAAATTAAGTACATAACATAAAAGCTTTGTATTTGTGCAACTATTTGTCCTGAACAATTTATTTACAAATTTAAAAATAGAATTAAATTAATAAAATGTATAAGTTTTGAGACTAAATTTGTTATTATACCAATGTTTTATTTTAATTTTAATGTTACAAAATTTTAATTAAGTGTCGTGTTTATTTCCATACCTATAATTAAGTGATTAATTGTTACTTTTAAAAGAAAAGTGACATATTTATTATTAAACTTATAATTAAGTAATTAATTATTTTTTAGAAAAAAGTGACATATTTATTACTAAATCTAGGTGACATCTAATGTATTTAACCTTAAAATAAATGGATTACCTTAATTATTTTTTATTTTAACTTTAACTTTTGTTTGGAAAAAATTACCATTTTTTTGAAAATATTAATAATTCAGTAGGATAATATGACAAATATTTTGAAAAAAATAGAACAAACCACAAAATTTTAGGAATTAAACTGCAAAATTCGGGACACCATATATGAATTCCAATTGCATAGGCTGAGCTCTTCATCTCCCACTGCTGCTATTTTCTATTTCTCATCGCATCCTCGCCGCCCATCCAAAGATCTCGCCGTCGCGCTGCTTCCTATCTACGGCCACCATGAACTCTCTGTCTCAGCCTCCATCTCCGCCGTTGGCCGAGAAAATCAAGCACGAGATGGAGTTGTTCGGGGACGTTAGAGTTGACAATTACTACTGGCTTCGCGATGATTCCCGCAAGGACCCTAAAGTTCTTTCTTATCTTCAGCAAGAAAACGCTTATACAGAGGCCATGATGTCCGGTGTGTTTGTTTCTCGGAATTTTTTAAAAGCTACCTTTCTACTGTTTTGATCTGAAAATATGTTGAGTTGAATTCTGTTTTCGGTTGTTAGATTACACTTCCATTTTGTGCAGCATTATTGAACGTGAAAATACTGTTGTAGGAACCCAAAAAAAAGAAGAAGAAAAATTGAAGATGAAATTTATGCAGAGATTTTTAGGTGAATAAAAAAGATACTTCTCGACTGTTTTGATCTGAAACTATTTTTAGTTGTATTCACTTATGTGATTGTTAAATTACTCGTCCATTTTGCGTTGCATTTTATTGTACATAAGAATAGTGGTGTTGGAACCAAAAAATTTGAAGATGAAATTTATGCTGAGTTTAGAGGTATATGTATATGTATGCCTATCCTCTTCCTCGGCTCTCTATTTGTTTCTCAGGATCGTTGACTATCTATATATCTGATTATTCTGATTCCTCAATTATCTGTTTGTTTCTTGAAAAATGTTGAAAAGCAACTCTGCTACTGTTTTGATCTGAAACTTTTTTGACTTGCATTCACTTCTTCTGTTGTTAATTACTCGTCCATTTTTGTAGTGTTTTATTGAATGTAAGAATACCAATGTAGGAACCAAAATAATTGAAGATCAAATTTATGCTGAGATTAGAGGACGATATATCTGCCCCTTTGCGAAGAGGATCCTATTATTATTATTCAAGGACATTGGAAGGAAAGGAATATGTTCAACATTGCAGGCGTCCCATTCCTATTTGTGATGCTCCACCTTCTGTTCACGATACCATGCCTACAGGGCCTGACGCTCCGCCAGAGCATGTAATTTTGGATGAGAATGTTAAGGCTCAAGAACATGGGTTTTACAGCATTGGTGCTTTTAAGGTCAGTTATGACCAGAGTCCAGCATTGTATTGTTGTTTTTTTGAAAGAAGGTCCAGCATTGTATTGTTAACTTGGTTGAACGAGCTCGCTTTCCTTTTCATAAGGTTCAGTTTGTTTATATGTGGTCTCTTTTCACACTTTATTGTTCAGGTCAGTCCGAATCATAAGATGGTTGCATACGCCGAAGACACTAAAGGAGATGAAATTTATACCGTATATGTGATTGATGCAGAGACTCGAGCTCTGATAGGGAAGCCGTTAGTAGGTGTAACATCGTATGTCCAATGGGCTGGTAATGATGCTTTAGTTTACATTACAATGGATGAGATCCTTCGGCCAGATAAGGTATGGGTTTTAGTTTCCACGGCTTATGGTTTTTGACTTATTCAGTTCCTGTTGAATACAGTACTCCAATTTTTGTTTTGCATGCTTCTTAATGTTATAAATCTGGCCTTCTATTTTGCCCTGTTTTCGCTCCATATTTTCTTTTGGTAGTTTATATATCAATACCATTATTCATCTCTTTTGTAGTCATTGAAGGGCGAATAATGACACCTACTTATTATGACCGTATAACGGCTAGTGATTATTTTTATTTGTGATACCCGTCTAATTTAGAGCCCCCTTTGATGTCAATAAACTGTTTTTAAACTTCTTCCTTTCCATTGATCACTAATCAGAAACCTAAATGTTGGCTATCTGATTTATTTACATAGTTCTTCTAGACCGATGGCTCAAGTGTTTTGAGTTTCAAATGGATGTTCTCATCCCTACACGATGCAGAGAAAAATTCCAGATTGTTACAAGTAATATCTCTGTATCAAGTACCTTAATACAGGATTGCACAGTACATAAACCTTTATTTTCCTTTTCTGGTGTTCATCTATAAATATAATATTCATGAGATCTTTCCAGTTTTCCTCTAGGTTCTAGAAAAAATCACAGTTGAATGACTTATCAATTATCTGTGCTTAGACAGGATCATGTGCCTTCTTCAATTCCAGGTAGAGTTATATTCTTGTTACCTTTAGCTTCTGGTTATGCTTTGTTGGCAGGCAAAGGGCAAATTCAGTTCAATCTAAATATGAATCCTCTTTTTTTGTCATTTTCTGAAGTAGAACTACGTTGACCTCCTTTTGCTTTTATTTCTGATGATAGGCATGGTTACATAAGTTGGGGTCGGACCAATGCAATGACTCATGCCTTTACCACGAGAAGGATGATATGTTTTCCCTTGATCTTCAAGCTTCTGAGAGTGAGAAATTTTTGTTTATTTCATCTGAAAGCAAAATTACAAGGTTTGTCTTCTATCTTGAGGTTTGCAAGCTGGAAGAAGGCCTTAAGGTTTTGACACCTCGTATAAATGGCATTGATACCTCTGCTAGTCATCGTGGAAACCACTTCTTTATCCAGAAGAGAAGTGATGAATTTTTCAATTCAGAACTACTAGCTTGTCCAGTGGACAATACCTCTGCAACAACAGTTCTTCTTCCTCACAGGGCAAGGTTGTAAGGAATTCTAAAATTTTCCATCTTCAATGACCCTGCACTAATTCCTTGTTTTGATTTTTCTTTGGACATGCCAACTTTTTTTTTTTCAGTTTTACGTATACAATTATTTAGATGTGGAAATCCTTGCACGTACGTCAGTTCTATGATGGCTGCTTTGCAACAAATTATGGGTTAATCATTTACTGATTCAAATGACATATGTGAGGAGATAGTTCTTTAACCATTGATATTATCAGTCCACAACCTTGGTTATTTTAAATCATAGCCTATGAAAGAACAAGTTAAAATTTAGCTTGAAAATTTCTGTTTGGTTGGATGTCAGATTGTATTATGTTTTTGCTGCATTTTGCGATCTTGATTGATGCTACTTCTGCAAATCGGAAATGTTGATTTCTTACTCCCATGTGGATGGATGTTTTGTTTCATTGGTGATTATTTAGTTTACTGATCATTTTCCAATTTTTTATTTCATTTGTATGCATCTTTTTTGCTGGATGGCGGTGGAAGTTTGTAATTGCCTTTGTCGTATCTTAGCTTTGGTTCTTTCCTGTCTGAAAATGTCCGCCTTGAAGTTTCTTATATCTTACCATATTTTTTCTTCCCCAGTGTAAAGATTCAGGGTATTCAACTTTTTAGTGATCATCTTGTTGTCTATGAGCGTGAACAAGGTTTGCCCAAAATTACTGCTTACCGTCTTCCGGCAGTTGAAGAGCCACTGATATGCCTTCAAGGGGGTCAGGCAGTTCAATTTATTGACCCTGTATACTCAGCTGAGCCATTGGAATCACAATTTTCCTCCATTTTGCGGTTTTCTTATAGCTCATTGAGGACGCCTCCATCTGTCTATGAGTATGACATGAACACTGGGGAGTCTGTTTTGAAGAAGATTGAAACTGTAAGTACTACTGATTGTTAGCATTTGAACCATGATAAGAAATGAGTTGATGAAGTGTAGTGCAAAATAAAGAATCTAAATAGTAAAACTAGTGTTAGGTGTAATATCTTACTTGGCAAGACATGATCTGATTACTAGGAAATTACATTTACAGGTGTGGTGTCTTTACCTAATTTTCTCCTTGTGGCTTTGCTATCAGTGGTTTGCTTTTCCCACCTTCATGTTGGAATGATTTTTCTTTACTAGATTCACTATTTTCACGTACTACCTAGATTACTTATGTGGGATGTATTTCATTCAAGTAATACAGTCATACAATTACATTTATTTAGTGTTTTTATTCCACTTAACCAAAAATAACTGGAGGTATTTTAAAAAAGAGAGAGAGGAAAGAACTGGAGTTTTCTATTATCGGAAGAGAAAAAAAGGAAGTGGAGCTCCTGTTGCGTTATGTGCTGTTCTCTCATAATTTTGGTCTCATATTTAACACACTGGATTTAATTCAAGTGCTTATGGTTTTCACAAATGACTTAAATGTCAAATTGGACCTTCCAAGGTCAGAAGTAGTGTTCATGATGTTCTCATATAATAAAAGTTTCACTTTATTGTTGCCAAAATTTCGGAATAGTAGTACTTGCAATATGTGACTTCATGTTTCTGACTTTTTTGCTCGGGTCCTCGAATGTAATAAATTTTTCTGCTTTTTCTGATACACCCTTCCCTGTTTTCCTGAAGATTTCACTAAAGAAAATTTCCGTTATTAGGACATGATCTGTTCTTAAATTGTTATTGATCGAATTTTGTTAAATAACTTATTCTCCTTCCAGAAACCATGGTTCTTTTTTCACCGGTCAGGTATAAAAATAGAAGGTTTATGAAACTGTATTACATTTTACTTTTGGGTTCTGCAAGTGCATATCATACTCAATTAATTTTGTACGTTGTCTCTTATTCAGCTTCTGGGAGGTTTTGATGCATCTAATTATGTCACTGAAAGAAAATGGGCTACGGCTTCAGATGGCACTCAAATTCCCATATCAATTGTATACCAAAAGAATCTTGTCAAGCTTGATGGATCTGATCCAATGTTGCTTTATGGTTATGGTTCATACGAGGTAAGTGGTAACGATGCATTCAATGGGATAAATTCTTGTCAGATGTTCTAATTGGCAATATGAGTCATTATGCTTCTATTTTATCACAATTTTGGTTCGCTTAGACCATATTGAATTAAAAAGAGAGTTTATCTTAACATGATGCGGAGAAAGACAATTTCTGTGCTTGTATAGTCTTCCTTGATTGAATGCTATTTTTGCTTTTGGCCCCACTTTTTGTAGCCTTTTCCATATTCGTGAACGCTGTAAAAATCTCTAAAATTTGTTCATTCTTATTTCACTTCTAGGGGCGTCCTCTCTTATCCTTTTTTTTCTTCGTTTAGTTTCTTAAAATCATGTCTTCTGGCAAACTGTTGCAACTATGACTACTACACGTCTATGATTATCTGCTGCATCGATTTGGTCTATCCTTTTAGTTTGAACGTACACTGAGTGCCGGTTTGTAATTATTACTTTCAGTTATGTAATATACTGTTTCTTGTCTGTTGGCAGATATAGGTAGATCCTGTCTTTAACAAAGCAAGGCTGTCTTTATTAAATCGTGGGATTATCTTCGCAATAGCTCATATTCGCGGAGGTGGTGAAATGGGGAGGCAGTGGTATGAGAATGGGAAGTTCTTAACGAAAAAAAATACTTTCACAGATTTTATAGCTTGTGCTGAGTTCTTAATTGAACAAAAGTACTGTTCAAAGGAAAAATTGTGCATTGAGGGAAGAAGTGCTGGTGGATTGCTTATGGGTGCCGTTCTTAACATGAGGCCGGATTTGTGGAAGGCTGCTGTTGCTGGAGTGCCTTTTGTAGATGTCGTGACTACAATGCTCGACCCTACCATCCCTCTTACAACTTCAGAGTGGGAGGTATTATCTTTCTCCTTACAGATTTTGATTTTCATTCTTTTGCGCGAGGTTTCTTTTCCAGTTTCTGTAAGATCCACCCTGAACTTCAATTGTTTTTTCTTGAATATCGGATAAGAGTATAAGACATATTTGTCTAAAACTAAACTGTTTAGTCCAATTAGTGAAAAACTAACCATGTTATCCTTCTCTCTGTTTCCGTTATAACAGGAATGGGGTGACCCTCGGAAGGAAGAGTTTTACTACTATATGAAGTCGTATTCTCCTGTTGATAATGTACGACTCTAGTATTGCTGTGTCTCCAGGCATTTGTAGCTAGTGTTCGATAGGATACCTAACTGTTTCTCATTCAAACATGAATATGGAGCGTTGAATATTTATCAGTTATCGCTTAAAATGACTCTTTAGGCTCTAATATATCTATGTTCTGCAGGTGAAGGCTCAAAATTATCCTCATATTCTCATTACAGCTGGCTTACATGGTAAGTAAAAAGATCACGCACACGATTTCGATATTCTCGTTTTCATGTATTACTCATAGCCTGCCATAATATCTGGTATATATCCTCCATATGCTGCTACTAATTTTTTAGTATGTCACGGCAGATCCGCGAGTTATGTACTCAGAACCTGCAAAGTTTGTGGCTAAACTAAGGGATATGAAAACAGACGATAACATGCTGTTGTTTAAGTGTGAACTTGGTGCCGGCCATTTTTCAAAGTCCGGAAGGTAGTTTCCCTTTCCTAGCTCTTCTGTTAAAGCCCATTAGCGTTCTGAATATTTCATTGTTAAGTTGCATGATATTAATATCAGAAACCTAATTTCACACGAATTGTTCGATAGTATCCGATATGAGAATGTTTATGCATGAAACTGGTGCTTTCTTCTTCTTTTTATAATAAAAGCTACAAATATGTTGTCGGATGCCATATTCGAGAGGCTTCAAGAAAATGCCATGACATACGCTTTTCTACTGAAAGCTCTAAACATGATTCCCACCTGCGGGTGCATGTAAAAACCACAAAGCCGATGCGTGTCAGAGAGGTAATGCCGATTACATAATTGGATAATCTCTACTGGTGTTGCTGTAGTTTGGGGTTGAACGACATCTAATTATTTGTTTTTAATCTTAATTTTCATATTCCATTGTGTTTAAGCATTGTGGGGGCGATGTTGATATCAAGGAAAGGTTTGTAGCCTTTTATTGGTAATTATTGCCTAGACATTTGTCCGAATCTAAAAAAAACTGATCTCCCAAGTTTAACAGAGTATTTAAATTTGTAGGCCGAATTATGGTTTTCGTCCCTGTATTATATTCGATTTGCTGATTTAGTCACTGTATTTTAATTATATTGATTATACACTATGTTCGGATTAAAAATAGTAAAAGGGAAAGGAGATCCTTTCCCTTACTTTCCTTTCCTCTACTCTCCTCTCTAAATCCAATCCAAAATAGGGTTATACTTTAGAATATAATTTGTCTTTCTCTACCCTTTATATGTTTCATCAATAATTTTATGCCATATTTATTTATTAATAAAACAAAAATAGTCAATAAAATATGAAAAATAAATTATTAATACATGTGGTATAAAATTATTGACAAAGAAGTACAAAGGCGCACACAAATTTTGTTCTAAACCTTGTACTTTAATTTGATTTACTTTGATCTATCTATTGTCAATGTTAAGCCCTAGTTCAAATTATTGAAAATTCCATTAGTCAGCTAATTAGGTATTTCTAAAATAAAATTAAAAATGTTGCTAAGTGGGGAATATTTTTTTTAATACAATGTCTAAATTATACAATCTAACCTCATTTATAAATTAGAGAACTAGAGGAAGAGTAAGCGTTCAATCACACTTAGAGTTACGTTCTCCCATGTGACATGACGATACTTTTAAGATTTTATGTTTTTCCTCAATTTCAAGAAGTCATAGTTAAAGGGAAAATTCAATACAGCTCGAATTCAAATTAAATAATAATTTATTTTTATAAATATTAATATAATTTTTTTATAATATGTATGAGATATAAAAAGAAATAATTTAATAAGAAACTAACAAGTTGTCCCAGTAAAAAAGTGAATAATGTTCCTTTTAGGAAATTTACTTTGTTAAAAGGTTAATGAATATGTGTGAACAAATATTAATTTGTAATTACCTTTAAACTATTAAAGAATGTGATTAGTTTTTTTAACTAGAGATATGATTTGACTCTTCCTAAATAGGTCTAAATCTTCATACACTCTTAAACTACTTGCTTATCTGTATTTGGGAATAATTAAAAGAGGCAGGTTACAGTGAGGCTAAAATGAGGCGCTACATAAATTCTTACTATTTTTGTAAGAATTTATGTGGTAAGAATTTATGTAGGACTGGGTAAGAATTTGCGTAACTACATAAATTCTTATAAACTTAGTAAGAATTTGGGTACAATTAAATAAAAATTTGATAAAAGACTGAAGTCGTTAATCGGTTACCATAAGTTGAGCTAATTTTGGATTGAGTGATCTTGGGTAATAAATTGTGTACTTACACTTTTCCTTATATTTCATATAACAAACTATGTATATTTTGTAATAATTTACGTAGTTACTCAAATTTTAATTATTTTTGTAAGAAAAAAGGTTGTCTTGTGTGGCTACACAAATGCTTATCATAAGTTGAGTTCGTTTTGGATTGAGTGATCTCGGGTAAGAAATTGTGTACTTACACTTTCTCTTACATTTATTGTAACAAATTATGTACTTTATATAATAATTTATGTAGCTACTAAAATTTTCATTATTTTTGTAAGAAAAATATTATATTATAGCACTTTCTGTGGCTACACAAATGCTTGCCAAAAGTTAAGCTCATTTTGAATTGGGTGATCTGAGGTAAAAACTTGTGTAGTTACACATTGCCTTACATTTATTGTAACAAATTATGTACTTTTTGTAATAATATATGTAACTACTCAAATTCTCACTATTGTTGTAAGGAAAAAAAGTTATATTCTAGCCCTTTGTGTGGCTACACAAGTGCTTACCAAAAGTTAAGCTAGTTTTGGATTGAGTGATCCCACATAAGAAATTGTGTATTTACACTTTTCTTTACGTTTCATGTAACAAATTATGTATATCCTGTAATATTTTATGTAGTTACGTAAATTCTTATTATTTTTGTAAGAAAAAAAATTTATCTTGTAACCCTTTGTGTGGCTACACAAATGCTTACCATAAGTTGAGCTAGTTTTGGACTGTGTGATCTCAGGTAATAAATTGTGTAGTTACACTTTTTCTTACATTTCCTATAACAAATTATGTATATTCTGTAATAATTTATGTAGCTACTCAAATTTTTATTATTTTTGTTAGAAAAAAGGTTATATTGTAACCCTTTGCGGGGCTACACAAATGCTTACCATAAGTTGAACTAGTTTTGGATTGGGTGATCTTGGGTAATAAATTATGTAGTTACATTTTTTTTCTAACATTTCTTGTAACAAATTATGTATATTCTGTAATAATTTATGTAGCTACTCAAATTTTTATTATTTTTGTAAGAAAAAAATGTTATATTATAACCCTTTGTGTGGCTACACAAATGCTTACCATGAGTTAAGCTCGTTTTAAATTGGGTGATTTCAGGTAAAAAATTTTGTAGTTAAACTTTTCCTTACATTTATTGTAATAAATTATGTACTTTATGTATTAATTTATGTAACTACTCAAATTCTCATTATTTTTATAAAAAAAGTTATCTTCTAGCCGTTTGTGTGGCTACACAAATGCTTACTGATCGGAGTGAAAATGTCACACTTTTTAGTACAAACTACACTATCGATGCAAGAATAGAAACAAGGAAATTTTGTTTGAATATCGATCCCACGAGGATGGTGAATTATGCTTATACTTATGTGACTACAATACAATATTGTAAAAGTGGTAGTTATTGGTGCAATGGTGGTTGCAATAGTAATATAAAAAGGAGAGCAAATGATTTGATGTGGTAGCAATAACAAGAGTAATAAAAGATAGAGAGAATATTGAAAATAAGCCTGGATCTCCTTGGCTCAGCTCGACAGAAAGATCAAGTGCACTTCAAAAATTAAGGATTGGTTTAATCAGCGATGCAGTGGTTAGCTTGAGTGTTAACTTCCATTTAATCTTCAACTATCGACTTAGGTACGAAGATCGGCTTCAACTTTTGTTGTAAGTCGAATCTAAGGCCTCTTGAACAAGTGGACCAACTTTCGTTGCATCTAATCAACTTTCACACCGGAACTCGTTAATCTGACTCGTCATTGCATCCGTTGATGTCAGTGACCTGTTTTAACACTCTCATGCAAAACATAAATCAAATCCAACAATTAAAGCTTAAGAAAAAACTAACACTAAAATATATTAAACTAAAAAAATAGTTTAAATAAGTTCAACAAGCTCCAGAAAATTAAACCATAAACAATATGAGTAAGAATACAAGTAATCTCTATAAAATCATCAAAATAAAGAGAAGTTTATGAAGATAACAAGATATTTCCTCGATTCAGTTCTTTACTCCTCATTTCCTTGGATAGTCGCCATGAGAAGAGGATAAAAGCTTCGGAGGTTGAAGATGATGTAAAAATAAGAATAAAGTGACTTTCTCTTTCCTCCAAAATCGTCATTATATAGCCCACTTGAGAAAGGCCACCTGCCCTGCATATTATTTGTGTGCTCAGTGTTGTGCAATTTGTTGTAACAAAATGGACAACTGACATATTTGATCTTATCCTCAAGCAGACTGGACAGCTGACAGATGAAATGTCGAACTGGCTGCAGTAGTGAAAACAACCTCTGCATGACATTAGCAATGCAACGACAACAAGGTAAAAATAGGCAAAAATATACAAAACTTGAGCCATAGGAACTAAGTTAGAAAATATGCAGAATTAGACATGAAAATGAAGAAATGGATGCTAATGTAGGGACAATAAGACCTATAAATCGAGGGAAAAACCATGCTCTTCAAAGAGCTATCACACCCCAAACTTGAGTTTTTACTTGTCCTCAAGTAAATTTCAAAACAACAAGATCAATAAAAAGATCCAAAGTATTCTAGATACTTGAATTAATCTAATCAATCAATAAAAATGATGCATCAACAAGATGGATAAATGCATAACCAATCTCCACATCAATAGACTAGCGAGCAGTTCGAGAATACCTAACATCATCCCTAACATCTTAGATTCATTTCTACTAGAAGTATTTTTTTAGCACCACACATAATATATATATCTTTATTTTTTATTTTTTATTATGTAGCGGAGGATATCGAACAATGAATGCACCCTAAGCCCTGAGAAGTAAGATGTTGTGTAACGAACCCCCAAGAAGTACTTTATTGTAGCGACGCACACTCATGTAACGACATCCTTTGGCCAGATTCCTTTTTTTCTAAGCATGCAAAGGAGTGTTCCCCCTTAAAGCTTTATTTATTTCATTGCACTCATATTGGAATGCCTTTATTTATAAGATATACAAATATAAGCATATATCACACATGCTGCAACATGAGAAGGTCATCTAAAAACACAAAGAATGACACAAGATATCCTCTAATCAAACCAACAAGTATACCAATGCAAAGCTAGGATATGCAATTATCCATCAAGTATATCCAACAGACTTATTAAAGATTAGAACAATTCAAGATTTATACATCGAATGCAAACAATAAAATTTTCAAAGCACACAAATCTTGCATTTGTATAGATTTTTTTGAATTTTTGAAATGGGGGTGTATTTCAACTCCTAGGCGTATACCCCCAAATTTAAAGATTGCATTGTCCCCAATGCAAAAGAAAACAAAATGGAATGAAGGAGTGCAATGACAGAATGTAAGGACAAAATGCAATAACATAATGCAGTTATAATTAAGAATACAATGCAATTACAATTATATGTTGTTACAATGAGAATGTGAATGCAGTGACAATAATACAAAATGAAATTACACTACGTGAAATGCATGCCTATAAAAAATAAAATAAAACTAGCTCAATTTTTTGGCTCATGGGAAGAGGAGGTGAAGCGTCTATTTTTTTTCTCTTCTCTTTGCTCATCTCTTTAAACTTGAAGCGGTTTTCTTCTTCTCTTTTTTGGAGGAGTCCCTTCTTCTTCTTGTTCCACTTCTTCTTCTTTTTAGGCTCCTCTTCCATCTTGGAATCATTGGTCGCTTCCTCAGGTTGAATGAACTGGGGTGGTGCTTTGTAAAGCACCATTACAAGAGGATTGTCCTCTTGCTCATCATCTCTGGACGCAACTGGCTCGGTCTTAGGTCCTTTAGAGGTTGCATCCACTATTTTGGACGCAACCAAACTTTTCTCAAAAATCTTCTCTACAGCAGCCATCTTAGCTTCAAAATCAACACTTCATCTTCATTAATGTCCTCGACAAGGACTTCATCATCTTCGACAGCAAAGGGTATTGCATCAACATTCGTAGAGACATTCAAGTCGAACAAACAGTCCCTGATGACCTTACTTGATGCCTTTTTTTGTGGTGGGTCACCGATTTCACTTACATTGTTAGGATAGTTTATTGACTTTGCTGGTTTATCCTTGGTAGCAGCATCAGAGGAGAAGTCATAGCTTCGAATGATATGAGGGAAAATAAGGAATTTAGGTAAGTCAATTGTAGGGAGTTGGCTCATAGCAGTCAGAGCAGATGCGTGCCATGTTTTAACGTAGGCATAAAATAAGTTTTGTGCCAAGTCTATTTTCTGCACTGTGGTTGCAACTAGACCCAATTTACTCATGACAACGTCGAGAGCATCCTCAATTTTCAAAACTTTATTCTAGACATCATCACTTGTTGGGGCAGTTTCTGACGTAGTGTCCACATGGGCCTTACCTTTATATTCCCTCGATGTAGTATCCAACCTTGGTGTAGGAACTTCTGAAGCATGAATCATCCTATCAATGGTAGTCTTGTTGATAAGGCCCTTGTTTTTAATCATCTTTTCATTTCTATGGGGTTTTAACCCCTTTGATTCACAAAACTGCATTATTAGAGATAGAAAGGCCAGTATGCCAATATTCCTTTTGGCATAGCCCATAATCTCCTTATGTATGAGTACCCCCACATCAATCTTCTTTCCCTTAATTATAGAGTGTATTAGACACATTCTATCGAGGGACACAATTATGCTGTGGATGGAGGGCAGAAGTCTAGAATTGATTAATTGAAACCATATCTCAGTAGGTAAAGTAAAAAACTTTCTTAGAATGGTAAAATTTCGAACATTGGTCCCCGACTATAATGCACATGCTACACATAGCTCTTCCACTAAAATATCAAGTTTCACATCAGTTATCTCATCCACAAACATTGCATGTTCATCCACATTCACAGTAATATTAAAGAGCTTGTTAATAGAAGAAGCACTCTAAGGAATAGAGTGTTCTCGCACAAAAAAAGTCTTAGAGATGGCTTGTATAAATTCACATAGAATTCTCTTACCATGGCAGCACTATAGTTAGCAAGATGAACGTAGAATTTATCCTAGTTGTGGAGTACCATAATGTTGTGAATGGACTTTCTAGGTTCTTCCTCAGTGGAGAGTTTGATTTCTTGCTCCAGATGTATGCTTCATGTTTGGATGTGTTTAGTGAAGCGTGCACCAACTATCCCAGTCTAGAAAACCTCGTACTCTAGAATTTCTTCCGGCACTATGGGTTCTTTAGATTGAGGGTTTGAATCGAAGCTCTGAACCTCTTGAATGGGGGTCTCTAGTCCTATCTTTCGAGCAGCTCTTGTTCTTGCCATGGATGATTATACAAAGAAAGATGGAAAGGGGAAAACTTGCAGACAAAAGATATAAATTTAAAAGCTTTGAATGCGCAGAGAGCCAAAAAATAGGTGAGAAATAAGTAAAGAACTAAGCTGTTTAATAAAGAGGAAAAGAATAGGGAAAATAAAAAAGGCATGATGGTTACCGTCTGATGCGATGAGATCCAACGATTTGATCTTGGCACAAAAATCATGCCCTTTCATCATCTCTCTCGCGTATGTGCTGAAGGGTTGTAGTTGTTAAGGATAAATCAGTGTAATAGAATTCCCCGATTTGCCCCCCAAATAATTCATGCTTATCTTGTGAGTCTTTCAATCGTACAAGTGGTTAGAGAAGAGATGAAATGAATAGATTTTTATTTTGCAAAAAGAAATAAATGAAATTAAAATAAAAAACAAGAAAATAAAATCTAAATCTAATAAGGCAATTAAAGAGAATTTCAAAAAAAAAATGACCAATTTAATGGTCTCAATATTTCTAGGGTCAAAGTCACCACAATAGAGTTTTAGTCTTTGGTCATTGACTTTGAATGAAGGTCCCCCTTTTGTATCCTGAATTGTGATAGCACCATGTAGAAATGCTTCCACAACTTCAAACGGTCCAGACCATCGTGATGTCAATTTCCTTGGATGCAGCTTTAATCTAGAGTTGAATAGCAAAACCAACTGTCCAGCTTCAAATTGTCGATGCAAGATAATCTTGTCATGCTATTGTTTGCTATTGTCCTTGTAAATAGAGGCGTTTCCATAGATGTTGCATTGAATTTCCTCTAATTTGGTGATATCTAGCAAACGTTTCTTTCCTGCTGCCTCATAATCAAGGTTGACATGCTTAAGAGCCACAAAGCTTTGTGCTCAAGCTCTACAGGCAGATGACAAGATTTTCCAAATACCATTTGATATGGTGACATTCCCACAGGAGTCTTATATGCAGTGCGTATAGCCCACAAGGCGTCATCTAAACGAGAAGACCAATCTTTTCTAGTGGCGTTCACCACTTTTTTCCAGAACATTTTTTATTTCACGATTAGATACCTCTGTCTGTCCATTCGTCCGAGGATGATACTTTGTGACCAGTCTATTTGATTTACTCCATAACATTTCAATGTAGTAACCACTTGGCTACAATGGAAGTGTTTACCCTGATCGTTGATCAATGCTTTTGGTGTTCCAAAACGAGTGAGTATGTGTTTGTGAAAGAACTTTAATACTGTCTTTGCATAATTTTTAGGCACTACAATGGCTTCTATCCATTTCTACATGTAATCAACCGCAACCACAATGTATAGATTTCCAAAAGAGTTAGGGAAAAGACCATAAAATCCAATCCCTAGACATCAAATAGCTCAATTTCCATTATTAGCTGTTGTGGCATCTCATTTTTCTTGGATATGGACTCGGTGCGTTGACATCTGTCACAACATTGAGCGAACTCGTGAGCATATTTTAATAAAGTCGACCAATAAAATCTGGATTGTAGGACTTTTGCAGCCGTTCTCATTCCACCAAAATGCCCTCTATAAGGAGCATTATGGCAATGTTGTAGAATAGATTTCATTTCTTCCTCAGGGACGTAGTGTCGAATTATATTTTCATTACAAACCTTGAACAAGTAAGGTTCATTCCAGTGATATTTCATAGCATCTCTAAGAAATCTAGCCTTTTTGTGCCTAGTTATACCAACATGAGTTTTTTCAAAAACTAAATAATTCATCGCATCAGCGTACCATTGTGTTGCATTTACAATGAACAACTTTTCATCAGGGAATGCATCGACAATTTGTAACTTGTTTCCGTCTTTGCTTCCAGCTTCTAGCCGCGAAAGGTGATCAACAACTTGATTTTCTGACCATTTACGGTCTTTAACTTCAATATCAAACTCTTGCAGTAATAAGATCCAACAGATTAGTCTTGGTTTCACATATTTCTTTGCAAAGAGGTATATCAGCAAAAAATGATCAGTAAAAACAATAATTTTTGCACCCACAATATAAGAACAAAATTTATCGAAAGAAAAAATTACAGCTAATAACTCTTTGTCAGTAGTAGTATAATTAATTTGAGCTTCAGTAAGAGTCTTACTAGCATAATATATTGCATAAAATACCTTGTCCTTGCATTGTCCCAATATTGCGCCCACAACAAAATCATGTGTCACACATAATCTCAAATGGTTACTCCCAGTTGGGTGCAACAACTATCGGTGCGTTCACAAGCTGTGATTTGATTTTATTAAATGCATCCAGACATACATCATCAAAAATGAATTTTCTTCCTTTCTCGAACATTAAACATGAAGGCTTGGTGATCTTTGAGAAATCTCGAATAAATCTCTTATAAAATTCAGCATGGCCTAGGAAACTACGAATACCTTTCACATTTGTTGGTGGTGGCTATTTTTTGATAACATCTACTTTGGCCCTGTCTACCTCAATTCCAGCATTTGAAATTCTGTGGCCTAACATTATTCCTTCAGTGACCATAAAGTGACATTTCTCCCAGTTTAGAACCAAGTTGGTGTCTTCACATCGTTGCAAAACATTCTCTAGATTTTCGACGCAATGGTCAAAATTATTCTCGGTAACTGAAAAAATCATTCATAAATATTTCAAGGGAATTATCAACCATGTCTAAGAATATTTCCATCATGCACCTTTGAAATATGGTAGGTTCATTGCAAAGATCGCAAGATATGCAACGAAAAGCAAATATCCCAAATGGGCATGTGAATGTAATCTTCTCTTAATCTTCAGGTGCAATAGCAATCTGATTATAGCTAGAATATCCATCTAAAAAATAATATTCATTGCACGCGAGTCGTTCTAACATCAAATTAATGAAAGGAAGAAGAAAATAATCCTTCCTTGTAGCTGCATTGAGGCGCTTGTAATCCATACAAATACACCAACCAGTAGGTATGCAGAGTTGCAGACACAATAACTAGGAGTGTTTCTACATCTCCAAGGAATACATATTTGAGGTTGGCTAACAATGGTTTGAGTTCCAGAGTATGAGCTTATTCTATAGATGGTTTAAAAGTAGGAATTGACCGGTGAGCAACATCTAAGGATTCAACTTACTATTTATGATGTATTGCAGTAGTGAGAACCTCAACAATGTGGTCACAATATGGGAGATCATCATCCACTGTTGTTAGTGCAATATCTTCCACAACAAGAATACCACGATGATGAAGGTCTTCTTGAATAATGTTTTAAGGATGTAGATATGATGATGGACCTCATACTTTCTTCTCACATTAGCATTAAACATCCCAAACATGACTTGTTCACTGTAAACCCTCATTCTGAGCTTTTCTTTTGATACACCAATGACTATTTTCCCTATAGCTAAAAATGGGCAACCAAGAATAATAGGTACATCTTTGTCAACCTCAAAATCAAGAATAATAAAATTAGTTGAAAAAAAACGTATATACACGAACAAGCACATCCTTGATTTGACCATCTAGACGGGTTAAAGATTTATCACCAATTGTGATGTAACTGTGGTGGGCTTCATATCTCCAATACCCAACTTTTGAAAAGTAGATAATGACATTAAATTTATACTAACACCTAAATCACAAAGAGCTTTACTAAAATAATGATTACCAACTGAGCAAGGTATGATGAAGCTGTCTGGATCTATCATCTTTCTAGGTAGAGGGGTAGATATCAACGCACTGCATTCTTTAGTGAGCGCAATGGTTTTTATTGCATTGGGATTCTTCTTCTTTGACAAGATATCCTTCATGAACTTTGCATAGCTCGGAATCTGTATAAGAGCATCAATAAAAGAAATTTGAACCGTAAGTTGTTGCAAAGTATCATGAAGAATTGAAATTGATTATCCAACTCAACATTCTTGAATCATTGGGGAAAAGGTAGAGATAGGTTATTTGGTTGTTGTGCCGACATTGGATGTTGTGGCCACAACATCGGTTGTAAATCAGCTAGAACAAGAGTAATAGTAAGAGGAATATTACTCTATCTTCATTCTCTCCATCCTTTACTGTATGAGCAGGTATAGATGACTCTTATCGTTCATGAGTAGATATGGGTACTTGTTGCATCGAATTAGTAGTATGTTTGCCACTGCGTAGAGTAACAACCTTGCAATGCTCCTTACCCTTGTTCACTGGACTCTCAATGTTGTTAGGTAATACGTCTAGCTGTCTAGAATTCATATCAGTAGCAAATTGTCCCAACTGAACTTCTAAAGTGCGTATTGATGAAGAGTGACCTTGCACTATCGCTTCTGTGTTAGACAAGTGATCACGCATCATCTCTTTAACAATAGAAAATGGATCAAATACACTTGATGGGTTATAGGAACTTATCTAAGATGGAGCACCATTTTGTGATTGTATTCCAAACTGTGATTGCGGAGACTGTGATGCAATATGTTATGGTTGCATCCGATTTTGTTGTGGTTACATTAGAGTCTATGATGTAAATTGTTGCTATGAGTAATCGAAATTTCATTAACTGTAACATCCCTAAACCCGGTCTAGTCAGAATTGGGTTCCGACGATCAAAAACCCTATACTAGAACAGTCTAAATATTGTGTTGACTTTGACTGTGAGGTCAATTGCATTGATATTAGACTCTAATTGAGTCAATTTATCTATCTTGGACCTTAATGAACATATCGAAAACCTTTTAGTAACTAAATTACAGAAATTGAGAGTTTGTGGGCAAAATTATAGAGTGTTAAGAGTTGAGGGACTAATCTTGCGATTAACCCCTTCTCAACTAAAATCACCACTTACATGGGATTGTTTGATGTAAGGAAATCCATCGGTTCATTGAGATTAAAAAGAATGAAAGAAAGGGTGAAAGCTTTACGCGACCCCTTTGGAAACAAACACCTCCATTGGCTATCATCTTCATCTAAGCTAACACCTTCATTGGAGCTTAAACTCAAGCTTAATTTTTCTTTGATTTATTGCTATCGAATCGTTGCTACCGATCAGGTAAACTATAATCCCCAAACTATTAATGAAATCTATGGATAAATTAAGCTTAATCTTAAGCTAGGGTTGGTCATCAATGGGATTTGATAGCCAATAGCTATCTTAAGCTTTAATATTGATTTTGATATCAATATATTGATTTCAATATCATACTATCGATCCTAATGATTTCCCTATTGTTTTTCCTAGCTTAAGAAATTGATAAAGAGCACCCACCATCTCCATCAAGGGCTAGGGACAAGGGAATTGCTGTCCGAGAGCATTGAAAGCTTTGAATTATCGAGGTGAGTGTAGTCAGAGTCTTGGGATTAGGCTAGGCGCCTTTCCCGGTTTCATTGTCATTGATTATAGTATGGCTAACAATATTGTCAAGGATTATTGCATTGAACCACTTAAGTGGATTCCATTGGTAAGTTAAGGTAAGCTATTACATTGAATATAGACCATTGATATTGCTATAGTCATTGCCATCGCTCATTATCATTGAATTCGCCATTGATATAGTCATTGAAGCATTGAACATTGAACATAGGGCATAGTTATCATTATTGTTATCGTCATTTTCATTTTACGTTGATATAGCACTGATATTGAAACATTGTATATTGATAAGAACATTGAACATTGTTACAGCTACCGGGCATTGAACATTGGTATTGTCATCGGACCTTGGATACAATTGGCATGCCATAGAATTCATGAGCTCAGTGTACGGGTGGAGTACGGTCCTATGGATATGACTTATATTGATTTGGCGAGGCGGATGGATGTGTTGTGATATTGGTCATATTAGCGAGGTGGAGGGACTAGACCATTCATTGATTTGGCGAGGTGTAGGAATTCGCGTATCCACTATCCGAAATCGATCCAAGGGTTATTGTTGAAATATGGAAATATTGTTATTAACATAATCATTGCATTGATTTTAATAGTTCATTGTATTGCTATTGTCATCACTTGAATTGAAATGCATTGCATTGTTATTGTCATCATTTATGGCTGCCTCACTAGGCAAAGTATGCCTAATGCATTTCATCTCATGCATTTCAGGTTGATCAAGTAGTGGATCGAGATCAGAGAAGTTTAAGTTTGACAAGTCACAAGAAAGTTAGAGTAAAGTATTTTATCCTTATAAACTCCTAGAACGGTGGTAAAATAACTAAACTAGTCACTCATGGCATTTTGGAAGTGTATGTTTTGCCTATGTTATCTGTAAAGTGATATGGCCCTAAAATGACTTTTATGCTGTACTAAAAGTGACTACAATGGCATAATTGGCTCCTAAAAGGGCGAGAACATAGCAAACAAACTCATATGGCCATAAAATTTGATATGTCAATAGTTTAATATGTTTAAATCTTGCTGGTAAATTCTCATTGTATTTGGACATTGTTTGGTAGGTCAAATCGAACAAAAAATTAGATAAAATATGTCATTATAGAGTAGTGCATATCGATACATGTGGTGGTGTATCGATACAGCCTTGCATATTTGGTTAGGTCAACGCTAGTCAAAAGAGGGCGTATCGATACTGCTAAGGCGTATCGGTACGGATTTTGGCTACTGGAATTTGGTTGCAAAAATGGTACCGATACGGGTTTAAGGCGTATCGATACGAAGTCAGCTTGGTCAACTAGTATCGGTACGACCATCAACCGTATCGATACGGACTTATTACCCATGAATCTGGAAATTGAAATTTAGGCTTAGTGTACCGATACGATCCTAAGTGTATTGGTACGATGACAGTTAATTCTCTTAAAGGCCATGGAACACAATTTTGCATTATTTACAGATTGGTCATTAAATCTTGCATAGATAAATTGGATGAGTAAACGAACTCTGAATAACATGAAAATTTACAGGGTCATTGTTTTCATACCGAATTACATTATAGTAAGTTAATTTCTGGTAAGGACCTCTAAAATATGGAATTTATAGTTTAGTCCCTAGAATTTGTAAAAGATTGAAATTGGTCCTAAATGATGTATCATTGTTTCGTATTAACTAAATATTGGTTATGATATTGTTTAATAACATTTGGAAAGAATAATATCGATTGAAATTTTATAGCACCGATTATCGTATCGTTCAACGGTAGCACGCTTCGACTTGGTTCTCAACCAGGCCAAGAAGGGGATGTTATATTTGTGGTATAAGAGATAGAGTTTAGTCTATTCTAGGACTAAACTGAAGCTTATTGAATTGGTATTATGTTTCTTTTCCACCTAGGAGTTTGTTGAGTGGATCAATCGATGTGTAATTGGCCAAGAGGGGGTGAATTGGCTTTTTGAAATTGGAAGGAGCAAATTGAAAAGATAAAATTGAAGATAAGGTGATTTATAGTGGTTCAAGCTTCAAACAAGCTCTACATCCACTACCTTAGCTCCCACTAAGGATTTTGAACCAATATCCACTAGATATTCTTCCCCTTTTCTATGCTTAGAAGGAAACCTTTACAAATCGGTTAATCTTTCTACCCAAAGATTAATCAAGACTCTCTCTTTACAAAGAAGAAATGGCAAACTTAAAAGTATCTCTCACAAGATTGATTTGTTGACCAAATTACAAACAAACTCTCCCCAAACTTGAAAGAAATGTATACAATGAAAATTACAACAAGTGGGGTACAATAATTTGACTCTTTAAGCTCAAGGGTTTGGATATATGCTTGGATGTTGCAAATAAGTTCAATAGTAGTTGTTGAGGCTTTGGAGGCTTGTTTTTATACCTTCTCACTGATTTCTAGCCGTTTGGGTTGTTGAAGTCATCAATATAGCTGTTAGGCTGCTATCTTCTCACCATAAATGCACTTCTACAACTACCCGTATCGATACGCGGGAGGCCGTATCGGTACGGACCTGAAAATAGAAAAAGCCGTTGTATAGGTAAAACAAAGAGCGTATCGATACACGAACAAATGTATCGGTACGATCTCAGTGTAAAACAAGGGGCGTATCGAAACGAGAAAGACCGTATTGATGCAATTTTGCTCACTTGGGCTACTGTCTGAACCTGTATCTGTATGCCTTGAAGGTGTAGCGATACGGGTTAACTGATTTTCAAAATTGCATGTTCCCAATAACTGACAAGGAAACGTTCGAATCATAAATGAAAAATCTTAACCACTGTATCGATACGCTAGTAGCCGTATCGGTACGTTATTCTTAAATCTTAAACCCAGTATGAAGGCCGTATCGAAACGGATGGCACCGTATCGAAATGCCTGAGTAAAAACCTTAGCCTACATGAAGGCCATATCGATATGGATGGAACTGTATCGAAACGCTTGAGGGCGTATCGATACGCCTGGGCGTAAAAGTTGAATTTAGCTTTAAAAACACTTAGAAAAATTTATAGGCTTTAAGTTTTTGACTTTGAATAATTTTGTACTTGAAAAATCCTTATCAATTGTGAGTCTTTGAGATATTTAAAAATTTATTTTCTTTTACAAATAGGTCATTAAACAATTTGTTATATCAAAATCAAACTTTGGTTTTGCAGAGTTGTATATTGTGTATATTGTGACTTGCTGACTAATCCGATCTCTTTATGTTATAGATATGTCCGGAACTAATGAAGCTCATATAAACGAGCCTGCTACCGGCTCCTCGACCCATGACGAGGAAGTAAAGGGGGAGACCCTCCGAATCCTCCTAATCCACCACCTTTGAATGTCGAGCCGGTATTGCCTAATGCACAGGCCGAATGTTATCGGAACATGGCTGACATGTTCAAACAATTTATGACATCAATGAGAATTGAGGTAGTGGTGCAACCTACTCCACCTATTGTCCAGTATGCTCGGGCCTCTATCGATAAGCTGGCATTGCTTCGAGCTTACACTTTCACTGGTCAGGATGATGACAATCTTGAGACTGCAGAATATTGGCTGGACAATACATTGAGAGTTCTAAACAAGCAATTACAGTGCTCGGATGAGCATAAGATGGAGTGTGCCCTGGAATTACTAGTTGATGAAGCACTTCAATGGTGGGACAATACTATTATTACTGTTTCTGGAGAGATCGTCACTTGGGAGTTCTTCCTTCAAGAATTCTAAAAAAAGTACGCTAGCGAGTACTACCTCGCAGAGAGGCGTAGTATCTTCCTACATCTAAAACAAGGTGGTCAAACTATCTAGCAGTACATTCATGATTTCTGTAAGTATTGCCGGTATGGTGCTGAATACATCAAGAATGAGGAAGACAAATGAAGGATGTTCATTGTCGGGCTTAGCGATGAGCTACGCCCTATGTTTACTGCATTAGGCATCACCGGCTTCCAGGATCTTATGAATCGAGTTAAAGCCACCAAAGCTGCACAGAGGGCTCAGAGAATGGACGGTTCTAGTAAGTCCGAGAAGAGATTCAGAGATGACTCCCGACCTCTCAAGTGGAACAAGAATGGCAAGTATCAAGGTCCTAAACAAGTTATGTACTCACAGTCTTCCCATTTTGGGAATATTAAGAGACCTCAAACGGTGACCCAACCTTTTTGCTAAGACGACCTTAGTTGAAAGCAATAGTGGTTCCAACCGAAATGCACAGAACCCAGTTGCAACTATTGTCAAAAATAACATCCAGTGCGTCAGTGTCGTAAGGAAACTAGAGCTTGTTTTTACTGTGGTGAGCAAGGTTATTTCAATTGTTACTGTCTCCTTGGTGCCAACAAAGCCCACTGTTGCCCCAACAAATGTTGCATCCCCTGCTCAGTCCTTCTGAGGTAAGGTATCGAGGCAAGTACCATCAGGAGCTACGGGGAAAGCTAGTGGCTCAGGAAGACCATCAAACAGGCAGAAATCTAAGGCATATGATCAAATATACCAAGTAAGGAGCTGAGAGAAGGATGATGAACTCGATGTTATTGCATGTACTATTAAACTGTACTCTCATTCTTTGTATGCATTGGTTGATCCTAGCTCTACACATTTCTTTATAAGTACCAAGTTAGTTAATAAGCATAGGATGTCTAGTGAACCTATAGCATCGAGAATCTTTGTAACGAATCCATTGGGTGACCGTATCACTGTAAGCCTCGTGTGCAAGAATTGTCCTTTGATGATTCAAGAGATTCCATTAGTGGCCGATTTATTGGCCTTATCGATCCACGAGTTTGATGTTACACTAGGCTTAGACTGGCTTAGTAAGCATCAAGCTTAGGTAGATTGTAGTGAGAGGAAATTGTATCTTCGTGGCCTTGGGAAGGAGAACATTATCTTAATGAAATCCTAAAGTCCTTCATTGTATGCTTTGACCTTGGAAGCCAAGGATGAACCTCGATTACAAGACATTGATATTGTGTGTGAATTTCCTGATGTTTTCCCTGATGAACTTTCAGGTTTACCTCTAACATGTGAAGTTGAATTTAGCATTAAAGTGTAACCTGAGACTGCCCCGATTTCCATTGCACCTTACCGAATGGCCGCTATTGAGTTGAAATAATTGAATGCCCAAATCCAAGACTTACTTGATAAAGGCTTCATTCAACCGAATTTCTCACCTTGGGGAGCCCCGATTTTCTTCGTAAAGAAAAATGATGGTTCGATGAGACTATGTATCGATTACCGGCAGTTGAACAAGGTAACCATCAAGAAAAAATATCCATTACCAAGGATAGATGACTTATTCGATCAAATCAAGGATGCCTCAGTGCTTTCCAAGATTAATTTAAGGTCCGGGTACTATCAAATGAGAGTTAAGGACTGCGATGTACCCAAAACTGCTTTCCATACAAGATATGGCCACTACAAATTCTCGGTGATGCCATTTGGGCTAACCAATGCACTACCAGCTTTTATGGACTTAATGAATCAGGTTTTTAGACCCTAACTCGATAAATTTGTAGTGGTATTTATTGATGATATCCTAATCTATTCCAAAAATGAAGCAGAACACCGTGAACATCTTTGTATCGTGCTTCAGACTCTCTGTGAGAAGCAGTTGTTTGCCAAGTTCTCTAAATGTGAGTTTTGGCTTAATGAAGTTGCCTTTCTTGGGTACATTGTATCATCTTCGAGAATCCAAATAGACCCGAAGAAAAATCAAGCTATTCTTGATTGGCATCTACCGAAGAATGTTGGTAAAGTGAGAAGCTTCATTGGTCTTGCTGGCTATTATAGAAGATTCGTCAAAGGATTGTCTATGTTAGCAGCTTCATTGACTAAGGTAATGCAGTAGGAAGCTCCATTAGTTTGGACCAAGGAACAATAGCGAAGTTTTGATCAGTTGAAACAAGTATTAACTCACGCACCAGTCCTAACTCAACCCGAGTCTGGAAAGGACTACACAGTTTATAGTGATGCATCGCATCTCGAGTTAGGATGTATTGATGCAATAAGGAAAAGTCATTGTATATGATTCAAGCAACTTAAGCCACATAAAGTGAACTATCCCACTCATGATCTAGAATTGGCCGCGGTTGTTTTTGCGTTGAGAATTTGGAGGCATTATCTCTACGGAGAGAAATGCCATCTTTTCACTAATCACAAGAGCCTCAAATACCTCTTGAACCAGAAAAAGATAAACCTCTGGCAAAAGAGATGGATGGAACTCCTTAAATATTATGATCTTGTTATTGATTGCCATCCGGGCAAAGCCAACGTTGTAGCTGATGCACTCAGCCGCAAACCTCTGCTTGCCCCTCAAGCTATTAATGCTCACTTCCAACTTCGAAAGCATCATTGTCTCGTAGGTGAACTTCAAGTTCAGTCTACTATTGTTTCGAGAATCAAGGCATTGCAAGATCAAGACTCCAAACTCCAATCCATTGTCTCTAAGCTTCAAGATAATCCCGACTTCAGAATTAATTTTGAAAGACTCTTATACTTTTGTGATCGGGTCTGTGTGCCCAATGATGAATTACTTCGTGATGATATTCTTAAGGAAGCCCATTCAAGTTCGTTTTTGATTCATCTAGGGTTTGTGAAGATGTACAAAGACCTCCGTGAATTATATTGGTGGCCAGGCATGAAGCAAGCCATAATTGACTTTGTGTCCATGTATCTCATATGTCAACGGGTCAAAGCTGAGCATCGTGTCCCTCCACTCCTGCTAAACACGATGCCATTTGGATCATCGTAGTTCGTCTCACCAAGTTAGAGCATTTCTTACCTATTCGAATGGATTATGGACTCCTTATGCTAGTTGACTTGTACATCAAGGAAGTTATTTGACTCTACACAGTGCCGCAATCTATCATCTCTGATCAAGATCCACGGTTTGCCTCTCGATTTTGGAGAACATTGTAAAAGGCTTTAGGCACGAGGGTCAATCTTAGTACCGTTTTTCACCCTCAGTTTGATGGCCAATCAGAAAGGGTAATCCAGATTTTGGAAGACATGCTATGAGCATGTAGCATCGATTTTGGCAGATTGCGTGAGAAATCCTTACACCTCATTGAGTTTGCCTACAATAATAGCTACCAAGCTTCCATCAAGATGGCACTGTATGAAGCATTGTATGGAAGACATTGTCGAACTCCATTGTGTTGGTCTGAACTCGGTGAAGGCAAGATGTTGGGTCCTAACTTACTTCAAGAAACTAAAGAAAAGGTTACCATTATACACGATCACTTCAAAGCTGTCTTTGACCGATAGAAGGCCTATGCTGATCTTAAACGAAAGGATATTCAATATGAAGTTGGCGAGAAAGCCTTCCTTAAAGTATCACCATGAAAGAAAGTTCTGAGATTTGGCAAAAAGGAGAAACTGAGTCCCCGATTCATTGGACCCTTCAAGGTTATTGAAAGAGTAGGCACATTGGCCTATCGATTGTTATTGCCCAAAGAATTAAGCAAAATCCATGATGTATTCCATGTATCAATGCTCTGAAAGTACCGATCTGACCCTTCGCACATCATTGAACCGGAATCTGTTGAGATTCAAACTAATATATCTTATGAAGAGGAACCGATTCAGATTCTTGCAAAAAAAGTTAAAAGGCTTCGCAATAAATCTGTACCATTAGTCAAGGTACTCTAGAGGAGCCATTCCATTGAAGAAGCTACATGGGAATCAGAGGAGACAATGAGGAAGCAATACCCGTATCTCTTTGGTTTAGGTAAAAATTCAAGGATGAATTTTTCTTAAGGAGGAGAGATGTAACATCCCTAAAACCGGTCAAGTCAAAATTGGGTTCCGACGATCAAAAACCCTACACCGGAATGGTCCAAATATTGCGTTGACTTTGACCGCAAGGTCAATTGCATTGATATTAGACTCTAATTGAGTTAATTTATCGATCTTGGACCTTAATGAACATATCAAAAACCTTTTAGTGACTAAATTATAGAAATTGAATTGTGGGCAAAATCATAGAGTGTTAAGAGTTGAAGGACTAACCTTGCGATTAGCCCCACATTAATTAAAATCACCACTTACGTGGGATTGTCTGATGTAATTCCTTCATAGGAAGGAAATCCATCGGTTCATTGAGATTAAAAAGAATGAAAGAAATGGTGAAAGCTTTACCCGACCCCTTTGGAAACAAGTACTTCTCTTGGCAATCATCTTTATCTAAGCTAACATATCCATTGGAGCTTAAACTCAAGCTTAATTTTTCTTTGATTTATTGTTATCAAATCGTTGCTATCGATCAGGTGAACTATAATCCCCAAACAATTGATGAAATCCATGGATAAATCAAGCTTAATCTTAAGCTAGGGTTTGGTCATCCATGGGATTTGATAGCCAATAGCTATCCTAAGCTTTGATATTGATTTTGATATCGTTATATTGATTTCAATATCGTACTACCGATCCTAATGATTTCCCTATTGTTTTTCCTAGCTCAAGAAATTGATAAAGAGCACCCACCATCTCTATCAAGGGCTAGGGATAAAGGGAATTGCTATCTGAGAGCTTTGAAAGCTTCGAATTATCAAGGTAAGTGTACCCAGAGTCTTGGGATTAGGCTAGGCACCTTTCCCAGTTTCATTGTCATTGATTATAGTATGGCTAACACTGTTGTCAAGGATTATTGCTTTGAACCACTTAAGTCGATTCCATTGGTAAGTTAAGGTAAGCTATTGCATTGAATATCGACCATTTATATTGCTATAGTCATTGCCATCGCTCATTGTCATTGAATTTATCATTGATATAGTCATTGAATTATTAAAGCATTGAACATAGGGCATAGTTATCGGTATTGTCATTGTACATTGATATCGACACGGGTATTGTCATCAAATCATTGTAAATAAAGCATTGACTATTGCTATTGTCATTGATCTCATTGAACATTGCCATTGTTATCGTCATAGCTATTGAGCATTGATATTGAAACATTTTATATTGATAAGAACATTGAACATTGTTATTGCTACCGGGCATTGAACATTGGTATTGTCACCGAACCTTGGATTCGAAGGACTTTGGATACAATTGGCATGCCATAGAATTCATGATCTCAGTGTACGAGTGGACTACGGTCCTAGGGAAACGGCCTATATTGATTTGGCGAGGTAGAGGGATGTGTTGTGATATTGGCATACTGGCGATGCGGAGACTAGACCATTCATTGATTTGGCGAAGCGTAGGAATTTGCGTATCCACTATCCGGAATCGATCTAAGGGTTATTGCTGAAATATGGAAATATTGTTATTAACATGATCATTGCATTGATATTAATAGTTCATTGTCATCACTTGAATTGAAATACATTACATTGTTATTGTCATTATTTGTGGCTACCTCACTAGGCAAAGTATGCCTAATGCATTTCATCTCATGCATTTCAGGTTGATCAAGTAGTGGATCGAGATCGGAGAAGTTGAAGTTTGACAAGTCACAAGCAAGTTAGAGTAAATTATTTTGTCCTTATAAACTCCTAGAACGGTGGAAAAGTAGATAAACTAGTCGCTCATGGCATTTTGGACGTGTATGTTTTGCCTATGTTATGTGTAAAGTGGTATGGCTCTAAAATGACTTTTATGTTGTACTAAAAGTGACTAAAATGGCATAATTGGCTCCTAAAAGGGTGAGAACATAGCAAACGAACTCATATGGCCATAAAATTTGACATGCCAATAGTTTAATATGTTTCAATCTTTCTGGTAAAGTTTCATTGTATTTGGACATTGTTTGGTAGGTCAAATTGAAAAAAAATCAGATAAAATCTGTCATTATAGAGCAGGGCATATCGATACAGGTGGTGGTGCACCGATACAGCCTTGCATATTTGGTTAGGTGAAAGCTAGTCAAAAGAGGGCGTACCGATACTGCTATGGCGTATCGGTGCGGATTTTGGCTATTGGAATTTGGTTGCAAAAATCGTATCGATACGAGTTCAAGGTGTATCGCTACGAAGTCAACGTGGTCAACAAGTATCGGTACGACCCTCAACCGTATCGATACGTGCTTATTACCCATGAATCTAGAAATTAGAAGTTAGGCTTAGTGTACCGATACGGCCCTAAGTGTATCAGTACGGTGACAGTTAATTCTGTTAAAGGCTATGGAACACAGTTTTGCATTCTTTACATATTGGTCACTAAATATTGCATAGTTAAATTGGATGAGTAAACGAACTCCGAATAAAATGAAAATTTACAGGTTCATTGATTGCATACCGAATTACATTATAGTAAGTTAATTTCTAGTAAGGACCTCTAAAATATTGAATTTATAGTTTAGTCCCTAGAATTTGTAAAATATTGAAATTGGTCCTAAATAATGTATCATTGTTTCGTATTAACTAAATATGGCTTATGGTACTGTTTAATAACATTTGGAAAGCATAATATCGATTGAAATTTTATAGCACCGATCATCGTATCATTCAACGGTAGCACGCTCTGACCCGATTCTCAACCAGGTTGGGAAAGGGTGTTACATACACACTATAATTTCCTTGAAAGTAGTTATTCCCATAGAGAAGTACTCCTTGTTGTTGTGTAGAATTAGATTACCCCAAGACTATCTATTAGCCGTGTTGAAAGATGTACCCATGTTGTTGCCTCGTATATTTCTAACAAAACTTGCATTTTCTACATGTGTTGGGAAAATACATGGGTAGTTGTTTGTTGAGCTAACTGGATAGGAGAAAAATCTGAGCCTTTAGAGAAGATAGATCATCAAGCTCAAACAACCACGATGTAGCCTTGCATGATGTACCCCTTGAAATGGGATATTGCGAATCATTTTGAGCAAATTGCTCTAACACACCAGCAAAAGCATTGTAGGTGCAATCAAGTAATGGACCATTAGAGGACCCATCGACCAAATGTCTTGTAGCTGCATTCAACCTATTAGAGAAATTTTCAATCTAAGTTTCATGTTGAATGTCGTGGCTGGTATATTGTCGCAACAAAGATTTATATCTCTCCCGTGTAGTATGAAGAGTCTCATCATCTAATTGATAGTAAGTTGTAACGTCATTCCTCAGGTGCAAATTTATTGTTAGTGGATTAAAGCGTAAGACAAATTATGTTGCGGCTCAGGAATCGACAATATACGATGAATGACAACCTAAGGAAATTAGAGATCACACCAACAATGAATAGGGAAACGATTGCATTCGTAAGGCATCATCAGGAAAGCCTTGCTGGCTAAACGAATCACAAATTAAAAGAAAATATTGAAGAAGCTCTCGAGCTTCTTCATGTGGTAACCCTGCATACTGTCCATTGGAGTTGAGCATTTGGAACATAACCGGCTTCAACTCAAAGTTCCAAGCCTAAATAGGAGGTCTAACAATTCCTGGTTGCAAATCATCCAACTAGGGAACAACATCCTCACATATTGTTCTATTCTAAGCTGGTGGGTGTTGTTGGGTCACGCCGGTACACCCCAAAGCACAGTAGAAAAATTATCCGGCGATTACCACCAAAGATACATGTACGAGGAACGAATCAGGGTGAATAAGGGTGAAGAATTACCTATTTAAAATCTAGAATTATGAATTTGGAGGAGATAGATATCCAATCACGATACTACGATGTCGATTCCTGAGCCACAACGATAACTCTCTGACCTCTACGTAGTTCACTCAATTGAAACGAGCATATAAAACTCTTTAAACTATTTGAGGGTTTTTCAAAAGCATTAATGATTGCTAGATCTCTCATGCCTTTATATAGCCTTTAAAATCCTAATTCAACTCATATTAGGATTCCAATATATATTAATATATATAATCCTAATTTAACTTTAATTAGGATTTCAATATATATATATATATATATATATATATATATATTAAATATATATAATCCTATTTCTACTTAATTAGGATTTCAATATATATATTAAATATAATCTTAATTCAACTTTGATTAGGATTTTAATATATATATTAAATTTATATAATCTCAATTCAACTAATTAGGATTTTAATATATATATAATCCCAATTCAACTTTAATTAGGATTTCAATATATATATTAATTTAAATCGAATTATATTACATATATATATTAAAAGAGTCATAATTACAATAATTATTTTCTTTTAATATTTATCCAATAGTTAAATTTTATATATATCAAATATATATTAATTTAACTAAATTTGTGTACAACAAATTTGTACATATATAATTCGTTTAATATATGCTCATTTCAACCGTGGGTGTGACCCTGTAGGTTCATGTAACGTTAGTAGTAAATATTAGAACATTTCTAATATTACAAACAATGAGTGACATCTAGCAATATGTCATTGTCACCTAAGTTACAAGAAATCATTATTCGACATGATTTTTTCGTGATTAACGTTTTTCATATATTACATCGTTTTGTTCTTTATATATAGATTGGACACAAGTCATGGAACAATCACATTTGTATAGTCCATCTAATATTTCTTGATATCTTGAATAGACTATTATAAACGAATAACCATGATATCTCATATCAACTTATTCGAGCATGGCCATGCATTTCTAGTCTCACTCAATCGAGTGGCCTACTATATTACTCATATTATGTAGGAGGGACAAATCCTATCTTGATCAACCATATCCCAATACATAGATTGTGATATATCCAATATCAGTCTTTATAGAGTAGTCAGTTACGACACACGTTTGACTGTATCAAAATATGTCACTCACGATGTTGAAATAATGATGATCTCAAGTATGAGGATCATACATGTAGTTATCACTATGAGCAATGTTGTGATTGTCACATAATAATCCAAGAAACATGCTCATAGCGACTCAGTCCAGTATGTCATTCTCTAACACATACTTATGTATTGATTTTGACATCTCCATGACACTTTGTCATCAATCAACTACATATTAGTCTTAATTCATTATTGTTTTCCATTCCCACAAAAATACTCAACTAAGAATATTTAAGAATAATAATATTATTCTAAGGACTTTATTATAATTTAGTTTATTTATGCATGCAGAATTGTAACTAAAAATAATAATGGCAATGCCTCTTTATGAATGACCAAGGTAAAAACAAATGTCATTTACAATCATCTTATGATTGGTCTTTGGGCATACTCTAACAATCTCCCACTATCACAAAGACCAATCACTCATGTATCTAATACCAAGTAACTTAGTGTGACAATCATGCTTCTGCTGCGTCAGAGGCTTTGTTAGTGGATCGATAATGTTATCATCTGTTGGTATTGTGCATATTTCTACATCTCTTTGATCTATAATTTCTTGAATGAGATGGTAACGCCTAAGTATGTGTTTAGATCGTTGGTGAGATCTGGGTTCTTTTGCTTGTGTGATGGCTCCGTTGTTATCATAACGTAGATCTATAGCATTCAAAATGCTTGACACAACCCCTAGTTCAGATATGAACTTCTTGATCTTAACACCCTCTTTAGCAGCATCGCATGCTACAATCTACTCAGCTTTTGTTGTAGAATCAACTATTGTATCTTTCTTTGAACCTTTTCTAGCTCACAACGCCTCCATTAAGGCAGAACACAAAACCCAATTGCGATCATGAATCATCCTTATCAGTTTAAAAGCTGACATTAGTATAACCTTTTATACTTAGCTCTTTCTCACCTCTTTATATAAGGAATGTATCACTAGTTCTTATTAAGTACTTAAGGATATTTTTAACTGTGACCCAATGACCTTCACCGAGATCTACCTGGTATCGACTTGTCATACTTAAAACGTATGATACATTTGGACGAGTACATAGCATGGCATACATGAAAGATCCAATTATTGAAGCATATGGAATCTTACTTATTCACTCTCTTTCTTGAGGTGTTGAAGGATACATTTCCTTCGAGGGTGAAATTTCATGTCTCATAGATAAGAACCCCCTTTTGGATTCTTTCGTATTGAATCTTTTCAATACTTCTTCTATGTATGTATTTTAACTCAGTCCTAGCAGTCGTCTCGATCTATCTCTATAGATCTTGACTCTTAATATGTATGTTGCCTCATCCAAGTCTTTCATGGAAAAACATTTTTCCTAACCAAGTTTTCATAGATTGTAAGCTAGATATGACATTTCCTATTATCAGTATATCATCCATATACAATACTAAGAATATGGCAGTGCTCCCACTAATTTTCTTGAAAACACATGAATCATCTTCATTTTTGATAAAATCAAACTCTTTGATTACATCATTAAAATAAGGATTCCAACATCGAGAATCTTGTTTCAATCCATAAATGGACGTTTGTAGCTTGTATATTTTTTGGCATCTTTTAGATCGATAAAACCTTCAGGTTGTATCATGTACACATCCTTATCTAGTTTTCCATTAAGGAAACAGTTTTAACATCTATTTGCCTTATCTTATAATCATAAAATGCAGCTATCACAAGTAAGATTCGGATGGATTTAAACATAACAACAGGTGAAAAGGTTCCATCATAGTCTATACCATGAATTTGACCAAAACCCTTAGTAACACTTTATATGTTTGTACATTACCATCCATGTCAGTTTTCTTTTTGAAAACCCATTTGCACCCTATGAGCTTAATCCCTAGAGGTGGGTCAACCAAGGTCCAAACTTGGTTTTTCTAACATGGAATCCATCCGAATTTCATGGCTTTTAGCCTTTTCTCAAAGTCTAGGCCTTTCACTACTTCTTGATAAGTCCTAGGCTCATCTTAATCCATGAAGAGAACATCACTATGCAATGTGAAAAGAAATCCATATTTCTTAGGCGTATTGCATTCTCTCAAAGATCTTCGCAATGGTTGTGTTTCCAAAAATGTTGAATGTTCCTCAACAACTTGTAGAACTTGTTGTTGTTCAATCTCTTGTTCAATGATATGTGATTAATCTCAAATTTTATTGAGCTCAATATTTCTCTCACTTCTTTTTTTTAAAACAAATTATCTTTCTAGGAAGATTCATGTTTGAGCAACAAACACTTTGTTCTCGGTAGGATTGAAGAAATAGTATCATTTAGTTTCTTTAGGATAACCCACAAAATTACATTTATGAGATTTGGGTTCGAGCTTTGTAGACATCTTATATTTAAGATAAGCTTCACATCCCCAAATTTTCATAAAAGACATACTATGACGTTTCCCAATCCATATCTTATATGATGTCTTTTGAACTGATTTAGAAGGAACACCATTTTGCGTGAAAGCAGATATTTTTTAGAGCATGTCCCCAAAAAGAAACTACAAGATCAGCGTGACTCATCATTGATCTAACCATGTCTAACAATGTTTGATTTCTTCTTTTCAGAAACTCCATTCCATTGTGAAGTACCAGGAGGTGTGAGACAATCTCACATTCCTTAAGAAGGCCACCAAACTCTAAGATTAAGTATTTTCCTCCTCGATCTGATCGAAGAGCCTTAACGATTTTTCTTAGTCATTTTTGTACTTCATTTTTAAATTCCTTGAAATTTTCAAGGACTTCAGATTTATGATGCATTAGGTAAATGTACCCATATCTACTGAAGTCATATGTGAAAGTAATGAAGTATTGAAAACCTTCTTCTGGCTTGTGTATTCATTGGTCCACATACATCATTATGTATTAATCCTAATAAATCACTTGCTCGCTCACTTTTACCATTAGAATGAGCTTTGGTCATCTTTCCCAATAAGCAAAGCTCGCATACATCAAGTTGTTCGAAAATAAATGAATCCAAAAATCCATCTTTATGAAGTTTTGAAATGCGTTTTTCACTTATGTGACCCAAGTGACAATGCCAAAGATGAATTTGATTAGAGTCATTTGTTTTGATCTTTTCGTATTTATGTTGTAAATGGATATCTCTTGATCCAAAATATAGAGGCCATTTATTAATTGTGTCACACCATAGAAAACATTATCGAGATAAAAGAACAACAATTATTCTTAATAATTATCTCAAAACCAATCTTGTCTAAACAAGAAATCGAAATGATGTTTTTAGTCAAACTAGACACAAAATAAAAATCCTGTAAACATAAATTAAGCCCACTAGGAAACGATAAAGTATATGTTCCTATAGCTAATACAACAACTCTTGCTCCATTACCAACCCATAGGTCCAGCTCTTATTTTCTCAAATTTCTACTCTTTTGTAGTCCTTATACAAATTTACAAATATGAGAACCACAACTGTATCCAATACCCAAGAAGTGGGTGTTGATAAATTAATATCAATAACATAAATATTCGAGACGCTCCGCTTTCATTTACCATATTGACTTTTCAAGATAAATGGGTCAGTTCCTTTTACAATGATATGTCTTATTACAAATAGAAACATTTTCCTTCTAGTGACCAGTCAAGGTAGTTTACCTCGTTCAACTTGCCATTCTCAAGGACCGATCGCAATGATAACAAGTTTGTATAACAAGTTTAAAACAATAAAATATGAATTTTGAGTACTTTTACTATGTTTTCTTATAAAAGGACTTGATACTCCCACTATTTTTATTAAAATTAATAACCCGTAAATATTAATGTTAAAAATACTTTTTGTAAGGTTTTTCTGGCGGGAAAGGATCCAAATTTCACATTCTCTTAAGTCAGCTTTGGATTTTCTCTTAAGATTATGGTCTATCTAGGTAAGCAACACTTGCTAATTATATCTCATATAACTCCTTCATTTGGTGAACAACTCTTGTTCATAACCATCTTATGATTATCCAAATAACTAACCTTTAGGTTTCTAATCCTATTAGAGTAACCTAGTTAAGTCTTTAACCAATGTTACAACCAACAAATATCACTTGCTTATTCTTCGCGTTTGGCCAAGATAGATACAAGTACCTCGCTTTAGCAGAACCTACATTGTATCGATCTAGACTTTAATGAGGGCTAACATTGGGAATCAATAAAAGACTTAATATTTTATTGAGGGGTTTTGTGAATATTATCTCACCATTTAACATTTGATCTTAACAATTAACCAGCATGCATCTCATACATTCATTTTATCACATATATGAAAAGCAGTAAATATGAATGCAATAGTTATAGCCCATATCCTAAGGTGGCACGTCACAAGCCAATGGGAGAACCAAATTATTCTAAGGATAAAAACACTTCTCAAGCATCTTTCTATCGGCCCACACTTTTTTTCCTCTGGTACATGCTTCTTCGTATAGATTACAATTTTAGAAACTCGTTTTACATACAATGGAGTAAAATGAGAAGAGAACTATAATAGAAGTAGAGAAAGACACGGCATGCAAGCCGTATTTATAAAACCTTATAAATAAAACTAAATGAGCTATTGTGCTATAACCATGCATTCTAAACACAGTGCATATCAAACATAATAACGATGCAGTTTGTTATTAAAGTCTTACAAGATTGTTCCTACGCATGTGTCAAGCCCCTTGCGGGGTTCCGGTGGCCCCGTAGCCGTCGGCGAGGTTGCCGTGCTTGGTTAGAGGCAGAGAAATTTTTAAAGATTAGCATCTTAATTGTTGTATAAAAACCTCAGGATTTGATAACTTTTATCAATATTATCGTGTTTTCAGGATTTTAAAATCCGCGAGGTTTTTACTAAAACAACTTTTGTTACTTTCCCGCACGAAATCTATAAACTAACTATTATTCTAATATATAACTATAATCAGCGTATGTTAACACTTAACATCTAAAACCCTAAGACTATATTTTGAATATATTAACAATTAACATATAATATTTCAAACCCTATCGACAAAGATCCTGATGATTAACTATTAATCATCAATCTTAGAAACAACTTTTAACTGGATTAACAAATTAACCGTGATTGAATAGATTTGCTTGAATAAATATCATATATTCGCTAAATAAATCAAAAAATAAAATGATCTCATACAATTACATCACCCAAGTAATTAAAACCCAAATTCGTATCGTACGAATGGCTCTGATACCACTGTTGGGTCACGTGGGTACACCCTATGGTGTAGTGGAAAAATTATCTGGCGATTACCACCAAAGATCCATGTACGAGGAACAAATTGGGATGAATAAGGGTGAAGAATTACCTATTTAAAATCTGGAATTATGAATTTGGAGGAGATAGATATCCAATCATGATTCTACGATGTCGATTCCTGAGCCGCAACGATAACGCTCCGACCTCTACGTAGTTCACTCAATTGAAACGAGCATATAAAACTCTTTAAACTATTTGAGGGTTTTTCAAAAGCATTAATGATTCCTAGATCTCTCATGCCTTTATATAGTTTTAAAATCCTAATTCAACTCATATTAGGATTCCAATATATATTAATATATATAATCCTAATTTAACTTTAATTAATTTAAGATTTATAATATATATATATATATTAAATATATATAATCCCATTTCTAATTAATTAGGATTTCAATATATATATTAAATATAATCTTAATTCAACTTTAATTAGTATTTTAATATATATATATTAAATATATATAATCTCAATTCAACTAATTAGGATTTTAATATATTTTATATATATATATAATCAATTCAACTTTAATTCATTTTTAATTATATTTCATATATATATATATATTAATTTAAATCGAATTATATTATTTATATATATATTATATATTAAAAGATTCATAATTACAATAATTATTTTCTTTTAATATTTATCCAATAGTTAAATTTTATATATATCAAATATATATTAATTTAACTAAATTTGTGTACAACAAATTTGTACATATATAATTCGTTTAATATATGCTCATTTCAACCTTGGGTGTGACTTTGTAGGTTCATGTAACGTTAGTAGTAAATATTAGAACATTTCTAATATTACAAACAATGAGTGACATCTAGCAATATGTCATTGTCACCTAAGTTACAAGAAATCATTATTCGACATGATTTTTTTTCGTGATTAACTCTTTTTCATATATTACATCTTTTGTCCTTTATATCTAGATTGGACACAAGTCATGGAACAATCACATTTGTATAGTCCATCTAATATTTCTTGATATCTTGAATAGACTATTATAAACGAATAACCATGATATCTCATATCAACTTATTCGAGCATGGCCATGCATTTCTAGTCTCACTCAATCGAGTGGCCTACTATATTACTCATATTATGTAGGAGGGACAAATCTTATCTTGATCAACCATATCCCAATACATAGATTGTGATATATCCAATATCGATCTTTATAGAGTAGTCAGTTATGACACACGTTTGATTGTATCAAAATATGTCACTCACGATGTTGAAATAATGATGATCTCAAGTATGAGGATCATACATGTAGTTATCACTATGAGCAATGTTGTGATTGTCACATAATAATCCAAGAAACATGCTCATAGCGACTCAGTCCAATATGTCATTCTCTAACACATACTTATGTATTGATTTTGACATCTCCATGACAACTTTGTCATCAATCAACTACATATTAGTCTTAATTCATTATTGTTTTCCATTCCCACAAAAATACTCAACTAAGAATATTTAAGAATAATAATATTATTCTAAGGACTTTATTATAATTTAGTTTATTTATGAATGCAAATTGTAACTAAAAATAATAATGGCAATGCCTCTTTATGAATGACCAAGGTAAAAACAAATGTCATTTACAATCATCTTATGATTGGTCTTTGGGCATACTCTAACAATCTCCCACTATCACAAAGACCAATCACTCATGTATCTAATACCAAGTAACTTAGTGTGACAATCATGCTTCTGCTGCGTCAGAGGCTTTGTTAGTGGATCGATAATGTTATCATCTGTTGGTATTGTGCATATTTCTACATCTCTTTGATCTATAATTTCTTGAATGAGATGGTAACGCCTAAGTATGTGTTTAGATCGTTGGTGAGATCTGGGTTCTTTTGCTTGTGTGATGGCTCCGTTGTTATCATAACGTAGATCTATAGCATTCAAAATGCTTGACACAACCCCTAGTTCAGATATGAACTTCTTGATCTTAACACCCTCTTTAGCAGCATCGCATGCTACAATCTACTCAGCTTTTGTTGTAGAATCAACTATTGTATCTTTCTTTGAACCTTTTCTAGCTCACAACGCCTCCATTAAGGCGTAACACAAAACCCAATTGCGATCATGAATCATCCTTATCGGTTTAAAAGTGACATTAGTATAACCTTTTATACTTAGCTCTTTCTCACCTCTTTATATAAGGAATGTATCACTAGTTCTTATTAAGTCTTAAGGATATTTTTAATCGTGACCCAATGACCTTCACCGAGATCTACCTAGTATCGACTTGTCATACTTAAAACGTATGATACATTTGGACGAGTACATAGCATGGCATACATGAAAGATCCAATTATTGAAGCATATGGAATCTTACTTATTCACTCTCTTTCTTGAGGTGTTGAAGGATACATTTCCTTCGAGGGTGAAATTTCATGTCTCATAGATAAGAACCCCCTTTTGGATTCTTTCGTATTGAATCTTTTCAATACTTCTTCTATGTATGTATTTTAACTCAGTCCTAGCAGTCGTCTCGATCTATCTCTATAGATCTTGACTCTTAATATGTATGTTGCCTCATCCAAGTCTTTCATGGAAAAACATTTTTCCTAACCAAGTTTTCATAGATTGTAAGCTAGATATGACATTTCCTATTATCGATATATCATCCATATACAATACTAAGAATATGGCGGTGCCCCACTAATTTTCTTGAAAACACATGAATCATCTTCATTTTTGATAAAATCAAACTCTTTGATTACATCATTAAAATAAGGATTCCAACATCGAGAATCTTGTTTCAATCCATAAATGGACGTTTGTAGCTTGTATATTTTTTGGCATCTTTTAGATCGATAAAACCTTCAGGTTGTATCATGTACACATCCTTATCTAGTTTTCCATTAAGGAAACAGTTTTAACATCTATTTGCCTTATCTTATAATCATAAAATGCAGCTATCACAAGTAAGATTCGGATGGATTTAAACATAACAACAGGTGAAAAGGTTCCATCATAGTCTATACCATGAATTTGACCAAAACCCTTAGTAACACTTTATATGTTTGTACATTACCATCCATGTTGGTTTTCTTTTTGAAAACCCATTTGCACCCTATGAGCTTAATCCCTAGAGGTGGGTCAACCAAGGTCCAAACTTGGTTTTTCTAACATGGAATCCATCCGAATTTCATGGCTTTTAGCCTTTTCTCAAAGTCTAGGCCTTTCACTACTTCTTGATAAGTCCTAGGCTCATCTTAATCCATGAAGAGAACATCACTATGCAATGTGAAAAGAAATCCATATTTCTTAGGCGTATTGCATTCTCTCAAAGATCTTCGCAATGGTTGTGTTTCCAAAAATGTTGAATGTTCCTCAACAACTTGTAGAACTTGTTGTTGTTCAATCTCTTGTTCAATGATATGTGATTAATCTCAAATTTTATTGAGCTCAATATTTCTCTCACTTCTTTTTTTTAAAACAAATTATCTTTCTAGGAAGATTCATGTTTGAGCAACAAACACTTTGTTCTAGTAGGATTGAAGAAATAGTATCATTTAGTTTCTTTAGGATAACCCACAAAATTACATTTATGAGATTTTGGGTTCGAGCTTTGTAGACATCTTATATTTAAGATAAGCTTCACATCCCCAAATTTTCATAAAGACATACTATGACGTTTCCCAATCCATATCTTATATGATGTCTTTTGAACTGATTTAGAAGGAACACCATTTTAGTGTGAAAGTAGATATTTTTTAGAGCATGTCCCCAAAAAGAAACTACAAGATCAGCGTGACTCATCATTGATCTAACCATGTCTAACAATGTTTGATTTCTTCTTTTCAGAAACTCCATTCCATTGTGAAGTACCAGGAGGTGTGAGACAATCTCACATTCCTTAAGAAGGCCACCAAACTCTAAGATTAAGTATTTTCCTCCTCGATCTGATCGAAGAGCCTTAACGATTTTTCTTAGTCATTTTTGTACTTCATTTTTAAATTCCTTGAAATTTTCAAGGACTTGAGATTTATGATGCATTAGGTAAATGTACCCATATCTATGAAGTCATATGTGAAAGTAATGAAGTATTGAAAACCTTCTCATTTGGCTTGTGTATTCATTGGTCCACATACATCATTATGTATTAATCCTAATAAATCACTTGCTCGCTCACTTTTACCATTAGAATGAGCTTTGGTCATCTTTCCCAATAAGCAAAGCTCTCGATACATCAAGTTGTTCGAAAATAAATGAATCCAAAAATCCATCTTTATGAAGTTTTGAAATCGTTTTTCACTTATGTGACCCAAGTGACAATGCCAAAGATGAATTTGATTAGAGTCATTTGTTTTGATCTTTTTCGTATTTATGTTGTAAATGGATATCTCTTGATCCAAAATATAGAGGCCATTTATTAATTGTGTCACACCATAGAAAACATTATCGAGATAAAAGAACAACAATTATTCTTAATAATTATCTCAAAACCAATCTTGTCTAAACAAGAAATCGAAATGATGTTTTTAGTCAAACTAGACACAAAATAAAAATCCTGTAAACATAAATTAAGCCCACTAGGAAACGATAAAGTATATGTTCCTATAGCTAATACAACAACTCTTGCTCCATTACCAACCCATAGGTCCAGCTCTTATTTTCTCAAATTTCTACTCTTTTGTAGTCCTTATACAAATTTACAAATATGAGAACCACAACCGGTATCCAATACCCAAGAAGTGGGTGTTGATAAATTAATATCAATAACATAAATATTCGAGGACGCTCCGCTTTCATTTACCATATTGACTTTTCAAGATAAATGGGTCAGTTCCTTTTACAATGATATGTCTTATTACAAATAGAAACATTTTCCTTCTAGTGACCAGTCAAGGTAGTTTACCTCGTTCAACTTGCCATTCTCAAGGACCGATCGCAATGATAACAAGTTTGTATAACAAGTTTAAAACAATAAAATATGAATTTTGAGTACTTTTACTATGTTTTCTTATAAAAGGACTTGATACTCCCACTATTTTTATTAAAATTAATAACCCGTAAATATTAATGTTAAAAATACTTTTTGTAAGGTTTTTAAGTGGGAAAGGATCCAAATTTCACATTCTCTTAAGTCAGCTTTGGATTTTCTCTTAAGATTATGGTCTATCTAGGTAAGCAACACTTGCTAATTATATCTCATATAACTCCTTCATTTGGTGAACAACTCTTGTTCATAACCATCTTATGATTATCCAAATAACTAACCTTTAGGTTTCTAATCCTATTAGAGTAACCTAGTTAAGTCTTTAACCAATGTTACAACCAACAAATATCACTTGCTTATTCTTCGCGTTTGGCCAAGATAGATACAAGTACCTCGCTTTAGCAGAACCTACATTGTATCGATCTAGACTTTAATGAGGGCTAACATTGGGAATCAATAAAAGACTTAATATTTTATTGAGGGGTTTTGTGAATATTATCTCACCATTTAACATTTGATCTTAACAATTAACCAGCATGCATCTCATACATTCATTTTATCACATATATGAAAAGCAGTAAATATGAATGCAATAGTTATAGCCCATATCCTAAGGTGGCACGTCACAAGCCAATGGGAGAACCAAATTATTCTAAGGATAAAAACACTTCTCAAGCATCTTTCTATCGCCCACACTTTTTTCCTCTGGTACATGCTTCTTCATTATAGATTACAATTTTAGAAACTCGTTTTACATACAATGGAGTAAAATGAGAAGAGAACTATAATAGAAGTAGAGAAAGACACGGCATGCAAGCCGTATTTATAAAACCTTATAAATAAAACTAAATGAGCTATTGTGCTATAACCATGCATTCTAAACACAGTGCATATCAAACATAATAACGATGCAGTTTGTTATTAAAGTCTTACAAGATTGTTCCTACGCATGTGTCAAGCCCCTTGCGGGGTTCCGGTGGCCCCGTAGCCGTCGGCGAGGTTGCCGTGCTTGGTTAGAGGCAGAGAAATTTTTAAAGATTAGCATCTTAATTGTTGTATAAAAACCTCAGGATTTGATAACTTTTATCAATATTATCGTGTTTTCAGGATTTTAAAATCCGCGAGGTTTTTACTAAAACAACTTTTGTTACTTTCCCGCACGAAATCTATAAACTAACTATTATTCTAATATATAACTATAATCAGCGTATGTTAACACTTAACATCTAAAACCCTAAGACTATATTTTGAATATATTAACAATTAACATATAATATTTCAAACCCTATCGACAAAGATCCTGATGATTAACTATTAATCATCAATCTTAGAAACAACTTTTAACTGGATTAACAAATTAACCGTGATTGAATAGATTTGCTTGAATAAATATCATATATTCGCTAAATAAATCAAAAAATAAAATGATCTCATACAATTACATCACCCAAGTAATTAAAACCCAAATTCGTATCGTACGAATGGCTCTGATACCACTGTTGGGTCACGTGGGTACACCCTATGGTGTAGTGGAAAAATTATCTGGCGATTACCACCAAAGATCCATGTACGAGGAACAAATTGGGATGAATAAGGGTGAAGAATTACCTATTTAAAATCTGGAATTATGAATTTGGAGGAGATAGATATCCAATCATGATTCTACGATGTCGATTCCTGAGCCGCAACGATAACGCTCCGACCTCTACGTAGTTCACTCAATCGAAACGAGCATATAAAACTCCCTAAACTATTTAGAGGGTTTTTCCAAAAGCATTAATGATTCCTAGATCTCTCATGCCTTTATATAGTTTTTGAAATCCTAATTCAACTCATATTAGGATTTCAATATATATTAATATATATAATCCTAATTTAACTTTAATAAGATTTCAATATATATATATATATTAAATATATATAATCCCAATTCTAATTAATTAGGATTTCAATATATATATTAAATATAATCCTAATTCAACTTTAATTAGTATTTTAATATATATATATTAAATATATATAATCTCAATTCAACTAATTAGGATTTTAATATATATATATATATATATATAATCTCAATTCAACTTTAATTAGGATTTCAATATATATATATATATATATATATATATATATATTAATTTAAATCGAATTATATTATTTATATATATATATATATATTAAAAGATTCATAATTACAATAACTATTTTCATTTAATATTTATCCAATAGTTAAATTATATATATATCAAATATATATTAATTCAACTAAATTCGTGTACAACAAATTTATACATATATAATTCGTTTAATATATGCTCATTTCAACCTTGGGTGTGACTTTGTAGGTTCATGTAACGTTAGTAGTAAATATTAGAACATTTCTAATATTACAAACAATGAATGACATCTAGCAATATGTCATTGTCACCTAAGTTACAAGAAATCATTATTCGACATAATTTTTTCGTGATTAACTCTTTTTCATGTACTACATCCTTTTGTCCTTTATATCTAGATTGGACACAAGTCATGGAACAGTCACACTTGTATAGTCCATCTAATATTTCTTGATATCTTGAGTAGACTATTATAAACGAATAACCATGATATCTCATATCAACTTATTCGAGCATGGCCATGCATTTCTAGTCTCACTCAATCGAGTGGCCTACGATATTACTCATATTATGTAGGAGGGACAAATCTTATCTTGATCAACCATATCCCATTACATAGATTGTGATATATCCAATATCAGTCTTTATAGAGTAGTCAGTTATGACACACGTTTGACTGTATCAAAATATGTCACTCGCAATGTTGAAATAATGATGATATCAAGTATGATAATCATACATGTAGTTATCACTATGAGCAATGTTGTGATTGTCACATAATAATCCAAGAAACATGCTCATAGCGGGTCAGTCCAATATGTCGTTCTCTAACACATACTTATGTATTGATTTTGAGATCTCCATGTCAATGACAACTCTTTGTCATCAATCAACTACATATTAGTCTTAATGCATTATTGTTTTCCATTCCCACAAAAATACTCGACTAAGAATATTTAAGAATAATAATATTATTCTAAGGACTTTATTATAATTTAGTTTATTTATGAACGCAAAATTGTAACTGAAAATAATAATGGCAATGCCTCTTTGTGAATGAACAAGGTAAAAACAAATATCATTTACAATTATCTTATGATTGGTCTTTGGGAATACTCTAACAGGTGTGGTGGTGGGTTTTCTTGAGCAAGATGAATTCCCTCATTGTTGTTTGGTTGTCTGGCCATTCCACTATTTTCACAAATCTCTTTTTGAAAAGTTCTCTCAATTTCTACATATGGTATGAAGAGTGGTGTAGTTGCACTCCTGGTCATACAACACCTGAACAAAGAAATAAAAAGGAAAGGAAAAACAAATATAAGACTATTAGAAACAAATACAAACTTAAATAAAGAAAATAGAATTGCAAGCAATAACATAAAAACATAAATACGTTATCCCCAGCAATGGCCCAAAACTTGATCAGTGTGAAAACGTCACACTTTTTAGTGCAAGCTACCCTATCGATGCAAGAATACAAACAAGGAAATCTTGTTTGAATATCAATCCCACGAGGATGGTGAATTACTCTTATACTTATGTGACTACAATACAATACTATAAAAATGGTAGTTGTAGGTGCAATGGTGGTTGTAATAGTAATATAAAAATAAGAGTAAATGATTTGATGTGGTAGAAATAACAAGAATAATAAAACATAGAGAGAATATTGAAAATAAGCCTGGATCTCCTTGGCTCAGCTTGGTAGAAAGATCAAGTGCACTTCGAGGATTAAGGATTGGTTTAATCAGCGATGCAGTGGTCAGCTTGAGTGTTAACTTCCATTTAACCTTCAACTATCGACCCAGGTATGAAGATCAGCTTTAACTTCCGTTGTAAGTCGAATCTAAGGCCCCTTAAATGAGTGGACCAACTTTCATTGCATCCAATCAACTTTCGCTGCAAGAACTCGTTAATTTGACTCGTCACTACATCCGTCGATGTCAGTGACCTATTTTAACACTCTCATGCAAAACATAAATCAAATCCAACAATTAAAGCTTAAGAAAAAAAACTAACACTAAAATATGTTAAACTAAGAAAATAGTTTAAATAAGTTTAACAAGCTCCAGAAAATTAAACCATAAACAATACAAGTAATCTCAATAAAATCATCAAAATAAAGAGAAGTTTACGAAGAGAACAAGATATTTACTCGATTTAGCATTTTACCCCTCATTTCCTTGGATAGATCTACCTTACTTCTCCTCGGATCTCTAGAAAATAAGCTCAAGCCGCCATGAAAGAAGGATAAAAGCTTCAGACGTTGAAGATAATGTGAAAATAAGAACAGCGTGACTTTCTCTTTCCTCTAAAATCATCCTTATATGGCCCACCTGAGAAATGACACCTGTCAACTGAGATAGCCAAGAAGGGGTGAATTGGTTTTTGAGTGTTAGTGGTGGAAGCAATAGGAAATTGAAATTTGACACAAGGATTTATAGTGGCTCAAGTTTCTAATCAAGCTCTACATCCACTACCTTAGCTTCCCACTAAGGATTTTTCCAAATTCACTATGAATTTCTTCCATTTTTTCTAGGATCAAGAGGAATCCTTTACAACACAAGACTTATACCCAAAAGTCGTGTTAAACCCTCTCTTACAAGAGAAAAACAATAAGAAAACTAGTAAAACCTCCTAAGTCTGATATGTTTGCACAATTAAGCTCTCTCACCCAAAACCTAACACTTGAGCATGTATGAGAATTAAGCTCACAAGTGTGTTCTACAAAGAAAATGACAATTAAAGTACAAAAACACTTTTCTCAATCATAGAATGTTGGCTTGTTGTTTCTTGATGTTCCATGGATGCTTGGAGAGGTCTTTTAAACCCTCTAATGACTTCATGGTCGTTGGTAGCCGTTGGGGTTGTTAAGAGTCGTTGGAGACATAAATTCTAGCCATAAATGCAATTCTGGAGTAGGACGTATTGATACATGAGACATCGGTATCAGTACGTACCTTAAACAGAAAGAGCTGTTAGAGCATTTATTATATAGGGGTACCGTACGTGATACACGGTATCAATTCGGTCCCTCTCGTATCAATACAGCTAGGCCTGTATCGGTACAGAAATTAGCTATTGAAATTTGGAAAACTTAGGGATAAAAAATCGTATCGGCACTCAGAAATATATATCGATATGATGTCTTCTAGTATCGGTACGGGTCAAACCGTATCGGTACTCAAGACCAGTTTTTGATACTTTGGTTGTTTAAAAACATTTAAAACATGTCAAAAACCCTTGGAAAACATTTCAAATATATTTTTCAAGTTTATGAAGTTTTGAAATATTTTTGCAAATTAGTTTAAGTCCAAAAACATTTTTCATTAAGTTATATCAAAATCAAATAGGTTTATCAATCTCCCTATTTTTGATATAACGAAACCACTTGAAAAATTATTTTTGTGAAAACTCCCCCTTTGAAAAATATTTTTAGAAAAGAGAGTATATTTTACAAATATTTAAAACTCTCCATTTTTCTTTTTGAAATTGAATTTTTCAAACATATCTCTCCCCCTTTTTGTTATATCGAAAATAGTTTCAAAACTAAGTTTGAAATCACATGTAAGTTCAAAAACATCAATTGTTGGGAAAAAATAGTACCAATTGATAGGAAACATCAATTGTTGGTGTAAGATAACATTTGGAGAAAAGAGGGGGAAATTCATTAAAAGGATTTTAAAAATGGCTCCCCTTACTCAAGCATCAAATAAATTGTTAGTCTAACAATTCAAGATAAATAAAATTGAATTTCAAATAATCAAAGCAAATAAACCAAAAAATTCAATTAAACTTGTCATTTATCAAGAAATAATCATATACGCATACAAGGCATGGCAAAAAAGAGACAAAACAATCCCTTTTTGAATGTGCATACTGGTACAATGGAAGCCGTATCGGTACGCTATGGGTAGTACCAGTATAGAAGGCATGAAATCTGGTGAAAATGTAGTAAAATCAACTTTAAAGGCCTTACAACTTAATTCAAAGTTCATACAAAGGCTCTATAAAGTTTTAGATATGCATTTTGATCATTTTGCCACAAAACAACAACATGCTTCTCAAGATAACACATTTAAGCATACAAAAGCATGAGTTTCACCAAATTCAACCAAACATTATAAGTTTAAGGCCAAAAACATAAAAAAAATCAAGCATAGAGGCCAAAAATATGTAACTCGTGCAATTGAGACTCCCTCTAACTATATGCAACTATGCACAACATGGAGTCATACAAACATGCTTAGATCAACATGAGAATTTAGACATGAAAACACATGATCAAGCAAATTGCATGAAATTAAATTTGCCACTTAAACCAAGGTAGGATGTTAAGCTTTCCTTCTCCAAGTGTCCTTCCTCCTTTATGTGTCATGAGCTTCCAAGATTTGACTTTGATCATAAATAGCTCAAGCACACCTGAAAAAGACAATCAAGCAATTTTTGGTATCCAAATTGCTTTGGATCCAATAGAGTTAGACCCACAAACTTTAGTCCCCCTAGGAATCCATTTTCAATTTCATCATTTTTCTTTGAAACAATGAGTCCTTTTAGGACCCAATTTTTTTAACATATTTACTTTTTCTTTGATAAAAATTTGTTTTAACAAAATTTGTTTTGGAGCTACCTCCAACTTCACATTTTTGAACATTTTTGTTAAACAAATTCTTTTTGAGATCATTAATTTCCCTTTGATGATCCTCTTGAACTTTAGTAAGTAAATTTTGCAAGTTTGAAATTTTTACTTCAAAATCTTTAAAAATAACTTGCATTTGATCAAGTTTGCTTTCAATTTCTAAATTAGTTTTGAAAAGCAAATCATTTTTTGATTTTTAGTTTTGAAACCAATTTCTTGTTTTTTCGAAAATTAAGCTTTAAATTCCAAAACTAAATCATCATAGGCATCTTATAACTTATCAAAAGTATCATAATTTAAATTAGATGAGTTAAAAGTTAAATTAGATGAGTTAAAAGTTACCCCTTCATCTTGGATGGCCATGAAGCATAGGTGGGCTACCTCATTTTCGGTGGAGTCCTCTTCATCTCTCTATGTAGCCACAAATGCCTTCTTCTTATGACTTGATCTCTTCTTGTTGAAACGAGGGCAATCATACTTAGCATGCCCCGACTTCTTGCACTTGAAGCATAATATTATATCCCTCTTCTTCATCCTCAATTCTTGTCTTGATTCTTCATTTTCTTTCTTCATGAATTGGATGAACTTGTTGAAGAGTTTGGCCATCTCTTCTTCTTCATCTTCACTTGATTCTTCTTGAATACTTGAGGAGGATTTAAGAGGAATATTTGAATCTTCAATTTCTTGCTTTATTATCTTCTTCTTCCTTTTGGACATTATCATCTCATGGGTGAGCAAAGATCCCATAAGCTCATCAAGCTTGAGCTTCTTCAAATTCTTTGCTTCAATGATGGTGATCTTCTTGGAATCTCATGAGTCGGGAAGTGAGTAAATCAACTTCCTCACAAGCTTGTCCTATAAGATCACTTCTTCATAGCCTTTGAGTCCATTCACAATAGTGGAGAACCGATCAGACATAGCCTTGATGTCTTCTTCCAGGTCCATCTTGAAGTTCTCATACTCAAGGTTGAGAAGACCAATCTTAATCTCTTTCACTTCATTAATTCCTTCATGAGTGATTTCAAGCTTGTCCCAAATATCTTTGGCACTCTCACAAGAAGAGACTTTGGCATATTTTTTCGGGCTAAGTGCATAAAAGAGAATGTGCAAGGCCTTCGCGTTTAGCTCCATCTTCTTGCGATCATCTGTACTCCATTCTGCCTTGCTTCTTTGAGGAACGAATGAACCATCATGAACAATATTCCAAAGATAATAATCTTTGGCTCTCATGAAGTACATGATCATATTCTTCCAATAGGAGTAGTTGGTCCCGTCGAAGAAAGGTGGCCTATCGATGGATTGTGCCATGAACTTCGGTTGATGTGGAAATGTTAAGCACCTCAAGGATTTTCTAATTCCTTGCTAAGATAGAAACACTAAGGATTTTCCAATTCACTGAGAATTCTTTATTTTTTACCTGTTCAAGGGGTAACCTTACAACCCTATCTTTTCAATGGCTAATATAGAATCACTCTAGTTTTTTCTTAGGCTAAATTAGAACATCTCCCTTTTACAAGGTTTGTTTGGTAAACTAAATACCTCACAGGGTGGGTGTTTGCAAGATTGAAGCTCACAATAGTGTAAAGAATAAAAATAATTAAAACACTATCTATACACTAGATACAAGAAAAATGAAGAAATAAGACTTGAAATAATTTCTCTTGATCATGAAGCTTGGATATGTTCTCTAACCATCTTCAAGTGTCCCAAGTCTTCTTTTAAAGTATGGAATGATCTACTAGCTGTTTATGGTTGTTGGGGTGGTTTGGAACCATTGGGGATGAAAAACCAGCAATAAATACACTTCTGGACTCAGGAGTATCGGTACGTGTGGACAGGTATCGGTACACCTGCTCAAAATAGAAAGAGTCGTTGCAGCATTTAAGCTGTGCGTACCAGTATACGATATGTCTGTATCAGTACTGTACAAGGGGTATCGGTAAGCATTATAGCGTATCAGTACCAAAATTCCTTTCTGGAATTCTGAAAGCAAGCTCGTATTGGTATGCTTTAGGGTTGTACCAGTACGGCTGACCGTTTTTGACGTTTTTAAGTATTTAAACATGTATGCAAGTCAAAAACAATTACACAAACATTTTTCATTTGTTATATTGAAATAATATCTCAACAAATTTGTTGTAACAAAATGGACAGTTGGCATATTCGATCTTATCCTCAAGCAGACTGGACAGCTAGCAGATGCAGTGTCGAACTGGCTGCAGTAGTGAAAACAACCTCTGCAGGGATATTAGCAATGCAGCGACAACAAGGCATAAATAGGTAGAAATATACAAAAGTTGAGCCACATGAACTAAGTTAAAAAATATGCAGAATTAGACATGAAAATGCAAAAATAGATGTAATGGATGCTAATGTGGTGACAATAAAACCTATAAATCGAGGAAAAAAACCATGCTCTTCAAAGAGCTATCAATTACCATAGGTTGATGTCGTTTTGGATTGGGTGATCTCTGGTAAGAAATTGTGTAGTCACACATTTCCTTACATTTCCTGTAACAAATTATGTATATCTTCTAATATTTTATGTAGCTACTTAAATTCTCATTATTTTTGTAAGAAAAAATTTATCTTGTAGCCCTTTTTGTGGCTACACAAATGCTTACCATAAGTTGAGCTCGTTTTGGATTGGGTGATCTCAGGTAAGAAATTGTGTAGTTACACTTTGCCTTACATTTATTGTAACAAATTATGTACTTTCTGTAATAATATATGTAGCTACTCAAATTCTCATTATTGTTGTAAGAAAAAAGGTTATCTTCTAGCCCTTTGTTTGGCTACACAAATGCTTACCATAAGTTGAGCTAGTTTTCAATTGAGTGATCTCAGGTAAGAAATTGTGTAGTCATACTTTTCTTTACATTTCATGTAACAAAATATGTATATCATGTAATAATTTTTGTAGCTACGCAAAATTTTATTATTTTTGTAAGAAAAATGTTATCTTGTACTCCTTTGTGTGGCTACACAAGTGCTTAGCACAAGTTGAGCTAGTTTTGGATTGGGTGATCTCGGGTAATAAATTGTGTAGTTACACTTTTCCTTATATTTCATATAACAAATTATGTATATTCTGTACTAATTTATGTAGCTACTCAAATTTTCATTATTTTTGTAAGAAAAAATGTTATCTTGTAACCCTTTGTGTGGCTACACAAATGCTTACCATAAATTGAGCTCGTTTTGGATTGGGTGATCTCGGGTAAGAATTTGTGTTGTTATATATTTTCTTACATTTTATGTCAGAAATTATGTATTTTCCCTAATATTTTATGTAGCTATGCCGATGCTTATGAGTTTTGTAAGTGTTAATGTTATTGGGTTAGCATTTATGGTATCACATAATTTCTTACGTGGTAAGACTTTGTGTAACTGCCATTTTCTTTACAGTTACAGTAATAATTTATGTAAGCGTCTCGTAAGAAATTATGTACGAACCTGGTACGGTAGAATCGGTCAGTTTCATTTTAGCCTTAATTTAGGCCGCCTCACTGCAGAATCACCTACCTATTAATTGAAGTTTATGTCTACAAGATAGCATAATTACATATATTAAAATCCGAATTTAAAATTTATTAATATGACATTTAAAAAAAATTATGTAATTAATTCAACTATATCGATGAAAATCAAAAGGTAATAAAAGATGTAAAAAAATTGTCAATTAAATCTATGATCTACCAATAAAAACGTTTTAATTTTGATCGATATTAAATCTCGGAATCAATCCCGAATCTCTTCTTTCTTTCCACATAAAAGTAAGATAAAAAAAAGTCATGAGAGTAGGTGAACCGGGCAACTGAGGTGTCCCCCGAGTCCCCCTCCACCAAAAAGGGGGATAGGCTCTTGATGACCCCATGGCTTAGAGATTAGAGAAACCATGCATTTCATCTACCAAACTTCAAGGGACCCATGGGCTGAGCCACAGAGGTAATTGAGTGTCTGGTACCACCTAATTTTTTTTTTAATTATATTTTTTATATAATTTATATTAAAAAAATAAAAATTTTATAATTGATACTTATTTATAAATTAAATGATATTTTTTTATAAATAATTAATTTTTTTAAACACCGATAAAAAAATAATACCCTTAAGTAAATTTTTGATGGGACCTATAATTTTAAAAACCTGATATTGTTAAGGAGACTTCAGTTCAATATTGAGAAAAATTATAGAAACTTCGATTTAGATTTATTCTGTTAAATTGTCTATAATTTTGAATAATTTTTTTCTTGAATTCATAATGTCAAGAAGCACAAATTAGAAAACACAATATTTACTTCGACTACAGTTTCATAATTCCAAATATCCGGATTTATTGTAGTTGTCATAATAATACTCAACTTTCCTATGAATTGGTTATTAACTAGAGCAAGTTACGAAAAATATAACGAACATACATTCCCTCCAAGTTAGATTATGACATATTCGTATAGAACTATTAAACCTATCTGATTAGTAATCAGAGCTAAATATATTTGTTGATGTAGATAATGGAGAAAAGAGGTATTGTTCTCTAGATCTGGCCTCTCTTTACTTGCCCGAATAAATGATTAGATAATGTCAGGTCTAATAATAGCCTACAGATAAATGGGTAAAGATAAGTTCAAATCCTGAGTTTTTAAGCTTTGTATGTTGAACACGTGAACACCGTACAGAGGTGTCTGACCATATTCTATCCTCAACTAATTTAACGGCTATGAGACTTTAGCTTCCAAAAATGCCTTTCTTTAGAGAAATAACTATCGTAAATCATATTCGATGCTTTCCAAATATGGAGGAGTTAAAATATATTCATGAAATCGTGCGAAAGTAACAAATTAGATAGCAGTATTATATAAACAGAAAACAAACAATCATAGTTAGAGTCGAAGGATTCAAACAAACAATCAACAATAAAAGTTATTTAATATTTATATTAGTGTTGGGCATAAATTATAATTTTGTATTTCGAAAACTGTGCCAACTACAATACTGAACATGAATATAAATAATAAATTATAAATCAGTAATTACAAATTAAATTATGTTTGTCCCACAACCACATGGTGATGAGTACCCTAGTCTTCATCTAACACTGAAAGGAATAGGATCAGAGTCCCACTATGGCCATTTACTCATTACAGATTACAATTTAAATTGCTGAGATAAGAAGCATATGGGGCACACAACCTTCTTCATATACACTGCCTAACAATTTTATTTTTTTTAAAAAATGTATATAACATAAAGTTTGATGAAAAACAATAATGAAGACATAACAAGAACACAGGGATTAAATCCAACGAGTGGTTTCTGAAATAGAGGATAATGTCTATCTTAAGAGATTCATTTTGTCTATAAAATGTGCGTGTATTGTCAAAGAGTTAAGAATTTATATGAACATGCACTACTTTGTAATCACCTTTAGGGTGCGTTTGGTTCACAGAATGTAAGATTACCCTTAAGAATATGATTCTCAAAATATAACATTACCTGAGATATTACTAGAATGTTAGATTACCTTGTTTGGTTTATTTGGTATGAATGTAAGATTACATTGTTTTGGTCGAGGGAATATAAGATTAGGTGAAAGTAAATTTTACTATATTGTCCTTGTGATATTTTTTTAACAAATTAAACTTTTAATATTAATTTAAAAATACTTACTTGAAGATTCATACAATTATACTTAGCATATTAGTAATATAATCAGTATAAACAATATGAAATATATATTTTTATTAATATTAAAATTTTATAATTAAATTCAAATAAACAAGTATTTAATGGGTAACAATGTTTAAATATTAAACTAATATAAAATAATTTTTAAGTAAATATACTCCCAAAAATATTAAAGCACAATTGAAATAATAAAATAAATAATAAATTTGCATAAATTCAAGAAAAATGATAAATAGGGGATGATGATTGTATCATAAAACACTAAGTTAGGAGGATTTCTATGAAAATAGAACATAAAATCAATAAACTCAAAAGTTCTCCTTGTAATATGCTATGTGTCTATTTTATTTTTTTATCAAAATTTTATAGAATATTTAGACATTTTATCGAAAATTTTCTTAACCGTATTTTTTCCTTCTTTTATTTAGATATTAAAATACTTTTTAAATGTGTGTAAAACTATTTAAATATTAAAATAATATAAAATAAATTTATTTAATAAATGAGCGCCATTTAAATATGTTGCAAAGGATCCAAATTAAGAAAAGTCATTACTTCCCGAGTAATTTTGTCCAAATTGATGGGAATTGGCAAATACCTAAGGGAAGGATGTGAATCACATTCCTGGAATGTTGACAAAAAACGCTACTGTTGGTAATAATCTTTTCCGGATTGGTGGGAACGAGGACAAACTAAACACAAGATTAAAATTTCGAAAACAAAATTATTACTCATAATAATCTTTTTCGTGAGTCAAACGCCTCCTTAGACTATTCAAGAAAAAACATTGTGATTATGGTATCTAATAAAAATGGCCTTTTAGTAATGGACAAATTAATGGCTAGGGCCTCTTTATTATGAGTTTGATTATATTTCCAAACCTTTATGGCTTATAGAGTTGAAAGGATGTTTTAGATTAGGTTTGCTCAATTATGGACCGGCACTTTTAATTTAGTCTGTTTTATTTATGATGTTAATATTTGAATCTCTTATTTTATTTAAAGAACATAATGTTTTATCCTGCTAAATCAATTAGTGACGGATACTAAATGAAGCTGTGAAAGTAAGAGATGTTCAATTCTCCTTTGTTTCTCTTGCTTAAACAAAATAAATTTATACAAAAAGGGAAAATATGTTCATTTTCTTCGATGGCGGATTTAGAAATTCAAGAATTGGGTCTAAAATATATTTTTTTCAAAACGATATGTAAATTATTTTTTTTCTTTACGCACTAAAATAATTTTTTTAAAAAAATTTAATGCTAAGAAAATTAACACTAGATTAATCTTTTTATCAAAAATATCCCCCAAAAATAAGGTTGCATATTGCAATTGCTCCCCTAGGTGACCTTGTAGATCTGCCACTGCTTTCCCTTGTTTTTCACAATCCAAACATTGATAAATATATTCGAATCCAAAATTTCAAGAAATACTAACCTAACATAGAGTCAAGACATAGTACTTTAAGATAACAATAAATTTTATTATTAGCAATTCTTTAAACTTTTTGACTACATTTAACATTTTCTTAGGACAATACTAAATTATCCTCTGAAAAGATATTTGTGAGTGAGCAGTAACAAATAAAATTATTTTTTAAAATAGTCTTAAGATAATTACAAAATAATATATGTTTATATTTTATCTTAACTCTTTAATGAAACACATATATTTTAAAATTATTTTTTAAAATAATCTTAAGGTAATCACAGTATTACCATAACAATTCAAATTGAATAAGACATTGTGAGCGACTATTACCAGCACCCAATTATTTGATTGTGCCAACTGCCCAACCCCCAATTCTACCACGAATCACAATAAATCAAGTCTTGCAAGGTCAACAAATCGATAATACTTGTATTATTCGGACTCTTTATTTTTTAAAATAAATTTATATATATTTACCTAAATTAAGGTGCGCATTGAATTTGAAAATATTCGTCGAGGAAGATGAAATGAATTCGGATATTCTCGAATATGTATGAGACGAATTGTATAACTTAGCTCAGACCTTGTGAGGGTGACAATTGTTGTACTAAAATATTAAACATTTTAATTGTTAAGCATTCATGGTGTTAACTGTCAAACATTAATAATATCTTAATACAAACTCACCTTTGCAGTTAGTGGCGTAATTTGGAGAAAGAGTTTGAGATTCAATTTAAATTTTTTAAAAAAAATTAGAGACTTAGAATAAATTTTTAAAAGTTTTGAAGGGTTTAATTTACGTTTTTCAAAAAATTTAGGGTATAGCAAAATATTTTAATAATTTTGAGAGACTTAATGAAAATTTTTAAAAATATGAGTGGGGATTTAATTAAAATATTTAAATTTTTTGAAGCTTAATATAATTTTTTTTATAAAAAATTAAGGGGTTAAATTAATTTATTTTGAAATTTTTGATGACTAAATTTCAATTTTTTAAAATTTAGGGGTGAATGCAAGATCTTAAAAGCATTTTAACCCATTTCATCGTCCTCGAAAAACATCTCCTAGTCCATAACTAAATAGCATAAATAACTCGAGGCATCTCCTAGTCCAAACCAAACTAAATAACATAAAATTAAGATCCAAAATTCAAACAATAATTTTTTAAATAATCTTAAAGTGATTATAATGCAGTATCTGTTTATATATTTTCTTAACAATGCAAATGTAAATAAAATAAAGACTAAAATAAACTTGTATTAAGTTCAGTTAGTAATTCTCGAATATTTTAATTCTAAAATCTTTAGTTCAAGTCTTATTGAATCTATTAGAGGTAAATTGGTAGTCAATCTTATAATCTTATCTCGGCGGTAAAAAAAAAAGGAAAAAAAACATATAATTTGGAATAATAATTAAAAAAAATATTTACATTTCAATATATATAACTCGAATATTTTAATTTTGAAATCTCGAATTTAAATCTCACAAAAGTAATTTTATTACATGTAGATTTGGCAACCAATATTGAAATGCCTTTGCCGGGCGCAAAATTTTATTTAGGGGGACAAACCTATAAAATTCTAGGAGGGGCGAACTTATAAAATTTTAAGAGGGACAAAAATAGATTTCCAATAAAAAATACATAAAAAATTTCTAAATTTTTTTAAATCATATAGAGAATTTCAAATTTTTAAAGGAGTGCGACCGCCCCCTCCAGGTCCATCCCTGCCGTTAAGGGACAATCTTAAAACAAACACGTTTGCACTATCATATCTTAAAGAGGTTTCCAACAAAACAGCAAATCATCATTCATCTTAGGTTGTTCAACATGCTGGTTAGACTTAGGGGTGTAATTGAGTTGAGCAACTCACAAGTAATTCGAATTCAATTTGGTCAAAATTTAATTTGAGTAGACTCGATGAACTCAAGCTCGACTCGTGATCTTAACAAGTTGAGTCAGACTCAACACACTATTTTGATTTTTTTTATAATTTATGATTGTATTAAACTCTATATTTACCCGTATAGTATTATTAGATTTTACATATATTAAAAAGGTAAATATTTTGACGAGCTTAAAAAGCAACGAGTCAAGTCAAATAATAATTTTTTTTAATAAATACTAGCCAAATAAAACTTTATCAAGTTGAGTCGAGCACAAATTGAATAGTTTTTGACTTTTTAAATGTCGGCAAAGGCAAAGTAGGGGTTGACATAGGCCATGACTCTTTAAATGGTAAAACTATTCTTAAGTTACTCTAAAAACCATAAAGTTATAAATTAATATGTTGTAAAATTACATTTAACCCTCTTAAAATGATAAAATTATGATTTAGTTCTAAAAATTATAAAGTTATAAGCTAATATAACACTAAAATCATATTTATTATCAAAATTTATAATTCAATTTTAATTTCTTTAAAAATTTATTGACTTCACCCCTTAATATCGAATTCGGATATGATGTTTGGAAGAACTTCACCAACAATGTCGATTGATACAGATGGGGTTTATATATATAATCCATGGCGCAATCAACGCAGTTAGACCTAACTCAACATTAATGTTAAGAAACAAAAGACCCATCCATCCTACGATCTGTCAATCTTTTCTTGCAAAAAGGAACCAAACACAGTTCATCTTCCACTAACAAGAATTTTGATTGTTTGGAATTGCATGTGTTTTCCTTAAAGTTGTGCTATAGTCCATGTTACCTGGATTTTTTTTTTTGCAATATTTGTATATTATATATATGGGGCCATGTGTATTTAAAAATACAATCCTTTATACTTCAGATAAATAAATAAATACAAGAAAAAAATATTACATATACCAGCAGTGAAAAATATTTTAGGGTTCTAATATTGACATGTATTCTTAGAATTTAGGGTTTTAAGTTTTTGAATTTAAATTTGGGGATTTATGGTCATTCAAATATGTCAGCTTGTGGAATATTTTTTTCACTGTCAATGTATGAACTAATTTCTGTAAGTAGAAACCTTTAAATATATGTTAGAAAAGAGTATAAGAAAAAAGTTTCAGTTCAACTTAAAATTAGAGGTTCAAAATTCTTTTTGAACTTGTTTGAATTTTATTTTCAGAGCTTGAACTTGATTCAAAATAAAGATTAAACTCGTCTACTTGATAGAAAAATGAGCTTTGATTCTCATACCAAACTTCAAACTATTGGATATTATTAGGAACGAAGTCATTCAGACGTTGGGAGGGTTGTGCCCCCAAAAAAATCGATATAATTTCATTTTAGGTCTCTTTAGGTTAATATTAGTCAAACAAAAATTTTATCCCTCCTAATATTTGGATTTAAATATGGAACATATCACATACACTGGCGGTGAAAACGAAAAGTTTTCACAAGCACCTTAGTTTTAAGGTTTATGAGTTTAATATGTGTTTAGAATTTAGAGATTACGTTAGAATTTAGAGGTTTAGGGTTAAAATTTAAAGTTTAGAGGTTAGGATTTAGGTTTTAGGATAATATGGTTAGAGATTTAGGTTTTAATCTATAAACCTTAAAATCTAAATTTTAACCACAATATCTAAATTTAAAAATCATACACTTAAACTCTTAAACACTAAACCCTAAACGACATCTCTAGATACTAAAAAGTAAAACGTTTGTAAAAATTTTATTTTTAAAAACACTTGAATATAAAATAATTATTCTTTAAATATTTAATTTTAATATAAAACAATTTAGTCCCATCAATATTTGAACCTCGCTTTATTCCTGAATCTGATGATGATGATGGCAATTGTTCTAAACTTTGCGGCTTAAAGCTTGGAACATAAAGGGAAGAATGGGACCCTCCGGCCGACCAGCGACCTACCACCACCACCAGCAAGTAGTTCATTATCTCCACATTGGAAGATTATTTTAAACTTGTAATAAGAATGTGATTCTATAATCTTTTAACTTGTGTCATTAGCCGATGATGTCAATAAGTTATTGATACTCATATCAATGATGTTTATATTAAGAGATTTAGGTTCAAGTAATTTTGTTCGTAGTGAATGAATATTACTTTATAATTACCTTAAAATTATTTTAAAAAATTTAGGTGGCTATCACGGATTAGAATCTCCCTAAACAATGCATTCATTCATGTTAAAAAATATTTAAATTTTTGAGAGTGCATATGTGCTGAGTGGCAATCACATCCTCTAAATTTTTTAAAAGAATCTTTTGAGAGTTTAGATATTTTTATATTTTTTATTGAGAATTTAATTTTTCACCCTTAAAATTTTATAATTTCGCATTGTCTATATTTCTAATATAGTTTCTTAATACTTTGCACTTCCTTACCTAAAATCTTGGGTCAGTCCATATTTATCTCTTATGTCTTACATCTGCTTTATGTTTTATATTTTGAGATTCGTGACAATTTTAAATTCAGATAATTTAAACTTGAGTCTTTGAGAGTGTAGTATAATTTACCACTGCATCTAAGATTTATTTGTGATTTATGACAATTTAAAATTCAAATAATTTAGTTTCTCGATATCAAAGGGGAGAGACCTGATCTCCTCAAAATTTTAAAAATTGATACTTGACTCTCTAAAATTTTAATTAGGCCTCTTCAGAAATTTTAAAAAATTTCAATTTTTTTTTATATTTTAAGTAAGTTCCTCCTAAAAATTTCAAAAGTTCTCATTAAGTCTCAAAATTAATGAAAATTTAAGTTAGACCCCAAATTTTTAAAAAAATAATTTAACCTTTAAATTTTTAAAAATTTGAGATAAGTGTTTGGCTCGGTTGGGTAGTCGAACCACTTTAAAATCATCGTGCATAATTGTCCACTATTTTTTAGTTTTAGCCAATTCATTCGGGAAGCAATTTCAACCCTCTTGGAGCTATCTTGGTTTATCGAATTCGATCCTAACAATTGGTATCGGAGTCTCGTCTCCATCGAAGGTATCACAACTGGGAGTAAAGATCGATTGCTCGAAATTCACCGATTCAAAATTTTGAATGGCTAGATTTGAAGAATGCCGCTTTATCTCATGTCCTCCTCTCTTCAAAGGAGATTGTTACTTCCAATAGAGCAATGTCATGAAGTATTTTCTCAAAAAACTTGATTTTGAGGTTTGGAAAATTATTGAAGATAGATACTTGGAAGCTCCTAAGAAGAAGTAAATGAGTGCAAATGACACGAAGGCCAAGCTAAATGCAAAGGCTGCCCTAAATGAAGAAATTTTCAAAAAGGTCTCCCTATCCAAAAGTGCCAAAAAAAATTTGGGAGAAGCTTAAAAAAATTTATGAAAAAGAAAAAAAGAAAGATGAAGTCCCATCAAGTGCTAACCTCCTCTCATCTACAAAGGTGGATGGTGTTTTGGCTTTCGATGAGCCAAAGGTATCTTCTAACTTTAGTGATTCAAATTTTTATTTATTTGATGAGTTACAAGATGCTTTTGATGAATTATTTTTGGAATTTGAGACCATGAATTTCAAATTTAAGAAAATGATTCCAAAACTTGAATTTGAAAATGATTTTCTTTTGAAAATTAAATTGGATTTTGAAAAACAAAATGTGATTTTAAAAAATGATTTAGAGTTTTCAAAATTGGGAAATGAAGTTTTGAAAAAAAAATAATTTGAAAGTTAAGCTCAAAAGCTTAACAAAAGCAAATGAAACTATTTCTAATAATTCTTCTCATCCCATAATGACAAAATGCTCACATTGTCATTATTATGGTCATTCTTTGCATACTTGTCCTATAAAAAAAAATCTTATAGGGTTAGACAAGTATGGGTTCCTAAGGGAACTAGGGACATTGAAACTAATGTCAAAGGATCCAAAGAAATTTGGATACCAAAAATAAAGTAAATGACTTATAGGTGTGTTAGAGCAATAGAAATAAATGCAAAGACATATAAATACTCTAGTCACACAAGTGAAAAAAATGGGTAACCTCTAAGCCTAATACTTTTAATTCTATATTTTTGGTTATCTATTTTTGATTGATTAATGTTCATGCATTTATGCTTTTTTATTTTAATATTTAAATAGCATGACATTTTGTAATGCTTTATGCATATGCTTTAACATATTCCATTCATATGTTTGCATAAAATTTTAAAGTCTTGGATAAATTGAATTTTATGTGTTTTAAATTGATTGGATTCAAGGATGAAATTCAATCTCTTAAGTATCAAAATGTGTGCTAAAATTTTAATGGAATGCTTTAATAAGGGGGAGTTTTATTTTTTAAATGCTTTGTACTTAATTTTTTTTTATTTTTAACTTACTCTGCATTGTTATTATGTACTATAAAGATTTGAATTATTTTTCATATAACAAAAAGGGGAGAAATAAGTGAAAAATTAAGGGGAGCTTTTGTAAAAAAATACAATTTTTTAAAGAAGTTTTGTTACATCAAAAGAGGAGATTATTGAGAAAATATTTTGATATGACAATTATGTGAAAAATGTTTTGAACTAGTTTAAAGATTTCAAAAATAATTAAAAAGTCCTCAAAACTTGAAAATATATTTAAAATATTTCGACTTTGTACCTATATCGAATATACATTTAAAAGTCAACAATTAACAAAAATTTAGTTTTTTAAGTGAAAGTTTAGAAACCTTCCCTATAAGGTTTCCAAACCTTTCGGGCAGAATGGCCTGAAATTGAAACCTTAGCAAAGATTTTGAAACCTTTATAAAGGTTTCGAAACCATGGCTCTATAACGGCTATATTTTTCAAATCCTCCTTAAGGTTTCAAAACCCCTGTGCAGATGAGCATTTAAAGCTCGACTGTTTGACTTCCCAACGGCTCCAAAACATCTCCAATGGCCATAAACGGCTAGAATATCATTTCACACTATAAAAGCAAGGTTGAGACACTTGAAGATGGCAAGAAAACACATCCAAGCATCATGGTCAAGAGAAATTAGCTTTCAAGTCTTATTTCATTATTTCTCTTGTATATAGTATATAGATGTGTTTTAATTGTTTTTATTCTTTACACTCTTGTGAGCTTAATTCTTGTAAACACCCACCTTTTGAAGTTTTCATTGTTTACACAAATTACCTTGTAAAAGGGAGAGATTCTAGTTTAGCCTAAGGAAAAAGTAGAGTGATTCTATCTTAGCCATTGCAAAGATAAGGTTGTAAGGTTATCCCTTTGGCCTCAAAAGGAATAATTCATAGTAGTGAATTGAAAAATCTTTAATGGTGTGCTAAGTAGTAGATGTAGGCTTGGTTGGGCAGTCGACCTACTATAAAATCATCGTGCATAATTGTCTATTATTTTTTAGTTTTAGCCAATTTATTCAGTAAGCAATTTCAACCCTCTTAACGAATTCGGTTGATCAATTTCGAGCCTAACAATAAATACTCCCCAAACGCTATTATCAAGACCCACCAATATTTCATCTTAATTCCATTCGTACATAAAAAAAAATAATTCTAATTTGTATCTCGTGACATTGCGAATCAATAGACAACAACAAATCCTAACTAATAAGAATTTATAAAATTTATGTGTGTGTTTTTTATTTTAGTTGAACCTTTTCACTTATTTAAACGATTTCTTATTGATTGTTTATTTTGTTTAATTTTATACTAATACATAATGGACATAATGAACAAGGGTTGTGTGTGAAGGTGTGACTTTAAGAATTTCAACATTGTTGACTTTCACAAACACGTGCCTAATCCAACTAGAAGGAGCTATAGCTTATGATTTTTTCTAAATTTTTATTATATTTTAAATAATACTTTTTAACAATTTTAAATCTATAAGTACCCTCGTAAAATAATAAAAAATTAATTAAATTTCTAGAAGAAAAAAATCAATTAATAATTATTTTTGCACGTCACATGACATTTTTTTCTCATATCTTCTGTCATATTATCATTTTCTACATCACTATATTGTCATTGTTTAACAGGGACGCTGATGAAAAATAATTCAATTGATTGTACTTTTTAAAGGTGTGTGGAGGGGTAAATTTTGGTAACGGCATTTGAGGAGACATATTTAAATTTTTTAAAAATTTAGACGTTTAAAATAAAATTTTCAAAGATTTCGAGATGTTTAATTTAGAATTTTCAAAAAATGAGGTCTAATTAAAAAAAAAATTAAAAATAACTTATAAGAACTTTTAAAATTTTAAAGAAGGTACTTAATTGAAAATATTAAAATTTTTTGAAATATAATAAAAATATTTTAAAACTTTAAAGTGAGACAAATTAAAATTTTTCAAAATGTGAAAAATTAAATAATAAAATTTTAAAATTATGGAGACAGGGCTCCCATTGGCCCCGTTGTCATCTGCCTCTGAGTATGTGTTGTTTTCGGTTAGGGGTGTTGTCACTGAATTTTGACCATTTTTTTTATAATTATATTTATATATATTATTAGAACTTAAACCAAAAAAAAAATAATAGTAAGAGTCCATTAATAAAGGAGTCCATTTTATATTTAATTATTGGTCCATTTTAATTAAGTAAAGACCCATGATAACCCATTTAGCCCAAACTAATTCTTTTTTCTCCCAAATGGAGGATTCAACCTCAACCATCAGATCTAGGGTTGAAAATTGGATGGTCCGGATCGAATAAAAAAAGAGATGGGGTATGGAGGGCTACCTGCGCCGCCGCGAGCGACGGGCTGGCTCTTCCCAAACTCTCCCCTACTTTCGAACAGCCACTACCGCTGCTCTCCCCCACTGCGAACAATGACGGACACCGTCACCGTTGACGCCAGGAGGTCGACCAGCCCACGCTGAACTCGTTTGCGCCGTCGCCGCCCCTTACCGCCGTCCGATGACGTGCAAAACAGAGGAAGAAGGTTGAAAACCTAACTTGAAAATTAGGGGAAAATTGTCCCAAAATCATTCAAATCTGAGCCAAATCGATTGAAAGTCAACCAAGAATCACATTTTTTGGTCTAATTTTGCTCGATTTTAGGGATTGAAACCCCAAGTTTCCTTGTAGATTCGAGTTCTTGAACCTATATAAACCCCTGCCCCTTTTGTATTTTTCATGAAAGAAATTCATAAGAACGATCCGAATTTCACTAGAAAAGCTTGAGAATTGTCAGTAGAAGTGAGAAAGAAGAAGCTCGAATTTTCCAGTAGCTTTGTAATCGAATTTGTTATAATCAAAGGAAGCATTTTCCATCTCATTTCGGTATTGTTTCTCTCCTTTTTATTTTCAAATTTATTTGCTTTTTGATGTTAATATTGTTGTGATTTTGCAAAATGAACTTTGATGTTTAAAACCAGATTTTTGTTCGAATTAAAACTAAGTTTTTGATCATTTTTGGACTGATTCTTCCAAAACAAATTTAACAAAATTGCACCACCGTCAACAAGCGGTGGCTAGCGCCAATGATAGGCAGCTAGCACGGTGGATGTTCGTCGGTGTTCTTCATTCTTGAAGAACACCAAGATCAATTGGAGTTTTGATCTTTTTCATGTTTGATCCATTTGGACCTAAAAAAAGAATAAAGTGTTTGTAAAAAAATAGGTTTTATACCCAAAAAATGGGTTAATCTTATTCATTAAAACCTTTTCTTTCATCTTTATTTATTTCGAAAATTGAACTTTAAAACTTCACAAATCAGTCCCTTTTTTTTGCCATGGACTTTTTTTAAAAAAATGGTCACCTATTAAAAAAATAAAAAATAACCATACTTTAACCTTTTTCCCCTAAAAATATAAAAAAGAAAAAGAAAATATTTTTTTAAATTAAAAAGTAACTAAAGGTTTTGACCCGATTCCGGAAAGGATACACTTCTTTTTAATTAAATCTCACATCTTAACTCGTTTTTAATTTAATTCATTTCTTGTATATATTAAATTTTGTAATCTAATTATCTTGTTTTATTTCTTTGCTTGCTTGTTTAAAAACAAAAAATTATTAATGCGGTGTCTTACTAAACGGGAATGACGGGTTAGCTCTAGAAGTGTTGGTGGTGATTAGAGTTTATTTTTTTAATAATAAGGCCATTAAAATGAAATTAAATTCATAAATGGACAATAATTTTAACTTTACGTGAATTTATAAACTCCGATATTAAAACGTTTTGTAATCGGCTAGGTACCAATTTTAGATGTTGTGCGGGTGCTAACCCTTCCCCACGCATAATCGACTCCCGAACCCTTTTTCTATGGTTTCGTAGACCAAAATCGTTATTTTAATAAAACAAAACAATTTTATTAAAATAACCCATTTTTAGGTGATCCAATCACACCTCGAAAAAGATTGGTGGCGACTCCGTTGTTTTGTTTTTCAAACGTTGAAAAGCCTCGAAAGAGGGTTGCGATAACTTGGCCACTCCGCTGGGGAAAACTTTTGTTTTTACAAAAAAGAGAGTCGGGCCACAAGTCGATTATGCCTTGTTTTAATGTCAGATTTTGCGAATTCACGTAAAGCTTAAATTAATTGTCCATTTGTGAATTTAATTCCCTTTTACGCATTTAAGATTTGGTTACAAGATCTAAACTCGAGCTTCGCCTCGTTCGATTAAGTAGGGGGAAAACGTTATTGCTCTTGTGGGAATATTGATTCTCTGTATGGGCCTAGTAAGTACCTCCGAGGCTCATACCCTATGTCTTCGTGTGGATACTGATCCTCCGTATGGGCATAGGAATGAGTCCCCTGAGTTGAACTTGATTCCTTTAAAGCCTATAATGGGTGAGAATCAAGGGCCTTTCTACCTTTAGTAGGGGACAGCGAGGACAATTCGGGAACCCTTTTAGAACCGAGCCTTTGTGAGAATCTAGAAGCCCACCCCATTAGAACCATGTAGAAAACTTAGGTTTTAGAGTTCAGTTAAAATTATTCCGTAGGAATAATCCGTGGAGACATGTCCAAAAGTGTTGGAATGCGCTGCCCAGTTACTATTCGTACAATGAAATTATTTTGGACCTTTTGTGTTTATTTCTATTCTTTTAAGTGTACTAATCCTTTCCTTCTTTTTTGTTGTTTTGCATATTCATTTATTGCATGCATCACATATCTAGAAAGGGTCGATTCTAAAGCATGTTACTCAATTAGAAAATAATTTTTCGCAAAGGATAGAAGATTCCTTCAGAAAAAAAGAGAATGATATGAGTACACATCACTGGTCCAAGGTCAACAAGCGGACACATGGAGAACATCGTTCAAGAATGAGACAGAAAGATCTTGGTCCTCGAAAATACCAATAAAAGGGGCAATGACTATTGGTTTACCCGTCTTAGGGACAATGCCATGAGATTCTAGGAGCATGACAAGTTTGACAAGAGTGTCATGACTCAAGACCAGGATGTAGCCAAGCATGTAATGATCTTGATCAAAGAAGCTTCAGCCATGCGCTAGTGTGCTAGGCTAACTGAAGAAACGGGCCCGATACTCATGTGGCTAATCGAAGAGATGAAAGAGCGGGGTACTCGAGCTAAGATGTACTCGTGATATAATTCGGAATATTTTTGCAACAAGGAACTTTGAAATCCAATGAAAAACTATTTCTAGAGTAATACCTCAATGGAATCGATGGCCATTCATCTGCATTCATGCATCTTTTTGTTTTGTTATTTGTCTGCATTAGTTTCTGTGTTTTCATTAATGATCAATGCATGCATACTCGCCTAATAAAAAGATTAATTATGGCAAAGCTTTTTTATTAGCAAGATTCTACTCGAGCTATGACTACGGAGGAAATGTTGACATCTCATGAAATAAACCACAATGGTACCTAAGATAGACTCGATAAGATAGAGAAAGAATTGAAGGAAGAAATGGCACGAGCCTAAAGAAACATTGTCATCCAGATAGCGGCTATATTGGTTTTCAAAGACCCAAAAAGAGAAAAAGTGATTGAAGTCGCTGATGTTTCATCGCCCCAGCCCAGAATGACTAGTCAGACATTTCCACTGAAAAAGAGGTTCCATACCTACGTGGCAGAAACCTCAGCTCATATTCCAGCAAGGTCTAGGATAAATCATGGAGAGAACCAAGGCATTGAGGTTCTTAATAAGTCAGCAGATAGAATGAATAAAAGACTGAAAGATCGCTTTGATAGGCTCGAAGAGATCATCAGAGCCATACAAGGATGAAATATTTATGGTGGCGTAGACACTAGGGATCTAAGCCTAATGTCTGACTTGGTGGTTCCTCCAAAATTCAAACTCCTAACTTCAAGAAGTATGACGAGACCACTTGCCCTTCGGCGCGCTTGACCACGTATTGCTGAAAAATGTCACCACACTTGGGAAATGAGAAACTGTTGATCCATTATTTTCAGGACAGTCTATCAGGGTCTGCTACACGATGGTATACCCAATTAAGTCAGGTTAACATACACAGTTGGAGAGTGCTTTCCTCAAACAGTATGAACATGTGACAAACATGGCCTTAGGAAGGGTTGTACTATAGGACATGGAACCAAAGCCCAACGAGAGCTTTCTCCAATATGCCCAGAGGTGGCAAAGTGTGGCAGCCCAAGTTCAACCTCCATTATCAGAAAATGAGGTTACTCCAATATTCAGAGAGACTTTAAGTGGTCCATTCTATGATTGTATGTTAAACCATACCACCGAAGGTTTTGTAGACATGGTCATGAACGAGGAGTTGATATTGGCGGCCATCAAAAGTGGAAGGCTCGAAGAGGAGGAGTATGACAAGCGCCTATAACTTGAAATCAAGTTTGGATAGACTTCATGCCCTCCTGGAATAATTCTTCACCATTGAAAATAAAGATTTTTCCCAAACGTTGCTGGGGTTATGCCTAGAACCAACCCTTTTTCTTTTGTCCGTGAGCATTAGAGATCTTTTGTAAGGGTTTCTATGTTAATTTACTTGCATTCTTTTTCTCAAGTGGCAAGCATTTCATTTCTTTTCATATTTTCCATCCATCTATCTTCCAAAGTACAGAGCCCCTATTATTGATTGTATAAATGATTCTTGGATCTAATCCTGAGATACAAGGGCAATAAAGAGTGTTCATGATTAATGGGGAGATCCCATTTTGAGTGATTTTCTTCTCAGACATTATTGTTAAGGTATTTGAATGAAGTGATAACTCTAAAACATCTACCAACTGAAGACTGCTTCTTTTCGATGGTATTTGTGTGTGAAATGACATTTGGCATTCCTTCATTACCTTTCACGAAAAAAATGAAAAAAATATCCCTTGTTGTCCCCTTTGAGCCTGGTATTTTTCTTGTAATTTAGCCCTAACCAAGGACCAATCCCCACACTGGGGGGCAAAAAAGATGAAAGGTTGTTTGCAAAAACAAAAAGCAAAAAGAAGAAAAAAAAGAAAGCATATCAGATCAAGCTGAATGTCATGCATTCTAAATGAAAATGACACAAAACACAAAGAAAGAAAGAAAGAAAAAGAAGTAAGAATGAAATTTTGAAAGGCATATGCTAGAAAAGAAAATGAACTCTAGGGTGAGAACCCAAAATGGGCAGTCTACAGTGATCCAGAGAATAAAAGAAGAAATGTTTCATCAAGAAAGTTTGATCCTTGGTTTAATCACCCATAAGTATATATTTGAGCCTATATATCTTTTCCTTGGTAACCTGAGCCTAGCCTACATTACAAGCCTCTAAAGACCATTTGGATCACACATGAATATTTGAGAAAAGTAGTTCGTCTTTAGAACATATTTCGCCTTATTGAGTTAACCTTTCTTCAGGGACCTTAAAACTTCTAATGTCTGATTAAGATTAGAAAAGTGAAAATTGAAATTTGGGGAGTGTGTGAGTCAAATAGAGCCACCTAAAAGCGGGACGCTATCCAGTTGATAGATTTATAAATCATTCATACTATGGATTTTTGGGCATATGACTTTGCTATTTTCCCGTGTTTGTCGTGACCTTTTTTTTCTTTTTCATTTTCTTTTAAATTCTTATTTCTAGCCTTTTCTTGCATCTTACGAGTAGGTTGACATAGATTCATGAAAAGCAAAAGATTTCTTGGTATTGATCCCAACCGTAGGGAACCAGGAGCGAATGTTTGCCATCACATCAGAGAAATGATGAAGTGGCCACAATTGAACCTCAGATTGAATAGGGCATCACCTCGCATGATAAGGAAAGTGAAAATACATGTGTTGCAGAGTGCAAGGTTAACCATGGTGTCAAGTACGACCCAGACATGAGATGAAAAATCCTTAAAATGTGAAAATGGATAAAGTTACGCCCAAGGGGCAAACTGCGCCACCAGTTGGAGCAATTTATGTTGACCGAGGATTCAAGATCCATGACTTTGATAGACGCAAGAATAAGAGATTAAAGCGTCAATATCATTCGAAGACATTCAAGGTGGAAATTCCCCTACAAGCAATATGGAAACTCACAAGAAGCACTAGAGATGCTTGATAAACTGAAGATCTAGAACTTTCAGAGTCACTCAAGAAGGCCTTTCACTCAGTATTGATGTATCAACTAAAATGATAGTAGGATTTGTGCAAATGTGAGACATCTGCGTGCGAAGACCAGATGTTCCCCATGTAGCAAAGAGGTACAAAGAATGAGAATGGTGAAGTAGAGACAATTGAAGAAGTCTGTCCTTCCCACCAGGAATGCAAGATCACTGGAATGAGTGAGAAAATATGCAAAGATCGAATGTTTTCAATAAAGCAAAAAGGAACAAAGAATGAGAATGGTGAAGCAGAAGATGACCATTTAATTGAAGAACGGGAATAAGCAAGGCAGAGACAGTAGAGATGGATGCTTGTCTAGCTAAACAAGTAAAATAAGTTAAAAAGAAAATTCTAAAATGACAAGCATTCATCCCTAGGGGCATGCTCATCATAATCATATTATTTTGTGAAATCTTGGCAGGTATACGAAATCTCTACCAACAAAGAAGAACCGCCTATCTGTTCGGGCATATAGAGAATGAAACCTACTTATCTATTCGAGCATAAGGAGAATAAAACCCGCCTATCCGTTCGGGCATATGAAGAATGGAACATGCTTATCTATTAGAGCACGAGGAGAATAAAACTCGCCTATCCTTTCAGGCATATGGAGAATGGAACATGCTTATCTATTTGAGCATGAGGAGAATAGAACCCGCCTATCCGTTCGGGCATATGGAGAATGGAACCTGCTTATCTATTCGAGCATGAAAAAAATATAACACGCCAATCCGTTCAGGCATAAGGATAATAGAACCCGTCCATCAGTTCAGAGGATGGAGCCTGCCTATCCTTTCAGGCGTAAAGAGAATGAAACCCGTTTATTTGTTCAGGCGTATGGAGAATAGACCATGCTTATCTATTCGAGCATCAGGAGAATAGAACACGCTTATCTATTCAAGCATGGGGAGAATAGAACTCGCCTATCCTTTCAGGCGTAAAGAGAATAGAACTCGTCTATCCGTTCAGACATTTAGAGAATGGAACCTACTTATATATTCGAGCATCAGAAGAATAAAACCGACTTATCTATTCAAGCATGAGGAGAATAAAACCTACCCAACCGTTCGAGCATCAGGAGAGAATGGAGCCGAGCCGCAAATTAGTGATTGGTGAAAATCAATGCCTCATATTCTTTGCTATATCCATGTTTCACTGGAATAAGCAAACAAGGGGCAGCTGTTGCCACTAAATTTTTACCTTTTCTTTTTATTTTTTATAATTATATTTATATATATTATTAGAACTTAAACCTAAAAAATAATAATAGTAAGAGTCCATTAATAAAGGAGTCCATTTTATATTTAATTATTGGTCCATTTTAATTAAATAAAGACCCATGATAACCCATTTAGCCCAAAATAGAGCCCTAACTAATTTTTTTCTGCCAAATACAGGATTCAACCTCAACCATCAGATCTAAGGTTGAAACTTGGATGGTCTGAATCAAATAGAAAAAAGAGAGAGGGTATGGAGGGCCACCCAATCCACCACGCGCCAGGCGTGTGCGCTACACGCTGGCCGGTCTGGCTCCTCCCAAACTCTCCCCTACTTTCGAACAGCCACTGCCGCTACTCTCCCCCACCGTGAACAACGCCGTCACCGTTAACACCAGGAGGTCGACCAGCCAATGTCGAACTTGCATGCGCCATCGCTGCCCCTTACCGTCGCCCGGTGACCTGCAAAATAGAGGAAGAATGTTGAATACCTAACTCGAAAAATAAGGAAAATCATCCCAAAATCATTCAAATCTGAGCCAAATCGAGTTGATTTCGAAAGTCAACCAAGAATCACGTTTTTTGGTCTGATTTTGCTCGATTTTAGAGATTGAAATCCCAAGTTTCCTTGTAGATTCGGGTTCTTGAACCTATATAAACCCCCACCACTTTTGTATTTTTCATGAAAGAAATTCATGAGAAAGGTCCGAATTTCACTAGAGAAATCACTAGAAAAGCTTGAGAATTGTCAGTAGAAGTGAAAATGAAGAAGCTCGAATTTTCCAGTAGCTTTGTAATCGAATTTGTTATAATCAAATGAAGCATTTTCCATCTCATTTCGGTATTGTTTCTCTCCTTTTTATTTTCAAATTTTAATTGTTTTTTTATGTTAATATTGCTGTGTTTTTGAGAAATGAAGTTTATTGTTTAAAACCAGATTTTTGTTCGAATTAAAACTAAGTTTTTGGGTATTTTTGGACTGATTCTTCCAAAAAGGAATTAAAAAATTACACCACCACCAACAAGCGGCGACCGGCGCCGATGATAGGCGGCCAGCACGGTGGATGTTCGCCGGTGTTCTTCATTCTTGAAGAACACCCAGAACAATTAGGGTTTTGATCTTTTTCATGTTTGATCCATTTGGACCTAAAAAAGAATAAAGTGTTTGTAAAAAAATGGGCTTTATACCCAAAAAAAAATTGGTTAATTTTATTCATTAAAACCTTTTCTTTCATCTTTATTTATTTCGAAAATTCAACTTTAAAACTTCACAAATCAGTCCCTTTTCTTTTGGCCATGGACTTTTTTAAAAAAAATTGTCACCTATTAAAAAAAATGACCATACTTTAACCTTTTTTCCCTAAAAATATAAAAAAGAAAAGAAAATACTTTTTCAAATTAAAAAGTAAATAAAGGTTTTGACCCGATTCCGAAAAGGATACACTCCTTTTTAATTAAATCTCACACCTTAACTCGTTTTTAATTTAATTCATTTCTTGTATATATTAAATTTTGTAATTTAATTATCTTGTTTTATTTCTTTGCTTGCTTGTTTAAAAAGAAAAATTTATTAATGCGGTGTCTTACTAAACAAGAATGACGAGTTAGCGCCAGAAGTGTTGGCGGTGATTGGAGTTTATTTTTCGAATAATAAGGCCGTTAAAATAGAATTGAATTCATAAATGGATAATAATTAAATTACAATCACACCTCGGAAAAGATTGGTGGCAACTCCATTATTTTGTTTTTCAAACGTCGAAACGCCTCGAAAGAGAGTTGCGACAAGAGGCTTACTTATTTTTTTCATTACTTTTGGAGGGCTTTTCTATAATTTAAATCTTTTTATTTGTTGTGAGTCGAATGTGCCATTTTTATGATTCCACTCTTACCATTTTAAAAGGGATTGAGTAACTTTTGGTTCTTGAACTTGAGAAATGTTTTCAACTTAATCCGTTTTCAACTTAATCCCTTGTTTCTTTTGGGTTCATATTAGTCCTTGAATTGTTGAACATGAATTTTAGCTCATTTTTAGTCCTTTTGATGACGTAACATATTAAAATATATTGTATAATATAATATTAAAGTATCACATCATCAAACGAATTAAAATAATTTTTAAATAATATGAAAAAGGTACAGTTAAAAATTAAATTCGATTACTATTTTTTTAAAAAAAAATATTTTAACGTTTTGTAGTAATTATGAGCATAAAATGGAGACAAAAGCCTTATTCACGAGAATTTTCCGAACAGTAATAAAAACAAAATTATATTATTATTGTTTACAACATGAAGTTGTGGACTTTTATTATAAGCCACAAAATGAAGATAAATTTATTTTTTTATCAAAAGGTAAAAAAAGAATTTGAATCAACATTGCTCCAACGGTTCAATTACAATCACCATTGTCGTGGTCCATCAAACGGTCACAATAATTTTAGTCACACACCACATGTCATCAAAACACTACAAGTACTATGTAAACAACATATGTAACAAAAATACAAAATTCACATTAAATAATACATAGTACATTAACGATAAAAGTAGGGTGTGAATGAACCGATCGATGAACTTTTCAAGAACTACTCATATAATGTCTGTTTATTAAGCTAAATAAAAGAGTATGTACGAAATTTTTATGTCTGATTGATAAACGAACAACACGAACAAAGTGTATTCGGTTTGTTTATGTTCACGAACAAGCTCGTTTATGCATGTTCCCATTTTCTTTTTATTTTTTTACGTTTTAAATAGTGGTGAATATAAGGATTAAATTGAACACAAGGTAAATTTTGGAGTTCAAACTTAGAAGCCTAAGGAGCTTAAGTACTAGTGGTGTAATTTCACCATTTTGTCTATAAACAAACATATTCGCAAACGTTAAACGAACATATTTATGAATATTAATGAACATGTTCACGAACGTTAAACGAACATGTTCGTGAACGTTACATGAACATGTTCGCAAACGTTAAACGGATATGTTCGCTAACGCTAAACAAACACGAGCACGAACACGATGTTGAAAATTTAAACAAACATGAACCGAGTATGAACACATTCAAAAATAAATAAACGAACACAAACGCAATATTGAAAATTTAAACAAACATGAACCGAACATGAATGCATTAAAAAATAAATAAACGAACACGAAAAGAATCTTGTTGGTTCAAGCTCGGTTCATTTACACTCCTAAATGAAAGTATTTTAGAGGTGTCTATCGAATATAATTCGATTGATATTGTCGCCGGTACAATATATAGGAGAACGTGAGATTAAGTATGTTAAAGTGTTCAAAATCCTCTAATTTACGAGTGAAAATATGTATGAGTAACATAAATATTGTACATAGAATGTTAAAAAATATAATATTAGTTCATGTATCTCAATACACAATATATTTAAATTTTTGTACCTTTTAATATGAGGATGAGATTTTTTTTTGTATATTTGGAAAAAAATTATTTTTATGATAGTTCAAATAAATCTATTAATTTTCGAGGTGATAATTTAATTTTTTAATGTACAATTTGGTACCATATTTATTTTATTCAGATTTTTTAAAACATATTAATTTTACGTCCTCATGTTTATCATACTAATGTCATATCAACTAAATTAAATTCAACTAATACGAACTTAATTAAATAGTTTAACATTAGTTTAAACATATGATGTGACAATTTCAAATGATGTAATATATCCACTTAATCCATTATAGCTTTACTTAAAAGTTGCATTTAATCGATGAATAGAGTATGAAATCAAATTGGACTAAATACAATAGTTTAAGCAACGAATCGATTGAACATGATACATCGTATTTTAAATTAATGATACATCACTTAATTAAATATACTTCGTCAACCAAGCTATGCACTATAATGCAAGGATATTATGATATTTACAACCATTAGTATTGAATCCAATTACTAATTAATCTGAATTGGGTACCGTAAATGTTCATTGTGAGAGCGACTCTCTTAACCTATTTTACTTGTTTATAGTTTTAGAATTCAAACTCTCGCAATATTTTTATCGTACATGAACACATAAAATAATAAATAAATAATATAAATGATACATTATCATATTTTATTTACCCAATTAAATTTAGTTAGATTGACATTATTATTAGATTAACATATGAAGGAGATGATAATAAATATGCTTAAACATTCGATATCAAAGACGAATGTACATTGTGGCTTAGGGTTGTGCACCTCTAAATTTTTTATTAAAAAATATAATGAGTTTTTTAACTTATTTAGACCTCAAAAATTCAATTCATTTAAATTTTATCCTTCTCACTTTTATAATTAATTATACTTTATCATTAATTTTGATTTATGACTTTGTCCATGTAAGTATTGTATAGAAATATATTGTACTAGTCATTAATTAATTCATTAAAAGAAAAAAAACTCTACTTATTGGGTAAAATATATAAATTGTCACTAAACTATCCAAATAAATACAAAAATAGTCATCAAACTTTCAAAAGTTATATATTAGGCATTAAATTTTAGTTTTTGTTAAAAAATAATTACTGGGTCATTAACTGTTATTAAGTGAGTAACGTGACAGTTACGAAAATTTGAATAATAGGACATTGAATCCTCCATATTTACACATTTAATCAATTTAGTGACCATTTTTGTAAATATGAAAGATTAAATGTGTAAATATAGAGGGTTTAATGTGCTATTATACAAATTGTTATAACTTCCATGTCATTTACTTAACAATAGTTAATGGTTCAATGACTATTTTATAATAAAAACTAAAGTTTAATGTCCAATATATAACTTTTGAAATTTTAGTGACTATTTTGTATTTTTTGAAATAATTTAGTAACCATTTGTTTACTTTACCCTACTTTTTTTATTTTTCTTATTTTTTAGTAGAGGGGACATTGTTTCAGAAACTGGCAGATGTTGAAGCAAAAGTTATAATTGGGGATTTCAGTTGTTTTGAATCTTGAAATGCTTTGTTTTCCATCATTATACCTTCCTCCCTACGTGAAGGAAAGAAACACAAACCCGTGTCTCCTTTGCTTTCCAAATCTTTATCTTCACTTCCTTTTCCCATGATTTACAACACAATAATTCCCCCTTTTTTCCCCGTTCAAAGTTTCTCTTTTCTCCTCAGTGTCAGATCCAACACCACCGGGAAAATTCTATAAATTTTCCAAACTTTCTCTCTGATCTGATCAACACCCATTTTCCACAATGCAGTTTCTGATATGGGTTTTGAAGGTTTTAGTCATTGGTTCAGTGCTTCAAGTGTTGCCATTGGCATTACCTCAAACAATCACAAAAGCAGCTTCAAGTTGTTCTGAGGCTGATAGGGCTGCCCTTCTTGGATTCAAAGCCAGAATCTTTAAGGACAGTACGGATAGTTTGTCCTCATGGATTGGGAGAGATTGCTGTGGAGGTGATTGGGAAGGTGTGGAGTGTAATCCAGCAGGGAGAGTCAATACATTGGCATTGCAAAGACCAGTAAGGGACAGTACCCTTTACATGAAGGGTACTTTGTCTTCTTCCCTGGGGAATCTCCAGTTCTTGGAAGTGTTGGTCATAAGTGGGATGAAGCTTATCACAGGTCCAATCCCTGAGAGTTTGTCCAATTTAAGCCGTCTCAAGCAGTTGGTCTTGGAAGACAATGGTCTCCAAGGGAACATCCCTTCAGGTTTAGGGCATTTACGCTTTCTGCAAACACTTTCATTGGCTGGTAACCATTTGAGTGGGGCAGTCCCTCCAAGTTTAGGGAGTTTGGGAAACCTTGTGTTGTTGAACTTAGGGAGGAACTCCTTGACAGGTCCAATCCCTTCTAGCTTCAAAACTCTTGTTCATTTGCAGTCTTTTGATCTCAGCTTCAACTTGTTTTCTGGTTCTGTCCCTGAATTTTTAGGACAGTTTCATAACATTACTTTCATTGACCTCTCCAATAATCAATTCTCAGGACACCTACCTGTTTCAGTGTTCAGTTTGGTCACTTTGTCAGACCTGTCATTGAGCCACAACCAACTCACAGGCAGTATCCCAGACCAGGTTGGCAACCTCAAATCTCTCAATAGTCTGTCATTGAGTCATAATAAGTTTATAGGTCCTATCCCAGCATCTATTTCAAGGTTACAGAAACTTTGGTCCCTAAATTTGTCTAGAAATGAATTCTCAAGTCCTTTACCAGCTATTTCTAGCAAGGGAGTCCCTTCACTTTTGTCTATAGATCTGTCCTTTAACAACCTCAGTTTGGGGACAGTTCCTAATTGGATCATAGACAGACCACTTTCAGATGTTAACCTAGCTGGTTGTAAACTGAGAGGAGCCTTCCCAAAGTTCAGACCAGATTCATTGAGCTCCATAGACCTGTCTGATAACTTCCTTACAGGGAGCATTTCCACTTACTTCACAAACATGACAAGTCTGCAGAAGCTGAAGCTTTCAAATAATCAACTCAAGTTTGATCTTTCAGAACTTGTGATGCCGGATGGGATTTCCGCCATCGATCTCCATTCGAATCAGGTATTCGGGTCGCTCGAGAGCGTTTTGAACAACAGAACAAGCAGCTTCTTGGAGGTCATAGACGTGTCCAACAATCTCATTTCAGGCACAATACCGGAGTTCACCGAAGGCTTGAGTTTGAAAGTGTTGAACATAGGAAGCAACAAGATTGCAGGCCGAGTCCCCGGTTCGATCTCAAATCTTCTTGAACTCGAAAGGCTAGACGTTTCGAGGAACCAGATAACCGGCACCATTCCTACAAGTTTAGGACAACTGGTGAAACTTCAATGGCTCGACGTTTCCATCAACCGGCTCACAGGAAATATCCCGAGTAGCTTATTGGGTATCAAGTCCATGAGACATGCAAACTTCAGGGCAAACAGACTATGTGGGGAGATTCCACAAGGGAAGCCTTATAACATCTTCCCTGCCTCAACTTATGCTTATAATCTCTGTCTATGTGGCAAACCGTTGCAGCCTTGCAAAGGAAAGAAACAAGAGATGAACCAGTGAAATGCCTGACTAAATTTGCCAAAAGTAGATAAACATTCATGGTCTAATTAGCATCCTCACATGCTAGAAAGAGACAGGCCATGTTTAAAATGGTAGTTCTTTTCTCCTTTTTTCATTAGTAATTTCTAGCTCAATTTCATTTAAATATTATGATTATGGAACTTAATTTGTTTCAATATACATGGACACTTGAAATATATATCGAACACATACGCATATCGAATGATCACTCCCGAATTTGAGTAACGTAGGGGACTATGCAACTGACTGATAATCATCTAACACTCCAGCAGTTCTGCTTGCTTTTCAGCTGCAGATGTTGCTTTATATGAACCTTGAAACAAGTTAAATCATTTTCAGCAAATGAGAAAGGGAAAAACCATGGGACCACTAGCTCAATCAAATTTTAAGTTTCAAGAACGAGGTGAATGAAGCTTTACTTCTCATTTTCATTCTGTCAGCATTCTCGGCTTGCTTCAAAGGCTTCTCGTACTCTGCCTTCGAAGTCAAGTTTTGCAAGTTAACCAATAGCTAAATTCCGAACGACAACCGGTAGATTTCTTCTGAATGAATCGAAAGATCCATCAACACATGGACTTTCATTTCTCACCACCTTCATTTGCAATCTAAATTCTATCAATCAAAATCTTAATAACTAATTAAAAGCAAAGACGACACTTCCTATGATCTCTTGGATGGCTGTTTAGGAGTTGCAGTGGTCTGTTTCAAGGTTGAGGGGCAAGTCCTTACTTGTGCTCATCCTTAAATTGGCCTGAAATCTTTCATCTACCTGGTTTGGAGACAAAGAAATGCAAGAGTTTTACAATGGCATGCTGCCAGGGTTTTAAATAGTGGTCAGTGACCGCTATAGCGACCGTTATATAACGATTTTGGCATAATCTGAAATTGCGATTCCTATAACTTTTTTTGTCTGCAATAACAATTGTTCTTTGAAAAATTCACGATACCAGTAATGACCGCAATAGCATCTGTTATATCCGCAATCACAATAAATATAAGGCACCTAAAAACTCAACCACAATCGCAATTTAAATCCATCAGGTGATCAGATTGTTGCTAATATTGAGGAGATTGTTGCTGTTAGATTAAGGAGTAAACACATTAATTTTAGTGATACTTGAAATTGGAGCCTTTGTATAGAGTGAAATTTGGTATAGGTCTGTAAAGATTTGTTTTGTTGAACTGTTGTATTGGTGGCAGCAGGTTCTTTTTTTTCTTCCTTTTACATAAATAAAATGCAATTTATCAAAAGCAATTTATCAAAAGAACGACACTTCTAAAAAAAAGCAAGCAAATAAGAATGGCACATAATTTTATGTTAGAAGAACGAACTTATAAAATCTTAAATAGGTAAATTTATAAAATTTTAAAAAGGACGAAAATAATTTTTAATAAAAAATACATAAAAATTTCTAAAAATATTTAAATCATATATAAATTTTAAATTTTTAAGGGGCGACTAGGGATGGCAAATGGGCAGTGCGAGTGTAGATACCCCCTCTCCTATATCCATACCACTTAAAATTTTTATATTTACCACTTATCCACCACCCACGGCGGGTACTATTTTTCAAACTCACACCCGTCAAAAGCGGGTACATTCTCAAATTCACCCCACACCCATTATCTAATTGGATGCCCACCCCAACCTGTATCGGCTCATACCCACCGGTACTCACTTGACAAACATCCACTAATATCGAAATATGTAAAAACAAACCATAAACTTGCGTAAAAAAAGTAAAACTTCACATATTTTACTGATTGATCAAATAACTATAGCTAACTTAACTAAAACGCATTTACGCCGATATAAATTTTACTTAACTATATCTAACTAACTAACGTAACGGCGGTAGACAATTATAAAGAACGTTTATAACCTTAGATTTGGTTAAATTATAAGGCACGTCTTTTATAATTTTAGGGTTTATAGAATAAGTTGTGAACTTATTCTTAAATTCATAATAATCCAAAATCATATGATGGGTAGTTAGTGAACGGGACGGGCGGATGTGGGGCGGGTGGATACAGTACGGGTAAGGTCTCAAATCTATCACCTACCCACTACCCACAGCGGGTATGACTTTCTACATCCACACCCGCCCACTACCCACCAAATTAATACCCATCCCCACCTAAACTAGAGTGGGTGCGGTACAAAACTATACCCATCTAACATCCCTAGGGGCGACTGCTCCTCCATCCTGCCGCGACTAAAACTTTTCGAAGGTTTCCCACTTTTTATAAAAAAATTGATTGAAGGGAAAATTTTGAAGAGAAAAAAACTCGTATTTTGAAATAAAATCTGGAGTCGCCACCGGTCATTTGGATAAGGTAGACCGACACCGAAAAATAAAACCAGAGATTTAAAAAGGTTTCGAGAGTCGGTTACGTATGGGGAAGCATTAGCACCCCACAACGCCCAAAAGTAGTACCTAAGGGTTCGTATCGTGAATGCAAAGAAAATCTAAAATTCGATTTAATTAAAATCTAATCCCTAAAAATGCATAAATGCATGAGCATACGAATAACCTATCCCGCAACCCACGATACCAAAGGAGATGACGCCCAAAGACTTGGGACGACACTCCCACTAGGATATCGGGACCTCGAGTACTAAACTTGACAATTGTGATAAATTAAACATGGCATTTTAATAAGTATGAACAAATACATATGATAAAAAATGCATGAGCAATAGAACAAATGCATGAGTTAAACATAATATGTAAGATAACATGAATAAAATAAAAATAAAGAGCGACCACATATGTACAACGGTATAGTAACATAAAAAAAACAGATAATATATAGTAATGAATATAACTAACAGTAGGTATAGTGAAATATACACACATGTATTATAAACATATAAACATAGATTTTTGTTTTTGATAAAACATATAAACATAGATTAAAAATATAGAAAAAGTGTTCGTATATATATTACACACACTATAAAGATATACATACATATGTGTATATAATAACATAAATGTGGAAACAGAACAATCATTCCAAGCTTATACGGCAAAAAAGGAAACAAATAATAAAATATAAAATGCAATAAAAATTTAAGAACAAAACAGTAATAACATACTAGGGAGAAACGGAAAGAAAAAAAAACATAAATTACTACGAATAAATAGAAACAAAGACGGACTGGTGTCGTTCATCGGAGCATTACCCTCGGTCACCTACAGCAACGGTTGCTCCTAATGGAAAAAAAAAGTAACCTTTTTGTCTATTTTTTTTACTTTAGAGATTTATATTTTTTATGCATGCAAATTGAAACTGAAAATATTTTTTGTAAAGTTTTCTCTCTTTTTTTTCGATTGATGATAATTTGAGTTATAATTGGGCTTTTATATCATTTATATCTGATTTGTTGTTTACAAAAATAAACAACATTAATGCATATACTGTGGCTGATTCTTGGACTCTGATATTCTCTCCTTTTTATATTGTTCTGTCTAATCGGTGGTTGGAGAGAGGACGGTGGTCGTACGATAGCCGTACGACGGCAGCAAAATTTTCGGCGATGGCGCCACGTAGACGAAAAAGATAAAGAGTCGGGCCTGTAGGCGCATAGGAGCTGAGCGGTCGCAGCGATGTGTTGTACGCGCGCGCGATAGTCCAAGGGTCTTTCCCCATCTTGCATCTAGACCGTTGGATAAAATCTGAAACAACAGTCAGATCTTGACGGCTGCAAGAAAAAAAAAAGGCATATCAGATTTAGGTTTAGGGTTTTTTATTAGGATTTTGGGCCAAACAGGCCTATGTAATTAAAGTTTGGGTTTTTATTTGTAAATGGACATGAACAATTAATTAATTAGGTTTTATTATATTATCAGAGATGTTTAATTAATTTTTTTGTTTTAAATTTTTTTCAAATAAAATTAATAATAATAGTAAATAGTAATAATATTAAACAACAATAATAATAGGATAATAATGTAAAACCCGGATAAGCCTATCCTTGAATGAGAATATGTGAGTAAAAATATCTGATTTTTGCAGATTTCTTTTCTTCATTTCGGTAGGATTTTCAATAACTTGAGTGTCTTGATTTATAAAAGAGAGGTAAATCCTATTAATTTTTTTCTATTGTAATTATACATTATTAATTTTTTACGTAAGTGCATAAAAAATCTTTGAATTATTCGAAAAAAATAATTAAGCGATGAATTTTTTTCACTAGTCTTTGAATAAAAAAATAATTAGTTAAGTCTTTTGATCAACTTCAGATTAATTTGTACAGTGCGTCATGTCATAGTGTTGTCATTTTAAAAAAAATAAATTTATTTTATTTTTTTTGAAAATCCTAATAAAATCTATATAAATCTTATAAAAATATTTTTAAAAAATACAAATGTCACAGGATATAACTGTAGTGTGTCTATTTATTAGGTTCAATTGGATGTAAAAAAAATATGGGCTTTATTGACTTTTTTCCTAAAAAGGGACTTCTTATGCCGTTAAGCCTTAATTTTATTTAGATATTCATTTTTCTAAAGAACCTCTACTTAAGGAAGAGGAAAGGAGATTGTTCCTATTTGGATTAAAACTCATGACCTAAAAAAATTAAATATCAACATGAGTCTTTAATCATTTGCTCAAGTTGTTTGACATTTATAAACATTTATATATGACGATATTGACATGTGTACTTATAAACATTTCATTTAGTTTAAAACATAAGTTTTAAATTTTATCTTCCAACTCTAAACCATCATCAGTCTCTCAAATTTCAATCACACTTCTAAACATGTTCAAACTTACCATACTTGAATTTTTACACTAACAACTATAGATAATATTTTTTACCTTCAATATACAATAATTATATGGAAAATACACAAGACTTCCAATTTTAGATTTTAGAGTTTAGAGGTTTAGGTTGTAGGATGTAAAATTTAAGATTTATGATTAGAATTTAGAGTTTAAGGTTTAGGTTTTAGGGTGGTAGGGTTTAGAATTTATGTTTTAGACTTTATAGTTTAAGTATGAAGAGTTGTGTAATTTTTTTACACAACTTGTGTTTCAAAATATAACTCATTATATTATGGGTAAAATTTTTGTAACACCCTTAACCGGCTTAGGAGATAAACCGAGCTAAGAAGCATTACAAGCAAACAAAGCATAGCAACTAACATTCAAAGAATGAGTACATACGTAGCCAAGGCAGATTACAATACTATTCAATACGATTTCAATTACCAAGTCTTTCATTTGTTTTCAAAGATAACTTTAGTTTAGCTTTTAGAACTCTATTAGTTCACTAACATGTTTAACTAAGCTAGTTTTTGGCATACTCCATTGAAAAGTGAGCCTTAAGAATGCCCTTAGCTTGGTTTCTACTTCCTTTCTATTACTTCCAACTTAACCTTATTCATTCTAGAACTTCTTTTTATAAAAGTATCAATAAAGAACCATAGATCACATTTTTAAACCTAATTCGAATGTTAAAAGAGAATTAGACAACAAACAACTCGTTAGATTTTATTAACGTGTCATACACTATTCAAGGCATTGTCAAATAGTCTAACTCTTTACACATAACATGTTAAGCTACTTTTAAACATAATAAAGGATACAAACACAATGATTACACCAAGCCACATAACCTAATGCTACTTGAATCAAGCATAACAAGGATTTCTATATACTTAAACATACAAGCAACCATCTTAAGATCGTGACAAGCATTTAAGCCCACACAATAGACTCATTCGAACCACATGGATACCACATTCATACATCCTTGACCTTAATTCATTGATTAACCAAAACACTCTAACCAAGTCTTAGTTAATCAAGTTCTACAAGTATTAGATAGGCCATTTACCATTATTACAGTATAATACCAATTTTCAAAAGGTCAAATTTTAAGACTTAAGCCTAACCCAATACTCAAACCATTGAATTCTTTTCCAGTCTCATTCGCATAGCAATACCATATACGCATTCATAGACATATTACTAATTGATCCTTATAACTGTCAAACCAATCAAACATCATAACCACCATAATTCAAGCCACAAGCAACCCTGGAGCATATTAAGGCCCATTACATAAAGTGTTAAATACTTATAAAGCTTATATACATATGTGACCAAAAAGGGTGACCTAAATGCACTACGCATACATATCAACTATATGCCACCAACTAGGAGTTCTTAAGAGAGATTACAAAACATACTTCTTGACACTTGTGATCTCATCCAAGCTTAAAGGATAATCGTAAGCAAATTTTACCCTGAAATGTAATGAAAGAATAGAGTAAGTGTACACTTAGTGAGGTGGCTTAAAGTAACTAAAAGAATGAAACAAAAATATATCCTTTCACCAAAATATATCAAGTTATGCATGCTTCTAACTTGAACATGAATCAAGCTATCTTGGATTAAACCATTCGAACAAGCATGTTCCACCATCCAAAGGGATATACAAGATTCATTTATTTATCATAAGCATGTACCATCATCTAAAGGGATATACAAGATTCATTTATAAGCTTATTACTTATCACGCAAGTTATTAAAATGATTCATGAATTTAACTTGTAAATTTGATTATTTTTCTATAACATGGCCTTGGGAATCAAGTAGCCTAGGTACAAAAATCCCCATCCAACTGTCGCCAAGTATAGTACTCAAAGTACTTGATCAATCCCTCCTACTGTCGCTAAGTGACCATAAAACATCCCTCCTATTATCGCCTCATAAGGACCATAGTCTAGAACCGTAGTCCAACCCAACACAAGCTCTACGGACTTTATGGCATGCCAACTATACCTATGACTAACTCGAAACCAAGGCTTTTCATTTAAATCTTATCTTATCAGAATCGTCGTTGAGCTTAGCTCCTTATTCAAAAAAATCAAGTAACATGATTCATTCATATCAAAGATGAGTATAGCTCCAAAATCATATAATCACATAAGCAAGACTTATGACTTATCATATCAATCATACATGACCACATGTATAGTTTTCAAATAAATCATTCATTCAACCCAGTATTGCATATTATAGGGTACTTTACAATTAAGTACTCACCATGAATCCAAGCTTAAGCGTATGGGCATAACTTAATTTAATGGAGAAGCATTATAAAATGAAATAATTAAGGGTGCTCGGAATAGTTTCAATCCTATCCCGAGACTTTAAACTACCCTCACAAGTATTCCAACTATGCTTGGTCTCGTATCACTATTCCCGACTGCATTTCTACAACTTTACCAGTTTTGATTTTAGCTTCCTCTATTACCTCTTGGTCTAAACACAACAATATAACATGTATTAAAGTTTATTCCATTCCAAATAAACACATCATTTAACATACTATGCATCAACTCTATTATACTTAATATTTCCTTTCATTGTAGTATCAAAAATCTTACTATCAAGATTATACACTTTTGCAAACAAAACAGTCCCTTATTAAGATGCAAAACTGTCCAATTTGAGTTGTAATTCAACCATCCAATTAAGCTTATAAAGCAGCCCCTTAATAGCTATAAAACAGTTCCCCCAAAACTAATTTGCGAGCAGTTCAATTTACCCAAAACAGTCTCGAAACTAGGTTCATACAGCAGTGCATTTGTAGTTGCAAAAACAGTCCCTGAACTTTGCAAAACAGCCCATAAGTTTCAGATTTGCAAAACATTTTATTAAACTCTTCAAAACAGTCCCTATTTCTTGCAAAACAGTCCATTTTGAGTCTTTACAACTGCCAGATTTTTAGTGTATTAAAACCGTCCAATTTATTCATAAAACAGTCCCCAATTTAGTTTGTAAAACTGTCCAATTTCCATTACAAAATAGTCCCCATTTTATTTTTATAAAACAGTCTCAATTTACTACAAAACAACCCATATATCATATAACTAACTACTTAACTACCAGTAAGAAGTGTGACTATATGTAAGTTCTGACCTCTAACATAACTCATTCAATCCAGTAATGAATTAAGACCACCAAACTATTCCTAAAACACAAAATGGTCATGTAACCTATTATCAGTTTAGATCAACAAAATTTCCATACTAGCATAATCCGCATATAACACATTAACTTACTAATCCAATACCTTAATTAGTTCTACAAATTCATAGAAATTTCAAGGCTACTCCAATTCGAATTCCTCTAACAATTTCACAAGAAGCATGACAACTTTAAACATACAGTTTGGATAGTCTAAATTTGTATCCTAAGATTGTTCTCAAGCAAGTCCAACAACAATGATACTCATGGAATACATATAGCTAAATTCTCAAGCTTCAATTCAATCTTAAAATTGAGTAGTGAAATTCTTACCCCCTTCTCTAAGCCCTTCGAAGGATTTCTTAGGATAAACTCGCAATTTGAGCTTAACCATTAATTTAGACTACTAACACTCAAATTTACCTAGCAAGCTTTCTCTCTCTCTCTCTCTCCTAATATCCATGGAGGTTCGGTTGTTTTTTAGGAGGAAGATGATGGTGTTTCAATCCTCCTCCGAAAACCGAGTTCTCCCTTAAACACATGGCCTAATTGGTTGTGATATGTGTACAAGCTCCCAAGAAAAGAATCCTTAGCATGCAATCATCAAGTTTTATAAAATTTTCAGTTTAGTCCTTTTTGTATTTAGACACTCACTTTTCAATTTTTTAATCCGGTCCTAATATCACTTAATTGTAAATCGAACTTCATCACAAAGCAAGTCAAAACAATTCTATTAGCATTTGGTTTAACAACATACTTCTAGACCGGGTTTTGGTGTATTACAATTCTCCTTCCCTTAAAAGAAATCTGTCCTCGAATTTTTATCTGAGGTGAATGGGTGAGGATATTGTTCTTCTATAGTTTCCTCAGGTTCTCAAGTTGCTTCCTCATTATTATGATTTCTCCATAACACTTTCATGAGAGGAACATATTTATTACGAAGTATTCTAACTTTGCCATCCAAAATCTGGACTGCTTCTTCTTCATAAGATAAATCCGGGTTAAGTTCCACTTCTTTAGGTTCTAATACGTGGGATGGATCTGACCGATATTTACGAAGCATGGAGACATGAAATACGTTGTGTATCTTGTCTAATTCATTTGGGTGAGCCAAACGATATGCAACAGGACCAATCATTTCGATAACCTCAAAAGGTCCAATGAAATGAGGGCTAAGCTTTCCCTTTTTCCCAAATATGAATACTTCCTTCCATGGAGAGACTTCTAGAAACACCTGATCTCCCACACTATTGAATATCTCTCCTTTTTAAATCAGCATATGCTTTTTGTCTATTGAAGGCTTCTTTTAGTCTACTATGAATAACATGTACTTGCTCCTCTGTTTCTTAGAGCATGTTAGATCTTAAGACCTTGTTTTCACCTAATTCTGACCAACACAAGGGAGTTCTACATTTTCTTCCATGTAAAGCTTCAAATGGGGCCATTTGAATGGATGTGTGATAGCTATTATTGTATGCAAATTCTACCAACGGTAGGGATTTCTCCCAGTTCTTTCTGAATTCTATTACACAGGCCCAAAGTATGTCTTCAAGAATCTGGATCAACCATTCGAATTGACCATTTGATTGAGGATGGAAAGTTGTGCTAAGATTTGTTTTAGTTCCCAAAGCCTTTTGCAAGAAATTCCAGAACCTGGTAGTGAATCGAGGATCCCGATCCAAGATTATGGAAGTAGGAACACCGTTCTGACGTATTACTTCTCGAGTATACAACTCAGCTAATTGATCCAAGCTCATGCTCATTCGAATGGGTATGAAGTGGCCTGGCTTAGAAAATCTATGATTATCATCCAGACTGCATCATTCTTCCCTAGGGATCAAGATAAGCTACTTACAAAGTCCATAGTGACACGATCCCAAATTCACGAAGGCAAAATGATGATTTGCAAAAGTCCTGTATGGACTCTGTGTTCAGCTTTAATCCTCTGACAAGTTAGACACTTGGATACGTACTTCATGATTCTTGATTTCATCTTTGGCCACCAATATAGATTCTTCAAATCCTTATACATCCTTACAGATCCTTGATGGATTGAAAATAGACTATTATGAGCTTCTTGAAGCATTTCCCTCTTTAGGGTTTCATTATTTGGTACACAAACTCTATTTCAAAAATAGAGTAAACTATTAGGCTTCAAGTAAAAAGTTTGAGTTAGATTCATCTTTTATCTTAAGTAAAATGTTCTGAAGCTTGGGATCTATTTGCTGGAGTGTCTTGATCCTCAAGATCAGGTTGGATTGAACTTGAAACTCGGCTAAGAGCTTTTGGCCCTTTTGTAATCTAAAATGTACATGGATCGCAGTAGGAGTTGTAACATCCCTAAAACCGGTCTAGTCGAAATCAGGTTCCAGCAATCAGAAACCCTACACCGAAAAGTCTAAATGATTGCATATGTTGGTTAATTTCATTGATAATGGACCTTACTAGAGTCTAAAGTCAAATTAGGGACCTTATTGTAATGTTTGAATATTGAAACTAAGCTAGGCGTATTGATACAGTAGTCCCTGTATCAATACGGCCCAACCATTTTTAACTAACTTACAGAAATTGAGCTAGCCATATCGATACAACCATAGGTGTATCGATACAAGTGCATGTTTAAAATTGTTTTAAGGACTAAATTAAGAATATTGAAATTTAGGGATGAGTCACCTTCCTGTTTGCACCCCCACGTGATGTTGGTTATCTTTTGTCCTAAAAAGATGACAATTTGGTGGTGATTTTAAATTGTGGAATTAAGAATTTAGAATTTAGAAACAAGTTTCCTCCCTTAGAAGGAAACCTTCCTATTGGCTTAAGGAGAGGTGGTGGACGGATAAGGTTTTAGGCAATGATAATGCCTTGGAAAGTTACAAGAATAACTAAAGCCTTTTTGCAAAAGCTTACCGAATTCACCATCATCTTCAATTGTTTCATCTTTTGTTTGATTAAGCATACACCTCCATTGTAATCCTCTCCACCAAACTTAAGTATACACCTCACTTATTGAACTCTTTAAACTCAAGCTTTCCTTGATTCTATAGTCCCATTGCATAGCTATTGATTGGGTAAGTGGAAACCCTTACTCTATTATCGATTTTATTGATTATTGAATGTCTAATTTCAAGTTGTAATTCTCAAGCTAAACTCTTGTTTCTTAAGTTTCGATTTTTGAATCTATCTAATAGCTTATGGCTATTTTAAGCTTAGAAATGAATATCGACATGTATAGTTTTCAAATAAATCATGCATTCAACCAAGTATTGCGTATCATAAGGTACTTTACAATTAAGTACTCACCTCGAATCCAAGCTTAAGCGTACATGCATAACTTAATTTAATGAACAAGCATTATAAAATGAAATAATTAAGGGTGCTCGGAATAGTTTCAATCCTATCTCGAGACTTTAAACTACACTCACAAATATTCCAGCTATGCTTGGTCTCGTATTACTATTCCCAATTGCTTTTCTACAGCTTTACCAGTTTTGATTTTAGCTTCCTCAATTACCTCTTGGTCTAAACACAACAATATAACATGTATTAAAGTTCATTCCATTCCAATCCAAATAAACACATCATTTACCATAGTATGCATCAACTCTATTATACTTAATATTTCCTTTCATTGTAGTATCAAAAATCTTACTATCAAGTTATACACTTTTGCGTACAAAACAATCCCTTATTAAGATGCAAAATTGTCCAATTTGTGTTGTAATTCACCCTTCCAATTAAGCTTATAAAGCAGCCTCTTAATAGCTATAAAACAGTTCCCCCCAAAATGGTTTGCATGAAGTTCAATTCACCCAAAACAGTCTCGAAACTAGGTTCATATAGCAATCCATTTTTAGTTGCAAAAACAGTCCATGAACTTTGCAAAACAACACCTAAGTTTCAGATTTGCAAAACAGTTTATTAAACTCTTCAAAGCAGTCCATATTTCTTGCAAAGCGGTCCATTTTGAGTCTTTAAAACTGCCAGATTTTTAGTGTATTAAAACCGTCTAATTTATTCATAAAACAGTCCCCAATTTAGTTTGTAAAACTGTCCAATTTCTATTACAAAATAGTCTTTGTTTTATTTTTATAAAATGGTCTCAATTTATTACAAAACAACCCCTATATCAGATAACTAACTACTTAACTACCAGTAAGAAGTGTGACTATATGTAAGTTCTGATTTCTAACACAACTCATTCAATCCAGCAATGAATTAAGACCACCTAACTATTCCTAAAACACAAAATGGTCATTCAACCTATTACCGGTTTATTTCAACAAAATTTCCATACTAGCATAATCCACATAGAACACATTAACTTACTAATCCAATAACTTAATTAGTTCTACAAATTCATAGAGATTTCAAGGCTACCCCAATTCGAATTCCTCTAACAATTTCACAAGAAGCACGACAACTTTAAACATACAATTCAGATAGTCTAAATTTGTATCCTGAGATTGTTCTCAAGCAAGTCCAACAACAATGATACTCATGGAATACATATAGCTAAATTCTCTAGCTACAATTCAATCTTAAAAGTAAGTAGTGAAATTCTTACCCCCCTTCTCTAAGCCCTTCGAAGGATTCCTTAGGATAGACTCACAATTTGAGCTTAACCATTAATTTAGACTACTAACACTCAAATTTACGTAGCAAGCTTTCTCTCTCTCTCTCCTAATATCCATGGAGGTTTAGTTGTTTTTGAGGAGGAAGATGATGGTGTTTCAATCCTCCTCCGAAAATCGAGTTCTCCCTTAAACACATGGCCTAATTGGTTGTGACATGTGTACAAGCTCCCAAGAAAAGAATCCTTAGCATGCAATCATCAAGTTTTATAAAATTTTCAGTTTAGTCCTTTTTGTATTTAGACACTCACTTTTCGATTTTTTTAATCCGGTCCTAATATCACTTAATTGTAAATCGAACTTCATCACAAAGCAAGTCAAAACAATTTTATTAGCATTTGGTTTAACAACACACTTCTAGACTGGGTTTTGGGGTATTACAATTTTGATACACAAGTTGTGTAAAACTAATCTTACACAAGCATGCATTTTTATACTATAAAACTCAAATCTTAAATTTCTAACCTCAATCCTAAAAAACTAAACCCTAAACCTTATACATTATACCCTAAATTCTAAACACTAATATTAAATTCTAAATCCTACAATTTAAACCCCTAAATTTTAAACCCTAAACTAAAATTTTAACTTATAAAACTAAAAGGCACATGTAAATTAAAATTTACACGGCCTGTATATCAAAGTTTTTTCATTATATTATCTAAACCCCTCATCACTCAAAATCCAATTATAGTGAACGCTCAAACATACTGATCTTACTCATTCTATCAAATGTACTAACGGCGATTTCAATTGAATTATATTCCATCCACAATTAAACATGATTTCTTAAGCTTTATAACATAAGATTGTACACCTTTTTTGACAAAAGGAAACGTGAGAAATTCATTAAAGGGAAGGCATACAACCTAAATAGAAAGCCATGAAAGCCATGCAGGGCACAAGCCTCACATGCTCATACGACTCACCCAAAAGCACAACACGTCGAGCATGGATAGCATCGACAAGAACAAAGAACAAACTGCAAAACATAAACCATAACTGACTGAAAACTAAAATGAAACATAAAGGAAAAGGGTTAACGATCCACAGATGGAAAACGTGACTCCGAATTCTCCTATGCGAGAGCTTCGAGAGAAGGCAGGCTCCCCCTCCCATAAGGGTAGAAGGTCTTGTCATCATATTCAAATAAGGAGCAAAGCCATCTACGGCGTAACCTCCGGCGGTCACCAATCCTTCAACGGGGAACAACGAAAGGTGAGAAACGCCCAACATCAGACCAACAACAATATCAAGAGGGCACATAGAAGAAGATAGCTCAGGATCACAAGCAAGCATAAGAAGAGCATTGATCATGGGGGAGGGTAAGTCACCAACGCCAAGCTCAACCCCTTTCCTCTACCGAGCAAGATAGACTCCTGGCAATTGTAGATACCCTTGGTTTAGGGTATCTGTGTTTATAACATTATTTGAAGTTGAAGCCGAGCTATCAACCTTCCTTGTATTGGAATCACCATCGTTAATTAGCTCTAAAGGATCATTTGTGATCAACATATGATCATTAACATTAAGGGAAGGAATTTCAGAAACCTTGAAACCATAAGGATCTTCTCCCATCTCAATAATTCCAATCTCATCGAGAATAACACGAGTAAACTCCCTGACATGCTTCTTTCTTGCAGTGTACTTAATTAGGGTAAGCCTTTTCTGGCCAAACGAGTGTACTCTCTTTGCGGTTTCCAATCGATTGATGATGGGGGAAGCTTTGGTGATCGGGGTAGGGAAAAAAGCTAATTGCAGCACATCCTCACTTGCAATAGGATCAAAGCCTTTAGCACACCAGCTTCCAGGGGATTCTTGATAAATTCCTTTTGAGATAAGGTGAAGAAGTTAGAAACCGAGAAAGGCTCAGGTTCTTGGACACACGTTTTCTTTTCTTGGGTGAACTGACATCTATGTTCTGCAAGCCTATAACAAGAGCTTTCCCTAAAATATCCACCGAGAATGTTTGGATCAGATCTTGTTGCTTGGACGAAGGAAGTTGGAAAGGAACAAGATCATTTGCAGTGGGATGTGGATCATCAATTTGCTTTCCCTTAATTCTGGGATTGCAGCAGTCTTTTGGATATGCTTTTGTGTAATCACTCTTCTTGAGGGCTAGGTACTGGCTTTTGTCTGAGTATAGGTCTAAGACGTTGTCACTGTCATAGATTTGCTTGACAGAACCTTAGACCTGGCGTGTTAGAAGCTCCAAAAAATTGGGACTTTGATCTAGAATGTACTCCTTCTTCTTCCCTGGTAAAGTGAGAATTGGGCTCTCTCATTGCCTGAAAACACCTTGCTTCCGGTGGTAACCTTCTTGCAAGTTGGGAAGCCCTGAGCCATGGGCCATAGAGAGGTGCTCTTGAATATTTTGTCTCATCGAACCAGCATTCTTTGACAAGGTGGCCCAATCTCCCACAACTATAGCAAAAATCAGGAATTCGTTCATATTTGAACTTGATATAAGGGGTTGAAATTCATTCCTTTGCAACTTGAAGCCAGTTTTCAGTGGATCTTCAACTCTCATAGCCACCTTGAAAGCAAGTTGACCATCCCAAAAAACCTTCTTATCTGGACCTAAGTTGGAACCAAAATATTTGGGAAATAGCTTCCCTATCTTTTCAGCATTCTCTCTGGTGACCATAGCCACTGGAAGGTTGTGGATTTGCACCCAGAATTCATCTAGGGAGAAATCGATTTCTTCTAGTGCTGCTTCACGTGGCCATTCTTTCAGGATTAGGAGCTTGTTCTGAACAGCCCAAGGCCTTTGCCTCTGCACTCTATTTTTATCCTCATCCGATGCAAAAACAAACGGGAACAAATTTCTTTCCAGATCATGACATTCAAGCTCTTTGCATTACTAGGCTTTTTTCAAAATAACTAAAAAGGTATGGTGTTTCACATAATAGTTTGAGAGAATTTTTTCTACCAAGGCATGATTTTTTATAAGCAAGTTGACTTCTCTGTCTTTATTGAAGTCGAGAGCAATTTGACTTGGAATGTTAAGATTCCCAGAGGAGTTAATGTTGTTGCCGTGAGTATTTTTAGGGGAAGAATTAATGGACTCGAGTAGTTGTTTGCTCCATGAAGATGGAAAAGGGAAAATACACACGGAAGCAAAAGCAGAGAAAGCAAGGAGAAGAGAGCTTTTCTATAAGATTGTACACCTTGACTGTCAGTTACACAGATTCTCAAATGCCTTTTGCCTGAACTATAAATCAAGTTAGATTTCTTCTTAAAATTGCTGTAACCTCCATTTCAAAAGGAAAATCTTTGATGCGCAATAATTATCCACATTAAATCAAAATCCCAAATCGGCAAAAATACTTAAAATTTTGATGCTTTGTCACTCCCCATGGTTCTCTTCCCTGTCCGAAACGCCGCCGTTTCCTCCCCCGTTATTTTTTTCTTCTGAATTTTCTCAGATTTTCAGTTGAACGCTTCGCAAACTTCGCAACTTGTGAGAGCAGTTCCACCAACTGTACCTTTGTAGAATGAAGAATCATAACCAAAGGTAGGGTTTTCTCTCTCTTTTTTTCAAATTTAATCGATTTGATTAAGTTTTTAATTTACTTTCCTTTATTTTTTGTATTAATATGTTATTTGTTGTGAATGTATCTCACTGGTTTTATTAAGTTTGAAAGTTTTTGAATTAATATGAAATGATATTGCTTACTGGCTTAGTTCCTCTTTTATTGTGGGTTTCTGTTCTTGCATGGTTTATTTATTTGTTTGATTTTTTTTTGAAACATTTTATTTTTTGATTTTAGGTTGGAAGCAATGGTGCTGTTTAGTTTTGAAAAGAAAATTGGAACTTTTTGATGAGTCTTGATTGATTTAAAGCATATGATTTGCCTAGAGGGTCTGATAAGAAATGCCCATTTTAGTAGAGGGGAATTTGTTGAGGAATCTGGAAAAAAATAATTTAGGAATTATATAGGTTGTGAAGTACAAAAATAGTAATATTTCAAGGAATTGGTCTTCTGTTTATCATATGGAAATTAAAAAATGAGCAACTTTTTTGGTTTGAATAAAAAGCAGTAGCCGCTTTCCGATGAACTCGCTTAGAATTTAAGGTTCTGTATTGTGCTGTTGGCATATTCATACTCTGATTAGAATTGAGCTTACTTCCTGATATCTTGGTCCTGCTCCAATAGCATGTATTTTCTACTGCAGCAACCCTAGATAGCTAATTCTTGAATAATTTCAATAACTTAAGATTGTTAGTGAAAATGGGTGGATTTGCAACTTAATTTCAATATGCTCATCCTGGCGAGCGGAATATTCAGTATTTTTTTGGAGAGGGGGTTGGGCTGTAAATGCTAGTGCCCCAAAGTCAACGTTGCTACACTGATTATTTCTTGCCACAGGTTGGGTTTCCTTTGAGGAATCTGCTTTCTACATCAATTGAGAGGAAACTAATAACCTTTTCAACTCTAATGGCTGCTGTGAATCCAATAGACATTAGTTCTTCTGATAGTGAGTTTGAAACAGAAGATGTTGGAGATAGAAATGCCTCATCTTCAAGGATTCTTCCCCAATGTTCAGTTACAAATGGCACTAATTCAAGGAGTACTGGTTAGTTTGTGTTTCGACAAATTACCATTTTAAAGCTCAATGTTTCTCACACTGACCCGTAAAATCATACTTAAATAATGCAGGTGATGTTAGGCAGCCTCAAAAGATTTCCAATCAAGCACAGTTTTCTAATTTGAACTCTTCCAATGTAACACATGACCCCCTTGACAATGTTAAAGCCTCATCTCAGAATAGTGCCCTAGATGATGGTTCTGAATATTCAACTCTTCCTCCGTCTCTTCAACACTTTGGACAAAGTAGTAAATCAGGGAATTTAGTGGAGAATGCGACCAACAGTCAGATTCATGTTGCTCCTGGAAACTCTAACCATTTGACTGAACCTAGTTTTTCCAATAGCCAGGGCTATATGAGAGATCACTACAGCTGGGGCAACACTGATGGAGTGTTGTATGGAAACACTAGTAGTAATTTTACACAGTTTGCTGGTCCTGAAAATCCTGTATATCATTCTGGAATTAGTGATGAAAGAGTTCCTGTAAATGACGAAAGAATAATTTATCAAGCAGCACTGGAGGTATTTCATGTTTGGTCTGAGAGTTGCCTCATTCATATCATGTTTGATGATCCAGTATGCATTATGGAAATTCTTGCATCTTAGACTGGGGTGATGTTATTTTGACAAAAAGAAGCTTTTTGCCTCATTAAGCATGTTTTTTGTTTTGTAAAGTACAAACTCTATGGCTATTTAACTTTACAATGAACCGGCTGGAAATTCTGGATTTTACCTCATTTGCATAATTTATTCTCTTTCAAATGTTCTTTCACCTTTTCCAGATGACTTTTAAAGAAGCACTTATACTATCTTGTAAACATTGAAAGTCCATAAAAATGCAGACAAAAATTGCCATTCAACTATGTTAATTTTCTAATGTGAATTTAATGAACTTTCTTATGCTAAACTTATGAAGTATGAATTTGCGGATGTGTTTCTTGTCCATTTGTCCTTGCCTCTTTCTTCATGTGATTTGTGGAAATGATAATATTTTGTTGTCTGCTTTATTTTGCTAGTTCCTAAAAGGTTATTTCATGTTCGATGTGTTTGGAGAGTTTATATATGAAGGGTTTATGTCTCGTGCAGGACCTCAGCCAACCAAAAGCTGAAGCTAGTCTTCCTGATGGTCTTCTGTCTGTTCCTCTTTTCAGACATCAGGTCATAATTTTTTTAGTTGTTATGGATGATTCTTGGGTTCATGTTGGTTACATGGTTTTATCCTTGTTTTTTATTTAATCATTGAATTTTGCAGAAGATTGCATTATATTGGATGCTTCAAAGAGAAACAAGAACTAGAATTTGTTCAGGTGGAATATTAGCTGATGATCAGGTTACTTGTTTAAAATTTTGTATTATTATTATTATTAGTAGTAGTAGTAGTGGTGGTGGTGGTGGTGGTGGTGGTGGCGGCGGCGGTAGTGGCAGCGGCTGCTTTAATGCATATTTTGCAGTGTAAATTTTCTGCTGAGATTTATCATGGTTGATCTTACAGGGCCTCGGTAAAACAATCTCAATGATTGCTCTGATACAAATGCAGAAGTTTTTGAAGTCCAAATTAAAACCAGAAGATCCGAAAAAATGTGAAGTTGTAGCTCTGAATTTGGATGATGATGATGATAATGGTACTGGTGGATCAGATAAATTAAAGCAAAATAAAGAATCAGATGATACCAAGTTAATTCCAGAAATGAGTACTTCTAGCAGAGCATTCAGCGGACAGAGGTTACCAGCGGGGACATTGGTTGTGTGTCCAGCGACTGTTCTTCGACAGTGGGCAAGGGAGCTGGATGATAAAGTTGCGGAGGAATCTAAACTTTCTGTCCTTATCTATCATGGGGGTAGCAGAACCAAGAATCCTTCTGAACTTGCCAAGTACGATGTGGTTCTTACGACATATTCAATTGTTACCAATGAAGTTCCTAAACAAGTTATTGTTGATGATGATGAAATTGATGAAAAAACTGCAGAAAAATATGGATTATCTTCCAACTTTTTAACCAATATTAAGAGGAAGAAAGCATCTAATGTTGGTACGAAGGGGAACAAAGGTAGGAAAGGAATTGACGGCTCCCTTATTGATTCTAGTGCTGGTGCCCTTGCAAGAGTAAATTGGTTAAGGGTGATATTAGATGAAGCTCAAACAATAAAAAATCATCGGACACAAGTTGCTAGAGCCTGCTGTGGTCTTCGAGCAAAGCGCAGGTGGTGCTTATCTGGAACACCTATACAAAATGCTATTGATGATTTATATAGCTACTTTAGGTTCCTGAAACACGAACCATATGATGTATATAAATCATTTTGCTTTGGGATAAAAGTTCCAATAGCTAGAGATTATGTAAAAGGTTACAAGAAGTTGCAAGCTGTTTTGAAGATAGTAATGTTGCGCCGCACAAAAGGTGGTTGCCTTCTCTTTTTTTCTTGAATAAGTAAAGAAAAGGTCCTCTGACAATATTAGGAGGTGGGATTTTGGTATATTAGGGAAAAAGTTAAAAGTTCGCGGTTTGCTCATATAAACTATAAATTTGGGACCCCTAAATTCGTATTTTGTAGATCCATCCTTGTCATACAGAAATGGTATAATAACTTTTGGGTTTGACAATCATTTGTAACCGTATCATCTAATATAGTTGTGCTGTAGTTGAGTTTAAGCTTTTTATCATATTGCTGTTTTGGCTTATTTTATTAGTTTCTATCCAGCAACATTGATCAATGGGGAGCCAATAATCAAGTTACCGCCAAAGTCAATTCACATGTCCAAAGTAGACTTCACAGCTGAGGAGCGGGCTTTCTATACCCAACTAGAAGCCGATTCACGTTCTCTATTTAAGGTGCTCCTTTCGTTCTGCATATTTGCTCACACTTCCATGTCGCTTTTTGAAACATGTTTGACTGGCATACTATTTCAAACGGAATTATCCCTTCGTTTTTATTTGCAATCAGTAGTATAGTCCACCTTTGCATATTTCAAATCAAATCCTTCTTTTGAATCCCTTCTTGGTTATTGTGCTTCAAAATTCATTAGGTCCTATTTCTGCAAATGTTAATATAGTTTGGGAAATGATAATCAAATGATTCTAGTATTGTCTATTTCAACAAGGAAGCTCCACTTCCCAGAAATGGTTTAGGGAAGGTTTGAAGAATGTTCTAATGCAATTAAAATTTTGCAATCTGATTGTGTGGAAAAATGTTACATGATTTAGACATGAGATGATGTAGTGACAAAACCATCAGCTGTGAGGGATATGATAATGTTCCCTTCCCTTTTCTTGGACCATCATTTGACATTATTTCTTGAACCACAAGAATATATGGGGCTTTTGTGAACTTTGTGGAACTTAACCTTGTGGGTGATTGCTGTAATTATCTCCATTATGCTGCAGATTGTAAGATGAAAAAGAACTTGTTCTCTCATGATAGTATGATGAGTTAGACATGATTTTATTTATTTGTGTTCATGTGTTTATATTGCACAAGAGATATTGAGTTGAATGCATGCATGATATGTAATTGCATCTTCTCCTGCGTTAGCTAGAATCATTTGTTCTATTTAGACTTGAGGTGTTGTGGAATCTTGTGGTAAGTTGTGCAAGATATAACGCTAAATTTCAATGATCACCCAACTGAATGGTACTCATATATGCTTTTTTTCGTTTTTTTTTTTTTGTAAGCCTTATGGGGAAATTGGGTTCTAGCACATCTTTCCAGTAATATAATGTTAGTAGTCTGGTTCAGTTTTGAAGAATGTACAAATTGCTCCACAATATATTTCTTCTATACAAAATCGTAATGATTGCTAAGCTTGTAGAAATATAATTGCTTGATATTACTCTTTACTGGGATTAATTTTGTGATTTAAAGATTTAATTCCTGTATTTTGGTGCAAATTGTGCTTTTGTTGTCATTTACAAGCATTCCAATTGCATTGGTGTTTTGCAAACATATCATTTACAGTACCTTATTCATAAATCATTTACTCTAATTTAATGCTCATATCAGTCTGACTTCATGCTGTAAATATGGAATAACGGAAACTTTCCGAAAACTTTTTTTTTGCTTATGTGAAGAATGAGTCGTGCTTTTTGGTATTCTCTATCATCTGATAGTTACATATATTTTAATATATTTCCTACAGCAATATGCAGCTGCAGGCACGCTGCACCAAAATTATGCAAATATTCTTTTGATGCTTTTGCGCCTACGTCAGGCTTGTGATCATCCACTTCTTGTCAAAGAATTTAACTCTGATTCCATTCGGAACTCTGATTCCATTCAGAACTCTGATTCCGTTCAAAATGCTGACCCTGTTGGGCAAGTTTCTGTAGAAATGGCTAAGACACTTCCTAGAGAAATGCTGATTAATCTACTGAACTGCTTGGAAGCTTCCTTTGCCCTCTGTCTTGTTTGTGATGTGAGTTTTCTTGAATGTAATATTTGTCTCAATACGGCTCTATAATCCGAATGTTCTTAAAGTGGCAATGACTTATCTGCACATCATATAACCAGGTTCCCTGTCATGATAACTTTTTATATTTTAGGACCAATGGTTTATCATTAAGAGCAATTTAATATGTTTAATCTGGAAAGGTTGTGTTCTGAAATATTTTTCGATTCCAATTCTCGATAGTATTATCTGGCCAGCTAGCTGAAAAAAGTTTATCATTTTAAAGGAATCTGTATAATTATTAAAATGCTTAATGTTTTTTTACAGGATACACCTGATGACCCTGTTGTTACCATGTGTGGTCATGTATTCTGCTACCAGTGTGTGTCGGAATATCTGAGTGGCGATGATCATACGTGCCCTGCACCTGAATGTAAAGAACAACTTGGTGATGATATAGTTTTCTCTAAACCTACTCTTAGGAATTGTCTTGCTGGTGATATTAATGGTAGTCCAACGCATCCCCAGTCCTTTGAAAAGTCGGTGATTTTACAAGACGACTACAGTTCATCAAAAATCAGGGCCGTCATTGAGATTCTTCAGTCAAAATGTTTATTAAAGAATTCAAGTCCTGAATCACCAAGTTCTATTGGAAGACGTGAAACTCCTTTTACTTCTGAACAGACATTTACAGAAACTGACCATTCAGGCAGTAGAGCTGCAAAGCGCACAACAGTTTATTCAGACTCATCAGCTGACGGACCAATAAAAGCTATTGTTTTCTCGCAATGGACTGGTATGTTGAACTTGGTTGAGGACTCACTACGTCGTCATGGTATAAACTACAGGAGACTTGATGGAACAATGACTTTAGTTTCACGAGACCGGAATGTCAAAGCGTTCAATACTGATCCAGAGGTTTGCTACTACCCCTTGTATTTAAGTAAATCCCCCAAGGCTGTTGGTTATTATTCCACGGACATGCATGCATATGTGCATTTATTCTGTACACAGTTGAATAGTCACTAAGAGCGTGCTTTGATTGTCTTAGTTTAGTAAATCTATGATGTAGAACATGATTAATTCTGTTTCTTTTCACATCCATTGTGTTTCTTGCAGATTACTGTGATGCTGATGTCATTAAAAGCTGGGAACCTTGGTTTGAATATGGTTGCTGCTTCCCATGTTATCCTTCTGGACCTCTGGTGGAATCCAACCACTGAAGACCAGGCAATTGATCGAGCACATAGAATCGGTCAGACTCGTCCTGTTACTGTAACTCGGATCACCATTAAAGACACAGTGGAAGACCGAATATTATCTCTTCAGGTATTTTCGTTCTGGATAGTGTGCTACGACTTATAACTGTCTCCAATTATAGATGTAAAAGTCATTTAGTTAATTTGAGTATTGGAGTTTTTCTATTTATTTTTTTGGTTTTGGTTTTGGAGAGAGGGGGAGGGGGTGTATATTTGATGGATCTACAGTGAAGCCATTATCATTTTTCCATCCTGAAATGATCAAGGTCATATCCTCACCTGAAATTGCCATTTTTACTCATGGAAGCCTTAGCAACTTTGATTGGGATGATCAACTATTAGTTCTTCCGGTGGTGTTGATTTGGACGTCTGTACCAGGGATTGCTGTATAACAATGTTATAGTAATCACCTTATGGGTCTTTCTGGAAATTGCAAGACCGGCCATATATTTTAGCCTTTGGAGATGAAAATTTTGCTTTGTTGGCAGATTGGTGAAAAGATCTGTTGTCTAATATTTATCTCTATGTCTATGTAGGACGAAAAAAGAAAAATGGTCGCTTCTGCTTTCGGGGAAGATCAAGGTGGGGGCTCAGCAACTCGATTAACAGTGGAAGATCTCAGATATCTATTTATGGGAAATTAGCCATCTCATTTCATTCCTTTCTTCAGGCCATATATGCTCCTACTTGAAGTTCCCATCAAGAATGTTTGAGACTTTGAAAATTTCAATCAGAACAGGGCAAGTTCCCATTAAGATGCTGACTGACTTGTGTGCCTTTTTTTTCAAGTCGAGCCATTTTTTGTCCAGCAGGTGCAGATATAGGAAAGCTAGGGTGCCTGTAAATGTTCTAATTAGTTCAGTCTACATCAAACATTTGGTTATTGTAGCTTACCTCTTTTACACTTAATGTTATACATAAATGTTATTTCCAAACTGTGTTTGTCTGTCTCTAAGCTTTCCTTGTTTCACCTTCCGAAACCCTCCCATCCCCGAAGAAAGGATCACCGACCCTATTTCATCGGACGTATCCTCTGCATCAAAATGCTATGGACTATGGAGGAAGGCCGACAATGGAAAGCAAGGAGGCATCCGCTTGGATTCAAGGTACATTTCCAACTATCAACTTCTTTTTAAGTATGCTGATTTTAGGACCGGCATAAAGTCAAAAAAATACCTTCAACGTTTGACTGAATAGTCACTTTGTCTCTTTTTTTAGCAATTTAACTCTTAATGTTTCATTTTGAGGTCATCTGCGAATAAAAATTGTTCGAAAACGACAAGCAATTTAAAATGACTTGACAAAATGATAAGTCAGCAGAAAATATTATTTTATAAAATTATTTTTTGACTGAAGTAAAATTTTTTCAAGTTAACACATTTGTCTATATAATACTAACATTTCAACATGTATTGCCATATAAGTTTGTCGCGTCATTTCAATTTATTTACCGCCAGTTGACTGATAGTTTTTATCTGCATATGAGATATTTTAACCTAGAATGAAACGTTGAGAGTTGAATTGTTCAAAAAAATATAAGATAAAGTGAATATTTAATTAAACGTTAGAGTGCAGTTTTTGACTTTATGCCTATAGGACGTGCCCATAAGATCAAAAATGGATTTACTTGTATGATTATGACCAGAATGTATTGTGCGCTTGGCAAAATGAATTAAGACTAAGGATGTCTTTGATTCAATGGCAAACCCAGGGTTTTGCACCTGATTTGTGGCTTATCTTTTTTCTATGTACATATTACAATGTACTTACTTTCCAACCCTTTAAATCAGAGTTAATTACGTTTAAGCGCACTCGTGGCAAATGGGTCTTCGGTTTGGGTCATTTCGAGTTTGATATTATTTGATTTGGTTTTAGTTTGAGTTTATAGTAATTCGGGTCATATCGAGTCGGATGATTTTTGGGTCGGTTAATATCATGTCGATTATTTTCGGTTCATTTGATATCGAGTCAATTTTGGGTTTATGAAAAATCGGTCGGTTTTAATCGGGTTTTTAAGTCGAGCCAATTTATTACACGCTATATATGAATTTTTAGTGAGTTGTGCGGTAGTTCACATATATTCTTTTTTTATTTCTTTTAATATTGTTTCTTTATTTCGAGTTATCTCTGATTCAAGTTAATTTCGATTCAGGCTCACTTTGGTTCAACTAAAATTCGAGTAGAGTCCGGTTCAGTTTATTTTGAATTTTAGATCAATTTTGAGTCGATATTAAATCTTAGTTCGGGTCTCGGGTTAAATTTATCAAGTTTAACTCAAACTTATTGTCTCTTAGATGTAATAATAATAGTATCAGTTGAACTAATACTTAACCAAAAAAACTCCTTTTTTAACTGTAAAAATACTCTCTTCAAAATAAAGCATTACTGTTTAATAATATTTTAGTGTTAAACTGGGAAATATTTGAAGTATATCCGAAGGTTAGCCTTTTTGCTTTTGTTGATTCCGCATCTTTCACCAACTTCATCAAACCAATTTGCAACTTTTGTGGGCCTCCTCCCACTGGGATGGTTTTAATTATATATTTTATCGGATTAAAAAACAAATATTGACACACACGAGAGTGACTAAAATTTGACTCAAAATAATTATTTTTTTTATTTTGAGCTATTTGATTCGAGTTATTCAAGCTAAACAAGTTATTCGAGTCAACTTGGATAATTCGAAGAAAAATTGAGTTCGAGTCGAATTAAAATTTATTCAACTCGAAAAATCAAAAAATTAAATTTTACAATTTAATTCTTGATTTTATTTTTCTTCAATTTCTCCATTTTAAGTTTATTTTAGACGAAAATTGAACCACATGTTCCTAGACCAATTTAGAATACCTATTTAGCTTCAATTCATATTTTTAAACATAAATTTCATCATTTTACAGTTTACCCCTAAACTTTATATGATTTCCTTACTTTTTTTTCAATCTCTCATTCATTTTAAGTCTATTTTTGACTAAATTTAAATCATATGCTCCTATACCACTATATAATAACTGTTTAGCTTCAAGTCATATTTTTAAAATAAATTCGTATTTTTTAATTTAGCCCCTCAACTTTGAATGATTTCTCATTTCTTCAATTCATCTTTCATTTTAAGTATTTTTGACCAAAATTAAACCACGTGATTCACTAACACTATATAAATGTATGTAACTTCAATTCATATTTTTTACATTTAGTCCTTTAACTTTACATTTTATATAATTTGATCAATCAACTCAAATTTTTTGTAAAATTTTTCTTCACATCAAATTGTTGACTAATTTATACCCCATCAATACTTTATACCCAATAGTTCTTTATTTAAAAATAACACTATCAATATATTTTAAAAGTTTAGATGATATTTTTATTAAATGGCATTACAAATCTTATTTGTACATGTGAAAAATAATATGAAAAAATATATATGCATATCTTATATAGTTAGAAAAAGTCGTTTAAATTTGAATCAAACCATACTATAACGTGATAAATAATTACAACTAAATTCGAATAGGAACTCGAAACTCGACTAGAATCGAAAAAATTTCAAATTAAGTTTGAGTTGTAATGCGTCAATCGAATACTCACCCCTAAATACACATATTATATAGTTTAAAGACTACATAAATCTTTATGTCTTGTGGTTTAAAATTTTAATTTAAGATCTAGATACTTAGTTTATAGAATTTAGGGTTTATGTTTTAGAGTTAGTGTTTTAGATTTTAGTTTCCAAGGAATAACAACGTGAGTATTTTTCTTTCACAAAGCATGTTATCAAAAAAAAACTTCAAAATTAAGATTATATTATATTTTTTTATTTACAAAACTTGAGTTTAAGATTCTATTTAAATAACAATAAATCCTATATAATTGTACGGTGAAATTTTGATACACATGCTTGTGTAAAATCCTACACATTTATACTATAAAAATTTAATTTTAAATTCTTAACCCTAACCTTAAAAAACTAAACCTTATACCCTAAATTCTAAACACTAACTTTAAATTCTAAACCATACAACCTAAATCCCTAAACTTTGGACCTTAAACTAAAATTTTAACTCATAAAACTAAACGACACGCGTAAACTAAAGTTTACATGTATTGAAGTTTTTTTTCCATAAATGTATGCATAAAAACTGTAATTACATGTGCTCTAACGCCATCTCCAATCTCATAGTGAGTCTGTGTGCAGCAAGTATGGGGTGCAACAGATTTAGAGTGCGATTAAAAACAGTAAATTTTAAAACATGTCCAGGAAATTAAAATGTTAGACTTTTAAATAATATTTTAGGTTAATTTTTTTCGTTATTTTTGATAAATTTCGATACTTTGTTCAAAAACTTAAAATGTTATAAAAAAACAAGTATCAAAATTTATTTTGTAAGTATCGATACTTGTAAAAAATCATAGAAAAAAACTAACTTAACATGTTATAAAAAAATTATATTTTAAGTTTTTAGATAAATTTTAAAACTTTTATTAGCCTACTTTAAACCTACTGTATCTTAGACTTTCCTAATCTCATCACCATTTTTGAAGAAAAAAGAAAAGCGAATAGAGATTCTCAGAAACCAAAACGTTATAAAAGTGGATGCCTTTATAAAAAGTCATTGGTTGAACATACTCCTAGATTAGGGCTAAAACCATGGCCTAGTGATGGGTTCACATGTCCACCGAAATTAATGGTGGACTGACTCCCCCCTCATGATTTCAACACTCTGTACTGTGCCCCTCCTGAGAAAGAAGAAGAAAAGAAACCAGACCCAGAGGAATCTCCATGTGTGAAAGATGATCTAAACACAGAAAAAAGGAAAAGAAAGCTGGTAGCTGCTGCAGGCTCAATCAATTCCCCATTTACATTTCCACCCTAACCCTATCCATGAATTAGAATTAGGGGTGGGCAGTATCTGGTTTTAATTAAACTAATTGGTCAAATTGATGTTTTTTCGGTTAATTTTAAGTATGATCAATTAATAATTAAGATTTTTTTTCATACTTTGATTAACTAATTCGGTTCGATACCAATAGGAAGGTGTCATATATGTATTGTAGGTGGTTCACACAGTTTCAGGAGACCGTGTCAAGAGGTAAGGGATGGTTCACAAGAACATGGTATCCTAAAATTAGTAGGATCCAAACAGTTAATTTGGTTGATTTTCAAATCAACCGGAATTTGCTATAAGTTTTTAGGTTTGTGTTTTTTTCTTTAGTTAGATTAATTTATGGCTTTTTTAATTTGGATTAAGATTTGGTTGTGTTTTGTAATATTAGTGGGTATGTGGTTAAAAATTAGTTAGATCTTTTAACATTTTAACGGGTTTGAGCTTAAAATATATATAAAGTATCTAATATATTAAATATTTTAATATTTTTGATTAACCAGCCGATTTCGAACAAAATTAATAAATAATCAAATTTTGAAGAAAAAAAACTTTAACCATCAAACAATTAACATATGTTTAACTAATGGCTTAAATAAAAAATCAACCCTTAAACTATACCTTTTTTTTTACTTTTAGCCCTTAAACTATTGTTTGGTCAAAATAAGTCTCTAAACTATCATTTCTTTTTACTTTAAGTCCGATAGTTATCTATGTAAAAAATTATTTTGACGAATAAGATGTTGACACATCATAAAAATTTTGTGACCAATAAATAGTTTAGGGACTAAAATAAAAATGACATAATTTAAATACTTATTTTAATTAAAAATAATTTAAGGACCAAAAAAATAAAAGACATAATTTAAGAATTGATTTTTTGTTTAAGCTTTAACTAATAATTAACTAAAGTAAATTTTAATTCAATTTAACGAAATTGTTAACACTTTTACCTAAAATCGTATAAACTAAAACCACCTCCAAATGAATTCTGACACCCTACTAAAAGACATCCAAAAATATAATAGGCTTAGATAAAAAAAAACAAGTGTATAAACTATACAATCTTTAAAGGTTTAGACAATTTTCCCACCTAAATTTTACTTATTTTTTAATTTGTCACTTAAATTACATTTAATCCACTGTTGCCTTTTAAATTTTTCACCGTTATTCATATAACTTTAAAAAATTAATACCGTTAAAAAAATTTGTTTTGGCCAATCAAAACGTGTCACTTCATTTTCTTTATTTATTTTTAAATTTTAAAATAAAATAAATATATTAAAATATTTATTAATTTAATTAATTTTCTAAAACACCCAAAATACTCACATCTTCATCCCCCATCATCTCTTTCCACCTTTGTTTTTCCATCACTCTTGGTGCTGATTTTGCAGCCGAAAACCACCAGTCTCAGGCACCAAAGGCCCGACCTTTTCTGCCACAAAACAAAATCACTGGCAACACCCACCAACAAGATAAAAATCCAAACAAAAATGAAAACAAATCTTAGCATAAACAGTAAAAATTTTCATCCCCACATTCAATATGAACCAATGCCGGATCCGACCAAGGCGCCTCGGAACGGTTACTCCACATGGTGGAATCTTTCAAGCCCGTCGTCGCCGCTCTTCTCAGCCTCCCGACGCCAACTATCTCCGCCTTGACCGGTGGAGAACGATTAAAACACGTGAAAACTAAATTTTTTTCACAAATTCTGGAGACCTTCAAATGGAGATGGATCGACTAATGTTCGACTGGGCTTTGCTCGCCGCGGTGCGAGGAGTTCATGTTCGGTGCCCGTGTCTCACACGGACGAAGGAACTGGCCGGGATCGTTGCAAAACCGAGGAGGCTGGGTTTAGGTTCCTGCCGAACCTTCCCAACAATTCTCACGATAAACGATGAGGAACGGAGGCGAGTGGGGGATCGGGTCTTGATGGCGCACGTCGACGATTCAGATGCGGTGGGCGGTACATGCCACGGCAGGGTGGTGGTCGGAGATTGAGCTGGACTGATGGTTTGGAGAAAGCATGAGAACTTTCTGGATCCCCCCACCCTTTCTTTATCTCGATGCAACATTGGAACATTGGGGAAGAAGAGACAGGGAAGGAGATGATGGTAATTTTGGGTATTTGGGGAGATATAATTAAATTAATAAATATTTTAATATATTTATTTTATTTTAAAATTTAAAAATAAATAAAGAAAATGATGTGGCACGTTCTGATTGGTTAAAATAAAATTTTTTAACGGTGTTAGCTTTTTGGGTTATATGAGTAACGTCGAAAATTTTAAGGGGTAAAAGTAGACAAAATGTAGTTTAGGGGGCAAGTTGAGAAAACAGATAAAGTTTAGGGAGAAAATGTGTTTTAAGCTATTTTTAAACTTTAAGTGCCTAAAGTATTTATTGTTAAAAATATGTGCCTAAAGTTTACACCATTATAATTTTAGGTGTTCAGCAGTTAACTATAATTAAAAAAATCAATAGCCGATCAACGCTTGATACGTGGCATGTTTATTTGATTTTTTTTTATTTTTTTGAAGAAAAATCAATTTTTTAACATTTCAAAAAATCTTGAAATTCTTATTTTTTTTCAAAATAATTCTTAAAATCCTAAAAATTCTCAAACCCAAAACCCTTAAATCGTTTTCGCTGCTGATCGTCACCCTTGAGCACACTCCTTTCGGTCACCAGACCTAGCCGATCATTTCTCCCAATACGTTTTCACCAAAAACGACGAACGACGTGCCAACCAAACGTCGATCGCAAAAATGGCACGTCGTTCGTCGTTTCCTGCGATGCAATGTTGGGGAAAATGATCGGCTAAGTTCGGCGATCGAAGAGGTGTGTTCGGGGGCGGCGGAAATGACAACGATTTGAGGGTTTGAGAGTTTTTAGGGATTTAAGGATTGTTTTATATAATTTGAGAATTTCAAGATTTTATGAAATTTTTAAATTTTTGTGTAAAAAATGTTTTAAATTTCAAATTTTGAAAAAAATAAACATGTCACGTGTCAAGCATTGATTGGTTAACGATTTTTTAACAATAGTTAACTACTGGGCATCTAAAATTGTAACGGTATAAACTTTAGGCACTTATTTTTAGCAAAAAATACTTTAGGTACCTAACGTTCAAAAAAGATATAATTTGAACACTTATTTTTCATTTAAGGCAATATAATATTCAATTATTGAGTCTTTAATTAGGGGTGTTAATCGTATTATTTAGCTTAAATAATTAGTTAACCCTTATAGTGGTTATTAACTGTAACCTAACCGTTAAGAAATACTTAACCGATAATTTTTTAACTGTAGCCTAACCATTATAGTGGTTAACCGTTAAGAAATAGTTCGGTTTATTTCTTTTTAGAATTATAAATCTATCTATGATAAATATTGTACCCAAATTTTCTAAAAGAAATACTTAAAGATAGATTTTAAACACAAACTCCATAATTAGTTAAAAATACCTATTGGTTAATCATTAAACATCTTCTTTAATGGTCCGGTTAACATTATTTTAATTAACTTATAAAATAAACAGTTATACCAGCTAATAGTTTATTTTGCACTCCCCACTCTTAAATTATAACCATATTTAATATTTACTAAAAAATTTAATATATTCATATTTTATGAGTAATTTTTTCACATATATATTGCAAAAGGGTCATCTTGGATCCTTTCATGTTTAAACAAAATGATCTTTCTCGTGATTCTTTTGACAGTCAGCAAATTTGACTTTCCCCCCTCTTTTTTACCTCTTGCAAAAACTTTTTACACATTCACATTATCCTAATATAATTTAAAGAATTAATCAAAATTCTAAATATAATTATTTTAATAAATAAAATTTTAAGAATGTATCTTTTTACTTAACTGAAAATTATCTATTTTTCTTATAAAAACACTATTTTTAACTTTTCATTAAAAAAGAATATACATTTGATTCCTACTAATGAGAATATAATATATTTTATGACCAATCGTTTATCTCTTAGTGAGAGTACTCGCGACGAGGAGTGGATACTTTGATTCAAAAAAAAAAAGAATATTCATTTTACAAAAGGAAAACACCTAGCAAAATTCACTATTTCTTGACATCATAAGCTTATTAGCAAACATTGGGGCCAAATCCAACGTACCCATTTGCTCCATCAAACGAAATTTGGATCCCTTCTTGCTGGATGTTCCCAATTATGGAAAGACTCGAACCCGAAGAAGCGAATGCGAAACAGAATGTACCCGCATCATCGACGGGTATGAGAAAGTTATCCGCGGGTAAAGTCAATATCGGTCCACTCGATAAATAAAACGATATTGTCGGGATTCGGACTGTGACAAAACTCGATAAGTTATAACACGTATCGAATATGGATATTTCAGAGACTCGGGGGAGATTAGCCGTTTGCTCTATAAAAGCGTCACGGAAAGTGTTGTAAGCGATGGCTGGGAACCTGGTCACGGCCGTGCCTGTGTCCATAACAACCCCACCATACCCTAATTCGGTAAGTTGAAAAATGTCTTCGGGTATGGGTACTCGAATGCCTCCGACTCCTAGACCCGAAAGCCAGATGTAGTAAAACGTAGGGGCTTGTGGGTTACGTAGCAAAGGTACCCATGCAGCACCTACGGGCATTGCTTCACGCCCGAATACCAATGACCCAGATGAATTGGTGCCCCGACTTACTAAACAGTAACTAAATGCACCACCGGTTTGGCCACCCAATTGACCCACCAGCGACATGGATCCTCCTCCGAGACCCAATAGCCCGGCTGCACCGACGAACATGCCCCGGTTAACATGCCCGCATCCGATAGCCACATTCTGAACCACGGTCGGACCAAAAGTTAGCGTCTCAAGAGCCAGGGTCCCTTTAGTGTACGACCCATCACCATACATAACTTCATACCGACACCGACCCGAACGGCAACCCGAATTCTCGATCCGGTCACAAACGGAAGAGCTACACGAGACGCCACCGTAAGAGGCGGAAGAAGCCGGGTCAAAAACCGGGTCATATTGTTTGTAGCATTGGCTACAAGGCTGACACTGGACCCAAACAATATCACTACCCGAATCAATAACCATATATTGGCTTCTCGGCGGACTGCCGACGCCGATTCTCACAAAGTACTCCCCGCTTCCTTGGTTCATCCCCGAAACGACGTCCGACCCAAAATCGGTCACCCCATCAGCCGCCTCCCCGTCGTGGATTCCGCCGCCGGAGATGCGGAGGAGGAGGCTCGCCACCCTTTTCACGTCCCGTTGCATGCGCGCATGGAAACGGAGGGTATGGTTCCGGAAAACGGCGGTATTATTCAAAGATAACCAGTCCCTATGGACGAGTTTCAGCCCCCATTTCCACCGATCGTCACTTCCGGCAACGTCGAGTTGCTCTTCATGATAATATTCAGATGTTTGTGACGTCCCGATTAGAGCTTGTGTGACGTTCAAGAGTTGATGGTCCGGGAGCGATGTAGTGGAGGAGGAGACGGTAGCGCAGCTTAGAGTTAGGTGTAGCAGCGCCGCCAGGGCAAGTGGCAGTGGCGGAGGAGCTAACATGTCGAAGGTTTTGGCGTTTTGGTGGTGTTGAGGCATTGGATTTGATGAGGAAATCAGTACTTATGGGTGTTGCCGGGATTTAGGCTTAGGGATGCGTAGAAGGAAAAAGACAGGTGGGGTTGTAGAAATAATTGATTGGTGAAGTGATGAAGGTGAGCTGGAAAAATCAATCCATAATGCGCTTCCTTTGTTTCCATCATTTTCCTTTTCGCTTTTACCAGTGTGTAATGTTGACCCAATACTGCAGGACTTCTAATATGATACGCAGAAATTTTTTTTTTTTAATTTATGACTTAAATTTTAAAAATTTTAGTTTTGGGTGAATTTTATTTTTTTACGGGTGAATTTAATTTAAGAATTTAGAATTTAAAAGTTTTAGTTTAGGATTTAAAGATTTATATTATAAGGTTTAATATTTAAGAGTTAGAGTTAGTGTTAAAGTTAAAGTTTAAGATTTTAATTATTAGAGTAAAACTAGTTACTTGTAGAAAAAAATCTATTCAGTTAAACTATATAAAACTCAACTATTTTTATTAGTTTTACACTAATTCATGGTCATTGTACGAGTGAAATGAATGGATGAGATTAAATATTTTTTTCTCCTTAAAAATCTCTTTATTCATCTATCTATTTCGCATATCGAATGATAATAAATTAGTGTAAAACTAGTTAAATTATACATAGTGTAAGTAGATCACACACATATATATCTCGACTGATCAGATTACATCTAAAGCGTATGATTTGAAAATATTATAGTGTGTATTATATAGGGTTAAGATTTATCATACACTATACATAAATATTTAGTTTTATACTTTTTAACAACATTTTACACTTATTTTTAGATTGTTGGACGAGTTAAATAAATAATATTTTTCTCATAAAAAAGTGTATCATTTTCTGCTGTTTATATCAATAATTTATTTACTCTCGTCTATTAATCAAAAAATGTTACACTTAAAAGATTTATATAGTTTAAAGAATTATCATACATATATATATAATTCATACACAAAAATACATGCATAATGTAACATTGGCGACGTTGTTGTTAGTTTAGATTGTCCTTTTTTGTGTGTGTGTATGGATGGCCGGAAAAGGTGGAATTATGTCGTGTTCTTTATAGATAATTGTTTTTTTTTTCTTTCTTATTTTATATATAAAAACCTTAAGTTTCTGTTAATCACTATTAAATTAGACTTTCTAAGAAGGAAGTGAAAAGTTTCTCTTTGAGCTGCCCCATAATTATATTTTTTAAGATGAGTTTACCGCTCTCGACGAACATCACTGAATACCACTAATGCTAAATATCGTTGAACATCATTGAATTAATTAATAAAAAATAAAAATCTCAAAGGACCCGACATATAATTATAAATTATTTAAAATAAATTTTCAATTAAATTATTTTCATATTTATTATATTTTAATCTTTTTTAATAATTAGATTAAATATCAACTTTAGTCAATTTAAAAAATAAAAAACTTAATCCAAAACTCAAAACCCTAAACCCTAAACCAATCAGTACGGCTAATAACACCTTGAAGAGTTGCTCAAAATGAGGCTTGCAATAAACCACACCTTACATCGATGAATAATTACCCAACTAGAAATTCATAACACAAATGCTGCTAAGTTAGATGCAGAAACTCCATTACATAAATCAACAAAGATTCAAACCAAAACCGTTATAAGATGAGAATGATGTCCAAGTTACTCCTTATCGCACACATTCGATACAAGATCAAGTGATTTAACCGATGAACATATATTATATTCTTTAATGTTTAAATTTAGGGTTTATGGTTTATGGTTTTTATTTTTTAAATTGACTAAAGTTTATATTTGATCTAATTATTTAGAAAAGATTAAAAATATAATATATGTGGAAAATAATTTAATTGAAATTTTACTTTAAATAATTTATAATACTATATTGAGTCCTTAAAATTTTTAATCTTTATTAATTAATTTAATGGTGTTCAACGGTATTCGTCGCACGTTGTAGAATTTTTTATTTTTTTATTATTGAAAAAAAATTATCAATCACCAATCTATTTAATTTGGATTAATCGATTAATAAAAAATTTGAGGTTTAATTATGAATAGAGTAAATCTAATTGAAAGACTTGTTTAATAATAAACTTATGCAGTATTTAATTTGGATTAGTTGGCTAATAAAATATTCCAGTAGTTATGAAAAAAAACTAATGTAATTAAGCAATGGGATTTAAGTGAATATCTCCAAATAGTTGTTTCTTTAATGCCAGAGAATCGAACAAAACTAGTTGAGGTTTTTTTGTTTGACAAGCTTTGACTAAGGTTTTCTATAAATGCTTTATAATAGAACAGACATACTTATTATTTTCTACATTATTTTTTAATTTTATAAACGAGATTAAAAATTCGTCATACATGTTATTTATTTATTTATTTAAAATTATAATTAAGAATACTTGTCAATTTTTAATTCATGTCCTTAAGTTGGAAAAAATTATCTATCAATTGGCAAATTCTCTTCGAAAAAATGTAAAATTTTGATACATAAGTTATTTAAAACTAATTTTACACAATCTTGCATATTTACACAATAAAATCTAAATTTTAAATTTCTAACTATAACTCTAAAAAATTAAACCTTAAACCCTAAATTATAAACACTAACCTTAACTCTAAACCTTACAACATAAACCCTAAGCTAAAACCCTAACCCCTAAAATTAAAAAACACGTATAAACTAAAATTTATTATATATTTATAGATAAATATCGAATCCTGACTATATAATTAACGAATAAAAATGCATATTTTTCTCTTTATATACCGAAAAAATAAAGACTTTTTTAATATACCGGTGTTATTACATATATAATAGGTAAAAATGATTATCATCGGGAGCGGATCATAACCAGGATTATAGGCACTGGCACCCCAAAATTTTAAATTTTATCCTTTAAACTTTTTAAAATTTTAGTTTGACTCCTTAAAAAATTATATTTATTATTAATTAAGAATTTTGAATATTTTTAATTGAATATTTTTTAAAAAATTTAAAAGTTCTTAATTAATTCTTAAATTTATAAATATTTTAGTTAGACTCCATTTTTTTTCAAAAATTTTAAGTTAAACCATTAATTTTTTTTAAAAAAATTAAATATACCACATAAACTTTGTTATCAAGATCCGCAACGATTATATACTACCAATATTGCGACATCTAAGAATTTAACTTTTTCCTGCCTTTTAAAAAAATACTTTTCCCAGCTGAACTGGGCCCATTAGCTCCTGCAGTTAGATTGGATAATTAATTGGACCCTCAGCACAGGGAGAAAATTTCCATATGATCCCTTCATTCATATATTTTTTTTATTAATTTCGTTTATATAAATATAAATTTATTGTACTTTAATAATTTTTTTATGAAAATTTGTTTCATACAAATAATTCTAAAATTTAAACTACACAACTTCGCTTATTTTTGAGGCATGTCATTTTTAGGTATAAAATCTAAGATTTAAGGTTTAAGATTTATGATTGAAATAATATTGTATAGTCTAAATTTTACACAGATTGTAAATTAAATAATTTCGTGTTCGAACACGACATAAAAATACAAAATATGCTTAATTATTCCGAGAGGGAGCGGGACAACGAGGCTTAATATCATGTATATATTATCCGATACACTGAGGGTAAAATATTTTTTCCCTCGAGCAGTCTTAATCCATTTCTCATGCGTCCTAGAATATTAATTAAGGACGCGTGACAGATAAAAAAACTACACACATGCAGTGATGCCTGTCTCATGGTCACTAGAATTAATTGTATAACCTAACCCTTCACTATTGCAGGTCAAATGAATCCCCACACGAAACCTACTTATCATTTGCTATTATATCAAAGTGTCACCGTCATCATCAAAACATGATCAAAAAGTCCAACCAACAAGATTCGTGTAAGAAAATGATTAGGCAAACAAGGGTTGCATCTTATGGGTTCCGAATTCTAAACTCACCAAGTACAAACTTAAAAGTTAATACAAACTGACTTGCTTGATCCTCTCAGCAAGCACGATTGAAGTTTAACTCGAATATTCTTAAAATATGACATCCAAGAAATCAGACTGATCCTATAAAAAGATGGGATGGAGAATCCATTGACGAATCTACCTGTCTCCAAGGTAATGACTGGAATTTTCACATTTCCCATAATTACAAATGACTCCATCCAGGCCTCATTCAATATGGGCCAACAAGTACCTGACCCTTGGCTAGGTCTACTACTCACCAGAAGATGATATTAACAAAGATCGAGTTCAAGTAGCAGATGTCGAGTAAGGGGAATGATGATATTTTAGCACAGTCGAGATAAATTGCAGGAATGAATGACTTGATGTCACATAGAGTAGCATATATGTAAACTAAACTACAACAGATAACTTCATTTTCTGAAACAGCAATCTTACACCACCAGCAGAGCTAAGATCAAAATTTTACTTAATTTAGTTTTGTTCTTAGTTAAACAAATAGCTTCCATCTTTGTGCAGCATGGTATGGTAAAAGTAGTCAAATGACTTGTCAATGAATTCAAGTGAGGGATCTCATTGGAGCCACAGAACTCAATGGTAACTACAGGTACAAACGTAGAGCCATGTAAATCAGTTGTGAAGCTTCAACAGAATCCGTACGTACCTCAAAGGGATCATAGCATTACTGACTCTTTTACATAGGATCTTCCGCCTGACCTGCAAGAGATAAAATCACAAAGTTGGTGAGACGTATATAGATACCCGACAGAAGCTACTCTTTTGGTTAGAAATGTATTGCCGCTACTTACGAGTACTCAAGATGAATATTCATAAATCGGCGGTTTTCTTTGCTTTGAGATAGTGTTAGAGAGCCTTCAATAATTTGATCTTGCTCCACGTCTATTGGGTCATAAAAGTATATCAATGTCTGCAAAATTTACATTCTAAACATTATGGTATATTATAGAATACAACTATAAGCTCAATGCAAGTTGTCAAATGTAAGCATGACCAGAGTTCATATCATAGTTGAAAGTTCACGGGAATTTTTTTATGCTCAAACCAATAGCATAGCTCTTAACAAACTCGAGCAATCTCATGTGCAAATGTGTTTCTGGATGCAAAGTTTTTTACGCTCAAAAGTTAAACCAATAGCATAATTCTTAACAAACTCAAACAATTTTGTGTACAGATGTGTTTCTCGAATGCAAGGTCGGCATGTCCAAACTAAAACTTAGTATGGTACCTGTTGCCAATGTGTTGGAGGATCCTCGGGTGCTGTTGAGAGTACAAGTGCTTCATTGGGATTGGCTCGTTTCTTCTTCTGGATACCGTCCATGTGATTATTATTAGATGTGCCAATAAGTAAGGATGAGACGGGATTATTTGTAGGAGAAGTTGCTGGTCCACTGAACTCAACATCAAACCAAAACGCAAATCCATGTAGCGGAGCTGGGAATCAAGGAAGTATGAATGAAGGGCTTAAAAATTAATACGCGTACTGAGAAAATGTGCAGGACCAACTGTGTAAGTTAAAACTAGTAACGCAAAACAAAATCCCTATACAACATTATAATATTATAAACATGGTATGAAACAAGGTTAAACTGAAAGCTCTTAAAGATTCTTCAAGAAGGGACATATTACCTCACTGCAAGGCATCTCAATTTTTACGGTTATGCAGACACAGAATATGAAGACAGCAAATATACAAAGTACTCGCAAGGATCCAAGGGGAGAGTTCACCTCGCATCATTGACTGGAACTTATATCTTGTTGACAGATTCTAGCTCATCGTGTTGGATGGTATAGCAGTCCACATGCTTAACCTGTTAACGCTAAAAAAATTCAATGCCTTTTGTATGCGATTTCTATAAATATGAAATAAAATAGACCGTGTTAAAGTGCTTATAATTTCAGCATATAACCTGGACAAAAGCTGCTGGTAAAGAGAATGTCTCAAGCAACAGCCATATGGCAATAATGTGAGAATTGTAAGGAGATTACAAAAATGGTATGATTTACAGAAAATAAATTTCAGTCTTTTCCACGTTCAGAAATCAATTGGGAAACTGGCAGAGAACTAAAGCAAAAGAATCAGAACGCTCACCACATGTGGCCATGTCAAAATATTCTCCCCCGTTATTGTCTCCACACATGGCTCTTCAAACGCACACTGTTTTGCTAACTGCAACATTGCAGACACTGCAAGAGAAAATGACATCGTATTGCCGATTCATATGCAGTCAAAACATAAAACAAGATACAAGTAAAAGACAAGAGAGCTGAAATTTCCGATCAGTGTAGTAGAATTTAATTTCACATGTACACATGGAATAGAACAAAAATCTTATTTGGCATCATACTCACTATCAATTCCATAGACATTGCGCCAAAATTCAATGCTGTCATTGTATCTGTCAGGATGAGTGATGGGTGCCATGTATAACTGCAAGGAGTAAAGAGCGAAAATGAACAGTAAATAAACAGGTTTTCATCAAAAGAGTACCTGATTCTGCAATACAGTAAAACTTCATTCAAGGCACGAATGTTAAAAAAGTGGAAAAAGAACAACAAAGTTCCATTACAGCCAGGCTCAGCTAGTGAAACAAAGTTACATAGACTAGTAATAAGTAAAACAAACCGTTGCATTGGAAGGAAGAATAAGGCCTCCATGTTTTAGCCACCGATCTCTAGCAGTAATAACACTTTCCAGCATACTCTGGAAAATAGAAAACATGGATGATCACAATGACAATGCAAGGAAAATAAAAGAAAAAGAATAGAAGGATATATACTCCATTGTTTGGATAAATCATGCTCCCATCTCAACCTGAAAGAGGTACTGGAAATCTCTAAAAGCGTTCAGGGTAATACAATCACCTCATACAGAAGCATGTAGCCCATCCATTCTGAAATTATTACATCAACCTCCTCATCAATTTCAACATCCTGTAAAAATTATAACTAGTATATAAATTTTCTGCCACTCGGAAGGAAAAAATTGGTTCAAGGAAAGTAAATGTTCCTTAGAACAGTGCAAAGCATGTAGCTAAACCCCAGTTTATTGCCAGATATAGATTCCAAATAGCATAAATAAATAGCAGAAATATCATCATTGTTCAATAATTAATACATCAAGCGACACAATAGTAAGCTGAATGCAAGCAACAGTATGACGGGCCAATGTCCTACAGGGCAAGCTTCACCCTTTTATCCCATGATCACCATAAACTATGAATGGAACGCATATCTGTAGGTTAATATGTAAATAATAAGAGTTGTAAGTCGATCCTAACTAAGTAGTTTAGTTGGAGTCTAACTCTATCCATGTAAGGGATAAGAGTCTCAGCCGAGAGGATATCTACTCAATGTAAAACTCCTTGTAAAAGTCTATAAGTAGACTTATTTTTCTGTAAATCGAAATAAGAAGAGTAGAAAAACTTCTCTAACCCTATTTTCTACATGGTATCAGATTAGGAAGATCCTACCTATCCAACAACTTTTTTTTTTCCTTCTAGTCTCTCTGTCGATCAAAACCCTCCTTTTCAATGGCTCATTCAAACCCCTCTGCTTCTGAAATCAGTTCTCAAAATCATCCTCGTCCCTCTGAGTTCCAGCTTTCAGATTCATCTCTTTCTCCAATTACATCCTACAAACTAAATGGAAACAACTATCTCCCTTGGTCTCAGTCAGTAAGGCTATATATTACAGGAAGAAGGAAAGCTTCCTATCTCTCAGATTCAATGCTTATTCCAGAAGAATCTGATCCAGCCTATTCTAACTGGTTGAGTGAGAACAACATGATTATGTCATGGCTAATTAATTCCATGGTTCCTGAAGTTGGGGAAAATTTCATGCTCTACCAGATCGCGAGAGATATGGAGTGCAGCCGGGGATACATACTCCAAAGTGTGGATAATACACGAATTATTTGGGGTTGAAAACCAGATTAAGGATCTCGGACAAGGAGATTTTATGCAGTAGTATGATATTTTGGAGTTCTCACTAAGTGTTGGCAACAAATCGATTTATATGAGGCCAACGAGTGGAAGTGTTACGATGATATTAACTTCTATAGTAAAATCAAAAATCGAGGAGAATCTTTCAATTTCTTTCTGGACTTAATGGTGAGTTTGATGGGGCAAGGAGCAGAATTTTGGCTACTAAACCTCTACCATTGGTTGGAGGGCCTTTTCGAGATTAGAGAGAAGAAAGCGGACTCTCCTTGATGGTACCGGTGCTCTCATGCATGCAGATGCTTGGCACTCATTACAAACTCTAATCCTGGGAATAAACAAAGGAGGGGAGACCATGGTGTGAGCCTTTGTAAAAAGGTGGACATTTGATGGAGCAAATCTTTGGAAGCTACATGGAAAACCAGCAGACTGGAAACCCTCTAAATCCAGATTTCAGAAGGAAGCAAATGTTGCATCTAGAGAACATCTTTCCAGCAACTTCAGTACACAGCAGATTGCAGAACTTCAACAAATATTCAGCCAACTATCGTCTAAAACTCATACTACGCTTAACAACATCCGAAGGTAGAATTTCTTGTTTAGCAACAATTAATACCTTACATTGGATAGTAGATCGGGGGTGCCTCGACCATATGACAGAAATATGAGTCATTGTTCGTAAAGTATAGCCATCACAAATCTCCTCCTCGATCAAGATAGCAAATGGTTCCCTCTCAACAGTTAAAGGAAGTGGTTCTATTGAATTAAGCAAACATATAGTATTATCTGATGTACTTTATGTTCCTAAATTAGCCTGTAATTTATCAGTGAGTAAGTTGATTAAGGATATTCACTGTAATGCTAATTTTGGGGCTAATGGATGTATTTTTCAGGCACATGGCTCGAAGATGATGATTGGCAGTGCTAGGCTATCTAATGGCTTATATATCCTTGATGGAATATCCTACCAGAACTCCTTCATTCCCAGTTGCCTTCAAACATCAGTTTCATCCACAAGCTTAGGTTCAGATAATATTATGCTCTGGCATCTTAGATTAGGACACCCCAGTTTTTATTACCTTGCAAAGTTGTTTCCAAATCTCTTTATCAATAAAAATCCCTCTTCTTTTACATGTGAAGTGTGTCAAATGGCAAAACATACCAAAAAACCATATGTTTCTTCTCCTTTTAAACCTACTTCACCATTTGCTATTATACACAATGATATTTGGGGCCCTTCTAAAGTTCGAAATATTTCTGGGTCTAGGTGGTTTGTGTCTTTCATTGATGATTTCTCTAGGACCACTTGGACATATTTAATGAGAGAAAAGTCTGAGGTTGAAGTAATTTTTAAAACTTTTTATCAAATGATAAAAACACAGTTCGATAGAAACATCAAAGTGGTTAGGAGTGATAATGGGAGTGAATATCTTAGCAAGTCTATTAGGTGTTTCTTTCGAGAAAAGGGAATTGTTCATCTCACCTCATGTGTCAATACCCTCAACTAAATGGAGTGGTGAGAGGAAGAATAGACATCTAATGGAAGTAACTAGGTCCCTTTTGTTTTCAGCTAATGCACCTAAATATCTTTGGGGGAAGCTCTTCTTCATCGCAACCTATCTTATCAATAGGATGCCTAGCAAGACTCTAGGATTTAAAATACCCACTGAAGTTTTGTTTCAACATTTTCCACACTTTAAACCATTGTCCTCACCCTTCCTCTTGAGTCTTTGGATGCACATCTTTTCTTCATGTGTGCACAACAACAATCGTAGTAAACTGGATCCTAAATCATTAAAGTGTGTGTTTATAGGCTACTCCTCGAGTCGACGATTTACAAATGTTCTTGCCCACTAATAGGAAAACCTATATTTCCTTTGATGTTACCTTTTTGAAAATCAACCTTACTTTGCAGGCTCGACATTGGGGAGAGACCTAAAGAATCTCAGTCCATACAGATCCTTTATTCCTATGCCTATCCTTCCCGAGCACTGCCTTGGATATCATTGAAACTCGCTGTCCCTAATCCTATAGACACAACTTCTCCACGGTCCAATACACCTTCTCCACAGTCTAAACCCTCCGGTCCCTATACAACACCTCCTCCTACACTCGAACTATATCACACACTGTGACTCCACAACCACCGGAGAAACAACTTAATGTCTATACAAGGAGGAAAAGAAATCAAATCAAGATGTTGGTCACCTAGCACTTGCCAGGAACCAGTTTTGAGTTCTGATGCTATTGAGACAGGAGGTAATGTTATTCCACAAGATTCTACTGTAAACTTAGATGACTTTCCTATTGCTATTAGAAAAGGGGTAAGGAAATGTACTGCTCATCCTATCAATAAATTTGTTGCCTATGGGAAGTTATTATCTGGTTTCAAAGCCTTTACAGCCAACATTGATAGTGTGAAGATTCCTAAGACAGTAGAAGAGGCGTTCGAAAGTCCTGAATGGAGGAAGGCTGTTGAAGAAGAGGTCAAAGCACTACAGAAGAATAATACTTGGTGTTTGACTGAGTTACCTAAAGGGAAAAAGGTTGTTGGGTGCAAATAGGTATTCACAGTCAAATATCACTTAGATGGGAGCATTAAGAGGTACAAAGCAAGGCTAGTGGCTAAAGGGTTTACTCAATCCTATGGAGTAGATTATCAAGAAACCTTTGCCCCAGTAGCTAAATTGAATACCATCAGTGTTGTTATTATCGTGACTATTAACAAGGACTGGAAGTTGCACCAATTGGACATCAAAAATGCTTTCCTCAATGGAAGCCTGGAGGAAGAAGTATACATGGAGGTTCCACCAGGTATGGAGGAAAAGACCACGAAGAGGACAGTGTGCAAACTCAACAAATCATTGTACGGATTAAAGCAATCCCCTAGAGCATGGTTTGTGATTTGCTAAGGCTATGGTTCAAAATGGGTACAAGCGAGTCAGGCAGACCATACATTGTTTCGAAAGGTTGCTCCAGATGGTAAGAAGACTCTCTAATTGTCTATGTTGATGATATGATCATTACAGGGGATAATACTGAAGAAATAGAAGTGCTAAAAACTGTTCTAGCTAAGGAGTTCGAGACTAAGGATTTGGGAAGCCTTAGGTACTTCTTAGGAATGAAAGTAGCAAGATCGAAAGAGGGGATTATTATAAACCAAAGAAAGTACATCCTAGATCTACTTATAGAAACTGGGATGCTTGGAAGTAGACCAGCTGAAACTCCAATGGAACCAGGTTTAAAGTTCAGTAAAGGTGAAATGGGGAATCCAGTGAATAAAGAATCCTACCAAAGAATAGTTGAAAAACTAATCTATCTCTCACTTACAAGGCCTGATATCGCATACTCAGTGAGCATAGTTAGTCAACATATGAGTGACCCTCGAGAAGAGCACATGGATGCAGTCAATAGAATTCTGAGATACTTGAAATTTACACCTGGATTTGGACTACTTTTCAAGAAACATCAGGATAGGACAATAAAGGTCTACACGGAATCAAGCTGGGCAGGAGAACTGACAGATAGAAGATCTATTAGTGGCTATTGCACTTTTTTGTGGGGAAATTTGGTCACCTAGAGAAGCAAGAAGCAAGCTGTGGTATCTAGAAGTAGTGCAGAAGCAGAATTCAGAGCCTTGGCTCTAGGGATATGTGAAGGAATGTGGATCAAGAAACTTCTCATGGAGTTAGAGTTGGATGGAAAGGCAGAATTTGAAGTTTATAGTGACAGCCAGTCAGCAATGAGCATTGCTAGAAATCCAGTACAACACGACAGGACCAAACACATTGAGATTGATAGACACTTCATCTATGAGAAGGTCAACAACAGGGTTGTAAAACTTCACTATATTCCTACTAAAGACCAGCTAGCCGATATTTTCACTAAAGCACTTCCAAGAGTAAGCTTTGAAGAAATGTCATCCAAACTGGGTGTACATAACATATACACACCAGTTTGAGGGGGAGTGTAGGTTAATATGTAAATAATAAGAGTTGTAAGTCGATCCTAACTAAGTAGTTTAGTTGGAGTCTAACTCTATCCATGTAAGGGATAAGAGTCTCAGCCGAGAGGATATCTACTCAATGTAAAACTCCTTGTAAAAGTCTATAAGTAGACTTATTTTTCTGTAAATCGAAATAAGAAGAGTAGAAAAACTTCTCTAACCCTATTTTCTACAATATCAGTATGTGACAATGTAAATAGAATGAATATATCCACAATTGCTACCATAATTGCAGAGTTGGCTGCAACTGAGGGCATTCAAAAGGTGCTCTCACAATCACTTCATCCAAGCTCCAACAATAGGATAGTATAACAAACTCCCTCATCTATAATGCAATTCAAAGACCAACACATATGCAAAGTCTTAAATGGTCTGCAAGAGCATAGCACTGCATAAAGGTCCACATCCTTTTTCCACACAGCAAAACATAATTCCAACTTAATTTTTTTGCTGCAGCTAGTGGTTTCATGACCGTGGGATGTAGAAGAGTCATCTCTAATCACACAAACAACGTTGAAAAACAATCTTTGCATCTCCATGGATAAATATATGATTCTCAATAACTTTGAAAAGTTAGTAAGAAAGAAATCTGACACTAACTTCGATTACTGGTTGTTATATATATATATATATATATATATATAATATATATATATATATATATCATATTAATGTCCAGATTAGGGTGGGGCTGGGGAGTTCAATCCTGGACCTCGTCTTGTATATATTTTGTATAAAGAGGACTGTAGCCCAGGATAAGTGGAAAGGGTTGCAGATGCTAGGATTCAAACTCCAGACCTAGATGCCACCTTTACGGGTAGATGCATGAACCAACAGAGCTAAGCTCCAGGTTCCCGAGTGTTAATATATATGGATGCTTGTTCTTTTCCCAAATATGTGAACATATTAAACCCATTAAAACAAAAAATGGATTTCTGGAAACCACACAAGGAGCATACGCATCAATAAGCCTGAGAGGAAAAGCCTACCTCAACTCGTCCATGCAAAACGATGACCTTTTCAGCTAAGTTATTTGTTTTCACAACTTCATTTGCCTGCTTGCAAATAACAAAGATTAACACACACACCATAGCCAGTTTCCTTTCCTATACAAGAAGCCATATACTTAAGACAGACAGCTAAATGACTCGGTAAGCAGCAGAACTTCTGGAGTACCTGCAACGCAATATCACTTGCATCCACCGCATACACCTGAGAAAATATAATCACATTAGATATTAAACAATTGTATCTTAAATGAACCCATCAACATTAACAAGAATACAACTTTGAAGTAGCAAGATATTTTTAACTTCTAAAAGTATAATAAAGAACAAAACTGAAGTTCAGTACTTCTCTTCGTCAATCGTTCAACAGAAGCCTATTGTCTTTTCTAAAGATAAAGTTATAAAATTCACATGGAAAACTAGTTAGAGAAAAACTAGAGGAAATAAAAAAAAAAGTTAAACCCGAGTTAACTTCTACCATTCCCCCTGCAGTTATTAAAGAATGTAGATTGTAATCTACAGAAATTAGTTGAAATTGGTACAGCATGATATGCAGAAAATTATATTTTCAAATAAATTCCAGTAATACAACCATTATAAGTATGTAAATTGTGAAGTATAGAAATGCTTTCCAAGACAAATTACACGTTTTGCACCAGCTTGAGCACAAAAAATTGAAAGAATGCCTGTGCCACATCCAACATCCATTACAACCTGTAAACAATATCACAAGCAATAGTAAGGAAACAATAATGAACGAGCTAAAAATTGTTTGGACTTCCGGAAACAATTCTTAAACTGACTACAATGGTTGGGATCCACGTGCTTCATATCAACGTTTTTATAAGAAACAAATGCATTTCATACAGGTATTAGATATAGCATGTACATTATAATGTTGTGATGGGATGAAATGGTAATCTAATGCATACATAATTACAGAACCATCCTGATATTATTAGATTTTGAGCAAGAAAAGCGATCATAAATAGTTTTATAACAGAGATGACTACAATGGTATTACTTTGCCTTCAATAAAACTCTGGTGTTCCATGATTGCAGCCCTGTAAGTGTCAGTTCGAACTCTATCCTGCATGTTTCAGATAAAAAGTATGATCAGCAAATTGTCATATTTCTATTATTATTTAAAATAGGCATAAGGTAATCCGAATTTGCAATTGATACTCTGATACAGGCTCACAACTTTGGCAAAATTATACAACTTTATAAATTGTCCATAAACATATAATTTTAAAAACTTTCCTTAAACAACAAACTATAATTTAAAGAACCCGCCAATGGAGAGAGCTCGGGTCATGAAATGTTCAATCACCAAATAAAGCCTAAGTTCACAGAATTGCCAGCATCGTAAACTATTGGACACAAAAGCAAAATTCAACCTTGATAAAGAAAAGTAGATGAAGATATGAAGAGAAGAAACACACAAACAGAGACATATTTGAATTCCCATGTAAAAGCACTTACTCAGAGTCACCAACTCGGCAACCCCTAGCTCACATTGCGATAAGCCATGAATATTTCTTCAACTTTTTTAGTAAATTTCTTCAAAGACACTTAAAACCTCTTAAAAAACAAAAACCCAAAGAGCTAAAATTAAAAGAAAGCTAACCCAAGTTCTCGAATATCGAATGATAAAACAAAACCATTCAAAATGACAAAAGAAAAGGGAGAGGAAATACCTTGATCATTTCTTCATGGATGCCAACGTGGGCATAAGAGTGAAAGTAAGCCATGTCGAAGTCCGTGCACGGCGGAGGGGATTTCTGTTCCAGCTTTTCGTCGTTGTTGTAGTGCTGCTGGTCATGGTGGTCGGAAACCCCAAAGTCATGACGGTGGCGTGATCTACGGCCTCCCCTCCTCCGTCGACCCCCGCCTCGCTTCTCTTCCGAACTGTGCTGCTGCTGTTGATTTTGGTGGTAGCCATTACTGTAGCCTGTGATTCTGTACATATCCGTCGTTGATTTTTGGCTTTTGATATCTGGGTGGGTAAGAAAATCGGCAATACACCGGTACACAACGGCAGCGTTTAATGATGGTAGTTTTGTCGAAAAACCCAAACACAGGCGATGGATTTTTACTATGGTTTGACGGACTAATAAATCAAATGAAATCAGGGTTAAGAATTGAGGTTCCTTATCATATTATGTTTGGATTGAATTTAATAGCGGAAAATACTTTGATAGAGTTCGCCTAAACCTTTTAATTTTAAGGTTTAGGGATTTAGGTTAAGGTTTAGGTTTAAAGGTTTAGTGTGTAAGGGTAAAATTTAAAGTTTATAATAATAATTTAGAGTTTAAGGTTTGGTGTTTAAGTTTTTAGGCATTACGATTAAGGATTTAAGTTTTAGAATTTATAGCTTAAATAGAAAAGTTGTGTCAGCTTGTGTATTAAAATATAACTCACTAATAATAGGAAAATATTTTTGATACACAAGTGTGTGTAAATTTTAAATTTTAGGGTTTGTAGATTTAGGTTGTAATTTAGGGTTTAAGTTGTAGGATGTATAATTTAAGGTTTGTGATTAGAATTTAACGTTTAGGGTTTAAGGTTTAGGTTTTAGAGTGTCAAGGCTATAGATTTAGATTTTAGATTTTATAACTTAAATATGAATGATTGTATATTTTTTTACACGACTTGTGAATCAAAATATAACTCTTAATATATATATATATAAGGATGTGATCTAGTTACATAGTGTAAAACTCTTAATCATTTTACACTCTTAATCATTTTACATTCTTAATATGTATATTTAAATATTTTGATATACAAGTTTGTGTAAACTAAAGTTTACATAAACCTTTTTAATTTCAAGGTTTATGAGCTTAGGTTTGAGTTTAGAGTTTAGGTTGCATAATTTAGAATTTAGAGTTTAGGTTTAGGAGTTTAGGTTTGAGTTTAGAGTTTAGGTTGCATAATTTAGAATTTAGGGTTTAAGATTAGAATTTAAGGTTTAGGTTTTAGAGTGTTAAGCTATAGATTTAGATTTTAGATTTTATAACTTAAATACGAATGATTGTGTAATTTCTTTACACAACTTGTGAATCAAAATATAATTCGTAATATATATATTAAAATATTTTGATATACAAGTTTGTGTAAACTAAAGTTTACATTAACCTTTTTAATTTCAAGGTTTAGGAGTTTAGGTTTGAGCTTAGAGTTTAGGTTGCATAATTTAGAATTTAGGGTTTAAGATTAGAATTTAGAGTCTAAAGTTTATGATTTAGAGTGTTAGGGTTAGAGATTTAAGTTTTAGATTTTATAATTTTTTAGACAAGACTTTGTAGTTTAAACACGAAAGGTTTTGTATATTTTTTACACGTATCCAAATATAATGGCTTAAGGTTCAATAAGTCCTTAAATTTTTGTAAAAAATCAATTAAGCCCCTAATTTTTTTTTGCATTCATTTAAGCCCTTAAACTCAAGAAAAAAATCAATTTGACCAATGTTGACCTTTAACTTTAACGGTTTTTAAAAAACAATTCTTTTGGCACGTTGTCGCAACAGTATAATTCAACTTGTCATTTTTATGAATTTTTATTTTTTAAAAAATATCTAAAAAAGAAAAATTTAAGGGCCAAATTGTTTTTTTTTTTAGTTTAAGAATTTAATTAAATACAAAAAAATTAGAAATTTAATTAATTTTTTAAAAAAAGTTTAAAGGCTTGTTGAACCTTTAAGCCAAATATAATATATATATATATTCATGAAAAAAGTCTTTCTTGTTAATTAAGAATTTAAAAAATAAGAAAAAAAATCTATTGTGAGGTGATATAATAAACCTTTGGTCAAGCTATTGGTTTTCATATTTTGTCATTGTTTTTTATTCTCCTTTCTTTTTTCTTTTTCGTATTTGAATGTTTCGTGTTATTTCTTTAAATAATATTTTCTATTTGTAATGAAAATGGTGCAACAAGTTCTTGTTCTCCCGTAACATGTTTTCTCTGCTTGCATAGTACTTTTTATTTGTAATTAAACCGATTTTCTTTGCTTGCCTAACGCATTTTTCTTCTTCATTTTTTAGGTTGGATCCATGTTCTTATAGTACCTTTTCTCTGTTATTTTTTCGGGTGAATAAAATTTGACTCGACTCGAAAAAATTAAATTTTTCACTCGACTCGAAATTTCATAAATTCGTTCCGAAAATATTTTAAATAAAGTTTGAGTTTTAAATAGAGATTCGAATAACTCAAAATTTTTAGTAATTAGTGAATTGATTTTTAAGTTTGAGTTGAGTCCCTCAATTTTTCCTGATATGTATACCGATATAAAAAATATGTTGAAATTATGTCACATATGAAAAAAATATGAAGAAATATATATATATATATATATGCATATCTTACATGATTCGAGAAATATATATACCATGACAAATAATTACAATTAAATTTGTAAAGGAACTCAAAAACTTGACTCGACTCGACTCGAATTTCATAAACTAGACTCAAATAAAAAAATTAAATAAAAATTTAAGTTATAAAATATGACACGTCAATTCAAATAACTCAAAAAATTGACTCGAATCAACTTGATCGATCACTCACCCCTAACGTTTTTATATATCCCTGATTTTTACCATCATATTAATTCTCTTTCACTATAGATACTCACAATCACCTCAAATTTGTTAGAGATTTCTATTTTTCTGAGCTATTTGGTTAGACTTTTTTTTTTTATTTTCTCGTGTGGTCTTATTTTCATTATACAGTGGCTAATTTGTGTTCTTTAGTGATATTAGGAGAAATCATTGATTATTTTACTTTAATTTTGTAGTTTTTTTAGATTGTGATTTTGGTGGAGTTTCTATTTATTTATGCAATAAAAGTAGTGATTTTTAATTTTAAAAATTCATAAATAATATTATTGTTCAAGTATAAGTTATTTTATGAGTAAATTTCATTGGAGATTCCTTATGTTTAGGGTTTGTTCTATTTTGGTCACTCGTTTTGAAAAAAGATTATTCTTGCTATTTATATTTTTTGTCGTTACTGTTTTGGTCACTAAAACATTAACCTCTATTAAAACTCAATAATACGATGACAGGGCACGTTAATAAAAAAGTTAATTTCTAAATTAACCCCTGAAGTTTCAAAATTTTATTTTCACCATCTTTCCCTTTCGCTTCCCGGAAGACAAAGTCTGTTTGCTCGAGAAAACACCTTCTGCAGTAATGATGTCTCCATAGCTCTCGGGGAAAGCCCCCAGTTCTCACCTGAGATCTTATCCGACACCCCATTCGGATTGAGCTGTAACATGTCATTCTTCATTACATTTGATTGTTCCAACAAAAAAATTATATGGTATGCTGTTTTTATTAGCATTCTCTGCTGTCTGTATCATACGTCATTTCCCACAGTTGATGCAAAGGCAACTGGCAATGTCCCATGGAACAAAAAAATGTTGACAAATAGCTCTGTAGGACAACAAACTCAAGCATATCAAGCTTTGTAACAACTTGTGCAAGATTTTTGAGTTGACAAATAAACTTTACAGACTCAAATCGAGCAGTAGAAAACTCCTCCAATTGACCAGATTTATACTCGGCCAATGAAGCTCATTCCTTGGTAGCGGAATTACTAGATAATAACTTATTTTCTTTCAAAACACAAGAACATGTCATCTCCAACCTAAAGTACTTCCCAAAATCATCCATAGCCTTCTCAATTGCACCAAGAAAGCTTGTAGCTTTATTCTTTCTAATCATATGGTCAAAGTTTACAAGTAAAGGCTTCTACTGTGATGGGCAGCACCAAGCAACATGGCTATACCAAAGTACCCAACGAGCAAGCAATTTTTCATTTTATCAACTACATCATTTAGTAAATAACCTTCTGCAGTCTCAATAACACCGACACCATTCTCTTTGACATCAATGTTTAAGCTACCTCCTCCAACAACATTACCATTTTCTTGAAGCTAAACACAGAAAGTGGAGCCTAACCCATTACTACTTTCGATCAAAGTGAGCAAATCAGGAGCTTCGTAACCTTCTTTTAAGAGTTCCAAATTTGGATTCTTCGATTCTAAGCTTTTATGGGGTTTTATGGTTCTTCATTATTAGTATTCTCTAAGCATCAGTAAAGAAAATAATGCAAAAGTCGTTCATTCATTAAAAAAATTAAAACATATTAAAAGGAAAGAAAAAAAACAGAATAAAAAAGGGGAGTAGAACTACCTGAGACAAATAGATCTAGGACTCCAATTCTGCAAATGCCCTTCATCATCTAAAATTAGAAATTAGAAATTAGAAATTGTAGAACTAAGAGAGATTTGGATGACTCGTCTACTGGTGTTGCTACACATAACCCCTTCCCATTGACAACAATGCGAACCCATCCAATCACGCAGAAAGTGAGGAGAATTGAAGACATGTTTGAGTTGCAAGAGTTTAGGGGAAGATGGTGAAAAATAAAGTTTTGAAAGTCTAGGGGTTAAATTAGAAATTAACTTTTTTATTAACATGCCACATCATCGTATTAACGGCTGTTAACGTATGTTAACGCTCGGGTGACCAAAACAGTAACAATTGAAAACGTAAATGGCAAGAATAATTGTTTTTCAAAATGGGTGACCAAAATAGAACAAGCCTTAAACATAAAGGACCTCCAGTAAAGTTTACCCTTATTTTATCTATTAAATATAATTTATTTAACAATAATATTCATAAAATTGTTGGGAAACGCCGGTACACCCCATGGCGCAGCAGAAAAATTATCCGACGTAATCCATCAGTGATCCATGTACAAGGGACGAATTCGGGGTGATAAAGGATGAAACGTTACCTCAATAAATCTGGAAATTCACAGTGAGTATATGAGAATCCAAATCGAATCTGAGTCATCACAACAACGTGCCGACCTCTATGCAGTCCACCCAAATAAAACGAACAATATTTTCTCTTCTCTAACTTTAGAGAGGTTTTCCGAAAAGCATACAATTGGCTGCTAGACCTCATGCCTTTATATAGTATTTAAAACCCTAATTCTAATCAAATTCGGATTCTTTAAATATACATTATATTTATCTGAGTATAATTAAATATATAGAATCTGATTATACTTCTACCAGGTTTCTTTAGGGATATATATATTAATAGTATCTGATAATTAAATTAATTATCTAGTATTAAAATATATTACCAAAATTATCTATAATTCCAATAATCATAATAATTTCGTTTTTGCTTATTTCGTGCACAACAAGTTTGTACACATGCTATCTAGTCGATATTTATTCGTTTTAATCATAGGGTGTGACCCTTGTAGGTTCATGCAACGTTAGCAGTAATATCTAGAACAATTCTAATATTACAACAATGAGTGGCATCTAGCAATACATCATTGCTACCTAAGTTACATGAAGTCATTGTTCGATTTAACATTTTCCGTGATTAACTTCTTTTATGTATTTCGTTCTTTTGTCCTCATATCTAGATCGGACACAAGTCATGGATTAGTCACACTTGTATAGTCCATCTAATATTTCTTGATATCTTGAGTAGACTATTATAAACGAATAACTATGATATCCCATATCAATTTATTCGAGCATGACCATGCATTTTCTAGTCTCACTCAATCAAGTGGCCTATGACATTACTCCTATTATGTAGGAGGGATAAATCCTATCTTGATCAACCATATTTCGCTACATAGATTGTGACATATCCAATATCAGTCTTTATAGTGGGTCAGTTACGACACACGTTTGATTGTGACAACATATGTCACACACGATGTTGAAATAATGATGATCTCAAGTCTGAGGATTATACATGTAGTTATCATCATGAGCAATGTTGTGACTGTCACATAATAATCCAATAAACATGTTCATAGCGGGTCAGTCTAGTATGTCGTTCTCTAACACATACTTATGTATTGATTTTGACATTTCCATGTCAATGACAACACTTTGTCATCAATCAACTACATATTAGTCTTAATACATTATTGTTGTCCATGCCTACAAAAATTCTCGACTAAGGACATTCAAGAATAACTATATTATTCTAAGGACTTTATTATAATTCAGTTTATTTATAGATGCACAAAACAAGACTGAAATAATATTAATAATGACTTTATATTAATAAACAAGATAAAATATGTCTTTTACAACCATCTCATGATTGATATTTGGGCATACTCCAACAATAATTACACTTAAAATGTAAAAAATTAAAATTTATTACGGTTGATGGGTAATAGCAAAAGATATAACTTCAGTATTGGTTGACATTAGGTCTCACGTGGGGTGTAATCATGTCGAGCTCAAATAGTGATAAATTAGAGTTTAATCCAAAAATCAGAGTTCGATACTTGGCTCGAGCTTGATCAAACATCAATTCTCAAGCTCGGATTCAACTTGGGATGTAATTGAACTACTTTATCTCGACTAAACTAGTTTACTAATTTTAGCATGAAGGCTCAAACTCGAGCTCGTAAATAGTTGGTAAACTATATAAATGGTCACCAAACTTTTATAACTTTGTATTTTAGTTACCAAACTTTTAAAACTTGCAACACATCTACTGAGAGAATATGAGAAAACACAAATAAATAGTTTAGCCAACCAGCCAAATTTTCTTACACCTAACGAGTCGATGATTAATCTTTTGTACTGTGATTTTTCATTAATGAAAAATCAATTTTTATGGGTAAGTATGCGGTGCGAAAGGTTAAAATGTGGCTAATATACAACGACACCTATTTTCCCAGTTACAAGTTACCAACAAATTTAAACAAGTTTGGTTAACATTTTCAGTTGGCTAATGAAACGTGTTACCCAAAAATTGGGTTTTTTTCTAACATTTTAGGTGTCGAGTTAGATGTTTCCCTTTGAAATTAGTAAGTGAAATATGTTTGTAATATTTTAGGTTCTCTAACCACTCAAACTGTATTTCGGTAATATTTTAGGTGGCGAATAAAATGTTTCACTCAACTTAAAAAGTTAAATATCTCGGTAATAATTTAGGTTTCCTAACACCAAACTGAATGTAGGTACCATTTTAGGTGTCGATCCCGAAACTAAATTTCATTAACATTTTAGGGTCAAACTAAACATAGGTAACATTTTAGGTGTCGAACCCAAAACTGAATTTTAATAACATTTTAGGGTTTGAACCCAAAACTGATTTTCAGTAACATTATAGGTGAATAACCCATAACTGATTTTCAGAAACATTATAGGTGAAGAACCCCAAACTCATTGTCGATAACATTTTAAGTGTCGAACCCCAAACTAATTTTCGGTATCATTTTAGGTGTCGAACCTGAAGCTCATTTTGGATAACATTTTAGGTGTCGAACCCCAAACTAAATTTCATTAACATTTTTAGGTCTGAACCCCAAACTAATTAACAATAACATTTTAGGTGTCGAACCCCAAATTGATTACTAATAACATTTTAAGTACCAAACCCCAAACTAATTATCGACAACATTTTAGGTGTCGAACCCCAAACTAAATATCAGTAATATTTTTGGTGTCTAACCCTAATTTTACCCTTACAAATATTTTATAAATACTTCTATACTTCTACCATATTTTGCAAAAACATTTAAAAATTATGGCAAGATTTTCTACAATCGTTTTCTTTTTAGGAACTTACCTCTACACTTCATTTAACAGCAACATCAAGTAGGATGATTTGTTTGAGTTGATTTTCACGGAGGTTAGCAAATCAACAAAGAAAGAAATTGTCTTCATTGGAATCTAAAATCCCCGTTGATAAGCCCAGCCCTAGAGCTCATTACATGCTAAAGATATGTAATGCAAGTGACCTTCACACGATATTTAGGAGATACAACCATGTAGGGGGTACCAACATCAAGTTGTATGTAAATTTTGATGAAGGTGTTAGTTCATCAAGAATCCCAAGAGATTCTCCACCTTCCACAGACGAAGATGTTGTTGTGTACGTAATTCCAAGAGACGGCATAAGAAAAAATAAATAATTGAGGAATTGAACATCACATCTGATATATGTACAAACTACGACAGTACGGAAATAGATTCTTCTTCCATTCATTTTAACTAAACCAAGCTTAGTACCAATGAACTATGTATCAAATTTCATATCGTACTTTTTAATCTAATCACAGTTTGTGTTTGTATTGGTGATCATATTTCTCACACATTGGTGATCATAATTGGGTAATGGGATTTTGATAACTTAATCAGAGCTGAGTATATCGTTAAACACGTTTGGTATCATTTTAGTATCGATAAGTATCAATACTATACTTCGCGTTTCGATATTCTTCAATGTAAACCTAGAATCTTACATGAACGTTCAATGCATATGGCAACTGCCATGGTACACACAACCAATAGTTACCATTGATAATGGTAATTACATGGAATAATTATTCCCAATTAACTTTTCAAACTTTATGCAGTTGAATGGTTATCCTTTGAGAGTCGGGGGATTTTTGACTAACTTGGTCGATAGCATGCATATCCTACAATGGAACATTACACTAGTCAAGCCCATAGGTACAGCAAAAAGATGAAAATGATCTTTAAATAAAGTTAGCTTTTACCTTTTTTTTTCATTGGTGCTGGACAGTCAGAGTTTGTTTGAAAAAATATGCAACGCTTAGCTCCACCTTCGGGTGATTTGAATTTGGAAGAAGGAATAACATTTTTTGTTGTCTCTGTAGGAATACGACTCGAACTATAATATCTCAGAGGTGACGTCTCCATAAACTTACTGGAAAAACCCTATTAATTTCATTCACGATATAAGCCCTATAAGATCTATATTCCTTGACATCTTTCGCAAAGTACATTTCATTTCGGCCTGCATTACATTGACATCATCATGAACATTGTCGATTTTGACTTCAAAATTGTTATTTTCATTTCAAAAATGTTCATTTTGACATCAATATTGTTCATCTTCTCTTTCAAGCTTTGCTTCAAGTAGGTCATGTTCGCCCGCACTTCTGCGACGTCTTCAGAAAGAATACTCAATTTCTCTCCCAACTTCTTATCATCAACCCCCTCATATTTTTCAATTTCTCCCCACCTTTTATTTATTTCTCAATTCCCATAATGACAACCTCTTTTAGCCCATTCACCTCTTTTACCCCATTCACCTTGGACATTATTTCCTGAAGCATCTCTGACATTATTTCCTTTGTTGCACCACCATCGTTGCATTCTGCAACATCATACTCCGCAAAAGTAACCTTGCAAATTAAATAAATATTAAAGATTCATCTTCCCCACAATAAATGATTAATACAATGACTCATAACGTATTATCTTACGTCTCTTCGAAGCTTTCCTGTCTTTGGGTGCTTCCTTGACTTCCACATATTCCTTGACTTAATGTTCTTCAAAAGTTTCAGGTAATGGATGCTTCTAGGCAATAATCTTCAAAGTGCAAAAAAATATGATTAACCATAATTACAATTCGACATGTTAGATGAATAGTAATCCATGAGTACCTTTGGTCTATTCAAAGCTTACTCGCTCTTCAAACGGGCATAAACAGACGTGACCTTTGACTACACCAGTAAAGAATGCGAGATTCACCACCATTAGAAGCTGCACTGGTTATGTTATCAAATCTAGACCAATAATCATACAGTCGAACCTGAATTCCATATCATGCACAACACAACATTAATATGACAAAACTCAATTCTACAGATTTCTTATAACTAATGGTAATTTAACTTTACCTTTGAGATTGCAATACACCTTTTTAGGTAAACGTGCATTCCTGGCTTTTATAAACATCTTATTGCCTCAGTAAGCGTATCGTAAATATACTTGGCCCAATTTATTTTACCTTGTAATCAATCGTCGCACAAAAACTTCAAAATACTTACACCTGAGTATATTTCCGTAGTAGGGCATAGAAAAACTCCAATAATGTACAACAACACTCTTGCTTTCAAAGTATCCTCTTCAAAAGCACCAGACACTATATATCGCTAGGTTTCTGTATAAGTCAAAAACTTGCTAAGGTTATACTTTACACCGAGTTCTCTACCATTCTCCTTCAACAACACTTCATGAACATCAACACCCTTATTCTTCAGGCCCAATATAGCTTCTACATCTTCAACTGATACAATAATGTTGTGTCCTTCAAACTTAATAACATTTCTTCCAACATCAAAACTTTCCATCAATTCCCTACATAGCTCATGACGTAGAATGCATGATTTTATAAAAATTAATGACCCGAAACCAATTTCATCAAGAACATGATCAATCCCCACATTTTTTATTTTTTAATGAAATTGTACAATTTCTTCAGACTACACCTTGTGTTAAAAGATGTCTACATGGGAAAAGTTCCTACGTCAATCTTACTGTATAAAAAAATGTCTTTATACTGCTATTCCCTATTACCTTTTTCAGCTGTCCTGTTTTATACTCCATTGTATGCCATATTCTCCTTCTCAATTTCATCAATGTAAGATTGTTTGTCTTTCTTCGGCATGTTATCTAATTTCTTGCCTAACTCGTTCCTAACCTATGAATGACAAATTCAAATTAATTTAACATTTTACACATCATAAACCATTGAAACCTACCTCAATAATCATTTTTTCCTCAATTTGCTCTATCATTATACATTCACCTTGACTGTAAATATGAAAAAAAACAAAGGTATACATTCAATCATTCATTTTGAGATGCAATAACAATACGTAAATATCAACTTACTAAAACTTAATGAAGGGATGACATGTTTTTTGTGTGTCCAATCTATCATATATGACCAACGTCTCGGCACCAGCTTCCTCAACAACTATGGCAACTTCATTATCAACTTTATCACCAAGTTTCTCAGCAACTTTGTCAAAAACATGATTCAAATTTAAAATTGTCATCATAAGGATTAAATCTTTACATGAATCAGTGCATAAAGGAACCAACTCACTGTAAATAAACTCATCCTCATTACAAACAAATCTGGCCTTTTTAGGTTTAAAACGATGGAAATGGTAACATTTTCAAAAAAAAAATAAACAAGACATAATATTCAATTTAAACAGATTTCCTCCAACAAAAAGTGCAATTCCATACCAAAATTTTGAAACACAATCCTAGATTTCAAGTATTTCGCAAATAAACAAACATGGGTTTTGCTTGTTACCTTCGGAATGAAGACGATTGCACAGGTTCAGTTGCAGACCTAAATTGAGGTTTTAATCATTTACACTAATTGAAACGTTTTCCATAAATTGAGAGGATTCTTTATATTTTTAGCGGAGAAATAAAGGTTCGATTCTCATTCTAGGGAACTAGAGGGCTTTAATCTCTACGAGTACCGAAATGACTAAGTGCATTGTGAGACCTACATAAAACCAGAAATATGAATCGTTAAACATAAAATATTATAATCATCTAGTTTAGGTTGCGAAACCTGTTGATGAATTCCGATACTTGGCGATTCAACCTAATATGTTATCTACTTTCTTTACTTTTACTATTTCAACGTCTAATTTTATCTATCCAATATACAATACGCCATGTTTCGGTACTGATACTTAAGTTCCGAAATATACTATACAAACATGCATTATTAAAGAGACTTTAAACATTTCTAGTTTACACATTTTCTACAGGTTCTAGTACATGTACAAAATTTCCAATATCAAGAGAAAAACGTAAACTGTTACGCGTCTGTTACTTTCATAGCTGTCAGTTTCGGTACTCGATATCAAATTCCGAGACATCTTCTTCCAACTTTAATTGTCACAAATTGTACTAACAATTTGGGTTTAAACTTTTATCTACCGGTTTCTGTACATATCTCAGAGTTTCGAAAGTTATGCGTTATTTTAACATTTTACATTGCAACACAAATATTATCCCCATAAAGTATTGATACTACTTACTAAGTTTTGAAACTTACCGGCAACAATCTCTTTCCGTTTCCATGTGTTTTTATGGGAATTTAAATTTAACGGTCAAAATAAAAAAAAATCCCATCTAACGGCTCTAACATCCTACCGTTTGTTAGCCGTATACTAACATGTCGTTCTTTAGACTCGCTTCGATTTTTTTGTAAATCTTCACAGAAGTAGAAATCATTTAGATCTAAACTATATTATACTGATTCAAATATTTTCATTAAACGGAACAAATTGATTAATTAATCAAAAACTAAAATTTGCTAAAATTTCTCTTTCGTTAATCGAATGTCTTCTAGGCCTGTAAACGAACACAAACAAGGGTATGCTCATGTTCATTCGTTTAATTTTACTCGAACAAATGAACAGACATGAACAACTAAATGAACATTATTTCTTGTCCATGTTCGTTTGTTAATGAATGTAGCTTGTTCGTGTTCGTTCGTTAAAATGATAAAACGAACTTAATCGAACGAATATAAAATGACACACGTGAATAAATTTAAACGAACATATGTGAATAAATTAAATTTTTTAAAAGTACAATACTTTTATTATGAAAAAATAATAAATATAAATGAATATATGTTAATAAATTTAAACGAACATAAATGAGCGGATTACTGAACATAAATGAACGAACGACCTCTTTGTTCGTGTGACTTGAACACATCTCAAAATTATTGTCGAACACTCTATAGCTCGGGTGAAAAGGCGTCGTCGGACAAAGTTATTCTTGTGCGTACAAGGTTGGTCATGAGTTTTTGTTTGATGGCAAACCATAGGAAGAATCGAATTCTTTGTGAAAATTGAAGGTGCCAAACCAATGCCCAGCACGGAAGCTTCACATCCCAAGTGCCCTCAGGCCTCAACTAAGCTGCTGTAAGCACAACTAGCTTAAGAGCGCCCTTTAAATAATTTTGAGACAATTTCTTCTTTAGTTATTACTATCGTATGATACACTACAGTTTATTATGTGAAATTTATAGATTTAAAAATAATTTTATGAGTTTTTTTTTTATTTTTCAGAATTCCAAAGAATATTTGAAATAAAACACAAATTTTCTGAAAAATATCAAGTGCTAACATTGTGACATAACACAATGTACCAATTGATAAAAAAACCGTTAGATTCAATGCTCACTGTTGGTCAAAGAACTTAATTACTTTTATTTATTGGTTCAAGGGTTTAATTAGGTGCAAGAAAAAAATAAGGACTTAATTGATTTTTCTTAGAGTTCAAGGGCTTTTTATCCCTTTAGTCAACATTTTTTTAATGTTCGACACAATTAATACGTCTTTTTCAAACAAATATAGGAATGGGCACGGGTCGGGTTTTTAGCTGAGCCGAATCTGACCCGAAAATAATTATTCTAAACTAAAACTTGACCCGACCAAATTCTTTAAATAACTCGACCCGACCCATAATTTATATACCTAAACCCGACCCAATCTATATAAAAATCAATTTTATTGACCTAATTGTAAAAAATAATTTTAGAGACCAAATTGTAAATAAAAAATCAATTTTAAGAACCTAATTGTAAAAAAATATAAAGATGGAGTATTATTACAAATATTCCTAAAAAAATATAGGGAAAATTACACCATTAATTCCGAATTGGGTCGAATTTTTCACCATAAACCCGAACCCAAACCAAACCTGAAATTTTAATAAAAAATAATCTGACCTAATCGATATAGATGGGTCAAAACCTAACCGGGTCAAGTAAAATGCCTATGCCTAAATGTTATTGTAACATTTAATAATAGTGGAAGAATAAAAAAATGAATTACAATGTCAACATTTTAAAAAGTTGTAATTTTTTAATATTTTTGTATTTATATAGAAAGAAAAACACTTTTTTATTGATAAGAGATTTGAAACCCGTGTCTCGTTAAAAAATTTCCCTAATCCTAAATAGAAGAAAAAGAGTGCACAAACTACATTAACAGAAACAAAAGCGAGACCAGCTCGACAACACATGACATTACATAGTAACATGTTCCATATCATGATGGAGACTCTCCATAATAAACTCGGGTGTATCACTAAAATGTCGCTCGCTTATTTGAGCCCCTCGAAGTAACGATGACAATCGATCAACGACCATGTTGTCCTTACTGTTAACTCGTTGAATGCAGACCTCTCAATTCCTTCTAATCATTTCTTGAATAATAGCAGGGGCTATCACGTCTTGAAAATCGGCCTAGTCAGAATTAGGTTCCGGTGATCGGAAGTTTCGAATCTGATATGTAAAATGTTGTAATGAATGACCATTGCACCCCTCTTATGTAATGAAATCACAATTTGGTCCTATTTGAGTAAGTGGACTTCCTTGTATGAAATTAAAAGTCAAAATACAAGTTCTGAGCTAGGCGTATCGATACGGTCATGCCAGTATCAATATGGTCCAACTGCCAATAACTAACTTACCTGTTTAGGCATGAGCATATCGATACGGTTACGAGCGTATCGATACGGGTCCCCTGTTTTGAATTTGTTCGAAGCCAATCTGAAGAGAAAGTAAGCAAGGTGCTTACTCACCTCCTTGCTTGTCCCTTCCCACGTGAAGGATTATCAGAATGGAGGGCTAATGTCATCAAAAGCAAAGCTTGATAAGAAAGATATTGGGTTTAGGAAACCCTTGCCTATAGGAAATGTTCATATTGGCTAAAGGTGTGGTGAGTCATGATTAAAATGACCAAATAAGTTTTAAAGAAATGATAACAAATAGAGCTCTTATCTTTGAACTCCCATAAGCAAAACCCAAAAATCTTGTCTTCCATTAAGTAAGCTCCTCCATTGCCATCTTCAACCTCCAAGCTAACCTAACACCTCGGTGCAACCTTTGATCTTCGTTCGAGTTTGATATACTGTTCGAAAGCCCACGATTCGGCGAGTAAAACCCATCAATTGAATTGATGATTTGATCTTCCATTAAAGTTTAATTTCAAAATTAGGTTCCCTGGTTCAAGTAGGAACCTATGAATTAGGAGTTTGATTTTGTTAATTCAATGTTGTCCCTAAACTCCGGTAAGTTCAAAATATGTTTTTGAATCCTTAATTCGAATTCTAATGAAATCCTAACTTTGTGCTAGCTCAAGTGTTAGAGAAGGATCCCATGTCATCTCTAAAGGAAGTCAGACATAACGAAATTTTGATTCGAGAGCCTCATAATCAAGGTGAGTGTAGTCGTGTCATGGGATAGGCACAGTGACATCCCATTGCATTATTGTGGTTTTCTATGCATTGTGTCAAAGCTCAAGTAGAGCAATCGGGTATAAATTCGAATGGTAAGGTTGTGTAAGCCTTGTGTCATTTTGGTATGGTTATAGATATACACGTGACTTATGATCCAATATAAATAAACTATGGAAATGATATGTTGAAATATGAACAACTATGTTATATTATGTGAAATTGATATGGCTATGTGATGATTCGATGTACACATGTACGATGATGTGCTATGGAGCTACGACTCACTTTCGTTTTCAATATGTTATGGCCTACGGGCACAAAGGTAAGAAAATAAAATGATATATGTGAACCTTGGACATTTGTGAGTTTTGGATATAATTGGCATGCCATAGGGTTATTTGAGCTCGTATAAGTAAGGGTGGACTACGGTCTTGGGCTACGGCCTATATGTGGGGAGATAAGGATGGAATGTGTAAGGGACTTATCCGGAGCTATGGCTCAAGGCTATGGCCTACTTTCTGATATATGTGTGGTGTAAATGGGAATTCGTGTATCCATCTGTTACACTATCCAAGGGAATTAATAAATGTTTAGTTCTGCTATGTTTATGTGAGAATATGATAAATGATTCCAAGCATGATGCTTATGAAATTGAAGATGTTATTATGATGCCTAGTTATGTTGCCATGCCATTCATGATGATAAATTGCTATGCATGTCATGTTACCCTATTATGCTTGTTAGGACTACCTCACTAGGATATATAAGCCTAACATATGTATGTCTCATGCATTTTAGGGTCTTGAGATTTTTCGAGCTACGATCGTGTAATCTCTCGGTTGCAAGGCACTTTCGCAAATCATATGTATGTTTGTTTTCGTTTCCGAACTCCTAGTACAGTGGCATAAGATTTAATGTGTTGTAAAGGCCTATTTTGATGTGGTTGTGCAAACCTATTAGTAACTAGGTGTGGTATGATTTAAATGGTGTGTTTGAGAATGGTTAAATGGTTAAAATGCACATTAAGGCACTAATTGGAAAAGTCGTAGTATACGGATTCAAAGCGTCCTAAAATTTGACACGCAATTAGAAATATTGTTTTTAAGGTTGCTGGTAAAGTTTGATAAAATTTGAATAACATTCGCTAGGTCAATTCAAATAAAAACCAGTAAAAATCTATCATTACAAGTCATGGCGTATCGATACGGGTGATGGTGTATCGATACGGTCAGACATTGGTTAATGCTTAAATTATGCATTATTCTATCAATAATTACTCCTTGATTGATTGTTTTAAGTTGCTAATGTGGGTATTTTTGTTCATTTTCCATGCAGGACAATAGATTCCAGTAATGTTGCTTAAACTGCTGAAATTGTGCAATTTTTGCTTTTCTGGATTCATGGCATGAATCTGGGCATGAAAGTCTGACTGGACACCACGTCAGCAGCTTCTAGAAGACGCCACGTCAGCAACAATGATAGCTTATCAGCCGCATATCAGATAACTTATCAGCCAGATTTTAAATTCAAACTTTGGAATTATCTTTTGTAATTTATTTCTTATCTCTTTAGGGTTATTTTTAAGGTTTCAGGCTGCTATAAATACCCCATTTGGGGCAAACTCAAAAATGATCTCACATTCTCATTCTTAGCTTTGTTTTTACTTTTAAGGTTTTATAAAATTCTTTCTTTTCTTTAGTCCTTGCTTTAAGTTTTTATTTATTTATTTTTATTTTATAATGCTAAGTATGATTTTTACCATAATCATACTTAGCTAAATTCTCCATAGCCAAGGGCTAAAACAATGGCTCAATTCCAACGTGAGGATTGAAAAGCACTTAAACAATTTCGGGTATCTCTCTTAGTTTTCTAAACTTAATTTCAAAATCAAAATGATTTCAAAACCAAAGATTGTCGTTGTCCAGGATGTTGTTTTGGTTAAATGTGTGGGAGGAATGATCGGCTATTGAAAAACATTCGACTTCCTAGGAACACACTTAACAAAATTGTTTGCTAAGAGGAAACTGAGATCGGAATCAGTTATTATTGAAACAACGTAGTCCAAGTCGGCTTACTTATACATTTTTGATCTACAACATTGTTGTTGATTAGATCAATTTCCAAAATCGATATCAAAGATGGCACTTGGGTATTCGGTATATAAGGCACAAACACAAGGATTGATCCTTGTAGGCGAGTAATCGACGTGAACCCCGAAATGAAAAATCCTTATTCCAATGATCCGAGGAAGCTGAGTCAAAGCAAAAGCCTGAGGCTAATCTTTACCATATTGAATCCACTTCTTAATCTTCTTTACAATCTCTTATTATTTCTACTCAATTCCACAAATCCCCACCATATTTAAATATTATTCAACTCTCTTCTCGGCTCACCGACTGAACAAACATAAATCAGGAAGTTCTCTTAGTCCCTGTGGGATCGACCCTTCTCTTTTACTACGTTTGAATTCCTTTATTTATTATTTGAGAAAAAGGAATTATTTTGACGCGAAAACGACGTGTGTCAGGCATAAATTGGCTCAATGGAACAAGGCGTATCGATATGGTTTGGGCGTATCGGTACGGAAATTGGTCACTAGATCTGGTGGGAAAAAGGTATCGATACAGTCATAGTGTATCGGTACGGGGTCAACGCATATCGATTCTGAACTAGCTGTATCGGTACGGGTTTAACATCCTTCGAATCTGGAAATATGAAATTAGGCTTAGCGTATCGATACGACCCTTAGGGTATCGGTACGGTGTTAGTTAATTCTGTTATAATGAATAAAAGAAGTTTTAAGCAGTTTGCAAATTGGTCACTAATAACTACACGACCTAATTAATCAGGTTAACGATATCCGATAGTAATGGAACTTCACAGATTAATAATTGGTAAGTTTAATTACAAATTGGTAATACAGAATTCTGATAAGGATCGCTAATTTGCAAAATTTATGATTTAGTCCCCTAAGTTTGAAAAGTTTAAAATTAGCCTTAATTCTGATAAGATTAGTAATGATAGGTCCATTAAGCTTTCTAATTGACTATTAAGACATTTCGAATAAAGATGTGAACTCTGATTTCATTTTCGAATTCCCAATCTGTTTTCTGAGAACACTTTCTGACCTGGTTTCCTACCAGACCGGAGATGGGTGTTACAGGGGCGGAACTAAAAATTTATAAAGGGAGACCAAAATGAAATTAAAAAATTTAGAAATTTATAAAGGGGGCCAAAATGAAATTAAAAGTTTTAAGGGGATCATACTAAGATTTTACAAACTTTAAAGGGACTATAGAGATAATTTTATCTTTTTTGTAAACAAATCTATTATATTCTTAATGAAAAAAAAGTTGTTGAGGACCAAACCCCTTAGACCCCCTTATGTTCCGCCCTGAATACTAGCAACTAAAGCATACCCATTCAAGACCCTGGAAGCACCCTTAAGAATAGCTTCAACGGCTGTGTTGTCCGTTTCCACCACTACCTCTCCAACCATGAGTAAGGCCATCCGACACAGCCCACAACTCGGACATAAGGACCATGCAAACTTTAATACTTCGAGCAAAACTAAATAACCACTCGCCAAAATAATTTCAAGCAAAAGAAAAATACTTTGATACATTTTAAGGTTTATAGTTTTAGTTTTAGGTGTTTAGTGTGTAGGAGGTAGAATTTTAGGTTTATGGTTAGAATTTAGAGTTTAGGGTTTAAGATTTAAGTTTTAGAGTGTTAGAGTTTCGGACTTAAGTTTTAAATTTTATAAAAGAGTTGTGTAAATTTTTTTACACAGCTTATATATCAAAATATAACCCTATAAAAAATCATATAAATGACTTCAAAATATTTTGGGATATCAATTGCTACTCTAATCAAAAGCTTGGCTCTGTCGATACTCAAGAGATCATAAATCCAAGCGTACAATAATCTTTAATTTGAGGACTATAAATAATTTAAAAGATTATATAAAACAAATGTACAAATAAATATGACCAAAAGCATAATTAATATATGTGTACTACTACTATGAGTATGACCAAATTCATAATTGATCAATACAATGTAACAATAAAATTATAAATAGAATTAATATGTGTATCACATGATAGGGGTCAATTTAACATTATTTTTAAAATTTTAGAAAAGTACTTTTGTGAAGTGTTTTTGAATTTTTTTGGTTTGAGATATAAGTGTAAACTGTGTAGTATTGCTGTCAAAAAGTGATTTTGAGAAGATAAATGACCATTTTAAACATGATGTTATAAGTTAAAAAATATATATTTAAATGATATTTAAATTCTTTAATGTTATAATATCAATTTAAATTATCATAAAAATATTTTTATTAATAAATAAATAAATTTTATCTAAAAAATTTGACCAAAAATATATAAATTATTTAAACTAATAAATAATTTAATAATCATATAATTATGCCTTTAGTAAAAGATTATAAGTTTGTAAATTATAAAATAAACACAACATAAGATAGCAAATTGATGTTAAATTGTAATTTAACTTCCAAAAGTATTTTTTAACAACAAAAATTAAAATTTTTTAACTTTTGCGGTTAGATTAAAAATATTTTTTAAACACATTTTTTTTCAAAAATTATTTGTTTAGCCTTGCTTACACTCTAAAATTATTTTTAGTCCCAAAAGTGTTTATCAAAAACAACGGTGAACGACCAATCACTAAACACAAGGGAAAAGGACAAACAATTAGATTTAAAACCTATACCCTAAACCAAAGTAATTATAAACATAATTCATGTATAACTGAATTTTTTAAATCAAAATAAAATTAAACAGATAACACACTTATATGGGTTAATTGCAACATATATCCTCAAACTATGATATTATTTTTAATTAGTCCCTAAACATTTAAATATTTTAATTTTATTCCTAAATTATAGTTCTCATTCTAAATTAGTCTTCAAACTTTTGAATGCTCAATTTTCATCCCCAAATTATGGTTCTCATTTTAAATTGATCCCCAAACTTTTTGAACATTTCAATTTCATCCTCAAATTATCGCATATACCACATCATGTTATTACATAATATACGTAAGTGTTTCATGACAATTAACAATTTTTATAACAATTTTATTACCGAAGATATAATTAACATATACTGGTAATTTGAGGATGAAATTAGAGCATTCAAAAAGTTTGAGGACCAATTTAAAATAAAAGTCATAATTTGAGGACGTGTGATAATTAACTCCACTTATATTATTTACGGATAAATAAGACTCAAACTTAACCTTAAGAATCCATAACATCATTCTTTGTCAACATTTTTTTGAAAAATTCCTACCAATAAGGAGAGGAGGGAAAATTTGTTCATAATAGGTATTGAATCTAAAATCTAAAGAAGAAAAAAGTGTGTCAATCGAAAATTTTTAACCACATGTTCTTGAGATTGTTGATCAATCTTTATGAACATATATCATAATATCATTGGCATATATATATATATACCATTTTGTCCAATTTTAAATATAAATAAACTTATATATACTTATAAAATAAATTATTTAAATACAAATTATTTAAATAAAATATGTCACTCTTTATTACTCGGATCATTCCTCGGTAGTTTCATGTCGATGTTATTTTACCAGAAACAGTCCAAAAAACTGCTCATTCACTGCATTTTGACTGGCAAGTATTTGCAACTCAAATTAAAGTTTCAAACTTAAATGTAATTTATTTTTTACCTCTTAAAAATCTTTTTTAATAATTATTTATATGACTGTTTAATTTAAATGAAATATTATAATTTATTTTATTTTATTTACAACAATACAATTTGAATTATTAATTTTTGGCTTAAGGATGTAAGAAGATAATGAACTTTTAAAAAAATCAGTGACGATCTTAAATTTTTTGCACCTAATTAAGCCATTGAACTAAAAGATTTAATCAATTAAGCTATTTGACCAATTTTGACCATTAAATCTGAACAATTTTTTGATACACTATTGCAGTGCGTTGTGTAAATGTAACATTATAGAACTGTAGTGTATCATGTGCCGGTAATATCTAAAGAAAAAATTGTCAAGATTTAATGGTCAAAATTGGTCAAAGGGCTTAATTGATTTAATTTCATGGTTCAAGGGCTTAATTGATTAATTTTTTGATTCAAAGGCTTAATTAGGTGCAAAAAAAATCAGAGGCTTAATTATTTTTTTTAAATTTAAAGGCTTCTTACACCCTTAAGTCTTAATTTTATCACCGGGCTTTTGATATAATGCATAAGTAATGATCCATAATCAAATAACTGTAGATATTCGGTAAATTGTTTAATATATTCACCACTGGCATTAAATATCTGTAGTTTAATTTGCGACGTCTTAATTTAATGTTAAAAATGATACAACTGAAATATTGATAATTTGAAATATTACCTGAATATATTTTTCATAACAAGTTTTAAATTTAATTATAAATTTAAAATCGACACTTACCACCAGCATAAAATATTATCAAAAAAATATAACATTTTAATTACATAAATAATATTTTAAATTTCATATTTTTTTAATTATGATTGTAATATTTTTTAGTAGTAAATTAGATTGTTGCACCAAAATTAAATTTCTGTGTCAGATATTTAATGGGAATGGCAGGTTCTACACCAGTAGTCTTTTAGAGGTGATGGACCAATTGTCCATCTTCTGCAACTTTCCCTGGACATCTTCACAAGAACCCATCAACATCGTGTATAATTTCTCTGTCTACCCCTTGTAATTTCTTCAAAAAACCATGTCTTTACTTGAACTTTTCCCATCCTTTAAATCTGTTTTTGTTTTCTTCATAATTTCTTTCCCGAATTCAAAAAGCTCAGATTTTTATGTCTGGGTTGGTTAGTTGAAAAGTTTACAGCGATAATGGAAAAAAGTTTTACTTTTTTTAGCGGTTAAAGTGTCAGTATCACGATAGTGCCGTTACCATGATATGCAGGTGCTCTTTCCTTTTTATGGCGTTTTCTTCTGTTTTTGTGAAACAATTTTTTGATTTAAATAGTGAGACAATATATAAAACTTGATGTAAGTTTTCTTTCCTTATTTTGTTTCAAGAGTTCAAAATCTTCAAATTTCTGGGTTTCTCGAGGTTGCTTTAGTGAATGAATGTATTTGTGTAACATTTTTCTAGCTGTTTTCAAGTTACTTGATGTATAATTTATGGCAATTCTTTGTTTTTTGATTGATTCATTAGCAGAGGGAAATAGTGAATGAAGAACTGAAGTGTTTACTGTAAAAATCTCTTGTTTTTTTTTTTTGCTGCAAAATGAAAGATTTATAAGATAATTTTTGTTATGTGGGTGGGTCTGTGCTGTTAGAACTGTTGTTATCAAGTAAACTTTTGATTTACTGAGAATTTGTGTTTGGTACTTGAATTCTCAGTCAATCTGTGCATAGATTTTCTGGGGTTTTCTTTTTTAATATGTTTTTTGCATTGTCACTTTCATATGTTTCGCAATCGAAAACCCTAATAATGTTATTGTTGAATTCACATAGCACTAATTTATTTATATATCCTACGAACTCTCATTTGTCATCTTAGATTTCATGGTTTAGAGATATTTCTTTTGTTTAATACTTTGTTGCCCTTTCATTCACCAATAGGTCAGCAACTCACAAAAGTCCAATTTTGTAATCCTCTGAGCAACAACATTATTGAATTCTTCACATACTCTTATTGGACTTTCTGATTTTTGTTGGACTTTGATCTTGGATTAAGCTTTCCTTGGCTTTTTCTGGGTTTTCTCCCCTTCTTCTGTTCTCGCATATCTCATTTCTTGACATCTCTTCTGTTCTTGAAAATCCGTGGTTTTGGAGATGGATTACAGGCTGTGGTAATTTGGATATTTAGTGAATTTAGTTCTTGCTTTATGCAGGTGATATTCTGGATACCGGTATTTGAGGAGCTTAAATGAGTGTGGATGAAGTCGGTAGCAGCTCCGAGTGGACTAGGGAGCAAGACAAGGCGTTTGAGAATGCCCTTGCAACTTATCTCGAGGACTCTTCGGATCGGTGGGAAAAAATTGCAGCCGATGTACCAGGAAAAACTTTGGAAGAGATTAAAGAACATTACAAGCTTCTAGAGGATGATATTAATGTGATCGAAGCAGGTTGTGTGCCTCTGCCGCCATATAATTCTTCCGAGAGTTCAGCGAGCCATGCTGGTGACGAAGGAGCCGGTAAGAAGGGAACCAGCTATTCAGGGCATTATAACAGTGAGTCAAACCATGGGAGTAAGAATTCAAAGTCGGATCAAGAACGCCGTAAGGGAATTGCTTGGACAGAGGATGAACACAGGTGAATTACTTTCTGTGGTTTAAAATTCTTTGGTAGTTCTTACTTTCGCTTACATTATAATAGACTTCAAAGAGTCTGGGGTTCAAAAGTTCAATGGACTTACTTTCTACCTTCTTTCCTTGGCATTCGTCCCTCAAACGGTCTTACTCTTAGGATCTTCGGTTGCACTTCCTTTATTCATGTTCATAATCGAGGCAAATTAGATCCTAGAGCCATTAAATGTGTGTTTCTTGGTTACACGTCTATTCAGATCCTTAGTTGTATGTTTTGATTGCCTTGTAATCTCCTAAAATGCTCATATTTAGAATCCTTGATTTTTATTAGTTGGTAGGAAGCTCTGCGCGGCTTTGAAGCCGTAAATGTGTGTGAAAGGCCAATAGATGAATAATATATCCAGAAATGGTGTGAAGCCACCAAAAAGAACATGGAATTTTGATGTTACCACTTGGGAGAGGGATCTTGCTGGTGGTGGTTCATTTCCTCATTTCCGGAAAACTCGTGCCCTATTTGTATGACACTTATGCCCTTTAGTCGTATGTTTTAATAGCCTTGGAATCACATAACCTGTTCGGATTTAGAATCCTTGACTTTTACTAGTTGTTAGGAAGCTCTACATGGTTTTCAAGTTGCCGGTGTGAGTGGGAAAGGCCAATAAATGAGTAATATATCTGGAATTGATGTGAGATAACCGAAGAGAACATGGAATTTCATTGTTACCGCGGGGGGGGGGGGGGTTGGTCATTTTCTCTTTTCCAAAAAACTCGCTGTCCTAAAAGATCATAACTACCGTCTTTATACGTTACGTATGACACATGTGCCCTTTTGTCGTATGTTTTGATTGCAGGAATGCGTAACCTGTCTGTATTTAGATTCCTTGATTTGTATTAGTTATTGACTTTGAGTCCATATATGAATACTATATCTGGAAATGATGTGAAATAGCCGAAGAGAACCTGGAATTTCGATGTTACCATGTGGGAGAGAGATCTTTCTGGTGGTTATTCATTTTCTCTTTTCCAGAAAACTCGTGTCCTATAAGATGATAACTACTATCTTTAAACGTTTCTTGTATGACACGGGAGCCATTTGTCGTATGTTTTGATTGCCTTGGAATCATGTAACCTGTCCGTATTTAGAATCCTTGTTTTTTTATTAATTATTAGGAAGCTCTATATGGCTTTGAAGTCGTCGATATGTGTGAAAGGCAAATAAATGAATAATATATCTGGAAATGATGTGAAATAACCAAAGAGAACCTAGAATTTCGATGATATCGCTGGCGGTTCATTCTCTCTTTTCCAGAAAACTTGTGGCCTAAAAGAGAATAATTACTATCTTTAAACGTCACTTGTATAAAACTTGTTCCCCTTATCCACAGATTAACCGTTTAACCCTGTCCGACATGAGCTAATCTTTTGGAAAACCTCATAATAGCCCTCCTTTTAAAGCTAAAGTCGGTATTCGAGGTTTCGATTGCTTTCAGCTGACGTAGTGCTCGCTGAAGTTGATTCTGATATGGAAGGAAATGCATAGCTTGAGAAGGGTTATGGTAGTGTATATAAATTTGGTTCGTTCAGCTATTTAAAAGCTTCCCAATTTTGTCTCGTATTTATGATAATTTTCTATAGATATTAGAGATATTGATATCACAATGGGTTATATGTGGGACTTTTGAGCATTGAACTTGTTATCAGCATCTCCTACTACCTATGTTGCTCCTACCCTTTATTTTTATCCTAAATAAACCTATATTTGGTATATGTGCCCGACACATATCTGTGCTCCGACCCCTCCATTTCAATGGTGTTTGTACTTACCGTATGTGAGATGTATTTTGATACTAATTTGACCAATGAACTTGTCTTATTATGATTTTAATGCTGCGTTTTGTATGTTTTTTAATCTTGATAATCAGGTTATTTCTTCTTGGTTTGGATAAATTCGGGAAAGGTGACTGGCGAAGCATATCCCGAAACTTTGTGGTAACAAGAACGGCAACCCAAGTCGCAAGTCACGCGCAGAAATATTTCATTAGATTGAACTCAATGAACAAAGATAGGAGGCGATCCAGCATCCATGATATTACCAGTGTTGGCAATGGAGACGTTTCAGCACCCCAAGGTCCGATTACCGGTCAATCAAATGGCGCTGCAGCTGGAGGTTCTGCCGGAAAGCCAACCAAACAGCCTCTCGGACATCCTGCCGCACCACTTGGTATCGCTGTGCACGATGTTCCAACTATAGGGCAACCAATAGGAGGCCCCCTCGTCTCAGCGGTTGGCACACCAGTGAATCTTCCTGCACCGGCACATATGGCTTACGGAGTCGGAGCGACTTTACTAGGAGCAGTGGTTCCGGGTGCACCCGTTACATACCCGATGCCGCATGCATCCGCTCATAGGTAATGTGATGATGTTTTAGTTGCAGAATGTACAAAGGAAAGAAGACTCTTTGCTTGTGCTGATAATTAGCCTTAGTAAGATTTGCTTAATTGCAAGCACAGGTTATGTCCGTCATTTATTTAATCTTAATAAGGTCATAGGGAGGGAATTTAAATGTATTTTGTAAGTTATAATTGTATTTAAGAGATAGAGTTTTATTATGTAAATAGAGTTTTATCTTGTAAATGTAACTAGAGTTCTAGATAAAGTCTTATCCTAAGCTTAGAGATAAGAAGTAGAATTTGAATCTAGGATAAACTCCTAATTGTAGTTGAACTCATTCACCAAAGTCTTTAAATAAACTTTGTATAACATTGTTTTAATCATCAATTACTGAGAACTTTTTACTGTTCATCAGATTCTGCATTTCTTCTTCCTTTAACGCAGAAACTTATTTTCTTCATTGCAATATTCTATTTTTTTCCCTTAAAGCTGGAAAGTTGCTTTTCTACATGGTATCAGTCTAGGAATTGATCCCTTAATAAAAAATCGATGGCTTTTCCTTCTGCATCTTCTGGCGCTAATTCATCGACAGATCCACTTAAAATTGTTGGTGATTTTCCAGAACTCTCGGGTGAAGCAATCACTTGCCATCGATTTGGAGGCCAGAATTCCCTTCTTGGTTTTTTAGCTATACAGGATAATTCAGCATGGATTATCGACTTTGGAGCCTCTGACCATATGACTGGTAATAAGGGGTTGTTTTCTACATTTGAATCATCATGTTCTCAACAGTATATTAAAACTGCAGATGGATCCTTATGCCCTATACAAGGGGCTGGTTCTGTTCTTCTCAATAAGAATATAATGCTTACTGGTGTGCTTTTTGTACCGAATTTGAAATGCAACCTATTGTCTGTAAGTAAGTTTTCTAAGGATTTACAGTGTTCTCTGAAGTTTAATGATGATAGTTGTATCTTACAGGCAATAGACTCGAAGAAGATAATTGGCAAGGCTAGATTGAAAAATGGGCTCTATACCTTTTTTGGCAACCCACCCTTCCGATCTCAAGCTCTTTCTAGTTCTACCTCTTCTATAAAACAATATGATGAAATAATGGTATGACATTTTCGGTTAGGTCACCCAAAATTCTATTATCTTGCAAAGCTTTTTCCTCGTTTATTCATTAATCAAAAACCACAGTTGTTCAAATGCCATGCTTGTTCCCTTGCTAAACAAACTAAAGTTTCTTATTTACCATCTTCTTATAAAGCTTCTAAACCATTCTCTTTGATTCACAATGACATTTGGGGTCTTTCTAGAGTGAAGAGTATTAATGGATATAGGTGATTCATTTCTTTCATCGATGACCATAGTAGAACAACACGGGCTTACCAAATGAGAGAAAAGTCTGAGGTTGAGTATATTTTTAAGAGGTTTTATAAATGATAGAAAATCAGTTTGACAGTAGAGTTCAGATATTTCAGTCTGATAATGGAAGAGAGTATTTTACTACTTCCTTGGGGGAATTTTTTAAAGAAAAAGGGATTGTCCAAATTAGTTGTGTGGGTTCACCACAACAGAATAGGGTTGTTGAGAGAAAGAATAGACATTTACTAGAGGTCACTAGATCCTTATTGTTTTCTTGTAATGTCCCAAATTACTTGTGGGATAAAGCTTTATTGACTGCCACTTATCTCATAAACATGATGCCTAGTAAAGTGCTTAAGTTTCACACACCTCGGTCCGTTTTGTTGCAGAGCTATCCAAGTTTTAAACTCATGTCTTTTATACTTCCTCTTAAAATATTTGGATGTACTGTGTTTGTGCATAATATTGATCATTCTCGGCCAAAATTGGACCCTAGGTCCTTGAAGTGTATTTTAGTGGGTTATTCTTCACTTAAAAAAGGCTACAAATGTTACTATCCTCCTACAAAACGATTTTTTGTCTATTTGGATGTGACCTTCTTTGAACAGGAACCTTATTTCCCAAAGGTTGCAATTCAGGGGGAGATTTCGAAAGAATTCTAGCCTCTTCATATTCCATAGGTATATTCACCCCTAATTCCTTCTATACCATCATATTTTATTTCTACTTCCTCCAATGATAGAACATCTTTCAAACATATTATACCCGCTGATCCCTCTACTCCAGCACCTGTTTTTTCACCATCAGCCTCCCAAAACTCTATTTCTAAAACTATTCAGACCCCTAAAAAACTCAGTGTTTACACTAGAAGGAAGAAAGTCATTCCTGAGATTGTTTTTCAATCTGACACTTGCCGAGAGTTGGAAATGAGTCCAGATGCTGCTGAGGATATTGGAGGTAATGAAAATTCTTCTTTTTTAATTAATTTGGAAGATTTACCTATTGCTAAAAGAAAGGGGGTAAGGCAGTGTACTAAGTATCCCATTCAGAGCTATGTTGCGCATGGTAACTTAATGCCATCTTTTAAGGCTTTTATAGCTTGCCTTGATAAAAAAGAAATCCCTACAAATATAGAAGATGCGCTGAAGGATCCAAGATGGAAGCAGGTTGTTGAAGAGGAAATGCATGCTCTTGTGAAGAATGACACTTGGACTATCACAGACTTACCAAAAGGCAAGAAAGCTGTTGGCAACAAGTGAGTTTTTGCCATTAAATACAAGTCAGATGGGAGCATAGAGAGATTTAAGGCTAGACTTGTGGTCAAGGGTTTTTCACAAACTTATGGTATTGACTACAAGGAGACTTTTGCCCATGTAGCAAAGCTGAACACAGTTAGAGTGCTATTGAGTGTTGCTGTGAACAAAGATTGGGGTCTTCACCAGTTAGACGTAAAAAATGCTTTTCTAAATGGTAAGTTGGAAGAAGAAGTCTACATGAAGATGCCACCTGGGATGGAGCCCAAGCTGGACTGTCAGAAAGTTTGCAGGCTTGAAAAGTCCATTTATGGCCTTAAGCAGTCACCAAGGGCTTGGTTTGATAGGTTCACTAAAGTCCTTGTACAGAATGAGTACAAACAGTGTCAAGCAGATCACACATTGTTTGTAAAGGTAACTTCTAATGATAGAAGAGTCATCTTAATTGTTTATGTTGATGACATTGTGATAACATGGGATGATGAAGATGAAATCAAAAGTTTGAAGAACTTATTGAGTAGGAATTTCGAGACTAAGGACTTAGGAAAACTAAGGTATTTTCTAGGTATGGAAGTTGCCAGATCCAGTAAAGGCCTAGTGATAAACCAGCGGAAGTATGTGTTAGATTTACTCTTTGAAACTGGTATGTTGGGGTGTAAACCATTTGAAACTCCAATGGCAACTGATATAAAGTTAAGAGGAGAAGAGGTGGGGGCTGAAGTTGATAAAAATCAGTTTCAAAGGCTAGTAGGGAAACTCATCTACTTGTCCCTAACCAGACCTGATATCTCTTTTCCCGTAAATGTAATTAGTCAACACATGACTAATCCTAAAGAAGGGCACTTAGAAGCTGCATACATAATTTGATATATTTGAAAGGTACACCAGGCCATGGTTTAATCTTTAAGAAAACTGAAGAAAGAACAGCCAAAGTTTATACAGACTCAAGTTGGGCTAGTGAACTTACTGAAAGAAAGTCGACTAGTGGTTATTGTCTGTTTGTATGGGGCAATCTAGTGACATGGAGAAGCAAGAAACAAACAGTTGTTGCAAGGAGCAGTGTAGAGGCAGAATATAGAGCACTAGCATTAGGAATCTGTGAAGGAATGTGGTTGCTTAGACTACTAAAGGATTTAGGAATGAAGCAAGATGAGAAGTTCCAAATTCTTAGTGACAACCAACCTGCCATCCAGATTGCTAAGAATTCAGTCCATCATGACCGAACTAACCATGTGGAAATCGATAGACACTTTATTACTGAGAAGGTGAATGGTGGAATAGCAAGCTTGACTTATGTTCCTATAGAACAACAACTTGCAGATGTGCTTACTAAAGCACTCTCCAAATAGGTTTTTGATAAGTTTATATCCAAGCTGGGTATATACAATGTATAGACATCAGCTTAAGGGGAGTGTAAGTTATAATTGTATTTAAGAGATAGAGTTTTATTATGTAAATAGAGTTTTATCTTGTAAATGTAACTAGAGTTCTAGATAAAGTCTTATCCTAAGCTTAGAGATAAGAAGTAGAATTTGAATCTAGGATAAACTCCTAATTGTAGTTGAACTCATTCACCGAAGTCTTTAAATAGACTTTGTACAACATTGTTTTAATCATCAATTACTGAGAACTTTTTACTGTTTATCAGATTCTGCATTTCTTCTTCCTTTAACGCAAAAACTTATTTTATTCACTGCAATATTCTGTTTTTTTCCCTTAAAGCTGAAAAGTTGTTTTTCTACATATTTTTATAGGGAAACTGTGGAAGATGGAAATGTTAAATATGGCAGATTTATGGTTAGGACACCATTTTGGCTCCCTTTTTTAGCATTAGACTCGGTTGATGCATTCTCTCTCATGAATGGTATTCTAATGTGTTTTTTCAACCGGTTTTTGCTTGTCGAAAATGATCAGCTCGGTTTTTATCGTATTTGTGTCGTGTCTCAAATGTTTTTTTGTCTAAACATCTCGTTTAATCGAAGAATTGTCCTTCGATAACCGATCTTTGCCAATGGCCATCATCGATGAAGGTATATTTTTTGAATTTTCTAGGACAATGTGATCATGAAATTGTTATTTTTCTAATTACAATTAAAACAAATTTGGACATTTAAACTTGAATATTTTAATTACAATTACCATTTGCATTGTAATGTGGATAACAAACATTTAATTATAATACAATTATGCAAATTGGATTACTATAAAAAATACTTGGAGTACAAGGTAGTCCATATCCATCTAGTCTTTACAACAACAATGATTTGGAAAGAATTTCCAAAGGCAAAAGAAGAAAACTATATGTATTGAGCACGAGAGAATTTTATGAATGAATTTGTCATAATGTAAAAATAATGAATTATTACTCCTAATGCATTCAATAAACCTGTATATGACTCTGGTTATAGTCCGTGCTCCATTGGTACTTCGGAATCTTTGCTACAAGTAAGCTCACAGTCCTCCAAAAACCGGCTGAGCTGACTTGTATACAGTTCTGGGTCATTTCTGAAATGATCGATATGGGGTGTGGAGACGAAGTTGCACGCACGAACCTCATGCCCGAATCTCTTTTGCTTCACAATAAATGATTCCACGTAATTGGCAGGATTACTTGATCTGCGGAGCTATAGATGTATAACTGTGGACAGGTTGGTTGTCCGGACGACAACACGCCTAATACATCGGAAAGCCTCCTGCAATTTGATATGAGATAGTTATGATGTTCGATTATAATGAATACTGTGATGACTTCAGGTGTGGATTGTAAGTATATGCCAGGCTTATTTCTTGCCAGAAAATCAGGTATGCAAATAAGAAATGGCCAAACATTCATTCATTTGTGACCAATTTCAAGGGGATTGTTACCTATTAACTCCAGGAATATTTAAAACCACCTGAAAGAACTTCCCCAGGACAGCCAGCGAAGCAGCTTCAGTTACTGCAGGCTTGGGTCCTGAGACATCTTTTCCACTGACTTCTGTCCCAGTATCCGATTCACGGGATACAGGAAATCCTTTTGTTGCAATACTGTGTTTCTTCAGAAAAGCAGCCGAGAAACCTGAAGCCCAGACCTGAAAATTCAAAAAGCTAAAATTAATAAGCATTTCCAGTGTATTGATCTGAAACATGAACTCCAATAGTACAGCAAAAGAAATAAGAATTCTCATAAAGATGAATAAACAAAGAGCCTACAATACTCTAACAAATGCTAATCTCAAAAATTCTGAACAATGTTCTATATCAATAATAATGAACAGAAAAGAAAGACGTAATGTATCAGAATACTAGACCATCACCAACAAAGATGCTTAAGGAACAGTGCAAACAAAAATAGTTATTGCTTTGAAAGTGGGTATCAAAAAAACCAGGTTTTTCCATTAACCATCCGGTCTTCCAAAAAATCCAGGTTTTTTCCAAGTGATTCCAGCCAAACAAGCATGTCTACGTTCTGCTCGGCCTTGCCACCGGCTTGGTAACTGATAATGTCAACCATTGGAAGGGTGAAAGTAATGACATGATATCCCCTCGAAGTATACCACTCTGCGTATCTTTTGAGATGTTTCTGCTTGGATCCTAACCACCTAACAAGACAACAACCGTACGAGACTTTGCTGATGAACAATCCGATACATCGAGCGCGGTCGGCTCAGGTAAATGCCATCTATACAGAACATCAGGCACTGGGGCAGGGATAGGGATACTCTCCTGAAATGCAGCAGCAGGCTTAGATGCTTTAGCCAACTCTGCCGACTGATATAAATTCACCATTAGAGGAGATGAAGCAATAGAAGAATAAGATATGGGAGTTTAGATTTGTTTGAGGTTTCAATTTGTTCTGATGGGAGTTTAATAGTAAAATCGGAAGAAACAGAAGCCACGGCAAAAGCTGCAGCGGCGGCTAGAGGACGTTGAGGACGTTGAATGAAAACTCAGAACAGAAACTACCATACCAATATGAAGCAGTCCTCAACCAAACACTAAAAAGCAATCCAAAAGTTTCAATACTCAAAAACCCAGAAAGCCTAAACACAAAAGAAAGAGGTTAAAAACAAGGATCACCTGCGCAGAATAAAGAGAACCCAGTTATGACCCAAGAAATTGAATCAATCAATGAAATAGAGAATGTGAAAAAACAAACGACAATATAAGCCAAGCAAACAAGCAAAAGCCAAGGGTCGCAGGCAATGGCATATTCCATGGTTTATAGCTGTATATTCCTTGCTCTATTTTCGTACCTTGTAAATAAAAAAGGGGTTTGACAAAGAATCGGGCTGTCAAAGAATAGACCTTGACAGCCCGAATCAATATCAAACACCGACCAAGAACCTTCTTTTCCTTTGTAGGTCTACTGTAACAAAAAAGGGAAAAGAAAACACAACATTCAACAAAAGATAGCCACAAAGTATGCAAGTCATTAAATTATTTGGATTAAACTAAAAAGGAAACAATTAAACGTTAAAGAATATTACAAAAGCGTGTGCTTGAGGTGTTTTGCTGCATCAGCCTGCTTAAAATTTCATCCAATTATTGGATGGCATGCAACGTGTTCTTTATATATAAAAAAATTATAAGCACGACATCTCACCAAGAACTATGCATCTATTTTTTGGACACCTACCTAAAGAGTGGGGAAGGGTTTCCCTGGATTTAGTCCAACCTTTTTCTAGGAAGGGTAGAAAGGGAATAAAATGTTAGGTTAGGGGTAATATAGGAAAAGTAGAGTTCAACATACGCAAATGCCCTAAAAACAATGAATCTTTTGGATCATTTGACGGAACGTGACGCGGTCAAAATTTCAACTTACAAAGAAGAGACGAATACCCGTAAAAGTGAAAACCGGCACAACGGCCGACGTGACGGGTAGTCGGCAGCAAGTCAACGCTACCGCGACTCGGCGGGTTGAACTCAATAACCAACCAAGAACACGATAAACGTATTCACCGGTCATAACGAAATGTTTTTTTGGTTAAAAAATCGAAGTGTTGTTTCGATTTCGCAAACGAGTTTTGCAAGACTCGATTGAAAACTGAATCGGTAATGGTTTGCGATGATCGAAATCAAACGCCGAAGGCCAAATGCAGGCAATAGGGAAAAAATAAAACAATAAAAAAAGAGAGATAAAGAAGAAAAAAATTACCTGAGAGGAGTGAAGGAAGATGGTAAAGGCGATTTGGGATTGGTCGTTGTGAACTTATTTGAATCAAAAATGGAAGATTTGGGGGTTTCGATTTCCGTGACGGAAATCACGCGCCACCTCTCACCGTAAAAACAAAAGTATATTTCCTTTTTTTTTTCAGATTACTGAATATCTCCGTGCGATTAATAAAGTATATCCAACTCAATTTTAAATGGAGAAATGATCATAATATACTGGGTAATTTTTCCCCCCTAAAATATAGTTCCCATCAAATTATTTTTAGTTTCGGGGTTGTTTACCGTTCGAATTAGAAGATTTCCAGATTTTTCCTGTCTTTGAACAGTAAATTACCTAAAAAGCATTAAGAAAATTTGGGTTATTGTTTAAAGTCGGATTGTACACCATCTGTCTTCAAACAGTGGCCGGATATCCCCTTGCTGCCACGTGTCACTCGCCCAAGGCACCATGCCCTGTTTAAAGTTGGATAGACCACCCTCCGACTTCAAACAGTATCGGGCAGAGGGTGCTGAAACTCTTTAGCTTTGTTGACGTGATGAGGTGGCATGCATGCGGTTGCAGCAGTAGCGAAAATTTGTGAAGAGTTTGAGTAAAGAAAGAAAGATTTGAAGAAATATAGTAAGTAGGCAAAATTTTAATTCCATGGTTGAATTTTTTAAATTTTTGAAGAGATTAAGCTGTTTTTTTTAATTTTTAAGTTGATGTTTGGAATTTTATGTTTGAATATATGTATTGTTTAATTAATGGTTTATTAGATTTTATTTATAATGATTTTTGAAAAAAAAAACGAGTATATTGAAACTAAAATGAGTATGTTTGGACTTGAATAAAAAATTAGTAAATTAATGATTACTTTGTAAAAATCTTAAAAATAAAAGGTTTTAAAGACTAATTGGCGAATGTTATAGGGACCAGGAGCAGGAGCAGGAGCAGCAGTAGCAGCAGCAGTAGTAGTAGTAGTAGTAGTAGTGGTAGTAGTAGTGATGGTAGTAGTAGTGGTAGTAGTAGTGATGGTAGTAGTAGTGGTGGTAGTAGTAGTAGTGGTAGTAGTAGTAGTAGTAGTGGTGGTGGTGGTGGTGGTGGTGGTGGTGGTGGTTGTGGTGGTGGTGGTAGTAGTAGTAGCAGTAGTAGTGGTAGCAATAGTAGTAGTGGTAGTAGTAGTAGCAGCAGCAGCAGTGGTGGTGGTGGTAGTAGTAGTAGCAGTGGTAGTAGTAGTGGTGGTAATAGTAGTGGTAGTAGTAGTGGTAGTAATAGTAGTGGTAGTGGTAGTGGTAGTAGTAGTGGTAGTGGTAGTGGTAGTCGTAGTGGTAGTGGTGGTGGTGGTGGTGGTAGTAGTAGTGGTGGTGGTAGTAGTGGTGGTAGTAGTGGTGGTAGTGGTGGTAGTAGTAATAGTGGTGGTGGTGGTGGTGGTGGTGGTAGCAGCAGCAGCAGTCACAGCAGTAGCAGCAACAGTAGCAGAAGTAGTAGCAGTAGTAAGAGGAGGAGGAGTAGCAGTAGCAGCAACAGCAGTAGTAGTAGCAGGAGCAGTAGTAGCAGGAGTAGTAGTAGCAGCAGTAGTAGCAGGAGCAGTAGTAGTAGCAGGAGCAATAGTAGCAGGAGCAGCAGTAGCAGGAGTAGCAATAGTAGTAGCAGTAGCAGCAGTAGCATGAGCAGCAGTAGCAGGAGCAGCAGTAGTAGGAGTAGCAGTAGTAGTAGCAGTAGTAGCAGCAGCAATAGCAATAGCAGTAGTAGTAGAAAAACATTTTTTAAATTTTATTTGTAATTTTGAAGAAAATTTTTAATTAGGAGTTGGCAATTAGTAAAAAAATATTAATGTTTGAATTAGCCTTTTAATTTAGGAGTTTTTAAAATTTATGTAGTTAGTAGTAGTGGAATTGAAATTTAAAGTAATAAGTTGATTTAGTTATGTAATTTAAACGTATTAGAATTTTTTGTTTAGTTTATTATGTTTATTATTTTTAGAGGATTTTATAGAATATTGGCAGAATATGGGTGGATTTGTTAGTTATTGAATGAAATGAATTTTGTTAAGGGAAAATAGGACTTGAATGATCAAATTAGTAAATTAGTGAATATTTTGTAAAAATCTTAAAATTGAAGGGTTATGAAGGCAAATTAGTAAATTAGTGACTGATTTGTAAAAATCTTAAAATTGATGGGTTTTGAAGTCAAATTAGTTTATTAGTGACTAGTTTGTAAAAATCTTAAAATTGAAGGGTTTTGAAGGCAAATTAGTAAATTAGTGACTAATTTTGTTAAGGGTTTTCTAAATTGCATGTAATAAAAAAATATGGATGTTATTAGTCTTTTAATTTAGTAGTGTAGTTGAATTGAAATTTAAACAAAATTAATTTATAATATCTTTAGTCTAGCCTTTTAATTTGGTAAAATTCAATGAAATTTAAATTCTAAGCCTAATACATTTAGTTAGTGTAATAAATGTATTAGAGGGAAAATTTAAATTTCGTAGAATTTTAGCAAATTAAAAAACTAAGCTAAAGATATTATAAATTTTGTTTGCAAAGTTTAGTTGATTATGTTTATTGGCAAATTATTTTTTAAAGTAGTAGATTTAGTCACGGGTTGTAATATATTCTTACTTGTCCTATAGGATGACTGAGCAAGCTCCTCTATTGAGGTTACAAGATCAACACATTAGTAGTCTGCCGGTTGTTGAGATGGTACAATTTTGTTAATAATTTATTTATTACGAATTCAATTATGTTAATAATATTTGGTTTATTTATTAATGTGTTAATTACAGGATTTTAAGGATACATTTAAGCATCACCTGACCATGGAGAAAAATCCTCCGGACGATCGAATCACTGAATGGTTGCAAATGTCTAGATTTTATCATGCGACATTCGTTCGGGGGTACAAGTTGGTGCTTGAGTTGATTGCCGCTTTGATTAAGCGTTGGAGGCCGGAAACCCATATGTTCCATATGTCGTGTGGGGAATGCACGATCACACTTGAAGACGTGGTCATGCTTATCAGGGTGCCGATAAACAGGGCACCATTGATCGGGGCACCAGTGACCGGGGAACCGTTGATCGACCAGACGGAAGCTACACCTAAAGCAATTTGCTCTTTTCTACCTTGGGAAGGTGCCAGATAAATCAAATTTGAAAGGATGTCGTGTGAAAATGAGTTGGTTGCAAAATGAATTTAAACTTAGTGAATATAGTTCGGTTGCTGCAATTTATAATGCCAGTCGAGCTTATATTATGCAAATCATTGGAGGTATACTGATACCGGATAAATCTGGAAATCTTGTTCATACACGGTATCTACGCTTTTTGAGGTATCTGTGGGAAGCTGCTCGATATAGTTGGGGATCAGCCATATTAGCGTTCTTGTATCGTGAGTTGTGCAAGGGCACTAAAATAGAAAATGGTCATAAGGTTAAGGGTATTGGTGGATGTTTGTTGTTGCTACAAGTGTGGGCTTGGCAACGACTTCCCTTCTGGACACCAATTACTCGAACACAGATACAATTTTCTCTTGTCTCCAGGTAATTATCTTGACTTTGAGTTTAATTTTAAAATTAAATTTATTTATTTGTAAAACATTATTTGTTATTTGTATGCAGATGGTGCAAGAAAAAAACGTACACGAGATTGGCGAACAACAACTTGAAAGTATTTAGAGCTCAGATTGATTTGTATTGTTAGGAGCAAGTATCTGGTTAACTGTATTGTTTACAATTTAGTTAGATAGATATTTACAGTTTATTATTTACATTACTTATAGTTAGATGTCTTATTATAATAATCTTTATTTTGAAGTTTATTTGGATGTCGTACAACAATGATCGCATTTTTGTACCGGATGAGCTAATGAAGGATTCTAACTAGTGATGTAGTGTTACACCATTGATCCACTTTGCGATTGTCGAGTTCCACTTTTTCGACAGGGTGCTGAGACAATTTGGCTTCCACCAGCTCATTCCGTTGATCACACTGATCATGACTATTTGCATAATTTTGATGGACGCGGCAGGGTAGAAGTAAATTGGGAAGCCACACACGCCGACTACATTAATATGTGGAACAATATAGCTTCAACGTTATCGTTTTGCGCTCCAATCCAAGAGAATAATTTTGATTTTCAGAGGTCAGAGTACCTGATATATTTTGTTAATAATGGAACATCGTACTTAACTTCGGTCGATGAACGGGAACAATGTCAAAAATATAAGAAAAAATACGGTGGTAAGGGTGAATCCTCTAGGAGTGCAGCGAGCGCATCTCAAAATCTAATGTGGAGTAGAAACCCTGAAGGTTGGCCAACCACATGAGAACAACCAAAAGTAGGCCCGACATTTATATGGGAAAAGGAACAGGCTCCTACATTTGTTCAACCAGAAGTTAGCCTGAGCTCTTCAGATACTCACGTGTTTGATGATGATGTCTTATACACACTTGAGTTTTTTCCTCTACAGTCACCCATGTACTAAAACTTTGGACAATACATGGATTTGTCGGAAATGCAAAATTTCCTGAATTCGCCACAGTTTATGGGAGGGTAGAGCGGTTATATGGATATGTTCACAACACCACCTTCTATGCCCTCGGTGACTCAGGAGGTGAGCTATAGTGAAGAGGAGGTGCGCGAAAGTGAAGCGGATCATGTGGCAGGACAGAGGCTACAACGAAATCGACGAGCGTCGCATCTCTATCTATCGACCAATCCCGTTCATGGCCAAAAATTACACATGAAGAAAAAATGATTTTATGTATTTTGTGTAATACATTTGAGCCATTTCATGTATGAATTTGAATGTTATTGTTTTTATTTTTCACTATGTTTGTTTTATTATTCATATAAAACTAATTATCATGAATTTGAAAAATCTCAAAAGAAAGAAATGTGTTAAAAATTAAAATTTAAAATTGAAGATTAGTTGAAATTTGAAATAATTGTGGAATGCAAAAAAATGCATGAATTAAAAAAAATTGAATGCGTTGAATTCAACGCATGAATTGAATTCAAAAAAAGTTGATGCTATGCGCACAGCTCGTGGCTGGGGCTAGGGGTGGGTAGGTCTGTATTAATTTCAGTTCGATATTTAATTCGATTCAAGAATTTAAAAATCAAAGTAGATTCGAATTAATATTTTAGTTCGATATTTAATTTGATTCAAGAATTTAAATTCAAACTCAAGTTCTAGTTCCAATTCAAATTTCAATTTTGATTAAAATTAAAAATCAAAGTAGATTCAAATTAATATTTTAGCTACATCTGAAATCGACTTTCTTAAATTATTGAATTTTTTAGTTGATCCATTTTAACGATTTGGGCGTGCTACGAGCCTAAGTACAACTACCACACATTTGGACATTTTCAAATACAAACATAATATTTTCGAGTACAAACATCAGAAATCACTGAAACATAGGTACATATCTTGGTTCATTTGGACATTTTGATTTCGAATGACCTTCAGCCCTACATATGGTACATCTATTTCGTTATCCATTCTCTCTGTGATGAAGATCCATACTGGTGTAGATCTGAGTCGATCTAGGTCGGCCAGTTGGAGTTCTAAGGAGTGTAGGGTCCGGTAACCATTTTTCATGTTCCACTGGAGGCCAATACATTAAATTCAGGATCGGTGGAAGCTCAATTATGTAAATATCTAACTTATGGTTGAGACTGAAGCATTCATCAACATATGTGTACGGGTCAACATTGGTGAACATATATGCTGCAACTGCATGAGCACGTAGATATCTCCATGCTTGGAACTCGCCACAGTCATACCATCTATGTCTGAAATTTACTCGAAATACGTTTGAATGGGGTGCTTCGTGTTGAGTTCTGGAACCAACAACATCAAAAGTCTAATTCATTCGGTCGAATGCGTGAACGGTCAGCGATGTTACACTCTTCACATTATCATCCATTTTTGTCACAATTGTAGGAGCCCAATGTTGTCCCCTATTTATTAAGGACTCGACCTGCATCCCTTTAACGTACCAAACCTTAGCCAAACGATAGTACATCTCTATTACCAAGATGGCTATTGGGAGATGACATGACCCTTTCAGTACTCTCGATGTTGTTGGCCCAACTCCAAACACGCTCGCTGTATTTCTGTAAATCCACCAACTTCCTCTCAAACTCTGGCCGTAGTAATTGATACCCTGTCCCATAATATATGTTGTTAGCATCAACAAAAATCAAAGCACATCACTGCATAGGCATATATAATAGATTTTGAAAAAATGACACTTACCCATGCTTAAAATCTCACTATGAATGTACTGAATTTTGAACTGCTTGTAGTTGTTCTTACCGATGTGACGAACACAGTATGCATGTTATGCATGCAGAGGTGTACAACGACTTCTATCTCGATTAATTGCTGCTTTGATACCTATCCCTCGATCAGAGATAATGCAGACCCCATATTCTCGGACTACATGGTCACACAAATTGGTCAAAAAGAAATTCTAAGCTTCTGTAGTCTCTCCCTCAACAATTGCGAATGCAATAGGAATTACATTGCTCTCACCATCTTGCGCAACGACAACCAACATTATATGAGAGCATATCTCATAAGGCCACGTTCTATCGACTTGGATCATAAGCTTGCAATACGGAAGCCGTCAATGCATGGCTTGAATGCCCAGAATAGTCGATGGAAAAATTGATACCCTTGAAGCAGTTGGCCTTGTCGGTCGTATGCATCATTTGTTTGATACCTCACTATGGTGCCTGGGATGAAACGTGTCATTGCTATCAATAAAGTCGGTAGCTCATTATACGATTTATCGTAATCACCGTACACTGAATGCAATGCCTTATCCATTGTACGCCACCCCTTCTTGTATTTTATTTGATATTAAAATTGTTGCGCAATGGTTGCCTGAATCGCTGAAACTGAAACCCTTGGATTTGCTTCAATCAACTTCATCACGTGATGGCTTATTACACTCGAGTCCAATTTGGTGTGGTCCTAATCGATGGATGTTCGTAAACATGTGTGATCGCCGTTGTACTTTGTGACCTCCTAGCGATTTATCTTCTTAAGCTTCGTTACTCGAATCTTCCAATTGCACCCTTCTCTGTATTTCACACACTTCACAAAGAAAGTCATCGGGTGGATTCTGCAACCGCGTAGTCCACATGCTGCATGATGCTATACTCTTTAATTGCCAATATAGCTTTATCATTTTTATTAAATTGCAGCCCCTCAAACAATTCACCATGCCAACTCGAAGTTATTTGGGCCATATTTGGGAATTGCGACGCTCTCATTGCATCGAAATCCACCGAGTTCATGTGAGTAGGAGCTTCATAGAATGTAATGTGGCCCCCGATCAGAACAAATTCTCCAACTCTGAAATCAGGGGCTTCACCAATGTCATCGGGGAACAAATCAAGATCCCCAATATCTTTATCTTTGCTGGAATCTTCAAGTGATTCTCCCCATTGACCTCGTATGTTCTTAACATTAGCATCAATAGACGAATCAAAAGTCGGCCCATGTGATGCTGCATATGTCGACGGCCTACCTTGATGAAATCCACTAGATGTCCCAGTTGCCATCATTGCAACAAAACTACCTCCAAACATATCAAATTCGTTACCGAAACCCATTTGACTAGATTCCCCAACTGCGTTTCTAGAGGGACCAGAAATATCACGTACCTCAGCAAACAACTTGACATTTCGAATATCCATAGAGTTATGCTCTAAGATCATTATTACTACATCTGTATTATCTTCGAGAGTTACCGCGGAATATCTGACTGGATTGTGACATGTCAGCCACCGATACCGCAAACCATAAATCTGAGCTCCAATTTTCTACGATATCTTCTCTTTCAATACTCGATGCGTGATTTCTTTGTAGGGTTTTTAAATTCAAATACAATACCGACATCAGTTTTCACCATTTGTCCATTGTAATGGACAATCACCACAAAGCTGTTGTTGCTCATTTTCTCTGCATGTTCGGAAAAAATATTTTCAATAATAATACACAAATCAAAATGAACAGCTACAATGTCATTAAACCTAATTTTAAATTATAAATAACAATAATTTTAGAACATACTACTTATTTACAGAAGTATTTCGAATATATATTCGAATATACTTTAAAATCTATACTAATTTCTCAAAATACTAATTACGATTTTTTCGCACTACTATAATCCTAAACAAAAATAAAACATTCATCGTTCTAACATAACAATTAAATTTCAAACAACATCAAAGTTATACGGATAAAAAATCAAAATTTTAAACCGACTTACAATATTTTTCTCACAACTTTCTTCTTCTGCTTCTTCTTCTCCCTCTTTACTCAAATTTTTACTCAAATTTTTTCTAACAAATTACTTTCAATATCAACATAACCTATTTAAAAAAAAAAACAACTACAATTTTCCTCTAAAATACCCTTACACAACATTTAATATTCACTAATAAATTTCAAATAAAAAATACACTACCCCTATATAATTTAAAACTAATATAACAATTAAAAAATTATCTTACCACCCTATCAAATCACTGCAACCCTATATAAATTAAAAAAAATGGATTCTCCCCCGGCATGCATGCAGCTGTATGCATGCCACCCCATCACGTCAACAAAGCTGAAGAGTTTCAGCACCCTCTGCCCGATACTGTTTGAAGTCGGATGGTGGTCTATCCGACTTTGAACAGGGCATGGTACCCTGGGCGAGTGACACGTGGCAGCGAGGGGATATCAAGCCACTATTTGAAGATGGATGGTGTACAATCCGACTTTGAACAGTAAACCAAATTTTTTTAATGCTTTCAGGTAATTTACTGTTCAAAGACGGAGGGAAATCTAGGGTTCTTCTGACTCGAACAATAAAAAATCCCAATGATGAAAATAATTTAGTGGGAACCATATTTTGAGAAAAAAAATTAGCCACAATATTGTGGTCATTTAGCCATTTTAAATGTTAGGGTTAATAACAATTAACTAAAAAGTAAAATTTTAAATTATAATAAAAACATAAAATATAAATATATATGGGTAATTATACAACACAATTTTTTATTTCTGCAGTTGCCTTAATTTTATGAGTTAGAAATTTAGTTTAGGGTTTTAAGTTTATGTAATTTGAATTTAGGGGTTGAAATCATTACCCAAGACCACTCAATCCAAAAGGAGCTTAACTTATGATAAGCATTTGTATACATATAGATTGGGCTACAAGATAACCTATTTTCTTACAAGAAGGATGAGAATTTCATTAGTTACACAATTACATAATATACATATTTTGGTACAGAAAATGTAAGAAGAAAAGGTACATACAGAAATCTTTACCCGAGATCATCCAAACCAAAAGGAGCTCAACTATAAGTAAGCATTTGTGTACACACAAATTGGGCTACATGATAACCTATTTTCTTACAAGAAGGATGAGAATTTGAGTAGGTACACAAAGTATTACAGAATATACATAATTTGGTACAGAAAGGGTGAGAAAAAAGGTACGTACAGAAATCCTTACCCGAGATCACCCAAACCAAACGGAACTCAACTATAAGTAAGCATTTGTGTACACAGAGATTGGGCTACACGATAACCTATTTCTTACAAAAAGGATGAAAATTTGATTAGTGTAGCGACGCTTTTGAAATTCAAAGTTTGAGGGTTTCTTACTTTTATTGAAAATATTTTATTTAAATGGGAGATTTCTTTTTAAAATGTGCTTTTGAAATAAAACTGAGAGTCGCCATCGGTCACTTGGGTTAGGTAGACTGGACATCAGAAACAAAACCTGAGATTTTTAGGTTCGGGAGTCAGTTACGTGTGAGGAAGGGTTAGCACCCTCACAACGCCCAAAATTGGTACCAAAGTTTTACCGCTTATTTAATATGGGAAATTGCAAATTTAAAGTGACAAATTAAATCAAAATTTGGTTATACAGACGAGTATGTTTTAAGGTTCCAATTAATCGAAAATGAACGCTAAACTACCACCACTTTGACTGGTGCTAGCCCCGTTCGTTCCCAAATAAAAAGACACCGCATACAATTCATATCCCGAATGCATAATAACATGGCATAAATAAATATGATATAAATATAAAGCAAAATCATAAATAAATACTAAATAAATACTAATCTAAAGCACAAATACATTCGAATATATAAACATACGAACTGAATATAAAACATAGAGCAAAATTCAAATTAAGTAACATTTCATTAAATTATAAAAATGAAAAATACATTATAAATAAAAGGAAGAATATACCTAACTAGAAGCTCGAACGAAAAGCTTCAACCGACCCCTACCAAGATCTACACACCATGACCCAAAACTAACTCGATTGAACCTCGAAAGGATTTTCAATCGAACAATGAATCAAATCAACTGGGAAATAATTCCCCGATGAGAGCACTACTCTCGAGTCGAGCGAATAAAGGGCACTGCCCCAATTACCCGACCATGGCTCTCCATGGCTTCCCCTTTTTCAAAGGCCTCCCCCCTTTTTGGGTTTTCAATCTGAAGTTTATTTTCTTTGTTCTAATTTTAGAAATGTATATCTTTGGACTGTATTGTATCCCGACTAGTGTTGATGCATTTTCTGCTCAAACTTAATCAATTCTCCACGGCTCTTCTAAATTGACTGGAAAATTTCACATGTGTATCTTGCTTTCTCTTTACTACACTATTCAACTTAGTGCTCTCATTCTTGATTGCTTCGGCCTTCTTGTTAGCTTTTTTAACTTGATTTGTTTGTCTCCTTAAGCACTAATTTTCCTTCAACCGTTTCTTTCTTATGATTCCATGGCCCTTGCATCCAATGTATCCGTCCTTATTTCTTTCTCCTTGAAAAGTGAAAGAATGTCATTTGTCGTCCCATTCCTAGACATCCAGAGAAAGTCTTCAGGGGGTAGAAGTTTAGGGTCAACACTCGACTCAAGGATCTTAAACAAAAAATGCCTGAGAAGGAAATCATTAAATGGGATCTACCCATTACCTGAACACTCGTTTTGTTCCCTTGTTGGCCTAAATAAATAATCAGATGCTCGCATTTGCAATATCCTCACAACATTCAATTCCTTCTAAACATAAGCAACTTGAAATTGATCTTTAGATTTGAATCAAAGATACTCTTGCAATTAAAATTCAAGGTTTGGGTAAAATGATATATACATATGTATGCCCTTTTCAAAAATAAGTGTATTGGAAAATAAAAACTACCCCATAACAATGAATGGAATGTTTAAAGAATCAAATAATGCAAAAAAATTTTCTAAACATGAATAAAGAAAAATGTGATTTTCATTTTTGAAAAAAATAATAGACGTGTCTTTACAAAATGTTCCTACTGCTTTAGGGCTTAAGTCGTAGGGTTTGTTTTGTGCATTGTTCTCAAAATGGAGAAACTAAAATATGGGGGAATCAAGCTAACATTTGAAAATATGAGAAAACCAAACAATAGGGATTTCAAGCCATCCTAGCCTTTTTAGCACGGTGTAAGCTTGCCCCATCTCTCTTGTTTTCCACTGTTGGATTAAATCACTAACCGGCTTTTTAATCTCTTCTAGTAATGCCCTACACTTCTTGGTGGCATGTCCCAGTGCCCCCATGTGAAAATCACAAGTACTAACTGTTGCGTGTGATAAGTGCTACGCAATTGTGCAAGTATACACGTCGCAAGTTATAGTATAAAAGATATCGTCTCCACAGGGATTGGTGCCACTTCAAGAATCTAGTCTCTTGCACTGTAAAAAGTAAAAACACAAGTAAAGGATTATCGAAGTTTAACTAATTACTAATCTAGAAGTAATAAAGTGATATGAGTATCGAGTATCGTCTCCACAGGGATTGGTTTGGGCCACTTTGCTTAAGTTACTGCACTGTGAAAAGTAAAAACACAATTAAAGGAGTTTAACTAATAACTAAACTAGAAAGCAATAAAGTAAAAGAAAAGATGAGATCGATTGAGAGAGATAGGCTAGGTTATCGTGAGTTGAGGTGTGATAGCCGATTGGATTGTCTTGGTAAAAGAGTGCACGGGCAACTCAGTTGCCGTGGCGACTTACTGTAACGGGTTGCCTTGGCAACTAATTGATGGTTGCTCGGGCGACTAGTTGGGCAACTACTTGGGCGATCGGGCAGCAACTTCAAGGTTTGGCGGAGCGTTCTTCAATGGTTTCTTCTTATCCCTAAGTCGAAACTCTAGCTACTTGTGCATGCCTTGATAATACATCCCTGCGTGAATCAAGGGTGAACAACAACCAATCTTGCACTCCTCTTAGCCGTTGAAATCCTTAACTTATTCCTAAGCCGGATTAATCTTCACCATCATTGGATTGAATAAAGATCATATTCATTCGTTTCTTGAATCTAACTCTCCCGATATTAGATAAATGGATGAAATCACGAGATCCTCTCCCAATTCACTCGCAAACAATAATAAGAATCAAGAATGAATAAACCTTGAAATAGAAAAGTACAAACTCTTATTACCTAAACAAAAACCAATAGTTTCTCACAACCACAAAACACAATAACCATAGCCGATCAAGTTAGTTCATGGTTGGGTTCAAAAGATATACAAAGAATAATCCCCAAACCATGAATCTAATAGAAGCAAAGAAGAAGAAGAAGTCGAAATTCCCCTAATGCTCTCTTGTCGAAATTTCCCCCTTGCTCTCTCTATTCATCTTGTCGAAATCTCCTTGGTATTTATAGGGCTAGGCCAAAGTCCTTCTTTGAGGAGGAGTTTGAGTTGGAATTAAATTATCTTTAAAGAATATAATTCTTTATTATAATTTTATTCCTATTAGAACTTCTCCTATCCTCTTGGAATTTAATTCTTCTTTAATCTCTGCATGGCAATCAAATTCCTTTGGGCTTGGGCCTTGCTCCATGTTATCTTGGGCTTGTAAAGTCATGAATTTCGACATCCATATTGCTTTTGGTCTTTGTCGACAAATGCCATGGCAACTAGCTCGACGTCTCCTTCATGCACTTTGCCACGGCAACTAGCTCGGCATTGCTTTGGCAAGTGATCCTGCACATACACACACAAAAACACACCAAAGCAGCATCTATTTCCACAAAAATCACCAAGTTATGTAATCAAGTTCAACGTTTGAAGGAAACATGGATTAATGCATGAATGACTAACTATGCAACTAATATGAGCCTAAGTCTAACAGTAATATGAGTAAAAGGGTAAGAAAAATAGTACTTTTGAACACTTATCACACCCCAAACTCGAACTATTGCTTGTCCTCAAGCAATGCAAACTCATAATTACACGCCAAGACTTCAAATTTTCACAAACTTAGCTTTGAACTTGATTTCAATTCTGAACCGGGGGCACAAAGTATGATTGGCTTTTTATTTTTTGAAAATCGAGGAATTACTCAGAATCGAACTATAATGCTTGTGAGTGTGTGCGGAGTTGTGTGCAAGTTGATTTTTCGGATTCTATGCAAACAATAGGTTTTCAAATTACTTCAGTGGGTTCTTTTTAACATGTTTTAACTAGAGCCAATTTTGGGCACCTCTAGTGTTTTATTTTTAGTTTTCTTAAGTTAATTTAATTGACTAGAGCCGGTTTCGGGCACCTCTAGTTAACCGAAAAAATTTTAACGCCTCCTAGAGCCAGTTTCGGGCACCTCTAGTGATCAATTTTTAACACATGCTAGAGCCAATTTCGGGCACCTCTAGCATTCATCCAATTTTTATTCTAATCCCCCAATTAGTTAATTATCAACCTAAGTTTACTAGAACTCCTTAAATCAATCAAACCACAACAGTGTTTCATAAAAAACTTGTTGCGCGTAATAAGTGCTACGCAATTGTGCAAGTATACACGTCGCAAGTTATAGTATAAAAGATATCGTCTCCACAGGGATTGGTGCCACTTCAAGAATCTAGTCTCTTGCACTTTGTAAAAGTAAAAACACAAGTAAAGGATTATCAAGTTTAACTAATTACTAATCTAGAAAGCAATAAAATAAAATAAAAGATGAATTCAATTGAGAGAGATAGGCTAGGTTATCGTGAGTTGAGGTGTGATAGCCGATTGGATTGTCTTGGTAAAAGAGTGCATGGGCAACTCAGTTGCCGTGGCGACTTACACAACGGGTTGCCTTGGCAACTAATTGATGGTTGCTTGGGCGACTAGTTGGGCAACTACTTGGGCGATCGGGCAGCAACTTCAAGGTTCGGCGGAGCGTTCTTCAATGGTTTCTTCTTATCCCTAAGTCGAAACTCTAGCTACTTGTGCATGCCTTGATAATACATCCTGCGTGAATCAAGGGTGAACAACAACCAATCTTGCGCTCCTCTTAGCCGTTGAAATCCTTAACTTATTCCTAAGCCGGATTAATCTTCACCATCATTGGATTGCATAAAGATCATATTCATTCGTTTCTTGAATCTAACTCTCCCGATATTAGATAAATGGATGAAATCACGAGATCCTCTCCCAATTCACTCGCAAACAATAATAAGAATCAAGAATGAATAAACCTTGAAATAGAAAAGTGCAAACTCTTATTACCTAAACAAAAACCAATAGTTTCTCACAACCACAAAACACAATAACCATAGCCAAGTAAATTTAGTTCATGGCTAGGTTACAAAGAAACACAAGATAATTAATCCCTAGCATGAACCCAATCGAACAAAGATGAAGGAAGAGGCTTGTCGAAATCCTCCTTGCCCTTGATGCTTGTCTAAAATTCTCTCCTCTTGCCCTACTTGGACTTGCCGAAATTTCCCTCTTGCTCTCTCTATTCATCTTGTCGAAATCTCCTTGGTATTTATAGGGCTAGGCCAAAGTCCTTCTTTGAGGAGGAGTTTGAGTTGGAATTAAATTATCTTTAAAGAATATAATTCTTTATTATAATTTTATTCCTATTAGAACTTCTCCTATCCTCTTGGAATTTAATTCTTCTTTAATCTCTGCATGGCAATCAAATTCCTTTGGGCTTGGGCCTTGCTCCATGTTATCTTGGGCTTGTAAAGTCATGAATTTCGACATCCATATTGCTTTTGGTCTTTGTCGACAAATGCCATGGCAACTAGCTCGGCGTCTCCTTCATGCCTTTGCCACGGCAACTAGCTCGGCATTGCTTTGGCAAGTGATCCTGCACATACACACACAAAAACACACCAAAGCAGCATCTATTTCCACAAAAATCACCAAGTTATGTAATCAAGTTCAACGTTTGAAGGAAACATGGATTAATGCATGAATGACTAACTATGCAACTAATATGAGCCTAAGTCTAACAAATAATATGAGTAAAAAGGGTAAGAAAAATAGTACTTTTGAACACTTATCACACCCCCAAACTCGAACTATTGCTTGTCCTCAAGCAATGCAAACTCATAATTACCGCCAAGACTTCAAATTTTCACAAACTTAGCTTTGAACTTGATTTCAATTCTACGAACCAGGGCACAAAGTATGATTGGCTTTTTTTTTTTCAGAAAACGAGGAATTACTCGGAATCGAACTATAATGCTTGTGAGTGTGTGCGGAGTTGTGTGCAAGTTGATTTTTCGGATTCTATGCAAACAATAGGTTTTCAAATTACTTGGTGGGTTCTTTTTAACATGTTTTAACTAGAGCCAATTTGGGCACCTCTAGTGTTTTATTTTTAGTTTTCTTAAGTTAATTTAATCGACTAGAGCCGGTTTGGGCACCTCTAGTTAACCGAAAAAAATTTTAACGCCTCCTAGAGCAGTTTCGGGCACCTCTAGTGATCAATTTTTAACACATGCTAGAGCCAATTTGGGCACCTCTAGCATTCATCCAATTTTTATTCTAATCCCCAATTAGTTAATTATCAACCTAAGTTTACTAGAACTCCTTAAATCAATCAAACCACAACAGTGTTTCATCAAATTTAGCATCATAGTAAAATTCTAAGTTTTTCATGGTTATCCTAGAATAAAAATTCTATCAATTAAGTGCATTGGTAAAGTCATCATTGAATATTCATCAAATCTAAGCAATTCTTGTTCCAATTAAAGGCATGGCAAGCAATTTATGTATCCTAAATGTAATGCTTAAGATTAATGTAACTAAACATGGTAATTACTAATAACAATCCCCCCCAAACTCGAGTGAGGCATTGTCCTCAATGCATGCATAAAAATAACGAAAAATAAAAATAAAATGCATACGAGGACTTACTTGAGAGTTCGTCATCGTAGATGATTAGTTTCCTTCTAGTTGGCGCGTCTTGATTTTCTTGCTTGAATGTGGTTGGTTGTTTTCTTGTTGCCGGGATGTCTTGACTTTGGTTGCCGTGGCATCTTGGGGTTGGTTGCCGTGGCATCAGCTTGTGCATGCATGAAGTAAGTTGTCGCGGCATCTTCTTCATTGGTTGCCGGGGCAATGATCTTGGCAGTAAATTTCCTTAGCATAGTAGTTGTGAGTCTTGTTGTGAAAAAGAAAATAAAGAAAACCTGAAAATGAGGGGAGAGCATGCTCATGCATCTCCTAAGTTGACCACTTCCTTGTTACGTTCCACATGGGCACCATTGTAGTGCTTCAATCTTTGTCCATTAACTTTGAATTCATGGTTGTCAGAGATGGACTTGATTATCACAGCACCATGGGAGAATGGTTTGACGACTTCAAATGGTCCCGACCATCTTGATTTCAGCTTTCCGGGAAAAGTTTTAGCCGAGAATTGAATAGGAGAACTAGTTGCCCTGGCGTGAATTGCCGTGGCAATAGTTTCTTGTCATGCCATCGCTTTGTTTTCTCCTTGTATATTCGTGCATTGTTATAGGCGAGTGCACGAAATTCTTCTATCTCATTGAGATCCATCAAGCGCTTTTGTCCGCACTTTCCCAATCCATATTCACGGTCTTGATTGCCCAAAGACGCCTTGTGCTCGATTTCCACCGGTAGATGACATGTTTTACCATAGACAAGCCGGAAGGGGACATACCTAATGGTGTTTTGAATGCGGTGCGATATGCCCAAAGTCGTCATCTAGTCTTAATGACCAATCCTTCCTTGAGGGATTTACAACTTTCTCGAGTATTCCCTTCAACTCCCGGTTGGAAATTTCGCTTGCCCGTTGGTTTGTGGGTGATATGCCGTGGCGATCTTGTGTGATATGCCAAGCGTTGCAACATCTTGGCAATTAGTACATTGTCAAAATGCTTGCCCCCGTCGCTGATAATTGCTCTCGGCATCCCAAACCGTGTAAATATGTTTTTTGCAGAATCGTTGCACGGTCTTGGAATCGTCGTTGGGAACCGCAGCTGCCTCTACCCATTTAGACACATAGTCGACGGCGAGTAAGATGTAGAGGTTGCCGAATGAAGATGGGAAAGGTCCCATAAAATCGATCCCCATACATCGAACAGTTCCACCTCGATGATGTTCGAGTGGCATCTCATGTCGCCTAGAGATATTGCCCGTCTTCGCAACGATCACATTGCTTGTAAAAGTCTTGGGCATCTTTGTACAATGTTGGCCAATACAACCCGGATTGCAAGACTTTGGCCGTGATGTACGAGTTCCTCCAAAATGTCCTCCATAGGGTGAAGAATGGCATTGTCGGAGTACATTCTGTTGCTCTTCTTCAGAGGACACATCGGCGTATAACCTGATCTGCACATTGTTTAAACAAAAGAGGCTCGTCCCAAAAGTAATGCTTAGCATTATGGCGGAACCGCTTCTTCCCTTGGTGAGTAATACCATACGGAAAAATACCACAAACAAGGAAGTTAACTAAATCTGCGTACCAAGGTATTGCGGGCATGTCTTTGTCGTAGTGTCTGCTCCCAAAATTGCTGAGGCGTGCTCGTCAAAGTCCGCTGCGGCGTCAAGAGTTGCCGAGGCGTGTGCTTCCATGGTTTCCGAGGCGTCATGGGCTGCCGAGGCGTCAAGGGTTTCGAGGCGATTAGAATTTGTTCATCCGGGAATGCATCACATATCTCTAGATCCGCGTCCTCCTCCCTATTGCGTTCCAAACGTGATAAGTGATCGCCACTTGATTTTCTGTTCCTTTCTGTCCTTAATTTCAATATCAAATTCTTGTAAAAGTAATATCCAACGAATCAAACGAGGTTTAGCATCCTTTTTAGCAAATAAGTATTTGATTGCCGAATGGTCCGTATGAACAATTACCTTTGTACCAATTAAATAGGATCGAACTTGTCAAATGCGAAAACTACAGACTAGTAACTCTTTCTCCGTTGTTGTGTAATTCACTTGAGCATCGTTAAGAGTTTTACTAGCGTAGTATATCACATGGAATGTCTTACTGTATGCGTTGGCCTAGATTTTGCTCCTACCGCGAAATCACTTGCATCACACATGAGCTCAAAAGGTAGCGTCCAAACTGGTGGAACAACAATGGGTGCCGAGGCAAGCTTTTTCTTTAGGGTTTCAAATGCTTGAGTGCAAGAATCATCAAAATCAAGACTTTATCCTGTTCAAGCAGATTACACAAAGGTTTAGTGATTTTAGAAAAGTTATGAATGAACCTCCTGTAAAAAACTCGCATGTCCAGAAAACTTGAATTCTTTTAACCGAATTTGGTGGGGTAATCTCTCGATCACGTCCACCTTGGCTTTGTCTACTTCAATTCCCTTGGATGAAATCTTATGGCCGAGCACTATTCCTTCATCTACCATAAAGTGGCATTTCTCCCAATTGAGGACTAAATCCGTTTCTTCGCATCTTGCCAACACCCTCTCTAAATTGCCGAGACAGCCGTCGAAGTCATTACCAAAAACCGAAAAATCATCCATGAAGATCTCAAGGAAGTCTTCGACCATGTCTCGAAAAGAGCGCCATCATGCATCTTTGGAAGGTTGCGGGCGTTACACAATCCGAACGGCATCCTTCGGAAGGCATAAGTACCGTAGGGGCATGTGAAGGTTGTCTTTTCTTGATCTTCGGTGCTATGGCAATCTGATTGTAACTGAATAACCATCAAGAAAACAAGAAAAGGGTTTACCCGCAAGACGGTCAAGCATTTGATCAATAAAGGGTAATGGGAAGTGATCTTTCCTAGTGGCTTTGTTTAGCTTTCGATAGTCCATACAAACCCTCCAACCGGTCACAGTCTGGTTGGGATAAGTTCATTATTTTCATTACTCACCCTTTGTTATACCTCCCTTTTTCGGCACACATTGTACCGGACTTACCCACGTACTATCGGAGATAGGGTATATAATGCCGGCGTCAAGCCACTTGATGATTTCTTTCATTACAACCCCTTTCATGGCATGATTCAGTCTCCCTCGGGCCTCAATTGAAGGTTTGTGATCATCTTCCAACAAGATCTTGTGCATGCACACCACCGGGCTAATTCCCTTCAAGTCGGCAATTGTCCACCCTATTGCCTTTTTATGTAGCTTCAACATGTTGATTAGCTTTTTTCTGCTCAGCTGTAACTTAGAGGAAATAATTACGGGTAATGTATTATCGATCCCTAAGTATACATATTTTAGTTGATCCGCAATTGTTTCAACTCAAGAATTGGTGGATTTTCGATGAGGGTTTTTCGATCTTACCTTCCTTACCCGAGTAGTCCAGTGGTTCAAAGTATGTACCTGGTCGATTTACTAGCCAATTTACCTCTTCTGGTTGTTCCTCATCGACCGGCTCTTCATTCTCCTCGGGTTCCTCTTGATCAGCAATGTAGTTGCCGAGGCAACTAAATTCCTCATCGGTTAAACTCGCCGTGGCATGAAGTAGTTGGCATTCTTCTCGGATCATCGGCATGCCTTAGTGTTTGGAATACATTTAGTTTTACCTGCTGGTCATTCACCCTCATTGTGAGTTCTCCCTTTTCAACGTCGATCAAGGTTCTCCCCTGCCGCTAGGAATGGTCTCCGAGAATGATAGGTGCATGCTCATCGCTTCACAATCCAAAACAATAAAGTCAGCGGGAAAAATGAATTTATCAACTTTTACCAGTATGTCCTCGATTTTTCCCTCGGATGCACATAGGATCTGTCGGCTAGTTGCAGCATAACTGTTGTAGGTCTTGCCTTCCCGATTCCTAGTTTCTGGAAAACCGATTTAGGCATCAAGTTTATGCTAGCCCCTAGGTCGCATAGTGCTTTCCCGACATAGTGATTTCCAATAGAACAGGGTATTGTGAAACTTCCGGGATCCTTCAACTTGGGCGGCATGTGATTGTGCAACATTGCCATGCATCCCTCTGTCGCGCAATCTGTTTCAAACTCTCCTAGCCTTGTTCTCTTGGACACAATGTCTTTAAGAAACTTGGCATAGTTTGGCATTTGTTCAATTGCTTCCACCAATGGCAAGTTGATGTGGACTTGCTTTAAGATATCAAGAAACTTCTTGAATTGGTATTCTTGCTTTTGTCGCTTCAATCTTTGTGGGAATGGTGGTGGAAGTCGGATATCTTCTATCCTTTCATTGGTTTGAAACCTGATTGACGGCATTACGGGGACATCTGGAGTTGCGATCGCGCGTTACCAACCGGGGTTGCCGAGGCGTGCTTATCGCAAGTTGCCGAGGCGTCACCGGTTGCCGCAACAATTCCTGGTTCAACATCTGAGACTTTGCCGCTAGGTTCGTCTTGATCTTTTTGTGGAGTTTTGTTTGACGAGCGGGTTTGAACCTCTCTAAGTTGTTGGCCACTTCTGGTGGTGATTGCCTTACATTGCTCATGGCAGTTCCTCTTGCGACTTGATGATCGCTTAGGTAAACCTCCTTGTGGTCTAGTGTTGATTTTGAGCAAACTGTCCGACTTGATTTTCCAATGATTTGATTGCCGCCTCTTGGTTTTGCAATCTCATCTCGGTCCTGTTAATAAAAGCATCAGTTCTTTTTATGAAATTACTATTCTCAGCCATATAAGATTCAGTTTTCATCATAAAAGCATTTAGAGAATTTTCCAAAGAACTAGATGTTGTCGGTTGTTCTTTGCGGCATCTCATTGTCGTGGCATATTCTCTTTGGAATCCCGATGCTTGTGCATTCTGATTGTTCTGGTTTAGAGCATTGTTGGGATTACTCCATGAAAAATTCGGGTGCTTCTTCCAAGCTGGATTGTATGTATTTGACATCATGTTGTTGCCCCGATTGTAATTCCCCACATAGAAGCTAGATTCCGGATTCTGCATACATTCAGAAGAATTATGGTTATCACCACATAACTCACAAAAAGAATCCATTACCTTGACTTCATGTGTGTTGTTTGGTTTTTGCATGTTCGGACCATCTTGGTTAAAGCGGCCAATTGTGCGAAATTGAATCGATGATCCTAGTTCATGTATTGTGGCTTGGCGTCTAACTCCTCCTCTTCTAGTGGATGGGAATTGATAGTCATTCTTTGCCACCTGTTTAAAATTTGCATTGCTTCCTCCGCGACTTATCTAAGAGTATGCCGTTTGCCGAGGCATCTAGCATCATCCTTGTTGGTGTATTCACGGCGTTGTAAAACATTGTCACTTGAGTCCCACACGGGAATCCGTGTAGAGGACATTTGTGTAGAAGTTCTCTATATCGCTCCCAAGCCTCGTACATGGATTCATCATCCGCCTGCCGAAAAGAAGTAATGTCGTTACGGCTTATCGATTAAATTTGTAGGATTAAATCTAGCAAGGAAATCACGACAAAGATCAGTCCAAGATGCTATGGATCCGCAGAATGCTATTTAGCCATGCTTTCGCGCCCTATCCCTCGGTGAATAGGGAATAATCTTAATCGTAAGACATCGGGGTGACTCCGTGTATCTTGAACGAGTTGCAAATCTCGAGGAAAGATTTGAGATGTTGTCGTGCATCTTGATTCTTTGAGCCGCCAAATTGACCTATTGTGTTGATCATATTAAACATTACCGGTTTCAACTCAAAGTGGTCGGCTTCAATTTCGGTGCGACAACTCTCGGGTTGAGTCCATCAAGATCTTCTTCAAGATAGTCTCGAATCGTTCTGTTTCGTGCAAGAATCACTCCTCCCCCTGCTCGAACATCTTGATTAATATTGCCGTCTTGATTTGCCATTGCTTCTTGATAAGTGTTCAAAAGTACTATTTTTATTACCCTTTTTACTCATATTATTGTTAGACTTAAGCTCATAATAGTTGCATAATTAGTCATTCATGCATTAATTCATGTTTCTTTCCACCGTTGAGCTTGATTACATAACTTGGTGATTTTTGTGGAAAAAGATGCTGCTTTGGTGTGTTTTTGTGTGTGTATGTGCAGGATCACTTGCCAAAGCGATGCCGAGCTAGTTGCCAGGGCAATGCATGAAGGATATGCCGAGCTAGTTGCGGGCAATGCATGAAGGAGACGCAGAGCAGTTGCCATGGCATTTGTCGACAAAGACAAAATGCAATAGGGATGTCGAAATTAATGACTTTACAAGCCCAAGATGACATGGAGCAAGGCCCAAGCCCAAAGGAATTTGATTGCCATGCAGAGATTAAAGAAGAATTAAATTCCAAGAAGATAGGAGAAGTTCTAATAGGAATAAAATTATAATAAAGAATTATATTCTTTAAAGATAATTTAATTCCAACTCAAACTCCTCCTCAAAGAAGGACTTTGGCCTAGCCCTATAAATAGCAAGGAGATTTCGACAATCCAGGAGGGAGAGCAAGGGGGAAATTTCGACAAGAGAGCATTAGGGAATTTCGACTTCTTCTTCTTTTCTTTGCTTCTATTAGATTCATGGTTTGGGGATTATTCTTTGTATATCTTTTGAACCCAACCATGAACTAACTTGATCGGCTATGGTTATTATGTTTTGTGGTTGTGAGAAACTATTGGTTTTTGTTTAGGTAATAAGAGTTTGTACTTTTCTATTTCAAGGTTTATTCATTCTTGATTCTTATTATTGTTTGCGAGTGAATTGGGAGAGGATCTCGTGATTTCATCCATTTATCTAATATCGGGAGAGTTAGATTCAAGAAACGAATGAATATGATCTTTATTCAATCCAATGATGGTGAAGATTAATCCGGCTTAGGAATAAGTTAAGGATTTCAACGGCTAAGAGGAGTGCAAGATTGGTTGTTGTTCACCCTTGATTCACGCAGGATGTATTATCAAGGCATGCACAAGTAGCTAGAGTTTCGACTTAGGGATAAGAAGAAACCATTGAAGAACGCTCCGCCGAACCTTGAAGTTGCTGCCCAGTCGCCCAAGTAGTTGCCCAACTAGTCGCCCAGGCAACCATCAATTAGTTGCCAAGGCAACCCCGTTGTGCAAGTCGCCACGGCAACTGAGTTGCCCGTGCACTCTTTTACCAAGACAATCCAATCGGCTATCACACCTCAACTCACGATAACCTAGCCTATCTCTCTCAATCGATCTCATCTTTTCTTTTACTTTATTGCTTTCTAGTTTAGTTATTAGTTAAACTCCTTTAATCCTTTAATTGTGTTTTTACTTTTCACGGTCAAGATAACTTAAGCAAAGTGGCCCAAACCAATCCCTGTGGAGACGATACTCGATACTCATATCACTTTATTACTTGCGACGTGTATACTTGCACAATTGCGTAGCACTTATCACACGCAACAAGTTTTTGGCGCCGTTGCCGGGGATTGGCAATTGGTGTTAGTTGTTTTTGTTATTGCATTTTTTTTCTCTTAGTTTTACTAACTTTTCTTTTTGTTTGTTTATCAAAAAAAAAAATTAGGTGCGCTACAAGTTAAGGGACATCAACATGTCGGGAAATAAAAACCAATCTATTCGAGAGATGATGTTGGAAGATATGAATCAATTCAATCAAGAGTTCCTTGCACCCTTTGATGATTACCTATACCAACCGAGAAAAGCCCAAAGAACTTATACCATGGAAAAATCTTGTGCTATGTGTGGAGAACATCATGTGTTTGAAAATTGCCCTCACATTTTCGGTGCATATAACTACATGGAGGACCATAGAGGGAACCAGCAGCAAAATTCTTCATGGTATGATCAAAAAGCTCAAAATTTTTTTACCATAACAATTTTGCCGCCAGCAACAGATACGCCATGGCAATGTAGTCCTTTTCAAGAGCATTCCAATTCCTTGGAGGAAAGCGTTACTAGCTTCATTGGCTAGACTTGACGGATCAATTGAAGAGATTCGAGAGCTATCAAAATCTATGGATACGAGGATAACTCAATGGGATGCAACCTTATGGGATTGAGAAGATCAATTGGGGAGATCCACATATGTCATGGATAACATGCACCAACAATTCATTCCTAGGGATCTCAAGTCCCAAGGCAAGAGGACAAGGAGCAATGCAAAGAAATCTCTCTGATGTGTGAGGAACAACTAGAACCTCAAAGTCAAGAGGATGCCAATGAGAGAGACTGCCCAACACATGATGAGCATGAACAACAAATTGCCTCGACAATGATTGAGGAGCCTGAAGCGAGCAATGCGCGACAACACTCGGTGAAGCTGAGAACAATAATACTACAGCAAATTCTAAGGAACGATGATGCCGGAAGGTTACAACGTTGATGTTGAAGCAGGAATCTATAGATTGCTCTCATCTACAATTGCCACGGCAATTACTCGACCACATACAAGATCAACGAGATGATAATACTTTGCCAATGGAATATGAGCAGGTAATAGTTGAACCTTTTGAATTCTTTAAAAACTCACCTCGTCCATTGCGGGTATGTCTTGAGGAACCGAGGTTGGTAGATTTGAAGCCATCGAAATCTCTTGATGGAGATGTTTGAGAGGCCAAAAGAAAAAGGTGTTTGGATTCATAAAGCTCTTGAGAAAATTGATTCTTCCCTTGACTTAGAGAAAAATTTGACAAGCGATTGCCACGGCAATTGGCTTGAGCAACAATTGCCACGACAACAAAGGCTACATCCAACCATGATAGAAGTCGACAAGAATGAGGTAATTGAATGGTTGAGAATGGATATAATTTTTCCTATTAATATATTTGTGCCTTCGGGAATAGTAGCAAGGTGGAGAGTATACATGGACTACAAGCGAACAAAGAAGAAAGACACCTCCACCATGGTAACAACACAAAAGGGAGTAGTGGCAAGCACATTTGCCAAACTCTTTTTGGGCAATATTATCACCCGATGGAGGGTGCGGATGGACTATAAGAAGTATCAAAACGGCAACCTTCAACACCGCAACAACTCTCTCGATACGCACGCCTCTGCAACCATGGACGCGCAGACGCCTCGGCAACCCCGACGCCTCGGCAACCATGGATGTGCATGCCTCGGCAACCCTCGACGCCGCCACGGCAACCATCGATACATTTATTTTTATTTTTATTTTTTGAACTATTTTGTTCTATTATTTTTTGTTATTTTTCTCTTTATTTTTTAGGATATATTTTATTTTTCTTCATTATCTTTAGTTTCAGGTTTTCTTTATTTTCTTTTCCACAACAAGACTCACAACCACCATGATAAGGAAATTTACTGCCGACTACTACTCGCCACAACAACCACAACGGAAGGCTGGCGATGCCCGAGCAACAACAATGGCCCGGCAACTATCGATGCACATGCAAGTAAACCTGCATCGGCAAACATGGACCAAATCAAGGCAATGCTATTCACGCGGTACTAGCCTCAAGCATTCAACCACCGACCGAAAATTGAATCAAGCAAACGGCACGAAGGAAACTCATCAATCGAGGTGACGACCTCTCCGACTAACTCATTTCATTTAGTTTCTTTTAAATTTTGTTTCACTCTTACATGCATTGAGGACAATGCTTCTCTCGAGTTTGGGGGTGTTGGTTTCTAGTTAGTTTCATGTTTAGTTGCATTCATCTTTAGCAATCACATATAGGTTGCATATGTTACTTGCCATGCCTTTAATTTGATTTAATTGCTTAAGACTTGTTGAATATCCAATGATGAATTTTTGCCACTTTGCACTTAATTGAAATAACCTTTAATTTTAGGATTGCATGAAAAGAACTTAGAGTTTTACTATGATGCTGAATTTTTTTACACGGTTGTGGGTTGTTGATTCAAAGAAACTTAGTGAACTTAGGTTGCTTAAAATTTGGGTAAATTTAAAATTGAAAATTAAAAGTTAATTTCTTGCTAGAGGTGCCCAAAACTGGCTCTAGTAGTAAATACACTTTCTTGCTAGAGGTGCCCGAAACTGGCTCTAGTAGTTAATGCACATTAAAGAATCGCTAGAGGTGCCCGAAATTGGCTCTAGTCGACTAAAATAAAATGAGAAATTGCTTACTTTACTAGAGGTGCCCGAAATTGGCTCTAGTGAAAATTAAAATAAATGCCTGATAATTAAATTGATAAAAGCCTACTATTCACATAGAATCTTGAAAATCAACTTGTACACAACTACGCACACACATTGTCACGAGCATTATAGTTTTGTTCGGGAAATTTTTGTGCAATCCGAAAAATTTAAAAGGTGATCATACTTTGTGTCACGGTTCCGAGGTTTGAATTCAAGTTTTAAAGCATGTCTTTGATGATTAAAGTCTTGGCGGGTAATTGTTAGTTTGCATTGCTTGAGGACAAGCAATAGTTCGAGTTTTGGGGCGTGATAAGTGTTCAAAAGTACTATTTTTATTACCCTTTTTACTCATATTATTGTTAGACTTAAGCTCATAATAGTTGCATAATTAGTCATTCATGCATTAATTCATGTTTCTTTCCACCGTTGAGCTTGATTACATAACTTGGTGATTTTTGTGGAAAAAGATGCTGCTTTGGTGTGTTTTTTGTGTGTGTATGTGCAGGATCACTTGCCAAAGCGATGCCGAGCTAGTTGCGTGAGGGCAATGCATGAAGGATATGCCGAGCTAGTTGCCGGGGCAATGCATGAAGGAGACGCAGAGCAGTTGCCATGGCATTTGTCGACAAAGACAAAATGCAATAGGGATGTCGAAATTAATGACTTTACAAGCCCAAGATGACATGGAGCAAGGCCCAAGCCCAAAGGAATTTGATTGCCATGCAGAGATTAAAGAAGAATTAAATTCCAAGAAGATAGGAGAAGTTCTAATAGGAATAAAATTATAATAAAGAATTATATTCTTTAAAGATAATTTAATTCCAACTCAAACTCCTCCTCAAAGAAGGACTTTGGCCTAGCCCTATAAATAGCAAGGAGATTTCGACAATCCAGGAGGGAGAGCAAGGGGGAAATTTCGACAAGAGAGCATTAGGGAAATTCGACTTCTTCTTCTTCTTTGCTTCTATTAGATTCATGGTTTGGGGATTATTCTTTGTATATCTTTTGAACCCAACCATGAACTAACTTGATCGGCTATGGTTATTATGTTTTGTGGTTGTGAGAAACTATTGGTTTTTGTTTAGGTAATAAGAGTTTGTACTTTTCTATTTCAAGGTTTATTCATTCTTGATTCTTATTATTGTTTGCGAGTGAATTGGGAGAGGATCTCGTGATTTCATCCATTTATCTAATATCGGGAGAGTTAGATTCAAGAAACGAATGAATATGATCTTTATTCAATCCAATGATGGTGAAGATTAATCCGGCTTAGGAATAAGTTAAGGATTTCAACGGCTAAGAGGAGTGCAAGATTGGTTGTTGTTCACCCTTGATTCACGCAGGGATGTATTATCAAGGCATGCACAAGTAGCTAGAGTTTCGACTTAGGGATAAGAAGAAACCATTGAAGAACGCTCCGCCGAACCTTGAAGTTGCTGCCCAGTCGCCCAAGTAGTTGCCCAACTAGTCGCCCAGGCAACCATCAATTAGTTGCCAAGGCAACCCGTTGTGCAAGTCGCCACGGCAACCTGAGTTGCCCGTGCACTCTTTTACCAAGACAATCCAATCGGCTATCACACCTCAACTCACGATAACCTAGCCTATCTCTCTCAATCGATCTCATCTTTTCTTTTACTTTATTGCTTTCTAGTTTAGTTATTAGTTAAACTCCTTTAATCCTTTAATTGTGTTTTTACTTTTCACGGTGGCAAGAATAGACTTAAGCAAAGTGGCCCAAACCAATCCTGTGGAGACGATATGGCGATACTCATATCACTTTATTACTTGCGGCGTGTATACTTGCACAATTGCGTAGAATAAACTTATCATTATATTCATAACATAATTTAATTCCAACTCAAACTCCTCCTCAAAGAAGGACTTTGGCCTAGCCTATAAATAGCAAGGAGATTTCGACATCCTAAGGGAGAGCAAGAGGAAATTTCGACAAGATAGCAAGGAGGAAATTTCGACTTCTTCTTCTTCTTTGCTTCCATTAGATTCATGGTTTGGGGATTATTCTTTGTATATCTTTTGAACCCAACCATGAACTAACTTGATTGGTTGGGGTTATTGTGTTTTGTTGTTGTGAGAAACTATTGGTTTTTGTTTAGGTAATAAGAGTTTGCACTTTTCTATTTCAAGGTTTACTCATTCTTGGCTTTTATTCTTGTTTACGAGATCCTCTCCCAATTCACTATCTAAAAACAAGAATAAAAGCCAAGAATGAGTAAACTTTTGAAATAGAAAAGTGCAAACTCTTATTACCTAAACAAAAACCAATAGTTTCTCACAACAACAAAACACAATAACCCCAACCAATCAAGTTAGTTCATGGTTGGGTTCAAAAGATATACAAAGAATAATCCCAAACCATGAATCTAATGGAAGCAAAGAAGAAGAAGAAGTCGAAATTTCCCTCCTTGCTATCTTGTCGAAATTTCCTCTTGCTCTCCCTCCTGGATTATTAAATCTCCTTGCTATTTATAGGGCTAGGCCAAAGTCCTTCTTTGAGGAGGAGTTTGAGTTGAATTAAATTATCTTTAAAGAATATAATTCTTTATTATAATTTTATTCCTATTAGAACTTCTCCTATCTTCTTGGAATTTAATTCTTCTTTAATCTCTGCATGGCAATCAAATTCCTTTGGGCTTGGGCCTTGCTCCATGTCATCTTGGGCTTGTAAAGTCATTAATTTCGACATCCCTATTGCATTTTGTCTTTGTCGACAAATGCCATGGCAACTAGCTCGGCTGTCTCCTTCATGCATTGCCACGGCAACTAGCTCGGCATATCCTTCATGCATTGCCCGGCAACTAGCTCGGCATTGCTTTGGCAAGTGATCCTGCACATACACACACAAAAACACACCAAAGCAGCATCTTTTTCCACAAAAATCACCAAGTTATGTAATCAAGCTCAACGGTGGAAAGAAACATGAATTAATGCATGAATAACTAATTATGCAACTATTATGAGCTTAAGTCTAACAATAATATGAGTAAAAAGGGTAATAAAAATAGTACTTTTGAACACTTATCACACCCCCAAACTCGAACTATTGCTTGTCCTCAAGCAATGCAAACTAACAATTACCCGCCAAGACTTTAATCATCAAAGACATGCTTTAAACTTGAATTCAAACCTCGGAACCGTGGTGGCACAAAGTATGATCACCTTTTAAATTTTTCGGATTGCACAAAAATTTCCCGGAACAAAACTATAATGCTTGTGACAATGTGTGTGCGTAGTTGTGTACAAGTTGATTTTCAAGATTCTATGTGAATAGTAGGCTTTTATCAATTTAATTTATGGGGCATTTATTTTAATTTTCACTAGAGCCAATTTGGGCACCTCTAGTAAAGTAAGCAATTTCTCATTTTATTTTAGTCGACTAGAGCCAATTTGGGCACCTCTAGCGATTCTTTAATGTACATTAACTACTAGAGCCAGTTTGGGCACCTCTAGCAAGAAAGTGTATTTACTACTAGAGCAGTTTTGGGCACCTCTAGCAAGAAATTAACTTTTAATTTTCAATTTTAAATTTACCCAAATTTTAAGCAACCTAAGTTCACTAAGTTTCTTTGAATCAACAACCCACAACCGTGTAAAAAAATTCAGCATCATAGTAAAACTCTAAGTTCTTTTCATGCAATCCTAAAATTAAAGGTTATTTCAATTAAGTACAGTGGCAAAAATTCATCATTGGATATTCAACAAGTCTTAAGCAATTAAATCAAATTAAAGGCATGGCAAGTAACATATGCAACCTATATGTGATTGCTAAAGATGAATGCAACTAAACATGAAACTAACTTTAAACCAACACCCCCCAAACTCGAGAGAAGCATTGTCCTCAATGCATGTAAAAGTGAAACAAAATTTAAAAGAAACTAAATGAAATGAGTTAGTCAGAGAGGTCGTCACCTCGAGTGATGAGTTTCCTTCGTGCTGTTTGCTTGATTCAATTTCCGGTCAGTGGTTGAATGCTTGAGGCTAGTACCGCGTGAATAGCATTGCCTTGATTTGGTCCATGTTTGCCGATGCAGGTTTACTTGCATGTGCATCAGTAGTTGCCGAAGCCATTGTTGTTGCACTGGGCATCGCTGATTTCCGTTGTGGTTGTTGTGGCGAGTAGTCGGTGATAAATTTCCTTATCATGGTGGTTGTGAGTCTTGTTGTGGAAAAGAAAATAAAGAAAACCTGGAAACTAAAGATAATGAAGAAAAATAAAATATATCCTAAAAAATAAAGAGAAAAAATAACAAAAAATAATAGAACAAAATAGTTCAAAAAATAAAAATAAAAATAAATGTATCAGTAGTTGCCGTGGCGTCGAGGGTTGCCGAGGCATGCACATCCATGGTTGCCGAGGCGTCAGGGGTTGCCGAGGCGTGCGCGTCCATGGTTGCGAGGCGCGTGCGTATTAGGAGTTGTTGCGGTGTTGAAGGTTGCCGTTTTCGATACTTCTTATAGTCCATCCGCACCCTCCATCGGGTGATAATATTGCCCAAAAAGAGTTTGGCAAATGTGCTTGCCACTACTCCCTTTTGTGTTACCATGGTGGAGGTGTCTTTCTTCTTTGTTCGCTTGTAGTCCATGTATACTCTCCACCTTGCTACTATTCCTGAAGGCACAAATATATTAATAGGAAAAATTATATCCATTCTCAACCATTCAATTACCTCATTCTTGTCGACTTCTATCATGGTTGGATGTAGCCTTTGTTGTCGTGGCAATTGCTGCTCAAGCCAATTGCCGTGGCAATCAGTTGTCAAATTTTGCTCTAAGTCAAGGGAAGAATCAATTTTCTGAAGAGCTTTATGAATCCAAACACCTTTTTCTTTTGGCCTCTCAAACATCTCCATCAGTAGAGATTTCGATGGCTTCAAATCTACCAACCTCGGTTCCTCAAGACATACCTGCAATGGACGAGGTGAGTTTTTAAAGAATTCAAAAGGTTCAACTATTACCTGCTCATATTCCATTGGCAAAGTATTATCATCTCGTTGATCTTGCATGTGGTCGAGTAATTGCCGTGGCAATTGTAGATGAGAGCAATCTATAGATTCTGCTTCAACATCAACGTTGTAACCTTCTGGGCATCAGGTTCCTCAGAATTTGCTGTAGTATTATTGTTCTCAGCTTCACTGAGTGTTGTCGCGGCATTGCTCTGTTCAGGCTCCTCAATCATTGCCGAGGCAATTTGTTGTTCATGCTCATCATGTGTTGGGCAGTCTCTCTCATTGGCATCCTCTTGACTTTGAGATTCTAGTTGTTCCTCACACATCAGAGAGATTTCTTTGCATTGCTCCTTGTCCTCTTGCCTTGGGACTTTCAGTATCCCTAGGAATGAATTGTTGGTGCATGTTATCCATGACATATGTGGATCTCCCCAATTGATCTTCTGAATCCCCTAAGGTTGCATCCCACTGAGCTATCCTCGTATCCATAGATTTTGATAGTTCTCGAATCTCTTCAATTGATCCGTCAAGTCTAGCCAAAGAAGCTAGTAACGTTTCCTCCAAGGAATTGGAATGCTCTTGAAAAGGACTACATTGCCATGGCATATCTGTTTTTGCGGCAAAATTGTTATGGTAAAAAAAATTTTGAGCTTTTTGATCATACCATGAAGAATTTTGCTCTTTGGTTCCCTCTATGGTCCTCCATGTAGTTATATGCACCGAAAATGTGAGGGCAATTTTCAAACACATGATGTTCTCCACACATAGCACAAGATTTTTCCACGGTATAAGTTCTTTGGGCTTTTCTCGGTTGGTATAGGTAATCATCAAAGGGTGCAAGGAACTCTTGATTGGATTGATTCATATCTTCCAACATCATCTCTCGAATAGATTGACTTTTATTTCCCGACATGTTGATGTTCCTTAACTTGTAGCGCACCTAATTTTTTTAATAAAACAAACAAAAGAAAAGTTAGTAAAACTAATAAAAAATGCAATAACAAAAACAACTAACACCAATTGTCAATCCCGACAACGGCGCCGCCAAAAACTTGTTGCGTGTGATAAGTGCTACGCAATTGTGCAAGTATACACGTCGCAAGTAATAAAGTGATATGAGTATCGAGTATCGTCTCCCTGAGGATTGGTTTGGGCCACTTTGCTTAAGTTCTTTGACTTTGTGAAAAGTAAAAACACAATTAAAGGATTTAAAGGAGTTTAACTAATAACTAAACTAGAAAGCAATAAAGTAAAAGAAAAGATGAGATCGATTGAGAGAGATAGGCCAGGTTATCGTGAGTTGAGGTGTGATAGCCGATTGGATCGTCTTGGTAAAAGAGTGCAAGAGCAACTCAATTGCCGTGGCAACTTTACTGCGGGGTTGCCTTGGCAACTAATCGATGGTTGCCGGGCAACTAGTTGGGCAACTACTTGGGCGTCCGGGCAGCAACTTCAAGGTTCGGCGGAGCGTTCTTCAATGGTTTCTTCTTATCCCTAAGTCGAAACTCTAGCTACTTGTGCATGCCTTGATAATACATCCTGCGTGAATCAAGGGTGAACAACAACCAATCTTCTTGCGCTCCTTTTAGCCGTTGAAATCCTTAACTTATTCCTAAGCGGATTAATCTTCACCATCAATAGATTGAATAAAGACCATACTCATTCGTTTCTTGAATCTAACTCTCCCGATATTAGATAAATAGATGAAAATTACGAGATCCTCTCCCAATTCACTCACAAACAAAACAAGAATAAAAGCCAAGAATGAGTAAACCTTGAAATAGAAAAGTGCAAACTCTTATTACCTAAACAAAAACCAATAGTTTCTCACAACAACAAAACACAATAACCCCAACCAATCAAGTTAGTTCATGGTTGGGTTCAAAAGATATACAAAGAATAATCCCCAAACCATGAATCTAATGGAAGCAAAGAAGAAGAAGAAGTCGAAATTTCCCCTCCTTGCTATCTTGTCGAAATTTCCCTCTTGCTCTCCCTCTGGATTGTCGAAATCTCCTTGCTATTTATAGGGCTAGGCCAAAGTCCTTCTTTGAGGAGGAGTTTGAGTTGGAATTAAATTATCTTTGAGTTGGAATTAAAAAACTTGTTGCGCGTAATAAGTGCTACGCAATTGTGCAAGTATACACGTCGCAAGTTATAGTATAAAAGATATCGTCTCCACAGGGATTGGTGCCACTTCAAGAATCTAGTCTCTTGTAATTGTAAAAAGTAAAAACACAAGTAAAGGATTATCGAAGTTTAACTAATTACTAATCTAGAAAGCAATAAAATAAAATAAAAGATGAATTCAATTGAGAGAGATAGGCTAGGTTATCGTGAGTTGAGGTGTGATAGCCGATTGGATTGTCTTGGTAAAAGAGTGCATGGGCAACTCAGTTGCCGTGGCGACTTGCACAACGGGGTTGCCTTGGCAACTAATTGATGGTTGCTTGGGCGACTAGTTGGGCAACTACTTGGGCGACTGGGCAGCAACTTCAAGGTTCGGCGGAGCGTTCTTCAATGGTTTCTTCTTATCCCTAAGTCGAAACTCTAGCTACTTGTGCATGCCTTGATAATACATCCCTGCGTGAATCAAGGGTGAACAACAACCAATCTTGCGCTCCTCTTAGCCGTTGAAATCCTTAACTTATTCCTAAGCCGGATTAATCTTCACCATCATTGGATTGCATAAAGATCATATTCATTCGTTTCTTGAATCTAACTCTCCGATATTAGATAAATGGATGAAATCACGAGATCCTCTCCCAATTCACTGCAAACAATAATAAGAATCAAGAATGAATAAACCTTGAAATAGAAAAGTGCAAACTCTTATTACCTAAACAAAAACCAATAGTTTCTCACAACCACAAAACACAATAACCATAGCCAAGTAAATTTAGTTCATGGCTAGGTTCCAAAGAAACACAAGATAATTAATCCCTAGCATGAACCCAATCGAACAAAGATGAAGGAAGAGGCTTGTCGAAATCCTCCTTGCCCTTGATGCTTGTCGAAAATTCTCTCCTCTTGCCCTACTTGGACTTGCCGAAATTTCCCTCTTGCTCTCTCTCCATTGAATTGTCGAAATCTCTTGCTATTTATAGGGCTAGGCCAAAGTCCTTCTTTGAGGAGGAGTTTGAGTTGGAATTAAATTATCTTTAAAGAATATAATTCTTTATTATAATTTTATTCCTATTAGAACTTCTCCTATCCACTTGGAATTTAATTCTTCTTTAATCTCTGCATGGCAATCAAATTCCTTTGGGCTTGGACCTTGCTCCATGTCATCTTGGGCTTGTAAAATCATGAATTTCGACATCCATATTGCTTTTGGTCTTTGTCGACAAATGCCATGGCAACTAGCTCGGCGTCTCCTTCATGCACCGCCACGGCAACTAGCTCGGCATATCCTTCATGCATTGCCACGGCAACTAGCTCGGCATTGCTTTGGCAAGTGATCCCTGCACATACACACAAAAACACACCAAAGCAGCATCTATTTCCACAAAAATCACCAAGTTATGTAATCAAGCTCAACGATTGAAGGAAACATGGATTAATGCATGAATGGCTAACTATGCAACTAATATGAGCCTAAGTCTAACAATAATATGAGTAAAAAGGGTAAGAAAAATAGTACTTTTGAACACTTATCACACCCCAAACTCGAACTATTGCTTGTCCTCAAGCAATGCAAACTCATAATTACCGCCAAGACTTCAAATTTTCACAAACTTAGCTTTGAACTTGATTTCAATTCTACGAACGGGGCACAAAGTATGATTGGCTTTTTATTTTTGAAAACGAGGAATTACTCGGAATCAAACTATAATGCTTGTGAGTGTGTGCGGAGTTGTGTGCAAGTTGATTTTTCGGATTCTATGCAAACAATAGGTTTTCAAATTACTTCATTGGGTTCTTTTTAACATGTTTTAACTAGAGCCAATTTGGGCACCTCTAGTGTTTTATTTTTAGTTTTCTTAAGTTAATTTAATCGACTAGAGCCGGTTTGGGCACCTCTAGTTAAAATTTTTTTAACACATCCTAGAGCCAGTTTGGGCACCTCTAGTGAATTTTTTTTTTTTTTAGCACATGCTAGAGCCAATTTGGGCACCTCTAGCATTCATCCAATTTTTATTCTAATCCCCCAATTTGTTAATTATCAACCTAAGTTTACTAGAACTCCTTAAATCAATCAAACCCACAACAGTGTTTCATCAAATTTAGCATCATAGTAAAATTCTAAGTTTTTCCATGGTTATCCTAGAATAAAAATTCTATCAATTAAGTGCATTGGTAAAGTCATCATTGAATATTCATCAAATCTAAGCAATTCTTGTTCCAATTAAAGGCATGGCAAGCAATTTATGTATCCTAAATGTAATGCTTAAGATTAATGTAACTAAACATGGTAATTACTAATAATCCCCCCAAACTCGAGTGAGGCATTGTCCTCAATGCATGCATAAAAATAACGAAAAATAAATATAAAAATAAAATGCATACGAGGACTTACTTGAGAGTTCGTCATTGTAGATGATTAGTTTCCTTCTAGTTGGCGTCTTGATTTTCTTGCTTGAATGCAATGGTTGTTTTCTTGTTGCCGGGATGTCTTGACTTTGGTTGCCGTGGCATCTTGAGGGTTGGTTGCCGTGGCATCAGCTTGTGCATGCATGAAGTAAGTTGTCGCGGCATCTTCTTCATTGGTTGCGGGGGCAATGATCTTGTGATAAATTTCCTTAGCATAGTAGTTGTGAGTCTTGTTGTGAAAAAGAAAATAAAGAAAACTGAAAACTAAAGATAATGAAGAAAAAAATAAAATATCTCCTAAAATTAAAAATAAAAATAAAAGAAAAAGAAAAAGGAAATCTTGAGAGGAGAGCATGCTCATGCATCTCCTAAGTTGACCACTTCCTTGTTACGTTCCACATGGGCACCATTGTAGTGCTTCAATCTTTGTCCATTAACTTTGAATTCATGGTTGTCGAGATGGACTTGATTATCACAGCACCATGGGAGAATGGTTTGGCGACTTCAAATGGTCCCGACCATCTTGATTTCAGCTTTCCGGAAAAGTTTTAGCCGAGAATTGAATAGGAGAACTAGTTGCCCTGGCGTGAATTGCCGTGGCAATAGTTTCTTGTCGTGCCATCGCTTTGTTTTCTCCTTGTATATTCGTGCATTGTTATAGGCTAGTGCACGAAATTCTTCTATCTCATTGAGATCCATCAAGCGCTTTTGTCCGGCACTTTCCCAATCCATATTCACGGTCTTGATTGCCCAAGACGCCTTGTGCTCGATTTCCACCGGTAGATGACATGTTTTACCATAGACAAGCGGAAGGGGACATACCTAATGGTGTTTTGAATGCAGTGCGATATGCCCAAAGTCGTCATCTAGTCTTAATGACCAATCCTTCCTTGAGGGATTTACAACTTTCTCGAGTATTCCCTTCAACTCCCGGTTGGAAATTTCGCTTGCCCGTTGGTTTGTGGGTGATATGCCGTGGCGATCTTGTGTGATATGCGAGCGTTGCAACATCTTGGCAATTAGTACATTGTCAAAATGCTTGCCCCGTCGCTGATAATTGCTCTCGGCATCCCAAACCGTGTAAATATGTTTTTTTGCAGGAATCGTTGCACGGTCTTGGAATCGTCGTTGGGAACTGCAGCTGCCTCTACCCATTTAGACACATAGTCGACGGCGAGTAAGATGTAGAGGTTGCCGAATGAAGATGGGAAAGGTCCCATAAAATCGATCCCCATACATCGAGCAGTTCCACCTCGATGATGTTCGGAGTGGCATCTCATGTCGCCTAGAGATATTGCCCGTCTTCTGGCAACGATCACATTGCTTGTAAAAGTCTTGGGCATCTTTGTACAATGTTGGCCAATACAACCCGGATTGCAAGACTTTGGCTGCGGTACGAGTTCCTCCAAAATGTCCTCCATAGGGTGAAGAATGGCATTGCCGAGTACATTCATTGCTCTTCTTGAGGGACACATCGACGTATAACCTGATCTGCACATTGTTTAAACAAAAGAGGCTCGTCCCAAAAGTAATGCTTAGCATTATGGCGGAACCGCTTCTTCCCTTGGTGAGTAATGCCATACGGAAAAATACCACAAACAAGGAAGTTAACTAAATCTGCGTACCAGGGTATTGTCGGGGCATGTCTTTGTCGTAGTGTCTGCTCCCAAAATTGCTTTGAGGCATGCTCGTCAAAGTCCGGCTGCGGCGTCAAGAGTTGCCGAGGCGTGTGCTTCCATGGTTTCCGAGGCGTCATGGGCTGCCGAGGCGTCAAGGGTTTCCGAGGCGATTAGAATTTGTTCATCCGGGAATGCATCACATATCTCTAGATCCGCGTCCTCCTCCCTATTGCGTTCCAAACGTGATAAGTGATCGCCACTTGATTTTTGTTCCTTTCTGTCCTTAATTTCAATATCAAATTCTTGTAAAAGTAATATCCAACGAATCAAACGAGGTTTAGCATCCTTTTTAGCAAATAAGTATTTGATTGCCGAATGGTCCGTATGAACAATTACCTTTGTACCAATTAAATAGGATCGGAACTTGTCAAATGCGAAAACTACAGCTAGTAACTCTTTCTCCGTTGTTGTGTAATTCACTTGAGCATCGTTAAGAGTTTTACTAGCGTAGTATATCACATGGAATGTCTTACTGTGCGTTGGCCTAGGACTGCTCCTACCCGCGAAATCACTTGCATCACACATGAGCTCAAAAGGTAGCGTCAAACGGTGGAACAACAATGGGTGCGAGGCAAGCTTTTTCTTTAGGGTTTCAAATGCTTGAGTGCAAGAATCATCAAAATCGAAGACTTTATCCTGTTCAAGCAGATTACACAAAGGTTTAGTGATTTTAGAAAAGTTATGAATGAACCTCTGTAAAAACACGCATGTCCGAGAAAACTTGAATTCTTTTAACCGAATTTGGTGGGGTAATCTCTCGATCACGTCCACCTTGGCTTTGTCTACTTCAATTCCCTTGGATGAAATCTTATGGCGAGCACTATTCCTTCATCTACCATAAAGTGGCATTTCTCCCAATTGAGGACTAAATCCGTTTCTTCGCATCTTGCCAACACCCTCTCTAAATTGCCGAGACAGCCGTCGAAGTCATTACCAAAAACCGAAAAATCATCCATGAAGATCTCAAGGAAGTCTTCGACCATGTCCGAAAAAGAGCGCCATCATGCATCTTTGGAAGGTTGCGGGCGTTACACAATCCGAACGGCATCCTTCGGAAGGCATAAGTACCGTAGGGGCATGTGAAGGTTGTCTTTTCTTGATCTTTCTGGTGCTATGGCAATCTGATTGTAACCTGAATAACCATCAAGAAAACAGTAAAAAGGGTTTACCCGCAAGACGGTCAAGCATTTGATCAATAAAGGGTAATGGGAAGTGATCTTTCCTAGTGGCTTTGTTTAGCTTTCGATAGTCCATACAAACCCTCCAACCGGTCTGATCTGGTTGGGATAAGTTCATTATTTTCATTACTCACCATTGTTTATACCTCCTTTTTCGGCACACATTGTACCGGACTTACCATGCGTACTATCGGAGATAGGGTATATAATGCCGGCGTCAAGCCACTTGATGATTTCTTTCATTACAACCCCTTTCATGGCATGATTCAGTCTCTCTCGGGCCTCAATTGAAGGTTTGTGATCATCTTCCAACAAGATCTTGTGCATGCACACCACCGGGCTAATTCCCTTCAAGTCGGCAATTGTCCACCCTATTGCCTTTTTATGTAGCTTCAACATGTTGATCAGCTTCTTTTCTGCTCAGGCTGTAACTTAGAAGAAATAATTACAGGTAATGTTTTATCGGTCCCTAAGTATACATATTTGAGTTGCTCGCAATTGTTTCAACTCAAGAATTGGTGGATTTTCGATAGAGGGTTTTTCGATCTTACCTTCCTTACCTGAGTAGTCCGGTGGTTCAAAGTATGTACCTGGTCGATTGACTAGCCAATTTGCCTCTTCTGGTTGTTCCTCATCGACCCGGTTCTTCATACTCCTCAGGTTCCTCTTGATCGGCAATGTAGTTGCCGAGGCAACTAAATTCCTCATCGGTTAAACTCTGCCGTGGCATGAAGTAGTTGGCATTCTTACGGATCATCGGCATGCCTTAGTGTTTGGAATACATTTAGTTTTACCTGCTGGTCATTCACCCTCATTGTGAGTTCTCCTTTTCAACATCAATCAAAGTTCTCCTGCCGCTAGGAATGGTCTTCCGAGAATGATAGGCGCATGCTCATCGCTTCACAATCTAAAACAATAAAGTCAGCGGAAAAATAAATTTATCAACTTTTACCAGTATGTCCTCGATTTTTCCCTCCGGATGCACATAGGATCTGTCGGCTAGTCTGTAGCATAACTGTTGTAGGTCTTGCCTTCCCGATTCCTAGTTTTCGGAAAACCGATTTAGGCATCAAGTTTATGCTAGCCCCTAGGTCGCATAGTGCTTTCCCGACATAGTGATTTCCAATAGAACAGGGTATTGTGAAACTTCCGGGATCCTTCAACTTGGGCGGCATACGATTGTGCAACATTGCCATGCATCCCCCTGTTGCGGCAATTGTTTCAAACTCTCCTAGCCTTGTTCTCTTGGACACAATGTCTTTAAGAAACTTGGCATAGTTTGGCATTTGTTCAATTGCTTCCACCAATGGCAAGTTGATGTGGACTTGCTTTAGGATATCAAGAAACTTCTTGAATTGGTATTCTTGCTTTTGTCGCTTCAACCTTTGTGGGAATGGTGGTGGAAGTCGGATATCTTCGATCTTTTCATTGGTTTGAAACCTGATTGATGGCATTACAGGGACATCTGGAGTTGCCGATGTGTTACCAACTGGGGTTGCCGCGGCGTGCTTATCGCAGGTTGCCGAGGCGTCATGGGCTGCCGAGGCATGCTTATTGCCGGTTGCCGCAACAATTCTTGGTTCAGCATCTGAGACTTTGCCGCTAGGTTCGTCTTGCTCTTTTTGTGGAGTTTTGTTTGACGAGCGGGTTTGAACCTCTCTAAGTTGTTGGCCCTTACGGTGGTGATTGCCTTACATTGCTCATGGCAGTTCCTCTTGCGACTTGAGTATCGCTAGGTAAACCTCCTTGTGGTCTAGTGTTGATTTTGAGCAAAACTGTCCGACTTGATTTTCCAATGATTTGATTGCCGCCTCTTGGTTTTGCAATCTCATCTCGGTCTGTTAATAAAAGCATCAGTTCTTTTATGAAATTACTATTCTCAGCCATATAAGATTCAGTTTTCATCATAAAAGCATTTAGAGAATTTTCCAAAGAACTAGATGTTGTCGGTTGTTCGCGCATCATCATTTGCCGTGGCATATTCTCACTGGAACCCGATGCTTGTGCATTTACGATTGTTCGGTTTAGAGCATTGTTGGGATTACTCCATGAAAAATTCGGGTGCTTCTTCCAAGCTGGATTGTATGTATTTGACATCATGTTGTTGCCCCGATTGTAATTCCCCACATAGAAGCTAGATTCCGGATTCGCATACATTCGGAAGAATTATGGTTATCACCACATAACTCACAAAAAGAATCCATTACCTTGACTTCATGTGTGTTGTTTGGTTTTTGCATGTTCTGGACCATCTTGGTTAAAGCGCCAATTGTGCGAAATTGAATCGATGATCCTAGTTCATGTATTGTGGCTTAGCGTCTAACTCCTCCTCTTCTAGTAGATGGGAATTGATAGTCATTCTTGGCCAGCCTGTTTAAAATTTGCATTGCTTCCTCCGCGACTTATCTAAGAGTATGCCGTTGCCGAGGCATCTAGCATCATCCTTGTTGGTGTATTCACGGCGTTGTAAAACATTGTCACTTGAGTCCACACCGGGAATCCGTGTAGAGGACATTTATGTAGAAGTTCTCTATATCGCTCCCAAGCCTCGTACATGGATTCATCATCCGCTGCGAAAAGAAGTAATGTAAATTCTACGAAGCTTATCGTTAAATTTGTAGGATTAAATCTAGCAAGGAAATCACGACAAAGATCAGTCCAAGATGCTATGGATCCGCAGGAATGCTATTTAGCCATGCTTTCGCCCTATCCCTCGGTGAATAGGGGAATAATCTTAATCGTAAGACATCGGGGTGACTCCGTGTATCTTGAGCGAGTTGCAAATCTCGAGGAAAGATTTCAGATGTTGTCGTGCATCTTCATTTCTTGAAGCCGCCAAATTGACCTATTGTGTTGATCATATTAAACATTACCGGTTTCAACTCAAAGTGGTCGGCTTCAATTTGGTGCGACAACTCACGGGTTAAGTCCATCAAGATCTTCTTCAAGATAGTCTCGAATAGTTCTGTTTCGTGCAAGAATCACTCCTCCTCCCGCTCGAACATCTTGATTAATATTGCCGTCTTGATTTGCCATTGCTTCTCTTATCCTTCGTCTAAGTCTTTGTAAGGTTCGTTCGATTTACGGATCAAAGGGATATTCGGTGAAGTCGGTCTCGCCCTGGTCATATACCAATGCAAAACCAAAGTTTGTTAGCCCTTTGAATTTTAAACAAGAAAAATAAAAAGAAAGTGCAAGAAAATAAAAACAAAGTTGCTATTGCCAATCCCGTGGAGGCGATACTCGATACTCATATCACTTTATTACTTGCGGCGTGTATACTTGCACAATTGCGTAGCACTTATCACACGCAACAAGTTTTTGGCGCCAAAACTTGTTGTGTGTGTGATAAGTGCTACGCAATTGTGCAAGTATACACGTCGCAAGTAATAAAGTGATATGAGTATCGAGTATCATCTCCACAGTGGATTGGTTTGGGCCACTTTGCTTAAGTTCTTGCCTTTGTGAAAAGTAAAAACACAATTAAAGGATTAAAGGAGTTTAACTAATAACTAAACTAGAAAGCAATAAAGTAAAAGAAAAGATGAGATCGATTGAGAGAGATAGGCTAGGTTATCGTGAGTTGAGGTGTGATAGCCGATTGGATTGTCTTGGTAAAAGAGTGCACGGGCAACTTTCGATTTGCCGTGGCGACTTTACACAACGGGTTGCCTTGGCAACTAATTGATGGTTGCCTGGGCGACTAGTTGGGCAACTACTTGGGCGATCGGGCAACAACTTCAAGGTTCGGCGGAGCGTTCTTCAATGGTTTCTTCTTATCCCTAAGTCGAAACTCTAGCTACTTGTGCATGCCTTGATAATACATCCCCTGCGTGAATCAAGGGTGAACAACAACCAATCTTGCACTCCTCTTAGCCGTTGAAATCCTTAACTTATTCCTAAGCCGGATTAATCTTCACCATCATTGGATTGAATAAAGATCATATTCATTCGTTTCTTGAATCTAACTCTCCCGATATTAGATAAATGGATGAAATCACGAGATCCTCTCCCAATTCACTGCAAAAACAATAATAAGAATCAAGAATGAATAAACCTTGAAATAGAAAAGTACAAACTCTTATTACCTAAACAAAAACCAATAGTTTCTCACAACCACAAAACACAATAACCATAGCCGATCAAGTTAGTTCATGGTTGGGTTCAAAAGATATACAAAGAATAATCCCCAAACCATGAATCTAATAGAAGCAAAGAAGAAGAAGAAGTCGAAATTCCCTAATGCTCTCTTGTCGAAATTCCCCCTTGCTCTCCCTCTTGATTGTCGAAATCTCCTTGCTATTTATAGGGCTAGGCCAAAGTCCTTCTTTGAGGAGGAGTTTGAGTTGGAATTAAATTATCTTTAAAGAATATAATTCTTTATTATAATTTTATTCCTATTAGAACTTCTCCTATCTTCTTGGAATTTAATTCTTCTTTAATCTCTGCATGGCAATCAAATTCCTTTGGGCTTGGGCCTTGCTCCATGTCATCTTGGGCTTGTAAAGTCATTAATTTCGGCATCCCTATTGCATTTTGTCTTTGTCGACAAATGCCATGGCAACTGGCTCGGCGTCTCCTTCATGCATTGCCCTGGCAACTAGCTCGGCATTGCTTTGGCAAGTGATCCTGCACATACACACACAAAAACACACCAAAGCAGCATCTTTTTCCACAAAAATCACCAAGTTATGTAATCAAGCTCAACGGTGGAAAGAAACATGAATTAATGCATGAATGACTAATTATGCAACTATTATGAGCTTAAGTCTAACAATAATATGAGTAAAAAGGGTAATAAAAATAGTACTTTTGAACACTTATCACTTCTCTTATCCTTCGTCTAAGTCTTTGTAAGGTTCGTTCGATTTCTGGATCAAAGGGATATTCTGGTGAAGTCGGTCTCGCCCTGGTCATATACCAATGCAAAACCAAAGTTTGTTAGCCCTTTGAATTTTAAACAAGAAAAATAAAAAGAATGTGCAAGAAAATAAAAACAAAGTCGCTATTGCCAATCCCCGGCAACGGCGCCAAAAACTTGTTGCGTGTGATAAGTGCTACGCAATTGTGCAAGTATACACGTCGCAAGTAATAAAGTGATATGAGTATCGAGTATCGTCTCCACAGGGATTGGTTTGGGCCACTTTGCTTAAGTTACTGCACTGTGAAAAGTAAAAACACAATTAAAGGAGTTTAACTAATAACTAAACTAGAAAGCAATAAAGTAAAAGAAAAGATGAGATCGATTGAGAGAGATAGGCTAGGTTATCGTGAGTTGAGGTGTGATAGCCGATTGGATTGTCTTGGTAAAAGAGTGCACGGGCAACTCAGTTGCCGTGGCGACTTGCACAACGGGGTTGCCTTGGCAACTAATTGATGGTTGCCTGGGCGACTAGTTGGGCAACTACTTGGGCGACTGGGCAGCAACTTCAAGGTTCGGCGGAGCGTTCTTCAATGGTTTCTTCTTATCCCTAAGTCGAAACTCTAGCTACTTGTGCATGTCTTGATAATACATCCCTGCGTGAATCAAGGGTGAACAACAACCAATCTTGCACTCCTCTTAGCCGTTGAAATCCTTAACTTATTCCTAAGCCGGATTAATCTTCACCATCATTGGATTGCATAAAGATCATATTCATTCGTTTCTTGAATCTAACTCTCCCGATATTAGATAAATGGATGAAATCACGAGATCCTCTCCCAATTCACTCGCAAACAATAATAAGAATCAAGAATGAATAAACCTTGAAATAGAAAAGTGCAAACTCTTATTACCTAAACAAAAACCAATAGTTTCTCACAACCACAAAACACAATAACCATAGCCAAGTAAATTTAGTTCATGGCTAGGTTACAAAGAAACACAAGATAATTAATCCCTAGCATGAACCCAATCGAACAAAGATGAAGGAAGAGGCTTGTCGAAATCCTCCTTGCCCTTGATGCTTGTCGAAAATTCTCTCCTCTTGCCCTACTTGGACTTGCCGAAATTTCCCTCTTGCTCTCTCTATTCATCTTGTCGAAATCTCCTTGGTATTTATAGGGCTAGGCCAAAGTCCTTCTTTGAGGAGGAGTTTGAGTTGGAATTAAATTATCTTTAAAGAATATAATTCTTTATTATAATTTTATTCCTATTAGAACTTCTCCTATCCTCTTGGAATTTAATTCTTCTTTAATCTCTGCATGGCAATCAAATTCCTTTGGGCTTGGGCCTTGCTCCATGTTATCTTGGGCTTGTAAAGTCATGAATTTCGACATCCATATTGCTTTTGGTCTTTGTCGACAAATGCCATGGCAACTAGCTCGGCGTCTCCTTCATGCATGCCACGGCAACTAGCTCGGCATTGCTTTGGCAAGTGATCCTGCACATACACACACAAAAACACACCAAAGCAGCATCTATTTCCACAAAAATCACCAAGTTATGTAATCAAGTTCAACGTTTGAAGGAAACATGGATTAATGCATGAATGACTAACTATGCAACTAATATGAGCCTAAGTCTAACAGTAATATGAGTAAAAAGGGTAAGAAAAATAGTACTTTTGAACACTTATCACTAACCTGGTCACAACTATAGGCAGGCAAGTCTTAAGACAACTAGTGTCGTCATACTTCTCAAAGTTGTGGGACCTTAAAATCAGGCGGGATGACCAAATCAGGGACTAGACAAAGTTTCTTTACCTTGAAGATGTCAACACTTCCTCTCTTCCTGACCTCTTTCTCGAGTCTATCTTCTAACTACTTGAGTCTTGACTTTTGTATTGATTCTATTCTTTCTTTCAATTAGTTCTCGAATATCGCCATCGAACCAGAAAATCTTAGATCCTGGGAGGTAGTGCAATGTTATATGCAATCAAAATGCAATACAGTGTAATGTGATGCTAAAAATATAAATATGTATGCAATAAGGTATTGATTCCAAAAGTGATCCATATAGAACAAATTTCATTAAACAGAAAGGTTGGTTACATCAGATGTTGCTTTTCTAAGCTTTATAGATACTAATGAGCCCTAACACCCAACCTCTTAACTTCGTTCAATAAACAAGTCAACTTTCCTTCGTGGTCTAATGTCAGATTCATACTCTGACTTAATGGCATTGCTTCTTCGGCCAAGTCCGCCACCTTTTGAGCCACTTCACGCGCTTGGGTGGTACAATCTTCATGTCATTACTTCTTTCCTGTATTTCTCGCCTAGCCTTTCTGAAAGGTCAATAGTCATCCTTCAGGCTGCTTTGTTAAAGTCGATGCAGCCAACCGTTGCATAGGAATAATAGAAAGCTTTACTCGATGTTTGTGAATGGATGGTGCTGAGAGAGGCTTACTAAGAGCATCTGCTACCTGTTCGTAAGTAGGTATTTCATTCATCTACAACCTTCTAGAGCCAACTTGTTCTCGAACAAAAAATAAATCCAACTCCATATGTTTGAACTTCGAATGTAACACTAGATTGGCAGAAACAACCACTGCACACCACGACGTAGGAACCCCATCAAAAGTGATACATAACTCAGCCAACAAAGAACGAAGCCACATGATTTCAGCTGCAACACAAGCTACACTCTGATAACCGGCCTCTGCCTTGGATCGAGCAACCACTTATTGCTTGCATGACCCCCAAGACACAAGATTTCCATAAAAGAAAATGCAAAACCCTGTGGTAGATCGATGATCATCAAAGTCAGTGCCCCAATTTGCATCAGCAAATCTTGTAATGCTCATACTCTTATGAGGAGAGAACCTCAAACCATATTCAAGTGTCCCTTTTAGATACCTAAAAATCTGTTTTACAACATTCAAATGTATAACATAAGGTGTTTGTATAAATTGACATGCCCTGTTGACATCAAAGGCTATGTCCGAGCGTGTAATCACTATGTATTGAAGGGTACCTACAAAACTTCTGAATCCAGTAACATTTTCTACTGGACTACCATCATGCATTGATAGCTTATAGTTTGTAATCATAAGTGTGGGAAGACTGTTGGCATTATCAAAACTATATTTCTGCAACAAATCCAACACATACTTTCTTTGACTAAGTAGTATTCCTAATTTAGTGTTATAATGAACCTCAATCCCCAAGAAATACCTGAGAATTCGAAAATCCTTAAGGGAAAAAACAGCGTTCAGCCTGATTACTACCTCTTAAATTTCACTATTATCATTGCCTGTGATAATTATGTCATTGAAATACACCAACAGGTAAATCAAGGAACTTCCAATCTTTTTAACAAAAAGAGAAGAGCCAGATTTGCTAGCTGAAAACCCATAGGACACCAAATATTGCTTAAGTTTCTCAAACCAGGCCCTTGGAGCCTATTTTAGACCATAAATGGCCTTTTTTAACTTACAAACTAGAGGAGCCTTTGAATCTTGTGAACTTTCCTGCTCATAGCCTAGTGGTTGTGTCATATAGCCTTTTCCATTAAATCACCATTCAAAAACGCATTATTGACATCTACTTGTCGCAATGTCCAACCTTTTGTGACTGCTAATGACAATATTGTTCTAACAGTAACTGGTTTTATTGACCTTGTATCTTTCTACTGAACCATTGGGATTTTTCTTGACCTTGAAAATCCATTTACAATTCACAGATCTCATGTCCTTTGATAACGAAACCAAATCCCATGTTTTATTGTTCACAAGTGCCTCATATTTAGCCTGTGCAGTTGCTTTCTAATGAGAACTCGTGAAGGCTTCTCTTATGTTTTTTTATTCACCAGATGATTGTACATAAAAAACCAAATGATTTCTATCTTTGAACTGACCATCATCCTCATTTAACACAGCTTGAAACTCATCCTCCACTCTATTTCTAGAGATAAACTGAGACATTTCACTGATCTCAGTGGGAAAATGACCCGAATGATGTTGTGAATCATATTGTTGTTTTGAAATATCAACATCTATTACTACCATTAGATTATGTAGTAGGTTGTTCTGGAGATAAAATTTCTGTCGAAGTTGGTGTCTCCAAATTAAGATCAAGAATCTGCTCACTAGACACACCTCGAGCTGGAGCAGACTGTTGCTCCAAAGGAGGAATACCACTAAACACAACTTCTTGTGTAGGAATAAGTCGATTTGGATTTACTAACAAAGGTAAAGGGTGCTAGCCATACCCATGTGAGATATGAGCAGTATGTTTTTCAATAAAAGGGAACACGTCTTCAATTAAGATAACATGCCTAAATACGATAATTTTTTTCAGATTCATCCATACAGTTATAACCTTTATGTGTGGAGCTATACCCCAAAAAGAAGACGAAGAACTCCTTCACATGCAACGTGTTTGATAGCTTTAACGCGAATCTCATACATAAATAACTCTTAAGTTCATTTGTTTTCCCTTTTAGTGCTACGTTTTCCAACTTAAGGGTATTGATTTTTTCCTCGCACTGTTGTATACTCACGTTCAAAATCTTGTTTGCGACTAGGCTATTTTTCAGCTTATCCCTGAGAATATTACACCAGCTTTCGGCTTCCTTCGAATTTTGTGACAATAGCCTGGTTCTATTTTTACCTTTCTTGCTTCTCTACTTCCAATATTTCGAATCATTCTTCAATTGAATGACATTGTTCTTCCAATCCTCCGAAGTATCACCCAAACCAGCATTCTTGAGCACGCAATGAAGCTTTTGATAATTATCCTGCAAACTTTTCAGTTCATTTCTCAAATCATCTCTTTCTTGCCTAAGCTTGTTTGCCTGAGCATCATCTTTAAGCGAGTGCCCCTCTTCTCGCGTACTTTCATTCTTACCCTTGGATTCTAACTCCATTGAGCAGCCTACTACTGTACTAGGTTAACCTCTTGTTCCGATTCCCACTTTCTAAGTTCCAAAAGAGCTTGAACTCGTTGCTTGAAGGTGATGCAATTCTTAATTGTGTGTCCATGGACCTCGAGATAAAACTCACAACGAGCATTAATGTCATACCAATCCAGATACGGAGGTTGTAGAGGTATCAAAAAGATTGGAGTCACCAATCGGGCTTCCAACAATTAAGTATACAACTCTCTATATGATATGGGCATTGGATCAAAATGAGGACCCTTAACTTTTATTTTGTGGCCATCATTCAAGAAGTAGACATCGGAATTCGAACATTGTCTTAGGTTTTGATTTTCCTTCAATTTTGCATCTCAGGTAATTTTAGTGATCGTTGGTTCATTAGAGCACTTGGGTTCTCCGTTTTCAAAACCTAATAATCTTACATTGATAAGATCTTCAACCTTGTTCTTCAAAGCTCCGCAATTCTCGGTAGTATGACTCGAACTTCCTAAATAATAACTGCATGTGGCATAAATATTGTGACCTCTTGGATAAGGAGGTCCATTTGGCATAAATTGAACTGGGGTGATGAGATTTCTTTCAACAAGCATTGGAAGTATCTCGATGTGTTTTATAGGAATTAAAACATGATTCTTACTTCTCGAGCTTTTTTCTGAATTTGTTACCACTTTCTCATTGTTGGACTCAGATATACCTTCCACTGGTTTATTAATGCGAATCACAACTAGGTGTACACTCAGATATTTGCTAGAACTGCCTTGTTCAAGATTCATGTTTTGGTTCTTGTTCGATTCTTCTTTCGGTTTAACAGACTTATTCTTTTTAGCCATAGCTGACATCATGTTCATTATTTCGGCCATTTCCTTCTTCAACTCTTGTATCTCATGTCGCTCTTCACCAATGTGAGTATCATCTGACACGTCTAACTTGAAGCCTTTGGATAAGCCCTCTCCTATTGTCTCTGGTGTTTCTTTAGGAAATAACCCCGAATTTTGACTATTTCCCATCTGATCACAAAGCCTTCTATCCATTATGAAGGATTTCTAATTTAGTGACCACTCGCGAATCAATACCTTTGATGTCATGAAACTGCAAAAGATATGCAAAAGCAAAAACAAAATACAAAAAGAAATAAGTTACTACAGAAAAAAATAAGCGAAGCAATAAAGCAAAAAATTAAACAAACAAAGCATCAAAAGAAACAACCCTATTTGTTTTCCAGCTAAAACACCTAGGTTATCCGCATGGCTCTAAAAGGGGTGAGCTTTCTATGTTCTCTATATGCAATTTTGGTACTAAGAATGTACCCAAGTTTTCTTCGTTGTCCCCTACTAAGGGTAGCAAGGCCCCCGATCATTACCCATTATAGGCTCATTTCAACCGAGTTCAATTCAGGGGACCCTTTCGCTATGTCCATACGGAGAAACAATATTCCCATGAAAACATAGGGTAATCGAGCCCCGAAGGTACTTACTAGGCCCATATAGAGGAACAATATCCCCACGAAAGCACTAGCGTTTCCCCCACTTAAACTAACGGGTTTATATACCAAATTTTTAAATGCGTTAAAATAAACTCGCATTTATAAACAAATATCAACTTAATTGTCACTTTAATTATCAACTTCAAATATTAAGTAAGCGGTAAATTTTTTTAGGCCTGGCTCTCTTTTTGTAAAAACAAAAATTTATCCCCAGTGAACTCGACATGCTGTAGCGATGTTTTTGAAATTCAAAGTTCGAGTGTTTCCTACTTTTATTGAAAACATTTTATTTAAATGAGGGATTTCTTTTAAAAACGCGCTTTTGAAATAAAATTGAGAGTCGCCACTGGTCACTTGGGTTAGGTAGATCGGACACCAGAAACAAAACTAGAGATGTTTAGGTTCGGGAGTCGGTTACGTGTGGGGAAGGGTTAGCACCCCCACAACGCCCAAAATTGGTACCCAAGTTTTATCGCTTATTTAATATGGGAGATTGAGAATTTAAAGTGACAAATTAAATCGAAATTTGGTTATACAGATGAGTATATTTTTTAAGGGTCCAATTATTCGAAAATAAATGCTAAACTACCACCACTTCGACTGGTGCTAGCCACGTTCGTTCCCGAATAAAAAGACATCGCATACAATTCATATCCCGAATGCATAATAACATGGCATAAATAAATACGACATAAATATAAAGCAAAATCATAAATAAATACTAATCTAAAGCACAAATACATTCGAATATATAAACATACGAACTGAATATAAAACATAGAACAAAATTTAAATTAACTAACATTTCATTAAATTATAAAAATAAAAAATACAATATAAATAAAAAGAAAGAATATACCTAACTAGAAGCTCGAACGAAAAGCTTCAATCGACTCCCACCAAGATCTATGCACCATGACCCAAAACTAACTCGATTGAACCTCGAAAGGATTTTCAATCGAACAATGAATCGATCCAACCGAGAAATAATTCCCCGATGAGAGCACTGCTCTCGAGCCGGGTGAATAAAGGGCACTGCCCCAATCACCCGACCATGGCTCTCCATGGCTTCCCCTTTTTCAAAGGCCCCCATTCGCCTTTTATAGGCAAAGTGAGGGGGTGGGTGACGTGGATCAATGCGAGCCTCGTGCTTTCCTTTCTTTCTTTTTTTTACTTTTTTATATATATTATCTAATAACACTATTATAATATTATGCAACCCAGACAAAAATGAGTGATAACAAGTAGGTACACAAACTATTACAGAATATACATAAGGCTTAATACACATTTCCCCCTAAACTTTACTTGTTTTCTCAACTTGCGCCCTAAACTACGTTTTCCCACTTTTGCCCCCTAAACTTTTCACCGTTACTCATATAACCCCAAAAAGCTAACACCGTTAAAAATTTATTTTGACCAATCAGAACGTGCTACATCATTTTTTTTCTTTATTTTTAAATTTTAAAATAAAATAAATATATTAAAATATTTATTAATTTAACTATAGCTCTTAAAATACCCAAAACACCCTCATTTTATTTTCCATTTTCTCTTATTCTTCACAAATTTAGTTCTCTAAGATGGAGAACCCTAGCCGCCACTTCTCCATATGACGAGCTCTCTGGTCGCCGGTGCCACCAAAAAGATCCTCTCGACCTCCTTCTCCTTTCTCTCAGTTTAGATTTTCTCGAAACTCTCTTAAATTTCATGGAAATAACTCTAATTTTTGAACCTTACCGGCGTCAGATCTATATCGTCCACCGTTGGATGGATTTGGTTTTCAAGATATATGGATCTCCTCGCCATGGAGAACATCCCCACCGTTGGGATCGTCGGTCAAAGACTCTGGCCATAAATTTTTTTCTAGTACATCGCTACGCCTCTGCCCACTACTCACCTCTTTCACAGCCATTCATTTCTGATCTCTAAAGCTTCTCCAACATCTCCCTCTTCCTATTATTGTTCCTTTTCGGTGAATTTCTTTTTTATTTTACATTTAAATCTGTTTTCCTCTTTTATTATAGTTTGTATATATCAATATCTTAAATACCCACACCCATTTGGCTATTTCTTCCCATAAAACCATATCATTTTTCTGGGAAAAGAAAAATGTCGGGTATTCGATTTGATTCCACCAAGCAATACTATGCTAAAGCAATTTGGTACTGGTTATGCACTTTGTTCAAGCTTACTTGCCGTTATCAACAAATTTGCAATCACCAAATTCAATTACCTAGGTTTGTTAACTGCATTACAGTACTTAACTTCGACTTTAGGAGTTTGGGTTTTAAGAAAGTTTGGGGTTTTACACCATGATGCATTCACTAGGGATATTGCCAAGAAGTTTTTGTCTGCTGCCATTGTCTTCTAAATTGATTATTTTGGGAGATGATGATGGTTGAGGCTTGAATGAAGATGATGATGGAGGCTTGAATGATGATGATGATAACAGCCGGAAAGAGCTTTAGGTAGAGGCTTGAATGATGATGATGATAACAGCCGGAAAGAGCTTTAGGTAGAGGCTTGAATGAAGATGATGATGGGGGGATGAAGATGTGGGTGTTTTGGGTATTTTATGATCTATAATTAAATTAATGAATATTTTAATATATTTTTTATTTTAAAATTTAAAAATAAATAAAGAAAATAAAATGGTGCGTTATGATTGGTCAAAATAAGTTTTTTTAACGGTCTTAGCTTTTTAGGGTTATATGAGTAACGACGAAAAGTTTAGGTGGCAAAAGTGGGTAAAACATAGTTTAGGGGGCAAGTTGGGAAAATAGGTAAAGTTTAGGGGGAAATGTGTATTAAACCTATACATAATTTGGTACAAAAAAGGTAAGAAAAAAGGTACATATAGAAATCCTTACCCGATATCACCCAATCCAAAAGGAGTTCAACTTACAGTAAGTATTTGTGTACACACATGTAACATCCCCTTCCCGGCCGGGTAGAGAACCGGGTCGAAAAGTGTTATCGAAAACTTATTCGGAGGTTGAAAGTTTAACCGGCTTTAGAATCTTATTCAGAATGTCTTGTTAATCTCTTTTAAGACTTGTCGAACTAACTTATTAATGGCTTATTCCAATTAGGGTCAATTTTAAATCTTTTCGTACTCATGGACTAAATTGTAAATTTCACATATTAAGGAACTTAATCAGAATTTCTTTTTACAAATCTTAAATTAAACTTACCGATTACTAGCATGTGAAATTTCGTCACTAACAGAGGTTGTTTACCTGTCCAATTACACATTCAAATTTAGTGACCATTTTATAAATTTCTTAAAACTAGATTCAGTCTTTTAACAAAATTAATTAACTCGTATCGATACATCTAAAACTGTATTGATATGCATTGACCAAGGTTGACCCGTTTCGATACACCTCAAGGCCGTACCGATGCAATTAATTTCCCAAACCTCACTGCCAAGATCCGTATCGATACAGCTTAACCCGAATTGGTACGCTTTATTTTCCTAGGTCCAATTATGCAAGGCCGTATCGATACAGCTTGACCCGTATCGATACGCCTGCCCTATAATGACAGATTTTATCTAGTTTTCATTCGAATTAACCTGTTGAATGATATCCAAATGCCATGAAATTTTACTAGAAAATTATTAATCCATAATTCTAATAGCATACAAAATTTCAGGGCAATTCGAGTATGTTTACCCCACTTTCACCTTTTAGTACCTTAAAGCCGATTTCAAGTAGCTTTCCATTTTACAAACATACCAACTTTCACATTCAACACCTAGGCACTATCAGGTTATTACACACATATCAAAATATACAAACATGACATGTTTGAGCCATATGCCACCTTATTAGAAGTTCAAAGCAAAATTTAAGCATACAAGTGATTGGTGGAAGTAACTTGCAACCACAACTACACGATCGAGGCTCGAATTGCTTCAAGGTCCTGAAATGCATGAGACACACAAATGTTAGGCTTATATAGCCTAGTGAGGTAGTTATAACAAATGCACAAAAATCTTCTTTATGCATGAATGGCATATAAGCATACTTGAATGACAAATAAACATTATTAAACATATATAGGTCATACCCAAGCCAAGTATCACATTTCATACACCAAACGTAAAGCACAAATATATATCAGCTCTTTGGACATAGTAACCAATGGATACGCGGATTCCCCTATATGGCTATACACCACACATATAAAAAATAGGTCGTGGCCTTGAGCCGTAGTCCAATCCCTTACTTAGTGAGCTCAAATAACCCTATGGCATGCCAATTGTATCCAATATCCACAAGTGTCCCAAAGATTACATATATCATCATAGTTCTTACTTTTGTACCTCAGATCACAAGCTGAGCTTTAGCTCAACATATCATATCATAACATATACACATCAAAATTTACACATAGCATGTTTCAAATGTCATATACGAACTTTACAACATACTACAATGTTGAGAACTTACCATGCTTACCATTAGCACCCACATATGCTTGCTCTACTTGAGCCCTTAAACAAATGCAATTATAATCACAAAAACGAATGCAACGGGATGGCACCTTGCCTATCCCTTGATACAACTACACTCACATTGACTCCAAAGCTTTCAAGGTTCTCAGATTACGACTCCTTGATGCCAAGCTTTTGTTGGAGATGACGAGGGGTCCTTCTACACTTCTTGAGCTAGCACAAAATGAGGGGTTGTATTAGAATTTAAACTAAGGATCCAAAAACGTTTTTCAAGCTTACCAAGGCTTGTAGACAACATCAAAATAATGGACTTAGCTTCCTAATCCATGGGCTTCCATTGAACATTCAAAACTTAATCTTAAAATTAAACCCTGAGGAATGAAGAAACCATCGAATTAACTTGGGATTTTTACTCACCAAGTTACGAGCTTTCAAAGGACGTATTGAAGTTAAACAAAGGATGAAGATTGTATCAAGGTGTTTGCTTAGCTTGAGGTTGAAGATGGAAATAGAGGTGTGTGGTTATTTGAAGACAAATGTGAGTTTAATATCGGTGGATGGTAGAAACAAAGATAGTGCCTCCAAATTTTTAAGGCAAACACAACAGTAGCTAGTTCCAAATCAAGCGTCAGGTAGTTTAGCTCGCATGGTTTAAGTTGACGTGAAGCATAAGCAATGACTTTTTCTTCTTGCATAAGTACGCAACCTAATCCCAGGCGGGATGCATCATTGTATATGGTGAAGTTCTTGCCAGACTCGGGTTGCACCAAAACAGGGGCATGGGTTAGGACTTACTTAAGTTGATCAAAACTTTTTTGTTGATCCATTGTCCATACAAAGGGAGTTTCTTTACGGAGAAGCTTCATCAAGTGTGCAGTAATCATCGAGAACCCTTTAACATATCTACAATAGTAGCCTACAAGGCCCATAAAGCTACAAACTTCTCCAATATTTCTCGGAGGAATCCAGTCAAGAACTGTTTGAATCTTCTTTGGGTCCACCTAAATTCCCGCAGAAGAAATCACCTGACCTAGAAAGAATACTTCAGTAGCCAGAATTCATATTTACTGAACTTAGCATACAACTGTTTCTCCCAGAAAGTTTGAAGTACAATCTGAGTGTGTCCTTAATAAGTGACAGAGTCCTTGGAATAGATCAAGATGTCATCTATGAACACAACTATGAATCTATCTAGATAGGCCCGGAACACACAGTTCATCAGGTCCATAAAGGCTGCAAGTGCATTGGTAAGCCCAAAAGGCATTGCCAAGAACTCATAGTGGCCGTATCTAGTTCGAAAAGCAGTCTTTGGAACATCAGACTCATTTACTTGCATTTGATAGTATCCGGATCATAGGTCTATCTTAGAGAAGACAGAGGCACATTTTAACTGGTCGACTAGGTCACTGATCCTTGGTAACGGATACTTATTCTTGATCGTTACCCTATTCAGTTGACGGTAATTAATACATAGTCGCATCGATCCATCATTCTTCTTGAAAAACAAAACCAGTACTCCCCAGGGTGAAGAAATCGATCGAATGAATCCCTTATCTAAAAGGTATTGAATTTGGGCCTTTAATTCTTTTAATTCAACTGGAGCCATCATATACGGAGTGATGGAGACTGGTGTAGTCCCCGGCTGCACTTTAATCCTGAATTCCACTTCTCGAGAGGGAGAGTGTCTCAGAAGTTTATCAGGAAATTCTTTTACTACCGACACATTCTCAAACTTTGGATCTTCTTTAGACTTCATTGCACACAAGGTAGCCTTACTAGGCTCAGATTCGGTTTTCATCAAGGTTATGCTTTCTTTGCCAAGTCCACAGAGGTATAGCTTTTTCTTTGAACAATCTACCCAAGCCTGATGTTCAACTAGCCAATCAAGGCCTAGGATATGATCGAACTCACGGAAGGGCAAGGCTATCAAATTAGTCAGAAACGGGATCCCTTGGATCCTCAAAGGATAAGCTTTACAAATTGATCGAATAATCACATTATCTCCTAGTGGGTTAGAGACAACAATCTCGGAAGTGACTGGTTCAGATTTTAAGGCATACTTTGCAATCAATGGTTCACTAATGAATGAATGTGTAGAGCCTAGATCTACCAAAGCATAAAAAAGATCAGAACATAATTCTACCATACCTGCAATCACATATGGATCATCTTTTTGCTCTCGTCCTCGTACATGATACATCTGGGCTGAGGCCTAAGATCGCGTCCCACTGAAGGAGCATTGGTGTTGCGAGGTCTCATCGGGGATCCAGACATCACTCGTCTCACTCTCCTTCCTTTGTTCAAATTATTCTGAGAAGCCACAGAAGTAGGAGCATTTGGATTCTGCGAACACTGCCTGATGAAGTGACCAGACTTACCATAGAGGTAACATGATCCTGACTGTCTATGGCACTATCCGGGGTGCCTATTCTGACAAAAATTATATAAGAAAAGCTGTGAACCTCTCCCAAAACCGCTCGTACTGTCAATAGAATTTGTACGAACAACAAATATCCCTAGAGATTGAGACTATGACACATATCCCGGTCTTGGTAGCTGTTGGAAGGTGGCAGATTTTTGGTCTCACTGTCTACCTTTCTTCTGAGGCAATGAAGGTCTAGAATCATATCAGGATCTCTTGTCAGATCTGGTTTGGTTCACCTTCCTTCTCTTATAATCCTTTTGGGAGGCTTCGGTAGAAATTGTCCGGTTGACCAGGTTCTGAAAGTCCTCCAATTCCAAAGCAGTGAAGAGATGACGTAATTCATCACAGAGGCCATCGATAAATATTCTGTATTTTTCTTCTCCGTACGCATGATCTCTACACCATACCTTGAGTACTTACAAAAGTTGTGGATTTACTACTCCACCGGCCATTCTCCTTGTCTCAAATGGAGGAACTTCTTGCGTCTTTCTGTAATGTAATGGTCGCTGACGTGCTTCTTACGGAACTCTTGAAGGAAGAAGTCTCATGTAACTTTATGCTCAGGTACTGTGAGTGTCACGGTGTCCCACCAACTCTGAGCTTTTTCAGAAATTAGTGCCAGACTGCACTCCAGCTTATGTTCATCATGACACTTCATCTGCTTGTTCAAAACTTTGAGAGTGTTCTCCAGCCAATACTCTACTACTTCAGGGTTGTCCAGGTCCTGGCCAGTAAAGGCATAAACTGGATACTGGCAGAGCTTGTCAATAGGGGCCTTCAGAATAGAAAAAGACGATTTAATAGGCTAAGGTGGCAGTTCTTGCCTGAGAGACACGACCACTTGCTTGATCATTTCAGACAAGGACATCAGATACTCCTACTGAGCGAAAGGCATCGGAGGAGGATGAGGTGGTCGCTTTGCCCCACTTTTTCGGGCCAAACTTTGGCTCTCAGATGGTCCCCCCTATGTCGAGGAGGAGTCAGGGTGTGATTCGTTCACAGCACGCCTATTAGTGGGTACAGACATTTTCGAATCTATTCAATACAGAAAAAATTTAATCGTGTAAGTTGCAAGTCACAGATACGTATACAAATAAACTCTTAGGTTATATATGCACATATAGAATCATGACAAGCTTCGGTTTAGTCATAGAATCGACTAAACTCTAGCTCTGATACCACAAATGTAGCACATCTTCTCGACCTAGTATAGAACTGGGTCGGAAAGTGTTATTGGAAACTTATTCAGAGTTTATAAGTTTAACCGGGTCCGGAATCTTATTCAGGATGTCTTGTTAATCTCTTTTAAGACTTGTCGAACTAACTTATTAATGGCTTATTCCAATTGGGGTCAATTTTAAACCTTTTCGTACTCAAGGAATACATTGTAAATTTCATATATTAAGGGACTTAATCAAAATTTCTTTTCACAAATCTTCAATTAAACTTACCGGTAACTAGCATGTGAAATTTCGTCACTAATAGAGGTCGTTTACCTGTCCAATTACACCATTCAAATTTAGTGACCATTTTGTAAATTTCTTAAAACTGGATTCTATGTCTTTTAACAAAATTAACTAACACCGTACCGATACACTTATGACCATATCGGTACGCTAAGCCAAATTCCTCAAATTCTAGAACTAGGGGTGATAAGCCTGATCGATATATTTGAAACTGTATCGATAAACGTTGACAAAGGTTGACCCATTTCGGTACACCTCAAGGCCGTACCGATGCAATTAATTTCCCAGACCTCACTGCCAAGATCCGTATCGATACAGCTTGACCCGAATTAGTACGCTCTGTTTTCTTAGGTCCAATTATGCAAGGTCGTATCGATACAGCTTGACCCGTATCGATACGTATGTCCTATAATGACAGATTTTATCTAGTTTTCATTCAAATTAACCTGTTGCATGATATCCAAATGCCATGAAATTTTACCAGAAAGTTATTAATCCATAATTATAATAGGATACAAAATTTTAGGGCGATTCGAGTCCGTTTACCCTACTTTCACCTTTTAGTACCTTAAGGCCAATTTCAACTAGCTTTCCATTTTACAAACATACCAACTTTCACATTCAACACCTAGGCACTATCAAGTTATTGCACACATATCAAAATATGCAAACATGACATGTTTGAGCTATTTGCCACCTTACTAGGAGTTCAAAGCAAAAGTTAAGCATACATGTGATTGGTGGAAGTGACTTGCAACTGCAACTACACAATCGAGTCTCGGATTGCTTCAAGGTCCTGAAATGCATGAGAGACACAAATGTTAGGCTTACATAGCCTATTGAGGTAGTTATAACAAATGCACAAAAATCTTCTTTGTGCATGAATGATATATAAGCAAACTTGAATGGCAAATAAACATTATTAAACATATATAGGTCATACTCACATTTCATACACCAAACGTAAAGCACAAATATATATCATCTCCTTGGACATAGTAACCAATGGATACGCAGACTCCTCTATATGGCTATACACCACACATATTGAAAATTGGTCGTAGCTCCGAAAAATATCCCTTACACAAACCAACCTTATCTCACCACATATAGGCCGTAGCACTGGACCGTAGTCCAATCTCTTACTTAGTGAGCTCAAATAACCCTATGGCATGCTAATTGTATCCAATGTCTACAAATGTTCCAAGGATTACATATATTATCGTAGTTCTTACTTTTGTACCCGTAGGCCATAACATATCAGATCACAAATTGAGCTTTAGCTCAACATATCATATCATAACATATACACGTCAAACTTTACACATAGCATGTTTCAAATGTCATATACGAACTTTACAACATACCATAATGTTGAGAACTTACTATGCTTACCGTTAGCACCCACATATGTTTGCTCTACTTGAGCCATTAAACAAATGCAATTATAATCACAAAAACGAATGCAACGGGATGGCACCTTGTCTATCCCTTGACACAACTACACTCACCTTGACTGCAAAGCTTTTAAGGTTATCTGATTACGACTCCTTGATGCCTAGCCTTCGTTGGAGATGACGAGGGGTCATTCTCCACTTCTTGAGCTAGCACAAAATTAGGGGTTGTATTAGAATTTAAACTAAGGATCCAGAAATGTTTTTCAAGCTTACCAAGGCTTGTAGACAACATCAAAATAATGGAATTAGCTTCCTAATCCATGGGCTTCCATTGAACATTCAAAACCTAATCTTAAAATTAAACCTTGAGGAATGACGAAACCATCGAATTAACTTGGGAGTTTTACTCACCGAGTTACGAGCTTTCAAATGACGTATTGAAATCAAACAAAGGATGAAGATTGTACCAAGGTGCTTGCTTAGCTTGAGGTTGAATATGGAAATGGAGGTGTGTGGTTATTTGAGACAAAGGTGAGTTTAATCTTGGTGGATGGTAGAAACAAAGATGAAAGCTTTCCTTTAGTCTTTATTAAGGAACTATCATTCTAATTACTTTTCACCTTTCCAATGACTAATAGGGTGTTTTCCTCTAGGCAAAGGAAAGCCTATTTAATTATTTCCACCACTTCATGCCCTTTTTACAATTCTAAGGCAATTGGCAACCATCCAATACCCTTTTCTGATCATTTACACGTGGGAGGGGTAAGTAAACAGGTGATTCAACACCTTACTTCCAAACTTTACGAATTGGTCAACAAAACATAGTTTGCCAGAGGACCATATCGATACACTTAATGACCGTATCGATATGGTTACGCTAAAATATGTAAGTTAGTTGTGGACAGTTAGGCCATATCGATATTGGTCTTACTGTATCGATACGCCTGACTCAGATTTCACATTTCCAGCTTTAAATTTCTTACAAAAGAAATCCAATTGTTCAAATCAAGTCCACATAGCTTCATTAATGACAAAAAAGGGTACAAGTATTGAATATTAGCATCACTTGGGCACACCGGATTCAAAATTTCTGATTACCAGAACCTAATTCTAACTAGGCCGATTTCCGAGATGTGACAACACAGAAATGGCTACAAGATAACCTATTTTCTTACAAAAAGGATGACAATTTGAGTAGATACACGAACTATTACAGAATATACATAATTTGGTACAAAAAGGGTAAGAATAAAGGTACATACATAAATTCTTACCCGAGATCACCCAATCCAAAAGGAGCTCAACTTACAGTAAGCATTTGTGTACACACAGAAATGGCTACAAGATAACCTATTTTCTTTGAAAAAAGGATGAGAATTTGAGTAGATACATAAACTATTACATAATATACATAATTTGTTACAGACAAGGTAAAAAAAAAGGTACGTACAGAAATCCTTACCCGAGATCACCCAAACCAAAAGGAGCTCAGCTTACGGTAAGCATTTGTGTACACACAGAAAGGGCTACAAGATAACTTATTTTCTTACAAAAAGGATAAAAATTTGAGTAGTTACATAAATGATTATAGAATATACATAATTTATTATAGAAAAGGTAAAAAAAAGGTACGTACAAAAATCCTTACCCGAGATCACCCAAACCTAAAGGAGCTCGACTTATGGTAAGCATTTGTGTACACGGTGAAAAGGCTGTAAAATAACCTATTTTCGTACAACAAATATGAAAATTTGAGTAGGTACACATATTATTACCGAAACTGACTTAAGTAGGTATACAAATCCTTACCCGAGATCACCCAAACCAAAAGGAGCTCAACTTATGGTACGTATTTGTGTACAAACAAAAAGGGCTACAAGATAACCTTATTTCTTACAAAATTTATGAGAGTTTTAGTAGGTACATAAATCATTACAAAATATACATAATTGGTTACAGAAAACGTAAAGAAAAGTGTACGTACAAAAATTCTTACCCGAGATCATTCAATTCAAAAGGAGCTCAACTTATGTTAAGCATTTGTGTACACATGAAAGCGTTACAAGATAACCATTACAAAATTTATGAGAGTTTGAATAGGTATAAGTCATTATAGAATATACATAGTTGGTTACAGAAAACGTAAGGAAAAATGTACGTACACAAATCCTTACCCGAGATCACCCAAACCAAAAGGAGCTCAATTTATGGTAAGCATTTAAGTAAACACAAAAAGGGCTACAAAATAACCTTTTTTTCTTACAAAAATTATGAGAATTTGAGTAGGTACTTAAATTATTACAGAATATACATAATTTGTTATAAAAAATAAGCAAAAAGATACGTACAGAAATTCTTACCCGAGATCACCTAATCTAAAAGAAGTTCAACTTATGGTAAGCATTTGTGTACAGACAGAAAGGGCTACAAAATAACCTTTTTTATTATAAAATAGATGAGAGTTTGAGTAGCTACATAAATCACTATAGAATATACATAAATTGTTACAGAAAAGGTAAGCAAAAGTGTACGTACATAAATCCTTACCCGAGATCACCCAATCCAAAAGGAGCTCAACTTATGGTAAGCATTTGTGTACACACAAAAGGGCTACAAGATAACATTTTTTTCTTATAAAAAGGATGAGAGTTTGAGTAGCTACATAAATCACTACATAATATACATAAATTGTTACAGAAAAGGTAAGCAAAAATGTACGTACACAAATCCTTACCTGAGATCACACATTCTAAAAGGAGCCCAACTTATGGTAAGCATTTGTGTACACAAAGAAAAGGCTACAATATAACCTTATTTCTTACAAAATTTATGAGAGTTTGAGTAGGTACATAAATCATTACAGAATATACATAATTTGTTACATAAAAGGTATGCAAATGGTACGTACAGAAATCCTTAACCAAGATCATCCAAACCAAAATAAGCTTAACTTATGGTGAGTATTTGTGTACACACAGAAAGGGCTACAGAAGAACTTTTTTTTTACAAAAATTATGAGAATTTAAGTATCTACAAAAAATATTACAAAATATACATAATTTGTTAAGAAAAGGTATAGAAAAGTGCACGTACACAATTTTTTATTCTATTTTTAAGGCTACCAGTTAACTGGTTTAGCTTTTACCCTTTTTTATTTTGGTATATAAAAAAATGCTTACTGATTTTTGTAAGAATTTATCTACCTACAAAATCTTTACAAGTTGATACATAAATTTTTACCATTTTTGTAAGCATTTTTGTACCGTCTCATTTTAACAAACTTCATGTTAGAATTCCCCCTAAAACACCCCCTTTTTCATCTCCCATCATCTTCTTTCCCTTTCATCTCCCATCATCTTCTTTCCCCAATTTTTATTTGCTTGGTAATCTGGGTTTGAGGATGTTAATGTTATGTTTTTTTTTTCCTTTCACTCGCTTGTTTGCAGCTTTTGAGTATCAAGAAATGAAAATTCGGGAAGAGTTTGTGCTGTAGATCGTGACTTGCAGGTGTCAAGACAGATTTTTTTTAATGTTAATAACCTTTTGGGTAAAATGAGTAACATCGAAAATGTTAAGGGACAAAAGTAGTCAAAATAAATTTTATGGGATAAGTTGGAAAATCAAGTAAAATTTAAGAGGGGAAGTGCATTAGGGATATATACAAGAAAAAGAAGATAAGGACAAGGTTACAGGTTCAAAAGAGTAATGGGAGGCCATACCAATTCTGTTTTGAATTCTTTAGGTTAGCTTTCCATACCAAACCAAATGCAAGCTATTCGATTCGAGCGGTGATAGATGGCTGGAATTCTTCTTTTTTGTTTTTTTTGTTATACTCAACCACCTCTTTTAAGAGGTCTATACTCACAAACTATTCTAGTTCGGCTAGGAAAGTAACTCAATTTAATTAGATAATTATCAAACCGAGCTCAAGCTATCAATCAAATCGAATTCGAAGATCTTAATACTCAACACGAACGACTTGCAGGTCTAATCTAGCTTTTCAATTTTCATGTGTTATTGAATACACATGAACTTAATCAAGCTTGAGTTTGAGCTTTAATACAAAAAAAAAAAAATGATAAACGAATTTAATGAAGCTCGAGTTGAGCTTGCCACTATTTGAGACCGGCTCGATCACACCCCTAGGGCTAACCTGCTGCTCACCAAGTCATCCACTTAAAGGACTTCCATATCATCAGCTACCTAATGAAGATTGTGGAATTGGGAGATAAACAGCTTTGTCCTAAAACCAAAACTAGTGATTTTAGTCAGTGCATTCTGTAACCTGTTAGTCATCTATATGTTCATCAAGTAATGAACTGCAACACAGTTCTCTCTTCCAAAAAGATATTCAAGAAATATAAATGATGTATCACTAATCTTATTGTAAAATGCCTCGTAAAAAAAGCCGCAATGTGTCATGCCGCAAGAAAAACACGAATCTAAACCCTAACTTTCCAAAAGTTGCAACAAATGAAAACAAGGCTAGTTCTAAAACCAGAAGAAAACTATAACACATGGTTTTCCATACGTATCTCGAAAAATTATGGATCTTCCGAGCACTTGCTTTTCCTTCCTCCCAGACTCATTGCCATTAATATTTGAGTCTATTTTAGAGAAGTATGCACACAACATGAATAGACTGCAAGTATGCCGAAGATTCATTAGAAACAAGACCAGTCAATAAATTTTAAGATTCACACACACCAATACTGCATAGGCACCAATAGATGAACTCCTTCAAGCCAATTCAAACTCGTTCAGAAATATTTTTGAGCCACCTAACTAATCGATACGATCAAATGTAAGCAGTTCTTGGAAGAGGAAAACATAAGTCATTTCCAACATAAAGAAGGGATATGACTCCTACATTCTAATTTAACTGATAAATAAATACAGGCCCTCTCATATGGGGTATATGTATGGAATTGCTCTTAAATCTGGATGAGAGTTCTCACCCATGAAGTACTTTAGTTTCCTGAAATGAACTAAAAAGTATGACATAAACTAAACACAATTAACTGAATTTGCCAAATTCAATACCCAAGACCTGAGAGTTTTGAGAATAATCATCATCAATAAAATCTACCCGATCCATCTCTAGATGGATATGCGTTGTGTCAATAGATACTCTACATGTTACTGGTTCATGTTCTCCAAATAAAAGAGCGCAGTTCTTGTAAAAACCATCTTTTGGTGGTAGATTTAGCAAAGAAGATTTTGGAGCAGACACCCTTTGTTTACTGCTAATACTAGTAAAGTTTTGCCAGTCTTTCATCGTCAATAATAAACGATGTGGGCGACCTAGAAGCTCCGACACGTATTTCATGTCACCTTCAGCTAGAGCACGTCGAACACGGGTAGACGAAACTTGTCCCCTCTCTTTTAAATCATAAAGATTCATATTTCTAGCATCTTGGTGCCTGTCCATGACAGAATTTATTATGTAAGCACCTATACCAAACTCATCACACAATCTCACCAATTCGGAAGCATCACCAGCGGCTTTATAGCCAAAGCGATAGTTTTCACCTGTGACAATTAGCCATTAAAACAACCTATTTCAACATGGATGGATTAAGCTTTTACCTAATAAGTTTGAGAAAAATAGTATTCTAAGAGTTGATACAGCTTTTAGCATACCTGCTACAACTCCACAAACTCCTAGCTCCTTTGCTAGCTTCTCCACAAACTCCCTCGGATTAAGATGCCTAACACTCATAAATTGTACCTGGAATTCCTTGGGAGCCACATTACCGCAATATGGAGTCCAAGAGGAAAGAACACGCTCACGATCACATCGGGCAACTATAGGAGGCCTGTTGAAAACCATAATTGGATTCATTAGGACCAAGTTTAAAATAGCCAAAAGCTTTAAAGCACTACACAAACATTATACATATATGAAGATATATTAACTTTACCTAGGCTCCCAACCAAGGACTTCTGCCATTCCTACAAAAGATAAAAGATATGGAGTTCCAACCTTTGATGCTTGAATTGCAAGTTCTCTATGACCGACATGAAGAGCGTCAAACTTTCCCAACGCAACAATCCCTCCTGATGTATCCAACAAATAACATAAAAACATAAATACAAATATATATATATATATATAATATGGTAAAATAGAAGTGAAGTAGTAGAACACAAAAAAGAAACCTGCCACAGAGGATAATACATCGGAAGGCCTCTCACGATCGTCGTCTTGTTGGCTTTACACAAAATAAAATCATTTAGCTGCCTATTTAGATACTGAATCCAAAAAAACAGAGCCCTCTATCAATATTATAGTTAAAACTGCAATTTTTCTTAGAGCTTAAAATTGAATAACTTAATCTTTATACTGCTGGCATTGGTTAAAGAAATCGACATTGATAACAGTAGATATCGTTTTAATCTTTTTCCTTGCTATAGTTCTATCAACCTTGTTGAGGGATCATCCGATTCTTTCGGGAGAAGTCTGTGAAGTATCACCAGTCGGGCAACCGGTCAAAGACCCAACAATCTGTATTGTCACAGGTCAGGGTTGTCTCCTGTAAGCTATCTAGATCCACTAGGGCAGCTAAAGGGTTCACATAGCCAAATGAACGATCGAAGAGACTGGCCGCGAGCACAAATGCGCACATTTCGCCCGAGGCCGGCAGAGTATGGGAGACAAAACTCGAACCCGGGACAATATCAATTGTTGGAAGTTCAACCAACTGTGATGACACCTTACAAACTTTTCTCCGGGAGGAGCCGGAAGATCCCTCAACAGACCTGATATTGTTAAACTCCAGAAAGTTCATGTCAGTATTAAGCTGTTTTTCCTAAATAAGTTAACCCAATCGATTAAATTGATTTTCCCCTTAAAAAAACAATAATCAAGCAAACAGCTGAAATAGGTAACATAAGCGAACTTGAAAATCATAACAAAGTTTACGGCTAAAAAAGTATTCGGAGGTAAAGGAAAAATAACCTGAAGGAGTCGGGGAGAAAAGGAATGTCACCGGCGGATTTGGACTGAAGACTAGAAGAAGAAACAAATCGGGGATGAAACTGATGATTATGAAAATTATTATGGACAAACGCCACGGCGGCGGCGGCGGCGGAGGAGGAAGGAAGTTTAATCTTGAAAGAAGAAGATAGCTGCAGGATTCTGGTAGAGCAAATTCCTAAGCCCAAATTATGATGAGAGATTCTGGAGCTGCTACAGCCAAACATTTTTGTTCGAAATTTTATTCTCGTAAAAAGAATAAAAAGAAAGTAATGGTTTGGTAGGGTTTTGTTTTGATTTTTGGTATATTTATTTATTTATCTTCCTCCACCTGAACTGGAACTACATCGTAGTAGAAGAAGAGGAGGAAGAAATGAAGCAGAGCAGCGGGTAGGGCTTATGCGGCTTTGCGCTTTACACCGTTATGGTATTTCGTCTTTGGGGCCTACCCGCTCTTTTTTTTTTTTTCTTTCTTTCTGAAATTAGCTTAATAGTAAAAAGAAAGTACTTAATTTATATTTTTTAGTTTGATGTTTAAAATTTTTTGGGTTATTTTGGTGCATAACATTTTATTTGTAATTTAAATTAAATTTTTTAAAATTTTTTGTTATCTAATAAAAAATACGACATATGGTATATTTTAATATTTTATTTAATTTTTATTTTTCTAAAAATTAAAAAACCTTTAATTTTTGTAAAATCCCTAAACTCAAACACTAGATGCCAAAAATTTTCCTCTTCCACTACCGATTCAACCACCACCGGCTACCTTTGCCTTCGTCGGCCCTCAGATTGAAAGCTTCATGATTTTGTCGTAAAAAATTTGCGAATAAACCGCCGATTGCTCCGTTGACGAACATATAAAAATGAAGAAAAAGAAAGAGTGATTGAGCTTCTAATCGACGGCTAGAGGGTAGAGGGTGTTGAACAGTTAAGTACCAGACGTTTGGGTGGTGAACGGTGAACCGGCAATGTGGGGATGTTAGACGGTAAGGGAATGTGATTTGAGAGTTTGTTTGAAAAAAATTAAAATTTTAGAATTTTTTAAGAAATACATAATTTTAAAATAATTTAAAAATTAAATAAATAAGTCAAACAGGTCACGTGTCATGTTATAATTGGTTAACGAAAAAGATTTAACGGTCGTTGACAAAAAACTCAATTTGAATTACGAAATAAAATATTAAACATCAAAGTGACTTAAAAAACGTTAAGCACAAAATTAAAAAAAAAAAGGCATGGGTTAGGGACCTTTTTGACCTATCGAGCCTTCTCAAATTTGTCCCATTTATTAAAGTTAAGGTGTAATGTGCTTATTGCCCCCCCCCCCCCACCCAACTTTGGCTTTGGTATGCAATTTAACCCTTGACTCTTTTTTGGTGCAATTTAGCCCCGGCTTTGGCTTTGGTACGCAAATTAACCCCTGATATACAATTTGAAAATAATGATGAAATTCTTTATTTGTAAATTAACAACTGTCTTAAGATTTATATTTCAAATGTTGATGTAATACAAATTCAAATATTTTATTAATATGATTTGTGTTAAAAATTTAGGGTATAAACTTTATGATAAAGTCAAATTTAGGGGACAAATTGCACCCAAAAAGTTAGGGACAAAATTACAATCCAAAGACAAAGTCATGAGTTAAATTGCAAAATAATATTAGGGTCAAAATGCATATCAAAGCCAAATTCATGGTCTAAATTGCACCCAAAAAACAGGGACAAAATTGAAACACAAAGCCAAAGTCAAGAGTTAAATTGTAACAAAAAATGTCGAAGTCAAATTAGATATCAGAATCAAAGTCAGAGAACAAAAGATAGATTGATCCTAAATTAAATGAAAATTGTGTAAGAATCGATTTTTCCAGATGATTTAGTCGATCAATTCAATCGGTTCATTTAATTATGTTATGTGTTGGGCTATAGTTTGGTGGGCTTGATTTTATATTATTAATACATTAAAATTGGTATACCTTATATATGTCATTTTCTTTTTTCAATTGGATCGGTTTAGAAATTACAAAAACCATAATAAATCGAAAACAACCGACTCTATAAGACTAATTGTACCCAAAATCAACCGACCAGATATGACTCAGCCCAACATAATACCCGACCTGAATTATCATAAACCCGAACTAAAATCAAACTAGACATGATCCGATTCAAATATGAATCAAATATAATTAAACCCAAATTAACCCGAACCAAAACCGACCCAAACCACTAGTTTCCACCTCTAATGTCAGCTAATATTTTTTGTGGATCAAACCAAGTGCAAGGAACAAAGTTGTAAATTTGACATGGAAAATTGATTATTTCCCTCTGAAACAAGGAAAATCCACAACACTATCGAGTCTTGGAAAACAAAATCTGATTGCATAATAACTCGAATGCCAATCTTGTGGTTCATCGAACAAACCCATCATCTGTCTAAGTGGGAGAGGAGATTGGCTCCTCTTCGGTGAAAAACAGGATGGGTTTTGTCGGAGCAGGCAGGCGGCCGATGCTGTCAACTTTATCCTTCAACTTTGGAGGAGGCCTGGCTGGTTTCGGGAGCAACCTGCCCTTCTTTTCGAACCACTCAGGTTTAAGCAGAGCTCTAAACCCTAATTTGTTGTAGTGTACTCTCTTTACAGATCCACCGGCAGCTTCAACTGCTTCCTTTGCTCGAACAGTCACCCTTGAAACCTGTAAATTTCAACAGTAAGACCATCTTTTTCCCCCATGGATTGGATTAAAAAAAGGATATACATCAATAATGACTGATTCAAACTCTCAGAATCCAGACGCTCTCGCTCACTTTCACTTCAACATCATAGAGCATCTTTTAACTAGCACTAGTATAACAGTACTTCAACCCTCAAAGATAATACTAAATTAAGTTCTGATAATCGTTCAACCACAATTAATACATACATTAGTTAATTATTCTAAACTGGCATAAGTTAAATCCAAAAGCAGCTACGAAATGATCTTTCATCTATATAATGGTCGAATCGGTAGTATAACGAGAACAGTTTCAGAAATATCATTTACCTCCAGATGAATCGGCCACTTGATCTGTTCAGCACCACGACCCATCAACCTTACCCCATCCTCTATCTGTTTCCCGATAGCCCCAGCATCCTGTGTAACAGCAATAATCAGTGTGAACACTAACGCTTAAAAGATGATCTAAATTTGGACATCAGAATAAGAGTTAATTCTACCTTGAGAGTCTTCATTGTGATCAATTCATGAGAATCAATCTTCCCAGCATTTATAAGTTTGGCTATCTTTCCCAATCCTACTGGCTGCCAGAAATTATAGGAATACATACGTAATTTCGCAAGTGAAGGGGAAAAAAACTCAAATAAAACAAAACAAAAATTTCAAATACAATATTCTAATTCTACAATAAGTGATAAAAAAAGGAAATGATAACAAATTGCATACACATTTTCCCATCGTCATAAACATCAACACACAAATTGTAACCACACCAGCATACTAAAAGAAAATCCTTTTAAAAGCAGCGTGCACTAGAAACCTCCATAGACAAAACAAAATGTACAAAAAACTATACGAATATCACCCACAGCATATCTGCCTACAAGCATTCAAGATAATAAATACATAATTTTCCATCTTGTATAATAGCATATCCGATATCAAACGGTAAGAATTATAATAACACATTTCTCTTTAGATCTTCAAATAATACTACAGAAACATAAGCTCGTTAGAAGATTTCAGGAAAACCGAAACTGGTGTCCCAATATCCAGCAGCAATGACAGATCAAAACTCGAAACGTGCAAGCTACAAGAATTACATTCTATTTTAATCCCAACTTACCACTAAAATAATTCAAAGTTCAATTATTTCCAAGGTGCAGAGTAATAAACTATCTAAGTGTTGAAATCCTGGTCTAGCTGGTTCACTTTGATCTTTTCGTCGAATAGAAACAGCGTAGCAAGGAACAACCAGGATAATGTGCCATGTTTGTAACTGTCGACACTCTCCCCCCAAAAAAGCAAGACCATAACTTGCATTTAACTTAAAAATTCACCAGTTACTAACCAAATAGGAAATTTCGTATGTTACTTGACTTGGGTGTACGTGTTGGACATGGATATGTATCTGACTTGGGTAAGGTTAGACTTTTCTAAGTTTTCCAAATATTTGAAGGATCCTACAGGTCATATCCCCGTATCTAAGTGTCAGACACATACTTCCAGGGGCGGAACTAGATGGGGACCTGTGGGGCCATAGCCCCCCAGAATTTGGGAAATTTATAACTTAGTCCTTCAAATTTTCAAAAATATAATTTGGCCCACACAAAATTTTTAAAAATTCATATTAAGCCTCAATTTTTTTTGAATATTTTTAATTAAATCCCTCCCATAATTATAAAAAGTTATGGTTAAGTCTCAAAATTTCAGAAATTTTAATTAGACCCCATAATTTTTGGGGAAAATATAAATTAAATACTTTAAAATTTTTGAAAACTTCAATTTAAAACTTTTTATTTAAAAAAATTAAGTTGGCCCCTCAAACTCTTTCGGCAAGTTCGGCCACGGCCGCCACTGCTACTTCATGAACAAATGAAGAGCTCAAGCAACATGAAATTTCAATATTTCTATACAATGTTGTTTGAAATTGCATATGCTAAATTAACGCATTAATATATCGAACGAGTCATAAGAAAGGAAGATTAACTCAATACAAAATTCATATACAAGCAACAACTTTCTAATTTCCCTAGCGTTTTCGCTTCTATTCAATAATTATCCCCATATTCTCCTAAAACAGAGAAGTTACAAGAATCAAACGAACATAAAAAAATCTCAGATTCATAAGGGGGGAAGTTTTAAGAAAATGGAACCTGAAAAGTGAGGCTAAAAGGGTTCTTAAAGCCGCGTTTAGGTAACCGACGCCGCATCGGGGTCTGCCCTCCTTCGAATCCCAACTTGCCATTACCTCTAGCCTTCTGTCCTTTATGTCCTCTCCCGGCGGTCTTGCCTTTGCCGGACCCAATACCTCTCCCTTTCCTCGTCTTCTGTTTTCTGGGAACATTGTCTCTCAGATCGTTTAAGCTCAAGAGACTATAAGCTCTAATGCCCTGAAACCAAAATGACCCATTTTTGTTAATGGGATCGGAACATTGGAGGGATTGCAGGGGATAGAAATGGAGGTTTTGTAATGGACCGGAGATGGGTTTGGTCTTGAGGAAGTGAGAACAAACGGAGGTTATTGAAGGGAGTCTTCTTCTTAGCATTGCAAAAGATTAGGGGTTGGGGTTCTAAACTGGGGATTTTTTGATCATGTGATTTAGGTTTTGGGGAATTCTGCTTAAAGCTCACTGTGTAGGAAGAAGAGGATAAATCAATCTTGAGATTTTAGGGTTTTTATTTCCTACTTTGTTCTTAGGCTTCCAGATTTAATCAAACGAAATGGTTCTGACACGTGTATACACATTTTAATCAAACGGTAACCTTTTTGGAAAAAAATATAATTTACAACTAACAAATAAATAAATATTTAACTAGTATATATTCATCCTATTACATTCTAGTAATTTTTTTTAATACATGTTATATATAAAATTACTTTGTAACAAAACTGTATTTTATAATTTTTCTATTTTTAAATATAATGTTTATATTATTGATTTTTTCTCACTCATAAATATAATGATATTGAACGCTTTACTATGTTCGATTCTATATCGACATATCAATTGAGTTAAATCTAATAGACTATAATTTTTTACTTAAACGATGTTATTTTAAATAAAAAATTATGATTCAAAATAAGTTGATTATTTTGTTATTGTATTATTTAAATTGTAGAACATTTCTCATTTTTTAATTTAGTTACCGATATTTAACTCATTAACTGACTAATCTGAATCTGATATTGTAGAGACCCGTTGTGGAGCCAACCCTTTCAACTAATTTACTTCATTCACAACTTTAGAATTCGAACATTTGACATTGCTTAAGGGTTGTAGTGTCTCATCTCATTGTATCAACTAATTGGTATAACTTTTTTCATTTTAATAAAAAATATAGTCTTATTTGACAACTATCAGATAACTGATAATAGATTGTATACAATGGTATATGATAGTGGATTGCACTAACCCATTACATAGAAATATTTGATAAAATTAGTTGATAGCTTATAGTTATTTTTTTAATGAATAATAGTTATTTTTTTAATGAATAAAGTGACATAAAAGACATGAATTGTTGGAATAGTTTATTAATTATCGATCTTGTATATCTAACCATATGTATTAAATTATGAAAATTAATATCTTCTAGTAATATATTAGTATATATTATTTTTATTTATGAAATCATATTTTCAAGGATTTTACATGTGCAAAACCAATTACTGCATATAAGAACTAACAATATTCTTATAATGTTTATTTTACTTTTCAATAGAATCTAGTAGAATGTAATTAATTACATTTTTAAAAAAAATGTGTTCCATTAAGTTAGAGTTTTTGGGTTTAAAATTTTAGAGTTCAATTACATTAAACACCCAAAACTAATAGAATACATTTTTAATTACATTCTAATAGATTTTATTAAAAAATAAAATAAACACTAATATAAGAATCTAGCTAGTTATTAAATATAAATGATATTTAAAGCATTTGTATTAAACTCATATGTTTGAAGGAAAAATTACTTAAATTATATATAAATACATGTTTTTACTTCAAAAGCATGTACGAATTTTTTATTTTATGATAATAAAAAGGAAAAAAAATCAGTTCACAAATATCAAGGTCAAAAGTATTTATAACTTTTATATCTCATACTTCAAATAGAAAAACGTTACTTTTAGAAAGTTATTTAGTTTTAGAAGTTTCACTTAATTTGTTATTGCAATCATATGTTCACCAAATAATAAATTAGTAATTTTAGCTGGTCTAACCACTAAAAATAATTAAATTTTGTATTTTTAGCTCAAAATTTTGTTTATCAAACAATGTTCATAATTTATGAAAATTAATAGTAAAGCATTATTAGAGACAAAATATTTTCTTTTCGTCTCGTTATAGATTTATGAGTGTGTTTAATTGTTTCAGTTTTTATATAGTAAAATTAAATAAATTAATTAAGTGTTTGGTGCAATGGCAAGTCATGTAACACTTTTAAGGAGAGAATAGAAGTTCGTACCTTCAAGACGATATTATTAAGAGAGAAAGTTACAAATTTTGAACATGAACCATAAAAAAGACATTAACTGTACCAAAAAATGAATCAATTGATTAAATCATTAAAAAATTAAATAACTCAAACCCACTTTATTGTCAAAAACTAAACCGAATTTCTCACTAACCGAACTAAAATATAAACTAAACTAATTAAAAAAATTGCTAAGTTTTTATTTTTTAAAGATTTATTTATAAAAAACAATAATTATAAATTTGAATATTCGTATATAGTTAACTGAATAATTTGATTGATTTATTTTATTTGAATATTTAATTTCATATTTAGATCACATTAACTAACATATACATGAAATTTATTCTCTGAAAAACTCTAATTAAATTTATTTGATTTGGATTTCCACAACCGGTTATTATTATTATTTTGAAATACACAACCAGTTAAAATACTCACCCTTAAAATCACTTTCTTTGTATAGATATATAATTAAATTATGAAAACCTCTCCCAACCAAGGCTACTATAGCTCAGTGGTAGAGCATCAGTCTTGTAAACTGAAGGTCTGTAGTTCGATCCGCATGGGGGCTTTTTTTAAAATCCTCTGATTCTGTTATTTTTCTCACATCCGTACCACTCCTGATGTAATCTTGCTGCTGAAACTTTGTATTAACTTGGCTATTTTCCGTGGATCGATGACGTTTGTTTCAACTTTCAATGCTATGCTATGCTATGTGCATATTACAGTCGGCAAACTTACAAGTTATGAATGAAGAAAAACTACACAATCATTTCTGTTTTAGGGATTGATTTAGAGGTTTAGTTTGTAAAGTTTAAAATTTAGGGTTTAAAATTAAAGTTTATGGTAAATTTAGAAAGAACTAAATGCACAGTCATAGAGCCGAAGGAGAACAACACACAAACTGAGCTGAGCACTATCAACTTACTGAAAGCCGGATTAACAGATGCAACAGAGCCGAAGGCCATCAGCACAGAAATTAATTAGTTTTCAAATACCGTTTAACAATTCAAAGTCTAAGACCCCGATTATCCATAAGTCGAGTGCAATCGACAAGCTTCAAGATTCCACTCGGTCACCGTTGCTAGATTTTCAATGCCAAGCTACACCAGACAGCAACACAGAAACTAATGATCTGCTCAAAGTTATCAAATCCCAATTATGCATAAAGCAAACACATTCCACAAGTTTAAGATTCAACTCACATAGCTAGTTCATCACTGCTAGATTTTCAATGCCTACGGTAGCGGGGAAGAAACTAATACTTGCCGAACGCCATTGGCAACTCGAAGTTTCAGACCCTGAATCAGCGATCAAGCATAAACCAAGCACCATCCAGAACTTTAAGCTTACATTGTTAGATGTATGAATAATGGAGAAACTTGAAAAGCATTCAATACTTCAAAGTTGAAATTCAAGTTTACAAACCTTATTTAAACATGGGGAACAAATCAACAAGTCTTTGCACAAAATCAAGGAGGCAATAGCACTCTATTTTCCCAACAACAAAAGAAATCCCCAATTCCGGAAATCCCCAAACTCTGCAAAAACCTCAAATCACCAAAGCCCTATTTCTTAAACCATAGTACTAGATTACGGTTGCCGTTGCAGTTGCAGATGTTACCCTGTGATTTCTCTCTCCAAAATCACTATTTTTCTAAATTGCAGTTGCAGAATCACGGTGACCTTGAAAACTGTTAAGCTGCATTGTGACCGCAATTTAGTACTGTGTTTAAATCCTAATCAATCATGGGGTAGAAGTCTTGAACAAAAACCCTACTTTGAATCTATTCATCATCCATACTAAAAACCCCCTTCAAAACCCTAATTCACTGACACTGAAGTTCTGGAAAAAAATTAACTTACACATACACAGAGAAACAGCAACCAGATACAAATATTGATACAATCTAATATATCTATATATATACTCACAAACAACAAGGGTGAAGTGGTCCACCCAAATTCAGTTCTGATCCTTGCCGCTCCGACTCGAACTTCCCGGAATACCCGAGGACAACGATGCTAACAAATTCAGATGACCGGGATCGGGACCGGGACCGGGAAGATAACTGCCAACTCTCGCCGCCGAGGCTTCTCCCATAGCTTGCTGTTGTTGAATGAACAACGAAGGAGCAGTAGGTTGCTGAGCAGAATCTGCAGCAGCGGCAGCGACAGTAGCAGTCTGAACAACCATCTCCGGCGGTGGCGCGAAGCTCCATACTTGACCATACTCGGGCCTTGCTGGAAGAGCCCAGAACCCACCCATGTTTGTCCCCGCAGGTCCCAGAATGGACCCCATATCTGGTCCCATCGTGAACGCCACGGAATCGTTCTTCCCGACGGTACCATCGTCGGACCTGACCCGTTTCCCGAGTATAAAACCGGTGGGACCTAATAAGGGCTTATGGTCCAAAGACGTCGTGATCGACGGTAGAGAAGTGGAACTACCCCTACCGCGGAGGGAAGCCGACACGGTGGAGAAGTTGGCGGGAACCGTCCCAGTACCGGTGGCGGCAATAATGGAAGGCTCGGCTTGGTGTAACAGCCACTCGATGGTCTGACCATCGGATTTGTGACCCAGCTCACGAGTCAACTGGAAAACACGAGCTGCACACATGATCGGCATCCTGATTCTCCGGCCACGACCGTCCACTTTGCTGTGACGGTCTTTGGTCGGAGGCTTTTTGACGGCGAGGGAACCATTGACCGGCGCTTGTTGTGGGTTATTAGGGTCCGTAATGGCTCCGTTTGCAGCAACATCAACTGAATTTGACATGGGCGGTATTAGAGACTACTGCAGAATTCAATTGCCTCACTTAGCGGGTATTTTTTTTAGCTCTTTAAAATATTTTTAACTCTAAATAATTACTTAAACTTTCATTTCGATTATTATAAGTGCCTCACTTCGTTAGCCAATTAAAGATGATATGTGGTATTTTTTATTTTTTTATTTATTTTAATTAACTTTTAAATAAAATTTAAAAGTAAAAAATGAAAAAATTATTAGTTTTAGATTTTTACAAAATAGTCCCAAATTCTTATCCCAAAAACTAAAATCCTCAAATTACCACTGTTTTCGCCGTTGATTGCCTCACTGAAGACTACTAATATCGCCGCCGGACCACCACGACTATTTTTCTCAACCACCCATCGCCGGTAATCGACGGTAGGTGTGCCGATAGACTTCCTTTTCGTGAGTTTAGCTTCCTTCGATGTTAGGAAGCCGATCGACACACCTACCGTTGATGGGTGGTTGGGGGAATGGTCTTGGTGGTCCGTCGGGGATATGGTGGCCAGAGGCGTGACTATAGGCGGCGAAATCGGCTGGAAAGTTAGGGATTTCAATTATGAGGGCCATTTTGTGAGTTTTCAAAATTTTAGGGTGGTTTTTAAAAATAAATTAAATTTAAAAAAAAGGAATAAAATAAAAAATAAAAAAGAATTTTTTAAAAAAAGTAACGGTAGTTAACTGTTAGGCACCTAAAACGACTGAAATGAAAGTTTAAGCACATATTTAGAGCTAAAATAGTTTAGGCACAAAAAATGAACCACAAGTATAGTTTAAACACTTATTTGGCTATTAAGCCTTTTTTAAACTAAAAAGATTTTCTCGGCTATCTCGAATTTATTGTAGATTTTTTTAATTTTTTGTTCTGGGTTTATTGTAGATTAATAAAAGGTAGCATAGTAAATTATTAACTAAATTTTTTGATAAATCTAGGATTAAAAAGCTTAATTTGGGGTTTTTGATAAGGTGATTTACATGATAATATTTAGGACTTAGGATTTAGAATTTAGAGTTTATGATTTAGAGTTGATAATTTAAACTATGATTTTTTTATATATTATGTATCAAAATATAATCCAAATTATTACAGTATCTTTTAGTTTTCCCGTTCAATTTCAAAATTTACATAATTTATGAACCTAACAAGCGATTATAGTGAAAAGGAAAGAGGATGGTGTTCATCTTAAGAAACTTGAGTTCAAATCACTTTATCTGCAAGGTGTGTGCATTGTTAAAAGGTTAATAATAGATATGAACATATACTAGCTTGTAAGCACCATAAGACTATTAAAATTAAATAAAAATATTAAATTTATGACTAAAATTTGGAAGTCAAATTAGAATTAATTATTTTTGTTAACATGTCATATTATTAATGTAACGAAAATTAATGTTCGTGTGATTATTTTGTAAAAATCGATAATATAACCCATAAACCTTACACCTTAAACTAAATCCCTAAACCCTAAAACCAAGTCACTCGTGGAAACTAAAAATTTTCACCCCTAGTAGAGTATTGGATATAAATCCTATTACAATATATATAGATATATATTATCATTAAACTCATGAAAAAATCATTTTCTAAAGAATTTTTTTATATATTTAATGTGATAAATATATAGATGTTAAAATTTGGCATTTATATTTGAAGTGTAGAAAAATAGTTGGATGTATTATCGGTGTAAATTTCAATTTATATAAGTAGATGTAATTTAATGTTTATTACCTCAAAAAAATGATCATGGGCCTAGTATAATTTAATGTTTAGGGGTTATAATTTATGAATTTAGAGTTTAGGTTTTAAATTTTAGGTTTTAAAACTTAAATAAATATGCTTGTGGAAGAAAATTTTTCACTGTTAATACATCAAATATTAATCCTTTAAATGTATATCAATTCAGATTGAAAATTAATATTTTAACGTTTAGGATACCCGTTTGTTGACTGTTAAAGTGAACAAGAGCTAAAGACAGTGGTCCGACGGTGGCTTAGGTGGTCGTTCCGGGTTAGAGCTTGAACCTCACCTCCTTGGTTTGGATGATGATCCTTTGAATGGAAGATCCCCTCATTTTCTCTGTTGCACGTCCCTTTTATATTACTCAGACAGGTGTCATGACTAGTTTGGCGTGGCATGCCGATTGGAGTGGCCATGACTTGGCGTCCTAGGTTTGCACTATCAACTATAGCGATTACGTGAGTCGTCACATGATCATCGGATGCGATGTCTTTTGCAGTCGTGCCCGTTCGCCACATATTGTGAAAAGTGCTAGGTAGATCGTGTGTGTCGTTATGTACTTGTTGGGAAACTTATGTTGTCGTCCGCAGCGATCACATACGTTGTCACGTGATCACTGGATATCCTTTGTGCGATACTGTTCGCAACGGGTTGTCCGACCATGTTTTCAAGCTGTGTGGTCTCAACACATGGTGGTGGGTGTTTATAGGTACTAACAATTGCCCCACAAGTGAAAGGTTATAAAGTGACCTTGGCGAACCTTAAGGAGTCTAGAGAGGCCTCTTATGAGTGGGAGTTTTTTAAGAAGAAAATTTTGAAATTTTAAGGGTAGATGGTTATAAAGGTTATGTGAAGCGTCACATAATGAATATCTATAATAAACATGTCCGTTATTCTTGAGGACGAACCGTTGTATGCGAAACATCACATGATATGTCTCTTTATTAGTGAAGCGTGTCGAGAAAGACGCAATTTTTGTTTATCCCCACTTTCCTCTTACTGTTAGAGAAGAGAACATATTTACTTTTACTCTGATGGATGATTCATCAATTGTGGTCAACGATGAGTTTCTTTGTACTACAGAGGGGGATGAGATGTTGAAAACGTTGGAATGTCGAGGCCTCTGTGCTGTTAACAACTTTTGTTATCGGTTTAGTTTGCCACATAGGGCATATCATTTGAGTGCTTATTCCGATGAAGAGAGGTTGTGGTGTTTAGTTCATCTTTATGCTTTTGAGGCTGAGTTTCATTTACCGTTGCATTCTTTTTTCGTTGACTGGTTGAACTAGTTTGATGTGGGAAACTGTGTACGCTTGAAGCGCAGGATGAAGCGAGTAGTCCCGAGTTCGTTTGTCATGTTCGATTCAGGGGATGAGGGAAACTGTGTACGCTTGAAGCGCAGGACGAAGAGGCGAATAGAAAAATGTATTGGTTCATAATAGTTAATTAATTTTTATTTATATATTTTTTATTTTTTTGGAAAAGTAAACTTTTACCGCTTGTTTGTATATGTCGTTGTTGATATACATTTCCTTTGTAGGGGTAGTGCAGTCTTTTTGCAGGCTGCTGATGACGAATTGGCAGATTTGGCTACAGATGTGTCAGTTTCTATGTATGTTGACGAGTAATTAGGGTCATCAGGCTTGGCGAAAGTGAGTCATTGGGAGCTTTAAATAGTAGAAAGATTAATTCATATTGTGCGTTAACCTTAACAACTGGGCGGTGTCTTCTATAGACATAACTCTCTTTGTTACTTTTTTGAGGGTCTCCTCTGTTTTTCAAAATGTGTCCACAGAGGTCAACGTAGATGTTATGGAAGTGGCACGAGAGAGCGTAACGAGGCAAATAGGAATTTATAGTTCTAGGAGGCGCCTTTCGGTTACCGAGGATGAAGCATCAAGAAAAAGGCTCGCATCTGACGTCGGGGTTATTGTGGATTTATCGAGGTTTTGCCTCGATACATTCCCTATTGTGATAGAACATCGCAGCTATCCTTTTATGATTGTAACTGATGTCATTGGGGACATTGTTTCTGCTAGTTTGGCTACTACTTTGCATGTTCTTAGTTCGCCTTCAGGTGCGTTGGTTAGTGTGTTGCTGCGTTTGGTTTAGTATTCTCGTTACCCAATTTTGTTAATGAATTTTGCTTATTAGTACCTTTTAAGGAGTATCTGTCACAGATTCTGTTGTTGTCCATTGTTCTGAGGGGAGTGCTCCCCATGTGGTCATGCCTGTTGAGGCCATGAACTTAATAGAGGTTGTGATAGCTCATTTGGCTCTGTGGAAGATGTTTTTTCCTTGGAGGAGGCTTTAACAAATAGGTGGTTTCATTCTGAATATGTTTCTAGAAGGCTGTCTGAGTTGTATTCCAGTAGCTTTGGTGCATCGAAATAATGTAACAGTATTAGGAGGTCTGTTAAAAGAGGTTGGTGTCTTATTCAGGAGTTGAGCTGTGTTCAGTTTAACATAGAGAGAAACACGAAGGCTCTCATTAAAGAAAACAAACAGTTACGCCTCGTTGAATAAAATGAGAAATTGCGATCAAAGGTGAAAGGTTATACCGCTTATCTAGAAGAGCTGCAAAAGAAACATGCGACTGACATCTGCTTGCGTATAGGGAAGTTGAGAAAACAACATGTGAATGAGATTTTCGAGAAAGAAGTTGAGTTTGATCGCGCTCTAATAATTAAGAAGAAGCTGGTCTAAGCTATTGAACAAAGTTTGAAGAATGAGATTCAAGGTTTGAGGGAATAATTGGCGCAGTCAAAGAATGCAACAAATGAAAGCTTCGTGAATTTCATGAAGAGATTAATCAAGTTAGAAGAGTCTCATAAGAATGAGATTATGATGATGAAGGCTACCTATGACGTTGATATGGCCGAGAAAGTTAAAGCGACTACGGCTGCGACCTCTACCTTCATGATCGAGGGAATGGGCAAAGCTCGCGATGGTGTCATTCTCAGCTTCTAGCTGGCGCATGTCCCATTGAATGTCAGTGTTGTAGACTTTGATGCCCTTTGCAAAGTAGTTGTTGATTTCAATGTGAGGAACCCTTATGGGCCTTCGTGGGAAAACTTTGCTACGAAATATAGGGATGTTGTAGTTCCTCCTACTTCTGATCCAAACGCATCTTCTTCCATCGATGGTCATAGTGGTTCTGCGGGTGTAGTAGATGGCAGTGACATGTTGGGCGGTTGTAGTAAAAGTATGTGATTGTTGGTGACGCTTTTTGTATGAAGATGTTCCTCTTTTGAGGGATAAAGAACGACTTTGTCACTTTCTTTTGATGTTTATCAAGAAGCCCTTTAATTGCGAAACTCTTGGATATTATGTTTGCAATGTTCAAGCTAGTAAGTCGTTTGGTTAAAATATGGTTAATGAGCTTAAGGTAGCTCTTACATCATCTTAGCTTTGATCTGAATTTGTTTTATTTTGGTCAATCTTCCTTTGTGGAATGGGTTTCTTGCTTGAGGTTCGAGTTGCAAAAAGGATTATGATTACCTGTATAAGTTGAAAGTGTTTGTGCTATCATATCCTTCGCAGCTCATGATGCTTTGTTTTATTTACTTGGTTGTGATGTGCTGATTTCAAAAAAGAATTTCGCATTCTTTTGAGAATGGGGTCGTGAAAAGTAACTTTACTGTTTAGCGTACGATGTACCATATAGTTTCTACCCTCAGTGTATGATGTTTCTAATTGTTGTTGTACTTGTTTTCCGTTCCCCATTATTTTTAATCTTTTAGAGGATTTGACCATTGTTATCCAGGATAGGAGGGATCATATAGTAGAGATTTTCTAATTTATCGTGCGCAAGTCATGCTATTGATGTGGTATACCCTGATGTATTTTACTATTTTATTAGTTACATTATTTTTAGATATAATTACGTTCTTTGAGTTTTGTGTATTTCACTTGATATGCATTGGTTCTTTATGGTGATTAGAAAATTGGAGGCAGACCATGATGAAAAAAGGAAGGTTTTGGTTGGTTTTGGCAAGTGCATGCGACTATTCACGCGTTTACTGATTAGAAGTTTGAGGGTTACGTGATCTTAATAGGTTGCTCGAGATTTCAAGATCTAGACATTAAATGCTCACCTCAATATTTTTTATATTGGAAACCAAAACGCCTTGGGTTGGTATTATCACTCTCCACCATAAATAGGGCTCTTGTGGATGTATGTTGTGGTGAACTGATTTAGGAGTGGTTTACTCTTTCATGTGCAGACGCTCTTTTGTTTGCTTTTGTTTTGTGATTTTGTTTGTTCTAATTTGAGGGTAGGGAAAAGTAACATATCCGTGAAGCAAGCATGTTTGTAGTGATAGGCGTCATACATGAATTGTGCTTTATAGATCCTGTGGGGTTATTTGGCACTCGTGTTATTCGTATTGACATATGATAGTATTCAAAAGGCCATTAGCCATTTGTAGGGATGAACACCAGCAAACATAGTTTTTAGGAGATATTGCTATCAACATTTGTCTACTTTCTACTGTGTGTTGGTGTTTGGAACTACGCTGGGATGCGACAAATGCAGGTTGTATTGTTTTACCTACGAATGTGATAGGATTTGTCGCTCTCAGCATATATAAGGTCGAGGTGGTTGCTTGTTGTAATGCTAAACAATTCGTACTAGATGACTTGTTAAGGAGGAGTTGAAGAGAAATTAGGGGATATGCTTGTCGTCTCTATATACTCTGGCTGTCGTATTAAGAAAGCCCACTTTTATCTCAATCAATGGGAGTTGTTGCTGATTCGTGAGTCTCTCTGGACCTAATTCATTTAGAAAGAATTTTTAAGGATGCCCTTATTCCCCTTGTATGTAATTTTGGTTGTAATAATTCGTTTATTCTGTTTGTATAGGAAAAGTTGTTTTTGTGGAATAATTCCTAATTACCATGCTCCTATTCATGTATCTGTATCCGGGAATATGATTGTTTTCTTAGAGTAGATTATACAAATGGTCATTTTCATGGAATCGCAAATTGCTTACAAGGATCACACTTTCTTTCTTGCTTTGGTGACAACATATGTATGTCGTACATTTAGACGTAGTTTGAAGTTATTTTTGGATGATGGAGATGAGGGGACCCAGAGTTGGAATAGGGTTCTTTGGTGTTAATAATTGTGTGACCCTAGCGAACCTAGAAATTAGGAGGAAGAAGTGAATCACAAAGGCATTGTAAACTTGCAGCTTTGTGTCAAAAGGATGTGTTGTCCTTCCTTTAGGGTGGGTTGTTGCCCCCCAAGTGATAAAAATATATGAGGAATGAGTTATAAAATTAGATTTATGCTTGTATCTTAGTATTCGTATTGCACTTCTTCTTTCATCAATTTTGTGATAAGTATAATCCTTTGATGCGTGCAATTTTCCAAAATAAGAAGACGACCAACCCTTGCCCCTGTTGTAATTAGTTCGTTGGGGGACTCACTTTACGTTGTTTCTCATGGAACGAAATCACTTTCTTAAGGCAAATTGTATATTTGCGTTACTACATGGAGTTGGGTGGATTCTTGCCTCATAGGTAAGGCAATCTCAATTGCTATATTGGCTTGTGCGCATATACTTTGATTTTGTTTGTATGAACAAAAAGTTTTGTATATCCGCAACTTTATTGGTAGTGACATTTTGTCTTTCTTTTATGGTGAACTCTTGCCCCTAGTGACCGGAAGTTTGCTGGGAATAAACTATAAAGTTGGGATGATGCTTTGTGTTTGCATTATATTATCTTTCTTTAAAATGGTGACATATAAATATGATCCCCTTGTGTGTGTAATCTTTGCATTGTTTTTCATGGAGCAATATCCTTTCCCTAGAGTGGACTATTGTGTTTTTTGTTGAAGGCGATAGATATTGAATCATTTCTTTGAATTTATAGCGAGTGTAATATTGATAGGTTGGCAAATATCTACTTTTAGATATTGTGTATGCTCACTTGGGAGTAGTGGGTGCTTTAAATAACCTATTCGTTTTTGCAATCCATTTTTGTTGGCAGTTCGTTAATGTAAACTTCCAATACTCGCAAACATGTAGGGTAAATGGGTAACAAATACTTGCCTATGTCTTTTGAAATAGTTCGTAGGATAGCTCGCCTTTACATCATTTGTCATAGAATGACATTTTTTTTTCTGAGAGCTGATTATATAGTTATCTTAAGCTGAGAGGATTCTTGCCCCCTTGGGCGAGATAACTTTGGTTGCTATAGAAGTGTTCGCATATTTTACTGCACACTTTGAAGTGGATGAAGACATTTTGCTTAAATTGAGAACATAATGGGCTAATTGCATTGATTTTCTGTTGCTCAACAAAAAGAAGTCTATATGAGAAGTATTTTGCACAAGAATTGATTCATTCATTCAAGACCTACTAGGGTAATGGCTATAAATAGGGCCCGTTCTAAATGAAAACACTACGATTCTAGACCTTACTTTTTGGTCCTTTTGATCAAGGGTTTTTGTTCTGTTTCAGTGTGCTTGTGGTTGCCTACATTTAATAATGTAAAACTAAATTTGATTTTGATATAAAAATGATTTTTAAAGGACTTATTTGTAAATATGAACAATTTTTTAAGTACTCAAAATGCTCACAAAATGACAAGGATTCGAACTTTAACTTCTTTCTAAGTGTTTCCATACTCAAATAGCCAATTTGGCTCAGGTGTATTGATACGCTTTTAGACTTATCGGTATGGTCCTTAACCACTGGAATCAATTTCAAACGAGATAGCTATAGCGTACCGATATGCTCTTAGCCGTATCGATACGGTCCTTAACTATTGGAGTTTTTGTTTATAAAAGATGGCTATTGGGTATCGGTACGCGTATAGCCGTATCGGTACACTTTTGTTACCTTGGAACCAAATAAGCTTTGAGTATCAGTACGACCCTACTTGTACCGACATGGGGATTCAGATTTATCAAATATTTGCATTTAATTTTTGAACGTTGCCTTGTCAGTTTTATTGGAACCATAATTTTTGAAAAGTGGTTATACCGTACCGATACGATCTTAGTCGTATCGATACGTTTTTCCACTTATCTTTTCTCAAAAAATAGTGAGTAAAACCTGTACCGATACGGTACTTCCCGTATCAATACGCCTTTGTAAATCAAGTTTTTCGTACCGATACACCCTTCCACGTATCGATATGCCTTTATACAATGGTTATTTCTTCTTTTGGCAGGTACCGATACGACAGCTTACGTACCGATACCGAGGGTTGACAGACTGCATTTATTGCGGGTAAAATTGTCTCCAACGGCTTTATTGATGATCTCAACTACCCAAACGGTTAAAAATCAATGATGGGGCATTTAAACATGTCTCCAAAGCTACAACAACAACAACTATTGATCAACTTTCAAGCATTCAAGTAAAAATCCAACATTCTTGAGCCTATTATAGTCAAATCTTTATAACCCACTTGAGTGAGCAAATTTTTAATTCTTTATTTCAAGTTTGGGTTGAGTGAACTTGTATTGGGGCAAATTATTTACCTTTGAGAGGATTTTTATCATTTGCCATTATTTTCTTGTAAAAGAGAGAGTTTGATCAAAGCTTTAGGTAAAAAGCTTTGATTGTGTAACGATTACCTCCTTAGCCTAGAAAAGAGGAAGAAATTCTTAGTGAATTTGTTGAAATCCTTAGTGGGAAGCTAAGGTAGTGGATGTTGACCTTGTTAGAAGGTTGAACCATTATAAATTCCTTGTGTCATATTTTTATCTTTCCATTTGTTTTCCTTCATTTTTTAAATTGCCAATTCACCCTCATCTTGGCCAAATCAAATTGATTGATATCCTAACAATTGGTATCAGAGCCTAGCTCATTTGAAGGATTAACATCCTCTTGAGATGATCCAAAGGTGATTCAATCAACTAGAAGTCAAGCTATGACCTCCACTTTCGCCAACAACCTATACGACTCTCAATCCATCACCAAACTGCCTTATGTACTTTAAGATGTCTTCTTGTACAAGTGAAAATGAGATATGAGACGTGCTTTAGACCACCTATAAAGGCACAAACGATGTAAAGGAAACCAAGATTGGACTCCTCAAATTGAGCTATGAAAATTTCAAGATGGAGCCGGATGAGAGCATCACCAAGATGTTTGATCGTTTCTCCACCATTATCAACGGTCTCAAAGGTTTCAAAGAAGTCATTCTAAAGGAAAAACTTGTCCGAAAGCTCATCTACTCCCCTCTCGAGTCATGGGATGGAAAGAGAACTGTCATCATCGAGGCCAAGTACCTCAAGACCTTGAAGCTCGACGCTCTCATGAGGTGTCTCTTAACCCATGAAATTTTGAGGAAAGGAAGAGAAAATAAGAAGAAAAGAAAATAGAAGAAGGTCGAAAAAAAGAGGTGGAAAAGAAGAAAGTGAGAATTGCTCTTGAAGCTTCGCAAGAGGAGAACGATTCGAGTGAAGATGAAGAAGAAGAATTGGCAATGTTTGCCAAAAGGTTCACTCGTTTCATGAAAACCAACCAGGGAAGAAAGTTCCATCGATGAAGGGATTTCAAGAACAAGAACAAGGAGGAAGTGAAGGATCAAATCATATACTATGAGTGTAAGAAGCCGAGGCATATCAAGACCGATTGTTCCCAACTCAAAAAGAAGAGCTTCAGAATAAGAAGAAGCTCAAGGCTCATGTTGCTACTTGGAGTGATGAAGAATAATCTGAGGAAGTGGAGCAAGAAGTAGCCAATCTTTGTCTCATGACACTTGAAGAGGATCCTAAGATAACCTCTAACTCATCTACATTTGATTTTACTTTTGATGAGCTTCAAGAAGCTTATGATGAGTTGCAAGAGGTTTACGTTGAGTTGGTTGAAAAATACAAGGAATCGATTTTGAAAAACAAGATTTCTGTTAAAAAAATTCTTGTGTGTCAAGAGCTTGCAACATGGAGGCGGATTCACTAGGCACTAGCTAAAAGGGCGATAAGAGGTGGTTAGCATTTCTATTAGAGATGTAGGGTTTCTATTACTTATGATGTCTTGGATTTCTTGGTGCTTCAATTTGTAATTAGTTATGTAGCAAGGGTTTTGAGTTTTGGTTTGCTGATTTGACCTACGGAATTTTAAGACTTGTTTCCAGGATTTTTGTAACTTATGATGATGTTTTAGCTTTTCCTTTATAAAATATGGGGCACTCTTTCGCTCTTCTAAAAACCCACATCTTGGTGTCGGTTTGGCAAAATCCAGAAGAGGTTTTTCATGAGGCCCTTACCATCCTTTCAAAAAAATAAGAAAATGATTTCTGATTTGAAAAACCAAAACGATTCCCTTTCTAAAACCAACTTGGAACTTGAGAAGAAGGCTCTCGATTTACAAGAAAAATAAAATGTTTTTGAAAAGAAAAATCAAGATTTAAACAACCTTCTTTCAAAAGTTCATGATGATCACCAAAGGGAAGTTGGTGATCTCAAAGCTTCTCTAGGAAAAGTTGGGAAATCAAGTTTTGAAAAAAAGGAGTTCTTCAAAACCCAACTATGTGAAGAGAAATTTTAGTGACTACAAACAAAGAGGCTTCCAAAGGCCCTCTAGAGGTAAGAGGATTAGGAGTGTTTAGGTTCCTAAGAAACTAATCACTTCTAATAATACTAGTGCTATTACTTCTTGGATTCCCAAAGGGAACCAAGATTTTAGGAGTTAATACTCATGGACCTAAAATGATTTGGGTACCAAAAATCAAGACTTAATCTTTGTGTGTAGGAGGAGCATTACTACAAGGCCAAAGCTACATGTGCAAACTCATGGTACCTTGATAGTAGATGCTCAAGACACATGACTGGTGACAAGAGTCAGTTCTTGGAACTAAAACCAAAAAATGGAGGAGTAGTGATTTTCGGTGACAACTCCAAAGGCCACATTGATGGAATTTGTTCCATTGGTAATCACTCTTTTATTCTTATTGACAATGTTTTGTATGTCAACAGTCTACAACATAATCTATTGAGCATAAGACAACTTTGTGACAAAGGTTTTGATGTACCTTTTGATTTAAATGGTTGCAAAATTATCAACATTGAAACTAACAAAATTGTGCTTATTGGTCATCGCATAGGAAACATTTACATGGTGCATTTAGATGACATTCATATTTCAAATGCATTTTTTGTTGCTAGCAATGAGCATGATTCATAGTTATGGCATAGAAAACTAGGGCATACAAGCATGAGTGTTTTAGAAAAATTGATTTCAAATGATTTTGTAAGTGGTTTGCCAAAAATAAAGTTTTCATATGATAAAATTTGTGATACTTGTGCAAAGGACAAACATAAAAGAGTTTATTTCAAACCTATTAATGATGTTTCTACAAGTAGAGTTTTACAATTGATCCACATGGATCTTTTTGGCCCTATTAGAACTATGAGATTGGGTGGAAAATCATATGCACTTGTTTTAGTTGATAAGTACTCTAGATTCACTTGGGTTCTATTCTTAAGTACCAAGGATGAGGCTTTAGAAAAATTCATCACGTTTTCAAAAATAACTCAAAATGATGTTGGTCACTCTATTTCTCACATTAGAAGTGATCATAGAACCGAATTTCAAAATCTAGGTTTTGAGGATTTTTGTAACTCAAATGGTATAACCCATAACTTTTTCGCTCCCCGCACTCATCAACAAAATGAGTTTGTTGAGAGGAAAAATCGTACTTTAGAAGAAATGGCTATAACCATGCTTTGTGAAAATATTTTGCCTAAGTATTTTTGGGCAGAAGCCACAAATACTGCATGTTATATTGTAAATCGAGTATTTTTGGGCGGAAGCCACAAATACCGCATGTTGACAGGAAAAATCATACTTTAGAAGAAATGGCTAGAACCGTGCTTTGTGAAAACAATTTGCGTAAGTACTTTTGGGCAGAAGACACAAATACCGCATGTTTTATTGTCAATCGAGTAATGATTATGCCTATTTTAAAGACAACTCCTTATGAGCTTCTTAAAATCAAAAAGCCTAACATTAGCTATTTCTATCCTTTTGGATGTAAATATTTTGTTTTAAACAATAGAAAAGACAATTTGGGAAAATGTGATATAAAAGTGATATAACTAATTTTCTAGGTTATTCTTTAAACTCCAAAGCATATCGAGTATTTAATAAAAGAACTTTAGTAATAGAAGAGTCTATACATGTGGTTTTCGATGATAACCTCCTTTCGAGGAAGAAATCTTATGATGATGATGATATAGAAATTTTTGATGCCAATGATGGTGGAGAACAATCATCAAAGGTGGATGAAGTTCTGAATAAAGATGAAGTACAAGATCCACCTCTAGAAGCTTTAAAGGACATGACTCTAGAGGAAAAGGATGTGACCTACCCAAGGGAGTTCAACTATGTCAAAGGTGGTGAAATTTTGGGTGATCCATCCAAAGGGGTAACCACTAGATCTTCTCTTAGAAATACATTGCATTTATCTCATGCATAGAGCCTAAAAATATCAAAGAAGCATTAAATGATGATTATTGGATATTGGCCATAAAAGAAGAGTTAAATCAATTTGAGAGAAGCCAAGTATGGACATTAGTTGATAGGCCTAGTAATAAGTCTACCATAGGAACTAAATGTGTTTTTAGAAACAAACTAGATGAGAGTGGTAACATAGTGAGGAACAAGGCTAGAGTTGCTGCTCAAGGTTACACTCAAGAAGAATGAATCGATTTTGATGAAACCTATGCACCCCTAGCTAGAATGGAAACTATTAGGATGCTTCTTGCATTTGCATGTTATCATGAATTCAAGCTTTTTCAAATGGATGTAAACAGTGCTTTTCTAAATGGTTTTATAAATAAATAAGTGTATGTAGAACAACCGCTCAGATTTGAAGATCCAAAATATCCAAACCATGTTTTCACACTTTCAAAAGCTTTATATGGTTTGAAACAAGCTCATAGAGCTTGGTATGAAAGATTATCAAACTTTTTGATTGAAAAAGGTTTTGACAAAGGAAAGGTGGATACTATACTATTCATTAAAAGAAAAGGCAAATACATTTTAGTAGTTCAAATTTATGTTGATGATATTATTTTTGGTTCTACTAATGAATTAGTTTGCCAATATTTTGCTAAGTTAATGCAAGGTAAGTTTGAAATGAGCATGATGGGAGAGCTTTCATTCTTTTTGGGGCTCCAAATCAAGCAAAAGAAGGATGCCATCTTCATCAATCAAGCTAAGTACATCAAGGACATGCTCAAGAAGTTTGATTTGGAGAATGTGAAACCTCAAGCCACACCAATGAGCTCTTCTACAAAGCTTGAAGGAGGTAAGTGTGTTGATTTAAATCTTTATAGATCTATGATATGATCTTTGCTTTATCTTACCGCAAGTAGACCAAATATCATGTTTAGTGTTTGCTTGTGTGCTAGATTTCAAGCTAGTCCTATAGAATCACACCTACATACCGTTAAGAGAATCTTTACATACCTCAGAGACACACCTTGTTTAGGCCATTGGTATCTTAGAGATTCCTCCTTTAGTTTGCATGCTTATCCAGATGCGGATTATGGAGGTTTTAAGATAGATAGAAATAGTACCTCTGGTACTTGTTAGTTCCTAGGTAGTATATGCTTATATCATGGTTTTCTAAGAAGCAAAATAGTGTAGCATTATCTACCACCGAGGCAGAATACATTTCGGCCAAAAGTTGTTGTGCTCAAGTCCTTTGGATGAAGCAACAACTATTAGATTATGGAATTGATGTAGGTATCATCCCTCTTAAGTTTGACAACACTAGTACCATTTGTCTCAATAAGAATCCCATCAAACATTCTAAAACCAAACACATAAAGATAAGACATCATTTCATTAGAGATCATATCTTGAAAAATGAGGTAGTTCTATAATATGTAGACACCTTGAACCAACTAGCTGATATCTTCACCAAACCTTTAGACAAAGAGTGTTTTTGGTCTCTTAGGAGAGAGTTAAGTTTAACTAGCCTACCTTGAACCTTAGAGCCTTTTGGTGTTTAAATCTTGCTTGAATTTGGTTGATCTTATTTCTTGTGTTTTTGCTCCTATATGTATTTATTCTTGCTGCTAGGGGGAGTATGCATATGTTTTTGATCATACATGATGTTCTCATATCATATACATGCATATCGATTTGATTAAACTCAAATTTTTAGGCACCTTGCAGCCAAAAATGTCATTTTTGCTCAAGGCATATCGATATGGTGATTAACGTATCGGTACAGATATATGGGGCAGCATTTCGGTATATGTAAGCCTGTATCGATACGATTTGAGGATCGATATGGCTAAAAACTGTATTGGTATGCAGTGTCGGTATGCATTGGTAGCGTATCAGTACACGTAGCCGATGGGGTCTTTAAATGTCATTAAAAGAGGGTTTTCCCATTAGGACATTTGATTTTGGTATAACTGAAAGAAAAATGTTTTTGGACTTATACTAATTTGCAAAAATATTTCAAAAGTCCACAAACTTGAAAAATATGTTTGAAATGTTTTCAAAGGGTTTTTGAAACACTTTAAATGATTCTTAATAGCCAAAGTGTCAAAAGCAGGCTCTACTTACCGATACGGTTGGTACCAGTACCGATACCCAGAGACTCGTACCGATACTGTTTCAAATGTATCGATACAATTTTTCATCCCTAAAGTTTTCCAAATCCAGTAGCCAATTTTCGTACCGATACGGCCATAGCCGTATTGACACAAGTAGGGATCTTACCGATACGCTTGTATCTGTACCGATACCCCTGTGTTATAAATGCTCCAATGGCAAGTTTTCTAAAGAACACGTATTGATACGAATCCCCACGTATCGATATCAAGGAGTCCAGAACTACATTTATCGCGGGAAATAAAGGCTCCAATGGCTCCAAATAACCCCAATGGCTAGTAACGGCTATGGAGTTGTTAGAGGGTTTAAAAGACACCTCCAAGCATCTATGAAAGACCAAGAATCATTAAGCCAACATTCAATGAGAGAAAAATTGTTCATTTGTCATATTCTTTTAGAAAACACTAGTGAGCTAAAATTGTCACATTTGCTCAAGTGTTTAGGTTTTGGGTAAGTGCTTAATTGTGCAAACATATTGCCTTTAGAGGTTCTCCTAGTTTGCTATTCTTTTCTCTTTGTAAAAGAAGATTTTCTCAAGCTTTGGTTTAGAAAGCTTTGAGTGTGCAAGGGTTGCCTCCTTAGCCTAGAAAAAGGGGAAGAAATTCAATAGTGAATTTGGGAAAATCCTTAGTGGGAAGCTAAGGTAGTGGATGAAGAGCTTGGTTAGAAGCTCGAACCACTATAAATATCGTGTCTATTTTTTTATTTCTCTTTACTTCCATCAAATCACCTTAAAAAAATTCAATCCCTCTTGGCCACACGGTTGATCGATCGAGCCTCTCAACATTTCCTAATCAAAATCAAATCCTACTTTTTCTCTAAAACCCTAGTTCGAAAAACTCTATAAAAACCTCTCAAATCCCTTTGTTTTTCACACAAATCTTTTGAAGGCTTTTGGTTTTTACAACAAACCCAAGCAAAATCATCAAGCTTCGTGCACAACCATCTCCTCATTCATTCATAATCCCATATTCAAGGTATAAACTCTTTTTCTTTTATATTTGATTTACTTCATATTTGTATATTATTTTTCATCAAAAATTATATATATAGTGTGTATATAACATAGTTTTCAAAGATTTTACAAAAATTCTTTCTAAATTGAAATTTTTTTGTTCGAATATAAAATTATACTCGTATATTTTTCTACACTGTTTTTTAGTTTTCTTTCACCAAAAATTCTTTTTATACTTGTATATTATTTTAAACTATACAATATAAGTTTTTATAATACCTTGATCATTGGATTGTTTATTGGATTGAATGTGATGTTTATGCATACATTGTTTTTGTGGTTTGAAATTGTCTTTTAGGTTTCTAATGGTTCCTAAGAAAAGAGGAAGAAAGAAGATTGCTTCTAGCTCTTCCAATCCTAATTCTTTCGAACCAAATCTCGAAAACAACGGTACAAGGCCAAATCTTACCAAACTTTACCGTCATTGTTTTAATGAACATGAAAATCCAAATGCCTTAGAACGTTTTAAACATTTTCAAAATTTTAAAATCCGTCGGGAACGTGTTGTTTCCCTACCATTCATGACTTCTGATGAATTTCATTTTCGATATCTTGATCTTTTAAGGGAATGGAAGTTCATGTCCTTTTTAGTATACCCGATATTCTATACAAAAACATTGTCCTTATTTTCTATTCAAATGCCTGGTGTATTTGCAACCAAGACAAACTGAGGTTATAGCTCTTGAATCTTATCTTATGGGAAAAACTTTTCAACTTGATTCCAAAACTATAGCCGATCTTTTGGGTATGGATGATATTGGTGTAGATGATGAAATTAATTTTCCTCATATACCTATGGTGGCTCAGTATTGCATATGGGATTATGCACGCAATCCATGATACACGATTATGCATATGATGTAATATGTTTTGAGGGTTACGTGAAAATTATTTAAAAAGTTTTAGCAAATGATCATTTAATTCTAAATATTGGTTTTATACATTTGTTTAAATACTTTGAAAATGATGATTTTATCTTGCTTTGATACAATTTTCTAATATTAATTTTGATTTGAAAATGCATTGACGTTTTACTTTTTGAGCGCACTCATTAGACATTATATGTTTATGCTTTTTTTTCTCCCGTCAATGAAGTGAATAAAGCAAGTGTGGGGTTGGTCCGACGCAAGGTGGGATCCCAAGATAAACGTGTTAAAAGAGTATGTTTACGTATTATCATTATTTGTAATAAGGCAATGTGGGTAAAATATTGGGGTGGATTATTTTATTTATGAAATAATAACTAGATTGATTTTGTATTACGTTCGATGATGGTTATATTTGATGATTAAGATGTGGGTATTATTATTTTAATGCTTTTTATATTTGATGGTTATGAACTAATATTTTAAAATAGTTTAAATAATGGTTGGGTTGATGGTTTGTGTTCTAAGTGTATGTATGGTCACATGTTTAATTCCTTGATTAATCTTTAAGCATGAGTTGAGGTCTTGACCATTTGGTGCTTATTGGAAAATGATTTATATTGTTAGGAAGCATGCATCTAGATTACTTGTATGAATATGAATTGTGTTGAATAATTGATATGTAATTATTTGAGCCTATGTGTTTAATGGTGGTACAATATTAGAAGCATGTCAACATTATTATAAGTTATTTGGATAAGTTTGAGTTGAGATTTGAATCCCTAAAATGCATTTTAGTGCAGCTTGTGTATCGATATGGCTGGTGGTTAGTTTGGTTAATGGATTTTATAGAGTTTAGATCTTTTACAATATGGTCACCGTATGTTGTTGCATTAATTGAATAAGTAAATGATGCACGTTTGAACTGATATTTTGCAAACAATCTTTTAATGTATCTAATTTTAGTGGGAAGCTTTTATAAACGTGTTAGTCTATAACACCCCAAAAATCGGTCTAGTCAAAATTGGGTTATGGCGATCGGAAACCTTATATCGTAAAGGCCCAATTAATACACTGACTTTGACCGTGTGGTCAATTATGTCGATATTGGACTCTAAATGAGTCAATTTATTGAGTAAGGACCTTATTGAATTTATTAAAAAATTGTTTAGTGACCAAATTGCAATTGAAAGTCGAGGGACTAACCTTGCGATTAGCCCTTCTCCAATCTAAATCACTACCTATGTGGAGTGGTCAAAAAGCTTTCCTTTATTTGAAGGAAAGCTCTTGGTCACCAAAGTTATAACATTTCCAATAAGGAAATTTAGAAGCTTACCCGAATAAGAAAGGATCCAACCACCTCCCTCTCTTCATCTTCTTCTTCCCACAAGCAAGCACGTCCATTGTTGGTTTTAGCAAAGCTTAAGCTTCCTTCAAATCATTGATTCTATCAAATAGTCATCAGTTGGGTAAGCTTTAGCCCTCAAACAATAAAGTGATTCCATGGATAGATTATGTTTAAATTCAAGCTAAAGTTTTGATCACCTATGGTAACTTAGGGTTTCCAAGGCTTTAGTCCATGGAAATCTAATAGCTAATTGCTAATTCGAGCTTAGATATTGATTTTGATATTGTTATATTGATTTCGATGTCGTATTATCGATTCTAATAATCTCCTATTTTTTTATCTAGCTCAAAAATTGGAGAAAGATAACCCATCATCTCTGTCAAGGGCTAGGAACAAGGGAATCGTAATCTAGGAGCTGTAAGAGCTTCAAAAATCAAGGTGAGTGTAGTTGGAGTCTTGGAATTAAGCTAGGTGCTTTTTTCCAATTCCATTGTTATTGAATAATTAATAGCTTACCTTTTTATTGAAGGATATTACATCGAACCTCTTTGGAGGCATCATAGGTAAGCGTTGGTAAGCTATCGTATTGATCATTGATCATAGCATCATTGTTATCATCAAATTATAGAATTATAGAAGCATTGACCATTGAACATTGACATTGTTTTTGGAACAAGCATTGTTATAGGTATTGTCGTTGCTATTGATAACATTGTCATTGTTATTGAATCATTGCATCCACCAACTTGATTCGATCCAAAGAATAAAATTGAAATATGTTATAATTGCTATTAGACATGAACCATTGCATTGATATTGTTAAAACTTGATTTGGAATGCATCTCATTGCTATCGATATCATTTATGACTACCTCACTAGGAAAAATATGCCTAATGCATTTTATTTCATGTATTTCAGGTTAAAGGATTCATCGTTGTAAGATCGGAGAAGTTGGAGGTTTTTGGTAAGTCACTACAAGGCTAAAGTGATGTATAACATCCCTACAAACTCCTAGTATGGTGGCAAAGTAGTTAAACTAGTTACTTTTAGCCCTCTTGGTGCATATATATTGCCTATGTTTTGTATAAATGTTAAAGGCCTTAAATGTTATTTTAGTATTGGCTAAAAGTGGCAAAGTTTGCATAATTGGCTTAAAAAGGTGAAAAATCTGGTAAATGAATTCGTATTGCTATGAAATTTGGCACGCTAGTAGATTATAGTATTGTAAACTTGCTGGTAAAATTTCATTGTATTTGGACATTATATGATAGGTCAATTTGAAAAAAAAAACTAGATAAAAATTGTCATTACAATATAGGACGCATCGATACGGGTGATGACGTATTGATACGAGCATACATATTTGGACTAAGTCAACACCGGTGTAATCACTAATTTTGTCCGGGGTAACTCTTTTTTATTTCATTTTATAATAATGGGATTATATATATATACTACTATGGGCTTTGTTTAATCTTAGTATGTATGTGACTATTAAGTCAAATCAAAAGACAAAAAAACAAAATTTACTAGTATTATGTTTTAGTGCTTTGTCTCTATTTATGTTTTTGTACTAAGTTACTAAGTTATGTTTTTGTTATGTTTGGTAGTCAATTGAAAAACCCAAAACATTATTAATGTATTATAGTTTATCCTTATATTTTTAGTGTTGTTTTATGTTATCAACATTGTTACTACTATTAGTGTTATTACCATATATATCATTTAAGTTATTATATTATATATTATAATCGAAATATACGAGGTATATGTATATATATATATATATAAACTAATCAATGAAATAAAAGCCCATCTTTATTTAAATCAAGTCTAAAAATTATAATAAACAACCCAACTTTAATTTAAAATAAACAATCCATTTACAAACCCATAAAATATTACATGTTATTACGTAGCCCATTAGAGCCCAAAATCGGAAAACCCTAATCCATCTTATTTTCCTTTGCGCAGCCAATCGACAACCGTTAGATCAAGATTGATCTAACAGTCCAGATCAGATCCCAAATGAAGCCCTAGCTGGCCATCTTCCTCCTTGGCGCCGCATCGAGCATAGCCCTTGGATAATGAGCGTATTGAACGACTGAGATCATATCGAACATGCGTGCAGTCTACGCCCGGCTCTCCATCTCCGCCCACGCGCTGTAACGCGTGACTCTTCTAGTCCCCTCCTCCTCACCGCTCCACCACGTCGGCACATGTGACAAGAAAAAAATAATGAGAATGACATGCAAAGGGCAGCCAACAATGTCAGAATATAGGATGAAAATGCATAGGCCAACCGGTATTATTAGAGGATGAATCAAAAATGCTAGAGCCAATAGAAATTTCTTTGTAATTTTCCTATTTTTCGTAAATCATGTAATATATCAGTGTATATATATTTGAAACCCTAGATGATTTGTAAGAATTTTGGATTTTCATTGGGAATGGAGAGAAAGCAAAAAAGACTCACATTTACAGAGGTATAAGCACCTCATTTTAATTTCAAAGCATAATAATTAGGGTTTCAATTTGTTTCTTACCCTCACCGTTTCATCTTCCTCTCTTGTCGGTCTGCCTCTCATCGTCGTTGATAAGCCTTACAGCCTCTCGAGGTCGTGCATGGTGAAACGGAATGGTGGGGATCGTAAAGGGGTCAGTTTTTGAGTCATGATTTCAAGTCTATTTTTTTGGGGTTTTTAAAAAGAGAAAAGGTCAAATTTTGAAAACTATGGGTGGATCTGGTTTTAGGTTGAGAAAGGGTGTTTTTTTGGGGGGTTTTGGCCTCGTCGGCCACCGTCGTTTGGAGGCCGGCACAACGGAGCGGTGGCCATTTTTTGGAAACCGCAGCAGCAGGTCGCTAGAACCTGAGCTCGTGATGAACCCAGATGAATAGGGGAGGGTGATTATAAGAGCTTAAGAGCTCTATTTTTGACAAAAGAGGTAATAATCTGAAATAAAGGGGGGTTTTATAAAACTTTCATGTTTTAAATTTGGTCTAATATCCATTTACAGAACATGCATAACTTTCATTCCGTAAGTCAGAATTTCAATTAGTTTACACCGTTGGAAAGCTAATGTATTGTATTTATAACTATATAGGCCTTGCATTTTAGTTCTTTGCCAATTAATACAGTTTTTAACTTAAAGATAGAGTAACTTACAACACTGGACAGTTTGCACTATCCTTAGTGTTTCTTCTCTACATTCATTCTACAATCCATAATTCAGTTCTATTTTCTCCTAATGAATTTAGACATGCCAAGGCACTATCCATAAAATTTTCAGCCTTAAATTCCTTTTATAAAATTTAAGGTTATTTTTTCAAAGTTACTGCCTAGAACAGAGTATTCTGGGCAGATTACACTAGGTTGAGTTTCTAGCTTCATAACTTATCTAAACAAGGTTCTATCATTGTAATTCAACTCATTTTCACGTTCTTACATGTCTAGGTCAGTCTAATTCTCTTAGCAATGTGCTTAAAACAGGGCATTATCATGCTAAATTGAATTTGATCTATTTGATCAACATTATACTTCTAATTCACCATTTGAGCAGTCCATTACCTAGTTTTAACTAATCCAATTAGGTGCATTCATTTTCCAGCAACTTATTTACTCTATTCAATCCTCAATTTATCTGTCAATGTGACCAAATCAGGGCATTACATTCAATTAGCATGCTTAAATATTTTCACCTATCAAAACAGTCCCTATTCAAAATTGTTTTCAACCATACACATTCTCATTCAATTTAGGCAACACGAACATCACAACTTAAGATTCAAGCTACAATTCTAGGTAAATTTCAAGCATAACATCACTATAACATGTATAACAATCATTCTATTCAATTTCTATCATCAATCATTCATTCAAACAAGTTACTAGGGAGAAAGGATTTAGAAGCCACTTACAATCTTCCTAGCTATTAAATTTTCATGCAATTGTGATCACATGCAAGCTTCCTTCATCTGCAATGCTGGCTTTCTTTCCCTAGATGGATGAGAAGAATTTGGCTAAGGTAGGAGAAAGGTGGAGTGAGGAAGATGATAGGAAGATTGCCACTTGGCCATGTTGTTATTCACTTGGCTTGGCTATTTGCCTCCACTTGGCAAATTATGGTCTAATTGCTTCATAAATCCTTAATTACACATCCTAATTGTATGCAATTCTACATTTAAAATTTGTTACTATTTGATCCTTCATGATTCAGCTACTTCTTTATCAATTCATCTAATTTAGTCACTAGGTTTAATTAATTCTTCTAATTTGTAGATTGTTTTGTGGCGGTTTGTAAACTGTTTTATAAACAGATTTGGGAAAGTGGTTACTGCCCTGTTTTATATGAATAGAAGTATAAACAATTAAATTCATGTATGTAATCTATGAAAATGTACATGTTGATAGATTGGTATATGTTGTGTACTAGTGATATTGCCTTGGTTGAATGATTATGTGAACTTGTTTTAACATGTATGTACTTGTGTAATGTGTTAGAACCAGGAGTGAACTTGGTGGAAGAAGAAATAGTGGAACATCCTAATGCTAATAACAAAGGAGTGTGGATCCAAGACTAGCTAAGCTTGGAGTATTGTGAGTGTAGTTTACTTGAGAGTTAGGACTAGGTCCTAACTATAGTAAGCATGTCTAAATTCTTGAATTGTTAATTAAATTAATATGATCTTGATCTATAAGGGAATAATGACTAAAGTAATGCATGAAACTTGATCACATCCTTAAATTTATGTTTGATTCGATTGCTAAGCATGTGTAAGTGTAACATTGGTGCTTGTATGTGTCATGTGGCATGTGATCAAATGCTTAAAGAAATTGCTTGTAATGTTATCCCACTTGATGAAATGAACACATGAGAATTACATGATATGTGAGCTATGGCTCAATTGGCCTAGTATGAAATGAACTTGCTACTTGACATGATCTTGAACTTGAAATACTTGTATAAATGGCTTAAATCGAACAACCTTGGTAGCTAGTTGGACTAGGTAGAAGGGCATGCCTCAAAGTCTATAGCTCATTGTGTCAGGGTGGACTACAGTACAGGGCTAAGGCCCTTATTTGGCGACAGACAGAGGGTACATATGTGGTCTTTCGTGACAGTAGAAGGGTTGACCAGCACTACGGTGCATCTTGTGGCGACAATTGGTTGGAGACTCAATTACCTATACAAACTAAGTACCAAGGGGGTTGTTTAAATGATAACAAATGAAATAACAATCCTAAAACACATGTTACTTGTCTTGAAAGTTAAATCATGAATGTTACTTGACATGAAAGCCATGAATTGTATGTTACTTGTTATGTAAGCATGATTTGCTTGATTATTGACTTAGAAGCTTGAATTTATGATTCATTGTTTCTTGTATCATGAATTGTATGTTACTTGTTATGTAAGCATGATTTGCTTGATTATTGACTTAGAAGCTTGAATTTATGATTCATTGTTTCTTGTATCCTATACTAGTCGAATGCTTGAAATCCTTAGCTAGGATCATTCTTGACTAAATGACAAAAAACTTGAAATAATAAATGGTTAGAACTAGTTACTACCTCACTAAGTACATTCTTGTACTTATCACTCTTGTTTTCATTCTTCCCAACTATATGATAAAGGATTCGAGTGTTGCTTGATCTTGAAGCCTGATTACTTGAGCTCAAAGCAAGACAAAAACATAGCTAAAGTTGGTTCATACTTGTTTTGTATTGCTCCTAGAGTGGTGGCACTAGAATGTATATAGTTTATCTTGATCATGCATTTTGGAAGATTGAGTACTTGTATATGTTGTCCTTGTATGGGCCTTCTATGATATGAACTTGATTGTTGAGTTTGAGACATGTGATGAACTAAACTTCCTGGTGAATATAAGTGTTTTACTGCGCATATATGTATCAAATTGACCGAAAATGTTCACAATCTATTCTACTTGAAATAGTCGAATGCCTTGTTTAATGTACATGTGTATGATTGAATGAATAACATGAATGTTTATGTATTCTTAATCTTGTGGATGCCAATGGTAAGAAATGGCAATGCTAGCTTGCTTGGACACAAGGTATGTACCATTGGATGCTTAATGATCATGTCTAATTTAAGTTACATGAAATGCTTCATGACTTGCTTGAATTGAAAGTAGAACGAGTTGAACCATGTTTGCTTGTCTTACTATTCGAATGTGTATGATATCATGGGTTGAAAATGCTAAATGATTCATGAAAGTAGTAACCTATAATGTAAGCATGGAATGAAACCTTTTAGTGGCCTATTCGAATGCCCTATGATGTCTTGAAATCAAAATATGGGATCGCTTGCAAGATAAGTTAAGTATGCTTGGTTACTTGTTAGTTAAGTAACTCATTTAATAAGGATGAGTTATCAATTAATGCCTTGTTCTTGTTTTTGCTTGTATTGTATTGCCTTGTCCTTTCTTGGTAACGCTCCCGAGCCGGTTTGCTACTAACCCAGGGTAAGGGGTGTTACACCCTCTCTGTTTGCATCTTAAGGACTTCTGCAAGTATAAATAGCAACATCAGTCCCCCCGTGTGGTATAATCACACTCCCAAGTCATTCCACCTTTCAAAATCCCGTCCCAGGTCCTTTGTTTTTGTTTTGCGATTTTCAATTTTGTCCTTTTGTTTATCAAACCTTTTGTTTCCTTTTAAATTGACCCCAAGGTTTTTGTTTCTTCGCGTTTTAGTCCTGGTTTCGGTATTTCCCCCTTTAATCATGCATTTTAATTTTCTGCTCTGTATTTATTTATTTTTCAATTTCAGTCATTGTTTTATTTATTTGCTTTATATATGTTTGAGTATTGTGGCCTTGATACATATATGTAATGTGGTTGCTAGATCTAGCATATAGTTATAAATATATATATATAGTTTATATAATATATAATTTCTATGTAACATAAAGTATGTATATAATATATGTTTTTTATATAATATATAATGTATATAATATATACTTTTATAAAATATACCTTTTTGATAATATATAATATATGTATGTTTTGTAAATTACATGGGTATATGCATATGTTTTTAAATGATACGTATAGTTTATATATATAATATGATACAAAGTTCAAATATATAGTATACATATATGATATAGTTTTTGTAATAATGCATAATGTATAGTTTTCTATATGTAATATACGTTTTTATAATATAAGGTATTTATAATATATATACTATAAGTTTTTTTTAAATATATGTATATATAGTATGAGGTTTTTTATAATGTATGTAATGTAAGGTTTTGCAATGTACATAAAATACATGCTTTTATAATATATAATATAGTTTTAAATGAATATATTATATATAGTGTATGATATATATAGTCATAGTTCTTATACATGTGGTTTTCATATATGTTTAGTTTAGTTAGTTTAGGGCCTTGTTGTTTGGGCTTTGGGCTTGCTAGATTAGATTAAGGTATGATTAATTTAATTAATTTAAATCGTGTGCTCATCTTATAGGGGCACGATTTGTAATTTAATTAAGTTAATTTAGGTTTATATTTTTAGAGCCTTAGATTAGAGTTCGAATTAGCTTAGTGAATTTAAATTCATTCTTGGCTCATTTGAGTCAATGTTAAATTCATTTAATTAATTGAACATTTCTTAATAACTTTTAAGATAAGATGAACATCAAAGTTGAGATTAAGATTAAATTAATTATCATAATTTGCTAGAGTTTTAGTATTTTAGGGTAGTCAACCTAGGATTAAATATTAGAATCACTTAGCCAATAATTAGATCACTAATTGGGTTTTTCATAACTTGGGCCTTTTTAGGCTAGGACTTTGGTTGAGCCTTTGTGTGTTTATCCTTGTGCCTTTGATCGTCACTCCTTAATTGTCATTCATGTGACTCTTAATTCCATGCTAATTAACTTAAATCATAAAAGGGGAGGTATTCATTAATTTCGATATTTGTGTCGTAACAGTCCGAGCTTAAATGATGTTGACCAAATATTTGAATTAATCCTTACCGACTCAAGGTAGAATTAAAACTTGACAAAGTCATTTCATCATTCCTTAACTGCTTGCACCATGCATAAAGGTGACGTGCGAGATTCAAACCATAAAATAACACGACAGTCGGGCTTATTAGATGTCAGTTTAATCTATGGTCTGATATATCGTCAAACTTATTAATTAAATGTCCAATTAATTTGAACCCATCAATTTGATAAAGCCCGTTCAATTAAGGTTAATTTTCAATTAAGGTCACCGAATTAAATTCTTTTCAAATTCCGACAATTTCCTTCAACTAAAAGCAACAAATATTTTGGTACTGATTTCCGGGCATGGTGGGGGTGCTAATCCTTCCCCACACGTAACCAACTCCCGAGCCCTTTCAAAATGAATCTCTCATTTTATGGTGTCCGGCCTACCTTATCCAAGTGGTCGGTGGCGACTCCCAAGTTTTTATTGATTTTCAAAAGAAAAAGTGAGTTTCAAAATAAATCCCCATTTTAAGCTAAGATTTCAAGGAATTGATTTTGGGGATAACCCGTAGCGCTGAACATATAATCTTTTAAAGGTTTCTTCCAAAAAAACGTCATTACAATCGGTCAACTAGGCGTATCAATATAGACTTTAGCGTATCGGTACAAAAAGTCAACACTAGAATTTGGTTGTAAAAATTGCATCGATACGGCTTCAGGGTGTATTAGATTAGGTTTACTCGTACCAATATGGCTAAATCTGTATCGATACGAGTTTTGGTCACTGGAATCTGAGATTTATAAATTATGCTTGGCGTATCAATATGAACCTTTCGAGTATCGGTACCGATACAGGTAATTCAGTTCAAAGTTTTGGTAATAGTTTCGAGAAGTTGCATATTAGTCACTGAATATTGTTTAACCTAATTGATGAGCTAAATGAGTTCCGATTGATATGAAAATTTTCATGCTTACTAATTATGAACTGAATTTCATTTTAGTAAGGTTAATTTTAGTATAAGACCTCTAAAATACTAAATTTATAGATTAGTCCCTAAAACTTACAAAAATTTAATTTGGTCCTATTTCAATGTTATTTACTTGTAATGAACTATCGCTCTTATGTTTAGATATAGTATGTGTTAAATCACTGGAATAAACATCACATTGACCTTTAAATCACTAATATTGTATTGAACTTCGGTAACACATTCTGACTTAGATCTCGACTAGGCCGGGAAGAGGGTGTTACATTTGTGGTATCAGGGCTAGAGTTTAGTCGATTCTAGAACTAAAGTAGAGTCTATTGTATTGTTATTGTATTACTTTGCCACCCATGAGTTATTTACTGTGTATACATGACTTGCCGACTAATTCGATCTCTTTATATATTATAGATATGTATGAGACTAATGAATCTCATACTAATGAGCCAGCTATCAGCTCCTCTACTCATGGTAAGGAGAATATATGAAGAGACCCTTCGAATCCACAGAACCCACCTACTTAGGGCGTTGAGCCTGAAATGCAGTCTGCTCAAGCTGAATGTTATCAGAACATGGATGACATGTTCAAACAATTCATGACTTTAATGAGAGCTGAGGAGGCTGTGTAACCTACCACACCTATTATCCAATACACTCGAGCTCTTATTGACAAGCTATCGCAGCACCGAGCATATACCTTTACCGGTCAGGATGATGACAATCTTGAAACCACTGAATACTAGTTGGATAACACATTGAGAATCTTGAACAAGTAGCTGCAGTGTTCAGATGAACACAAGTTGGAGTGTGTTATCGCGTTACTTGATGATGAGGCACTTCACTGGTGGGAGACTACTACCCTTACGGTCTCTAAAGACACTGTAACTTGGGAGTTCTTCATTTGAGAATTCTAAAAGAAATATATTAGCGAGTTCTACCTCGTATAAAGGCGTAGCATCTTTCTCCATCTCAAGCAAGGTGGACGGCTTGTCGAGCAGTACATCCATGATTTATGCAAGTACTACATGTATGGTGTCGAGTACATCAAAAAGGGAGGAAGAAAAGTACAGAATGTTCATTACTGGGCTCAATGATGAGCTACGCCCTATGTTCACCGCATTAGGCATCACTGATTTCCAAGATCTTATGAATCGAGTCAAAGCCATTGAAGCAACACAAAAGGCCTAAAGGACCGGTGGGTTGGGCAAATCAGAAAAGAGATTTAGAGATGATTCTCGACCTCCCAAGTAGAATAAGAAAGGGAAGTACCAAGGCCCTAAGCAGAATGTATACTCACAGCTTTCCCATTCAAGGAACATTAAAAGGCCTCAAACTATGACTCAGTCTTTTGCTAAAGTGGCCTTAGTTGATAGCACTAGAGGCTTGAACCGAAGCTCTTAGTGTCCAATTTGCAACTATTGTTAGAATCGACATCCAGCGGGTTAGTGTCGTAAGCAGTCCAGAGCTTGTTTTTATTGTGGCGAGCAAGGTCATTTTATTCGAGATTGTCCTCTCAATGCTACTAAGTCTATTTCTACACCAGCTAATGTTGTATCCCTTTCTCAATCTTTTCGAGGCAAGGGATCAAGGCAAGGATCATCGGGAGCTGCAGAGAGACCTAGTGGCTCAGGCAAACCATCAAATAGGTAGGAATTAAAGGCCCCCTACCCATATATATCATGTGAGGAGTAGGGAGGAGGATGATGATCCTGACATCATTACATATAACATTGAGTTGTACTCACATTCCTTACACACATTCCTAGATCTACACACTCTTTTATAAGTACCATATTAATTAAGAAATATAAACTATCTTTCGAACATATAGCATCGAGAATTTTTATACCAGTCCATTGGGTGATTGTGTTACCGTGAGCATTGTGTGTAAGAATTGTCGCTTATTGATTTAAGGGATTCCATTTCTGACCAATTTATTGGCACTTCCGATCCATGAGTTTGATGTCATACTGGGTTTATATTTTCTCAGTGAATATCAAGCTTAGGTAGATTGTAGTAAGAGGAAGGTGTACCTTCGAGGCCTTGACAATGAGAGCATCGTTTTGATGAATTCTAGAAACCCTTCATTGTATACTTTGACATTAGGAGCCAAGAAGGAGCCTCGATTATCAGATATTGACACCGTGTGTGAATTCCCTGATGTTTTTCCTAATAAACTTTTGGGTTTACCTCCAACCCATGAAGTGGAATTTGGCATTCAAGTGCAACCTGGAACTGCCCCCGTTTTTATTGCACCCTATCGAATGACAGCCATTGAGATAAAAGAATTGAAAGCTCAGATTCAAGAATTACTTGATAAATACTTCATTCGACCGATTTCTTCTCCTTGGAGAGCTCTGATCCTTTTTGTAAAGAAGAAAGATGGTTCCATGAGGTTATGCATCGACTATCGACAATTGAACAAAGTAACCATCAAGAACAAGTACCCATTGCCAAGGATAGACGACTTATTCGATCAACTTAAAGATGCCTATGTGCTTTCCAAGATCGATTTAAGGTCTGGGTATTATTAGATGAGAGTCAAGGAGTGTGATGTACTTAAAACTACTTTCCGTACAAGATACGGTTACTACGAATTTTTGGTAATGTCCTTTGGGCTAACCAATGCACCGGTGGCTTTTATGGATTTAATGAATCGGGTTTTCAAGACCTATCTTGACAAGTTCTTAGTGGTATTCATCGATGACATCCTGATCTATTCTAAGAATGATGCTGAGCATCGTGATCATCTTCGTATCGTGCTTCAAAGCCTTCGAGAGAAGTAGTTGTTTGCCAAATTTTCTAAGTGTGAGTTTTGGCTCACTAAAGTTGCCTTCCTCGGACATATTGTATTGGCTTCAGGTATCTAGGTAGACCCAAAGAAAATCCAAGCCATTCTTGATTGGCATCCACCGAAGAGCATTGGTGAGGTAAGAAACTTCATTGGTCTTGCTGGTTAATATAGAAGATTCGTCAAGGGATTTTCTATGATAGCAGCTTCATTGACTAACCTACTGAGGAAAGAAGCTTCATTTATTTGGACCGAGGAACAACAAAGAAGTTTTGATCAATTGAAACAAGTCTTGACACACGTACCAATTCTAATCCAACTTGAGTCCGGAAAGGACTACACAATCTATAGTGATGCTTCGCACCTTGGGTTAGGATGTGTATTGATGCAAGAAGGCAATGTTATAGCTTATGCTTTGAGACAATTAAAGCCACATGAGATGAATTACCTTACCCATGATCTAGAGTTGGCTGCAGTTGTCTTTGCATTGAAAATCTAGAGACATTATCTCTATGGAGAGAAATGTTACCTTTTTACAGATCATAAAAGTCTCAAATATCTATTAACTCAAAAGGAGTTGAACTATCGACAATGGAGATGGATGAAATTCCTCAAAGATTATGATATTTTCATTGACTATCACATGGGCAAGGCCAACGTTGTTGCTGATGCAATCAGCCACAAACCTCTGCCCGGTAAGTATTGTTAATGAACACTGAAATCCTATACATTGTTTAGAACACTGACTCATTGTAAAGTCATTGTATTATAGCTCATCGAGCTATTAATGCTTATTTCTGACTTCGGAAGCATTGTTGTCTCGTAGCTGAACTTCAGATTCAGACTACTATTGTTTCAAGAATCAAAACATTGCAAAGTCAAGACCCTGTATTCCAATCCACTGTCTTTAAGCTACAAGATAATCCTGACTTTAGAATTAGCTCTGAAGGACTTCTATGTTTTTGTGATCAGGTCTTCGTACCCAATGATGAATCTCTTCGCAACGATATTCTTAAGGAAGCTCATTCAAGTTTTTTTTCTGTTCACCCAAATTCTGTAAAGATGTACAAGGACCTTCAGGAACTCTATTGGTGGTCGGGCATGAAACAAGCCATAATTAATTTCGTGTCCAAGTGCCTTACGTGCCAGTGTGTTAAGGTTGAGCACCGTGTCTCTACCGGACTATTGCAACCCATTGATCTATAGCAGTGGAGGCGGGAGAAGATCACAATGGATTTTGTTAGTAGTTTGCCTTTAACTCCTGCTAAACATGATGCAATTTGGGTCATTATGGACCGTTTCACCAAGTCAGCACATTTCTTACCGGTTAGAATGGACTACGGACTCCCTAAGTTGGCTAACTTGTATATCAAGGAAGTTAACTGACTCCATGAAGTACCACAACCTATTATTTCCGATCGAGATCCTCGATTTGCTTCTCGGTTTTAGAGAACATTGCAATGAGCCTTAGGCACCAGAGTTAACCTTAGCACTGTTTTCCACCCTCAGTCTGATGGCCAATCAGAAAGGGTAATTTAGGTAATCATCAAAAACCTCTCCTATTGAATTATTGAAACATGAATCGGTATTGAACCCTTCTTTTTAGATTCTGGAAGACATGCTATGTGCATGCATTATTGAATTTGGCGGATCTTAGGAAAAGTCCCTACCTCTCATTAAGTTTGCCTACAACAATAGTTATAAAGCTTCAATTAAGATGGCACTGTATGAATCATTGTATGGCAGACGCTGTAGAACTCCATTGTGTTGGTCTGAACTCGGCGAAGGCAAGACGTTGGGCCTTGACCTACTTCAAGAAACCGAAGAACGGGTTACTATCATCCATGACCGCTTGAAAGCTGTCTTTGACTGACAGAAGGCCTATGCTGACTTAAAGTGAAGGAACATACAATATGAAGTTGGTGAGAAAACCTTTCTCAAAGTTTCACCGTGGAAGAAAGTTCTAAGGTTTGGCAAAAAGTGGAACCTTAGTCCCCAATTCATTGGACCTTTCAAGGTTATTGAAAAAGTTTGCCCTATGGCTTATCGGTTATCATTGCCCTTAGAACTGAGTAAATCCATGACGTATTTCATGTGTTGATGCTTCAAAAGTACCGTTCTGACCCTTCACATATTATCGAGCTTGGGTCTGTCAAGATTCAGCCAAGTTTGTTCTACGAAGAGGAACCAGTTCAGATTCTTGCAAAGAAAGTTAAAAGACTTCACAACAAATCTCTTTCTTTGGTCAAAGTGCTCTAGAGGAGCCACATCGTTGAAAAAGCAACCTAGGAACCGGATGAGACAATGAAGAAGCAATACCCTCATCTCTTCGGTTCAGGTAAAATTCGAGGACAAATTTTCCTTAAAGGGGAGAGAGTTGTAACACCCCGAAAACTGGTCTAGTTAGAATTGGGTTCCGGCAATCAAAAACCCTATATCGAAAAGGTATACTTAATGCATTGACTTTGGCCGTATGGTTAATTATGTCAATATTAGACTCTAATTGAATCAATTTATTGAGTAAGGACCTTATTGAATTTGTTGAGTGACCAAATTGCAAAATTTGGAAGTTTAGGAGTAAAAGTATAAAGCATTGAAAGCCAAGGGACTAACCTTGTGATTATCCCTTGTACAATCTAAATCACTGCCTATATTGAGTGATCAGAATGCTTTCCTTCATTTGAAGGAAAGCTCTCAGTCACCAAAGTTATAACATTTCCAATAAGGAAATTTAGAAGCTTACACGATTAAGAAAGGAACCGACCACCTCCCTCTCTTCATCTTCATCTTCCCACAAGCAAGCACCTCCATTGTTGGTTTTAGCAAAGCTTAAGATTCATTCAAATCATTGATTCTATCGAATAGTTATCAGTTAGGTAAGCATTAGCCCTCAAACAATTAAGTGATTCCATGGATAGATTATGTTTAAATTCAAGCTAAAGTTTTGATCACCTATGGTAACTCGTAGTATGGTGGCAAAGTAGTTAAATTAGTTACTTTTAGCCTTCTTGGTGCATATGTATTGCCTATGTTTTGTATAAATGTTAAAGGCCTTAAATGTTGTTTTAGTATTGGCTAAAAGTGGAAAAGTTTGCATAATTGGCTTAAAAAGGTGAAAACCTAGTAAACGAATTCGTATTGCTATGAAATTTGGCATGCTAGTAGATTATAGTATTGTAAACTTTCTGGTGAAATTTCATTGAATTTGGAAATTTTATGATAGGCCAATTTGAACAAAAATCAGTTAAAATCTGTCGTTACAGGACATGGAGCATTGATAGGGTGATGACGTATCGATACGAGTATGCATATTTGGACTAAGTTAACACCGGTCAACTAGGAGTATCGATACGGACTTTAGCGTATCAGTACAAAAAGTCAACACTGGAATTTGGTTGTAAAAATTGCATCGATACAGCTTCAGGGCGTACCGAAATAGGTTCACTCGTACCGATATGGCTAAATCTGTATCAATACGAGTTTTGGTCACTGAAATATGAGATTTATGAATTATGATTGGCGTACTGATATGAACCTTTCGAGTATCAATACCGATACAGGTAATTCAGTTAAAAGTTTTGGTAATAGTTCCGAGAAGTTGCATATTAGTCACTGAATATTGTTTAGCCTAATTGATGTGGTAAATGAGTTCCGATTGATATGAAAATTTGCATGCTCACTAATTATGAACTGAATTTCATTGTAATAAGTTTAATTTTAGTAAAGAACCTCTAAAATACTAAATTTACATAGTAGTCCATGAAACTTATAAAAATTTAATTTAGTCTTATTTCAATGTTATTTACTTGTAATGAACTATCGCTCTTCTGTTTAGATATAGTATGTGTTAAATCACTAGAATAAACATCGCATTGACCTTTAAACTACTAATTTATTATATTGAACTTTGGAAACACATTCCGACCTAGATCTCAGCCAGGTTGGGAAGAGGGTGTTACATAGTCCCTATATTTTGGTAATTTTATGATTTAGTCCTCAATTTTATATTTTGCTAGATTGGATGCTTATTTGTTATCTGTTGAAGCTGAAATTTGACATGCTAGCATGAAATATGATTAATTAATAATTGGTAATGTGAAAACTATATAAGTCCCTTTAATTATTCATATTTACATTTTGGTCCCTAGAATGCTTGTATTTACAATTGAGTGCCTTATAGATGTTCGAATCGAATGATAATTGAACCGTTGCTCGTATGCACACCTGAAGTCTTAATTATGTATCTAGATAAGTTAAAAGAAAAAATGGACCATAATTCAAGTAAGATAGTTTGGGTTTGCCTCGGCAAACCTAATGTGATCTTCTTGGTTCGGGTCTAACGACTAGGCCAGGTCAAGGGGGTTACACCTGTGCCCTATGAAATTCGTACATTTTACATGATCTTTTTCTAACTTCATTTGGCCTCATTCGTGGTGGGGGCTCCAGGATTCCCAAGTGTTTTACTTGATGCAGAGTGCGCGACAACGATTGTGTTAAAGGGTGATACGTGCAGAATCTTTCTCTCCCATATTGGTTGACCTTTATCTAGGATTTCCAATGCTACGATTTTTCTATATTCTCGTGATTCTTCACTATTCTTACAGGATGGCAGGTTCCTCCTTTTGTTGGGGCGTCGTGGTTGATTCTTGTTGCATGCATGCACTCTCCCTCAGTTGCTTTAGCTGTAGTTGCCCGCGATTCCTCCACAATCTTCTTTGTCGTTCTCTGTCACTGAATGCTACATCTATTTTTTGATATACTCTTGTCCTTGTCGAAGTCGCTTTAACGCGGTACGAGTATATTCCTCCATGACTTCTAGCCTACTCTGCATGTTGGTTAGCTGGTTGTTTCTGGCTTGGGAGATGAGGATTTCATCCTCCACTTTCTCCGCAATCTTCTTGTTGGGGGTCGCTCCTTGTTGCTTCTTAGGGTTCAGACTGAAAAAGTTCCCGATCCACGTTCATCGCATCAATTGTTGACCGTTAAAGTGAACAAGAGTAGGAGACAGTGGCTTAGGTGGTCATTCCCAGTTGGAGCTCGAACCTTACCTCCTTGGTCTGGATGGTGATCTTTCGAATGGAAGATACCCTCGTTTTCTCTGTTGCATGTCCTTTTTATATTACTCAAATAGGTGTCGTGACTAGGTTGTCGTGGCGTGCCGATTGGACAGGCTATGACTTGACGTCTTAGGTTTGCACTGTCATCCGTAGTGATCACGTGCATCGTCACGTGATTGCCGGATACAATGTCTTTCGCGGTCATGCCCATTCGCCACAGGTAGCGAAGAGTGTCGGGTAGATCGTCTGTGTCGTTATGTACTTATTGGGAAACTTATGTTGTCGTCCGCAGCGATCACGTGCGCTGTCACATGATCGCTAGATATCCTTTGTGCGATAATGTTCGCAACAAGTTGTCCGGCCATGTTTACAAGTTGTGTGGTCTCGACACGTGGCAGTGGGTGTTTATAGGTATTAACACCGTTAAAAATTATGAAAATGATTCGAGCTAATATGACTGTAATTACCATTTTAGAGGGGGGTTTTGTCGAGATGTTGATCTTGAATTTTTTATTTTATGAAATAGGGATACTTTAAAATTATTTCACGATTTAAAGATGTTTGAATAGTGAAAGTTGAAGTCTTCAAAAGTAAAAGCAACTTTGGAGAATTTTTTATTTATTTAAAGTCGTCGGGAAGACAAGACAACTCCCCTTACCATACAGCATACAGCTGGTGTCTATCAAAAGAAATTTAACATGAACTCAACGTAAAATGTGAACGACTTCTAAAATATTGTTCAAACATTTAGATTTCATCTTAAAATAAAAGAACCCGCAACATTTTTCCAAGAAAAAAAAACCATTAGCTAAGACTCATTAAATTGGCTCGTTAAATGACACGAGGAGCCTTATGGACCACACATTAAATTAAAATTAGTAGTAGTAATAATAAAACAAAAGTAGTTAGGCTAAGGTCAAAAACTTTTCAATTAACTAATCCTTAGGATTAGCTAATAATCTTGGCGCCAATGATGTCATTTTATGTTATCCAATTGCCAATGATTGCTAAATCTCTCGTTAGTATTATTAAACTATGTACATAAAATAACATAATGAGTTAAAAGTTAAGAGCAGTGGCGGATTCGTAATGTTTTTTGAGGGTAGGTGCAAGTTAAAAATATTTTTTAAAATATGTACAAATTATAAAATTTAAAGATTAATTTTTAAAAATTAAAAAAAATAAAGTCAAATGTATGAACTTTAAAAAGTTTAAGGTGAGCACAGACTCACCAAAGCCGCATACGAGGAGTGAACTCAACATCAATTTAATTTAAAAATTATTACAAAAATCTTATTTAAAAGAGATGAATGTTTCTCTACTTTCACAAAAGAGAAATGAAACATAAAGAAGAAAACCTAGTTTTTCATTGAAAACCTAGTTTTTTTTTTCTTCCAAAAAATTGTGCAGCTGTCGCCGCTCAACATTTTTTACAATTTTTTTCTTTTTAATTGGTAGTCGACAATTAATTTTAATACTGTTTGTCAACCACCGAGATTATTATTTTTTATTTTTCTAATTTCTTCATATTTTAATAAGAATCTCTACCTTTGTGGCACACGTTTTTCTCTGTTCTTGAGACATATTTTTTGTGGTTTGTTTCATCTGTCCTTGTGGCATGATTTCAACATACCCTAGTGGTCGTTTGTTGCTCGCACAAAGTTTTTAACGGCGCTAATTTTTTATTATGATTTTGTCGGCGCTAATTTCAACATTCTGCCTGATAGTTTGCATCACTCACCACTCTTTTTTCATCAGCTACGCGTATCGATTGGATAGAGACAATGAGATTAAAGAAAGTTTCTGAATTTTAATGGTATGCTTATCTCTATAGAAGTATTCACTTTTCTTTGTATATGGGTTGCAAGAGATTTTGGTCTCTTTTCCGGATGCGTTGAAATTGTGATATCTTCTATAGTTTTAATAAAAATTTAGTGACTATTATCAAAAAAAGAGATGAATGTTATTATAGGAGCTTTTTAAGTTTCCGTATTTTTTCCTAAATTTTTTAAATAGAACTAAAGTGTTATTTCTTCTATTCTATGAAAATTGTTCTTTATTGATTTTTTAGTTAATTTTTTTAATTTCAACTCATTATTATTTAAAATTTATTATTGATAAAATATGAAAAATATATTTTAAAAACTTCAATCAAGTAATTTTTGAATATATATTTTATAAAATTTAATTATTTAAAATATTTAATATAATTATAGTTTAATAATTTTAATTTTTAAAAAATCAATAAGAAACAATTTTCGTGGAACATAGAGAATATTATTTGTAAATTAATACGAGAATAATTAATTCATATAATGTTTCTTTCTTATCCAAAAGTAATCATTTATTAAATAAATTTTAAAATATGTTTATATATTGGATGATATGTTTTTATATACAAATTACGATAAAAGGGAATTTTAGGTAAACATCATGCATAAATTTTTGATTAAGATTTAGTGGAGATTTGCATCCCACTATCTATGAACAGTTTATCTAGATTTATTTTTTTACAGGTTTACATGTTATTTTGTTTAAGAAAAAATTTAGAACGAACGGCGCACATCGTTATAAATTATAGGCACTATACACCGCTATATATTATTAAGTTTTTAATGATTTTTAAATAATTATTAAAAATTTAGAGACTCAACATGCAAATAATCATATTTCAAAACAAAATTAAAAGAAATTATTTCATGAATCATTCTAACCACCTAATCTGTAGTTCTATCTAATTAAATAAAATCACATAATCTTTATTTTCCACATAATATTTTCCTATAAATTAAAATTTACAAATCATCTTCTTCATCCTCATACCTTACATATTAGGACTTGATTTTTATTCTCAATTCTAATATGTGAGGTATTAGTCAAATGTTTTAATTATTTTATTTTCGTCTCTTTTGATTCATGGGTTAAGCTTTTCGGTATTTTTTACTTTAACAGTTTAATTCATTAACATATTAGAATTAAGAATAAAAATCAAGTCCTAATATATGAGGTATTAGGAAGAAGATGATTATTTGTAAATTTTAATTTATAAGAAAATATTACATGGAAAATAAGGATGATGTGATTTTATTTAGATGAGATTAAGAATAAAAATTAAGTCCTAATATATGAGGTATGAGAAAGAAGATGCTGATTTATAAATTTTAATTTATAAGAAAATATTATGTGAAAAATAAAGTAGTTTTATTTAATTGGGTAGGACTCTAGATGAGGTGGTAAAAATGGTTCATGAAATAATTTCTTCTAATTTTGTTTTGAAATATGATTAACTTGCATGTTGAGCCTTTGTGATTTTTAATAACTATTTAAAAGTCATTAAAAAATCACTGGTGTGTAGCATTAGTGGAATATAGCGGTGCGCGTCGCCTGTTCTAGACTCATCCTTTGTTTAATCACCAATATTCGACTCATTGGTCGACTAGCTTAGATTAAATTTTGCAGAGATCCAATCTGGCAGAGATCCTTTAAACATATTTTTCTCCATTCATAACGTCAAGATTCAAACTCCTAACCTTACTTAAGGGACCTACCTAGCGCCTCATCCCGCTAGACAATCTGAGAGATTTAAATATTATTTTGATTATAAGGTTTTTTAGTATAATGTGGTGTTATTACATAATTGTATATGTTCTTACTTTTTCTTAATTCTTTGACATTGTACATAGAGATGCTTGAATCCAAATATCTTAGGAGGAACATTATAATCTTTTTCACTAGAGCCACTCGTGAAATTTGTTCAAATAAAAATATCTATATATAGATAGAGAATAAAAATCTAATTAGCAAAATAGCTTTAAATTTTGTTTCGATCTGATTTTATTTATTATGATTTGATTTTAATTAACATGGTTACATATAATTAATTTGGTTTAACTAACAAGTTTTTTTGTCAAATTTTAATTCTAATCCTACCTAACGGGGAGGAGGAGAGACTTTAAGAGAAAGAAAATGACCTAAGAAAATATAAGGTAACGAAGAGAAGCAGCTTGATTGTTCAAATGTACTTGCTTAGTTTAACTAACGAATTGAAAGATGAAAATTATACCGAATCAAAAAAAATTATAACGAAAATTTCCTTTTTATAATACGGAAAACTTCACATAACATCATTCCAAAAAGAAAACTTTTGTTCTTATAAAATCCAAGAAAATTATGATAAATCACATTTTACTAATCATCAAATTCAAAGATAAAATATTCAAAAATTTCTCTCTATATATATCTATCTATAGATATAGATATAGATATAGATATAGATATAGATATAAGTTGATGGGAATGGGGAACACAATTGAAGCCACAAAATTATAAACATGTGAAACAAGTGGAGCATGGTCCACTTAGTTCTGGGACTCTTAATGGAAGGGACCATGTGCATTGCCAGGACATCAGTAAATTCCATCTTTTCCTTTGCCTTCTTCATGAAAAGGAGATGCAATTAGATTCTATTATACTTATCTTTATATTAAAGGTAAACAAATTCGAATCCGTAACCTCTAAATTACGATGACGACAACAAGACCAATTGAACTAAAACTCGGTCAACGCTTGACAACAAATGAAGCGTTAGCACTGCAATTGTTTACTTCAACAATATCCCTAAATACCTAACTTTGCGCTTAGATCCAACTATATGTTTTGTATCATATTCGTGTTATTTTCATCGATTATGTTATCATTACAACCTTAGATTAAAATACAAAAACCGAAACCAAATCAAACACCACAAAGGCAACAAGGTACCCCCTAGCAATAAAAATGAACTATTTAGCACTCAGTAACTGAGAATAATCAGGGGTCAAGACTAAGAAGACACTCTGAAAACATTTACCTTTCTAGAATTACTTACCGATGGTGGTTCGGTTATGTCTTGCGAATGATGCTTCGGAGGTGTGGTTTTATTTTCAAGTAGTAATAGTTTGCTGATATAAAAGGGGGAGAAAACAAGTAGGGATCAAATAATCTATACAACAATGTATGAAATATTCGATGTAACTTGTCATTGACAAACAAAGCTGTTAAATTTTTAGATGTACACATAATACTCGATACCAAAACACCAATCTCAAATTCTCCATGTTTACACACAACTCTCATGCCCAAACCCTGCAAGTGGATGTTTTATCACCATGTCACATGAAACAAATGTGGGTGTTTTGTTGCATTTTAAGCTGCGAAAAATCAAATCCGAGTTAGAATGCCATTATACAACCATAACTCAGGTACATTCGAATTGACCATGTCACTGCAGGTAGAATAATAAACCTGGCATCATGAAAAATGAATGAAAGTATTACAGCACCATGCAAGCATATGTGCCACCATTAGAAGTTACAGTTGATAGGTCAAGAGAAACTGCAAGTGTATAACTACAAATCCCGAACTCCAATGATTAAGTAAACTATCCTCATCTTTTTTCCAAAACTGAATCTGCTAAATACCCGACTCATTTGACTGGATACGAACTAAAACCAGTATAGATGGAGACAAATTTATTGGAACATGGAAAAATTGCAGCAACCAATCTTCACGGAAGAACTGCTAAATAAAATTTTAACCTATTTTGGAAGGCAATATATGCACTTTTTTCAAGTCAGTATAAATCGGACCAAAACCTTATCCCAGTTCCGCCACAACCTAACATTTCAACTAACAAATATTTTTTGGAAGGTCAAAAGGGGTTAACAATAACGCTCAACCTCCTTACAAGGTTAAGTTTTCAGAGGCAATACAAACATCAAGAGGCAGGTTATTAAGAAAAATGTCAACTCAAGCAAGCATATTGTATTTAAGTTCCTGGATGATCAATTTATCACCATCACTTCAACAGCATTAAAAATCATTCAGATTGACATTGGCAAGAACTAATGCAAGAAAAGACTCGTAAAGCATTAAAAGTGAACAATTAAAAGCTACTAGGCTACTAACCACTCTCAGTATCCAAATGTTCGCTACATTTCAGCCCATTGTCTCACAAAATAAAAATATAAAGCAGTCTAAAGAAAATACAAATGGTTTGAAGCCCCACGTTTACCACAAGTGTCTTCAGAAAGCTAACAATAGAGTGACAAATAAGATAATCACACAACTTTCATTACTTGGCAGTAGTTTCTTCCAAAGAATACAACATTAGTATAAACTGCAAGTATAATAAATTAGGTTTCTATATTTTTATTCCTCACCCTGAAACCCTCACCACTACCACGTTTCTCTCACTACTTATTTACATGTTTTCCTTTTCCTTATTACCTAAATCAAAAGATAAACTAACTTCTACTCTTATGTTGGAATGACACCTCAGTCAAATACCAAAATTCCAGAAGAAAATCACATGGTCCTATGAACTTTCTAGTTTCTACTTAAAAAATATTTCTAAAAGCATATATTGCTTCAAGTTCAACTACCCCATCTTTCTATGCTTCTGTGATTTTTATCTTTATTAAGTTCAGAGAACATTATACATACATGTCAAAGCTCCACTTTGGTATTCAACCTTTTACGATATTAGTTCCTACCACCTCAACCCAGCAAGATCGGAACCAAGCCTTTCACAGGTAACATCTGTTGGATCCTTCGGAACTTATACCAACTATATAAGCATACTAGCATAGAACATAACAAATCCATTGTTGTCAAAAACTACTCAAAATATCGGCTAAAATACAGAAAAAAAATCACTTGAACTATTTCACTTCTTTATTTGCTAAATATCCCCTTATACTTCTATTGTACTCAGATAAGCCCTAATAAATTTTATTCCACCCTTGATTGAAAACAGTAAAATTATTAGAAACCAAGCAACGCATCTAACACAAAAATCCACCCTTGATTGAAAACAGTAAAACTATTAGAAACCAAATGTGGTTAACGGGCATATCTGTGAAAAGTTAAATTAAAATGACCAATAGATTCCCTCCATTATCATTGTAATATATAATTTTCATATCAAAATCTAAGCAACAATTTGGATTTTAGAAAGCACTTGACAAGAAAGTTTTTGATGCTTAAGAAAGTTCAGATTTATTCTCTTTTATTTACCTCAAAATGTTAAGATAGAGATTAAAAATGTATAAACCTAAAAAATGTAGTATTTATCTCTTCCTTCATAATTATCAACTACACTCTTCATAGATAATTGATAAAGAAAAAGATGGTTCTGAAGGCATCATAGTTTCAATTAGATCAATAATAAATGCAAGGAAATAATCTAAACAACACTTTCAGGAATAACATTTGATATTAGTGAACTTCCAAGACATAATGCATATATTTTCATGGCTTTAATGATACTTTCCTGTTAAATTCACATATATTGCATGTGCCATTTGTTGACCAAATGCTGTAAGGTCTTAAGGCTCTAAAAGAGCTTCATAACATGTATGACAATTCGATATTGTGTAAAGCTTAGCAGGCATTCTCATTTCCTTCTCGACATTAACACACGACTTCGTGATACCCAACAGTGGATCAAAAGGCGTGTAATATAATTATCCAAAAAACTCAGATGACCAGATTCACTATATTATCTGGGAAACTTATTTCGTGGCCATTGAACACCACAAGTGATGCACAATATATTGAACTTTCAGCAACCCCATGTTTATCATGACAGCATCATAAAGGGATATAATAATGCGTAAAATTGTTATGAAAAAGGCAAAAGATACTCACAATTCTCAATCCAAATCTTCTTGCCTGGTCTCTGTATTATCAGCCGATCCTGGACCGGGTCCAGTTGCCCCAGCTTGAGATGGCCAAGGCAGTGATATCCTAAAACTCCTCTCGACAAGCCGATTATCCCCATCAGACCTCTGCACGCTATCACCACCGGCATTACCTCCACCGGTCCCCTGCGCCCCGTTAGCCCTCCTCTCATAATCAGGATCATCGGTAGGCAACTCGTGACGACACACGGGGCACGAATTATGCAATTCCAGCCACGGCAATATGCAATCCTTATGATAAAGATGCTTGCAGGGCATCTGCTTCGCTTCCGTCCCTTCCTCAAATTCGTCCATGCAGACCGCACACTGGTTGAACTCCAAATTCGAATTATTCTTGGTTATAGTCACCGAAGGTAGGGCTTCAATAGCTGATTTAGATGCTGGTGGGGTCCCGTACCGGTTGGGATCATTTTCGGCCAGCTGCTGGATCAATTGCTCGAGGCCCGGACCAATGAAATAATCCCCGATGTTAGACGGAAGCCGAAATCCCGCCTCGGACGGATTGTTCTGGATCACGAACTCAATGCGTGCCCCGCTTGACCGCAGATCGTTGAGATGATTTTGGATGAAGGTAAACGGATCAAAAGCGAACGGGTCGCCTCTGACTGGCTGGGTCGGTCCAGGTAAGCTAGGGTTATTAGGTTCACCAGGAGCGGAGGACGATGAAATTGTCGTGGAGGATGAAGAAGAAGAAGAAACGGCAGGAAAAAGGAGCGGGAGCAAGGAAGCGAACGGATCCGATAACGGTAAGAACGGGTCAGAGAACGGGTTCGGGTTGGCGAAACCGGGGGCTTGATTAGGGTTTGTACTTTCGTATTCCTCGAGGAAACCCTCGTTGCATATTGGACAAGAAGGATCGGAAGAGGAAGGGGATATTGTTACCGTCACGGTGCGGTTGCATTGGTAGCAAAAGAAAGCCTTGTTTGTTACGCCGACGGTGTTAGCGCCGCCGTCTCCGCTGGTGACGTTCCCGTCGGACGACATATTTTTCAGTTTTAGAATTTTTTTGGGACGGAACGGAAGCGTTGGAGAGGAAAAATGAAAACCGTTGAAAAGGAAGGTATTTAAGGGAGATAAATTCTCTCTTTTTAGAGGCTTCTAGAAGGTCTTCTAAGTTTAATTAATTACTATTTAAATGATTTAATGGATATTTTGAAATTTACTGCCGAAAAAATATTTTTTGAAAATTTTAATTTAAAATCGTACCGTTTGTTGTTATTGTTTAGATGTGAAATTGTAAGTTAAAAGGTATATATTTAAATGCTATTTGAGTTGAATAAGTGTCACAATAAAAAGATAAATAATATTTATTCTAAAAGTTATAATATAAATTATTTTGTTTACAAAATGTATACGTCTTGTTAAATAGATAAAAATATATATATAAATATTATTTTATAATTATTTTTAGACTATTAAAAATATTATTTTATTTTTTCTCATTATAATATATGAAATATACTAATTTAAACTATGATAAAAATATAAACATGATTTTATTAAAAAAATTGTAATGATTGCACGTGTTGTTGTGTTACATAAAAATATAAAATATAATTTTTATCTAAAAATAGATATGAAATATAAAATGTTTAAACCTGTAAATAATTTATTAATTATATACTTATATTTTGTTAAAAAATAAAAGTTTATAAATTGTTTAATAAATACATAATAATAAATAGATAAATGTTGTCAATCATCTATAGAGCAAGTGGTTAAAAGTTTTCAGTTGACACATCCCCTCCCCTAGGGCTGACAATCCGATGGGGAATAACCGAAAACCATGAGGATCCAAACCGATGAGTATGAGGAATAAGCAAATTCTTTACCCATGGGTACAGGGACATGAGAAGTTTTATAACCGAAGCTCAAATGGAGATGGGGATAGAGATTGTTATATCCGAACCGTGAGGATAACCGAACCGTACATGTATAAATCACCTATTTTTCATCAAAAATTTAATCTCATATGAGTATGGTCGACTGGAGTAAGTTTGAAAATTATTTGTAAATTCTATAAAAATAATTAGAATGTTATCTATATATTGTTGTAAACGTGATTTAGTCTAGTTTTGTTCAAAATACACAATAGTTGAGTTCGATATGTATTCTAAATGATATGAATATTTAAATTTTAAAATGCCATAAAAATTTGGCAGTAGATTTTTTTAAAAATATTTTAGCAATGACTTTGAAAAATCACAAAAAATTCTACGAGATAAACTAGGAAGTGACCCTTATATTTCTATAATCATATGAAAGTCTAGATTTGTTTAAAACAAATAGTTCTCGATTTTGAGTTATATTATGAATTATTAATTTTTGAGTGAGCAAAGGTCAGAAGAAAAGACAACAAATTGTTTCTAGAAACAACAATAACAGTGACTTCAAAAAGTCACCATAAATCGTACGAGTAAAATTAGAAAAGACAATTTATATGATTGAAAAAATTATCGAATATAGTTTCTTTTAGAACAAACAAATCATAATTTGGAACTATAGATTATTAATTACATATTTTATTCTAAAGGTAGTGCATGATGCCATGTTTCAACAATTAATATTTAAGTCATGTTTTATAGTTTTGAAATGATTTGTTTGTTGTTTGGTAAAACTAAATTTATCTTTTATGTTTGCAATTTTAGAGATTTAATGATAGGTATTTGTTTTAATGTATTAAGTTATGTTTATTTTTTGGGTGCAGGGATAAACCGAAAACCGCGGAGATCCATAAGGGATGGGTATGTGAAAGAAAAATTCTCCGAAAGGTATAATGGGGATTCCCCAAAACCGTACCCACAAGTGTTGGGGACGGAGTGGAGAATGCAAAACCGTCCCTGATCCACCTCGTTGCCACCCCTACCTCCCCTAGGTTGTAGGTTCTAAACTCATTAGGAACAAATTTCCACTTCCTCTAGAATTGTTAAAAAAAATTAAATAAATGTTAAATTATAATTTGAACTCCAAAAATACTTTTAAAAATACAAAAGTTAAAATTTTCAGTTTTTACGCTTGAGTTAAAAATCACTTTCAAAACAACCTTTTTCCCTCAAAAACTACATGTTTATCACATAGCTTATGGTTCCAAAAATATTTTTTATTCGCTCCCAAAAGCACTTTTAATAAGCAATGGTGAACGAAACATACTTCTTAGGGTAAAATACGTAAATTATCACTAAACTTTACTCTCTGACCTATTTTGGTCACCGAGCTTTCAAAACATTCAATTTGAAAAAAAATTCAAAGTAAAGTTCAATTTGCTTATTGAACTTTACTTTGAATTTTTTTTCATCACTCCTCCACTAATTCTCTAACACCGTTATGACATGAAATAAAAAATATAAAAAATTGATGGGTAAAATATGTAAATCATCACTGAACTTTACTATCTGACATATTTTGGTTATTGAACTTTGCTCTCAGACTTATTTTGGCCATTGAAGTTTCACATGTTATGGTCCACGTTATAACTGTGTTAGAAGGTTAACGGGAGAGTGATAAAAAAATCAATGTATAAAGTTCAGAAAGTAAATTGAACGTTTTGAAAGTTCAATGATTAAAATAAGTCAAAGAGCAAAGTTCAATTATGATTTACGTATTTTATCTTATTTCTTATAATACAAACCGTTAATTTGTATAATATACATGTATAGTATTTATATAATTTTATTTTATTTTTATGTATGTTTTATAATCTATATTCGAAATTTTTATTTCTATCAATGTTATTTTTAAAGTACAAAGTCAAATTTTCTTTTTAAAAGTGTAACTTATTACTGCATTTCACTTTCACATTATCCTCTCGATGGGATGAACGAAAATTGCATGTGTTTTTGGATCTTAAACTGCCACGCCTGAACTATAGTTTAATTGTCCACGTGAATTCTTAAAATTCGAGATTAAATTCCCTGTAAATTTTAAAAAGTTAAAGTATAAAAATGTCATTAAAACTACGTTAAAATTATTTTTTGGCTATTGAACTTTAAAAACTTACAGAATTATCATCAAATTTTTGTTATGGTTACACAATGGTCCCTGCTAGTGATACATTTTGATAAGTTTAAGGACCATTTTACAATATTTTGATACGTTTGAATGGTCATTTTATAAAATTTGAAAAAATTTAATGATAATCTCGTACTCGAATAAAAAATTAATGACCATGTGGTAATTTTTGAAAGTTTAATAGCCAAAAAATCATTTTAGTAGAGTTTAATGACCACATTTATGTACTTTATCCATTTAAAAAGTTTAAGTATTCAAATGTGTAAAACTAAAGTTTGATTTTGATATAACAAATTGTTTAAGGACTTATTTGTGAAAGAAAATAAATTTTTAAGTATATCAAAGACTCACAATCGACAAGGATTTTTCAAGTACAAAATTATTCAAAGTCAAAAACTTAAACCCTATAAATTTTTCTAAGTGTTTTTAAAGCTAAATTCAAGTTTTACGCCCAAGCGTATCGATACGCCCTCAGGTGTTTCGATACGGGCTTAAATTAAAAGGCCACTGTAATAATCTATTTTGATACGGTTCCATCCGTATCGATACGACCTTCATATGGGCTAAGGTTTTTACTCAGGCGTTTCAAAACGGTGTCATCCGTTTCGATACGGCCTTCATACTGGGTTTAAGATTTAAGAACAACATACCGATATGACTATTGTCGTATCGATATGGTTGTTAAGATTTTTCATTTATGATTCAAATGTTGCCTTGTCAGTTATTGTTGGGAAATGCCGGTACACCCCATGGCGCAGCGGAAAAATTATCCGACGTAATCCATCAGTGATCCATGTACAAGGGAGGAATTCGGGGTGATAAAGGATGAAACGTTACCTTAATAAATCTAGAATCTGGAAATCTATAGGGAATTCGAAATAACCAAATCGAATCCGAGTCGTCACAATAGCATTCCAACCTCTATGCAGTCCACCCGAATGAAATGAACAATATTTTCTCTTCTCTAACTATTAGAGAGGTTTTTCAAAAACGAGCGATAAATGGCTGCTAGACCTTATGCCTTTATATAGCATATAAAAACCTAATTCTAATTAAATTCGGATTCTTAAATATACAATATATTTAACCGAATATAATTAAATATGCGGAATCTGATTCTACTTTAATTAGGTTTCTTTTAGATATATATATATATATATATATATATATACTTTAATAATATTTGATAATTACGATAACTTATCAAATATTAACATACATATATATATATATAAACGAAATTATCCATAATTACAATAATTATAACAATTTCGATTTCTCACTAATTACGTGTACAACAAGTTTGTATACATGTTATCTAATTGATATTTGTTTGTTTCAATCATAGGGTGTGACCCTTATAGGTTCATGTAACTTTAGCAGTAATATCCAAAACAATTCTAATATTACAAGCAATAAGTGCATCTAGCAATACATCATTGCTACCTAAGTTACATGAAATCGTGGTTCGATTTAACCTTTTTCCGTGATTAACTTCTTTTATGTATTTCATCATTTTGTCCTTATATCTAGATCGGACACAAGTCATGGATTAGTCACACTTGTATAGTCCATCTAATGTTTCCTGATATCTTGAGTAGACTATTATAAACGAATAATTATGATATCCCATATCAATTTATTCAAGCTTGGCCATGCATTTTCTAGTCTCACTCAATCAAGTGGCCTATGATGTTACTCCTATTATGTAAGAGGGACAAATCCTATCTTGATCAACCATATTTCGCTACATGGATTATGACATATCCAATATCAGTCTTTATAGTGTAGTCAGTTACGACACACGTTTGACCATATCAAAATATGTCACTCACGATGTTGAAATAATGATGATCTCAAGTCTAAGGATCATACATGTAGTTATCACCATAAGCAATGTTGTGACGGTCACATAATAATCTAAGAAACATGCTCATAGCGGGTCAGTCCAGTATGTTGTTCCCTAACACATACTTATGTATTGATTTTGACATCTCCATGTCAATGACAACACTTTGTCATCAATCAACTACATATTAGTCTTAATACATTATTGTTGTCCAAGCCCACAATAATTCTTGACTAAGAACATTCAAGAATAACTATATTATTCTAAGGACTTTATTATAATTCAGTTTATTTATAGTTACACAAAATAAGACTGAAATAATAATGATGGCTTTATATTAGTAAACAAGATAAAATAAGTATGTCTTTTACAACCATATTATGATTGGTCTTTGGGCATACTTCAACAGTTATTGGGAACATGCGTTTTTGAAATTCAGTTAACCCGTATCGATACACCTTCAAGGCGTACCGATACAGGTTCAAACAGTAGCCCAAGTGAGCAAAATTTCATCAATAAGGCCTTGCCCATACCGATACACCCCTTTGTTTTACACTGAGATTGTACCGATACGCTTCCTCGCGTATCGATACGCCCCTGCATAAATTGTACATAACAACTCTTTCTATTTGAGACGGGTATCGATACGGCTGTTCATGTACCGATACAGGTAGTTGCAGAAGTGCATTTATGGTGGGAAGAAGAGGGCCCAACGACTATATTTATGACTTCAACCACCCAAACGGCTAGAAATCAATGAGAAGGTATAAAAGTGTGTCTCCAAAGCCTCAGCAACAACTATTGAACTTATTTGCAACATCCAAACCCTTGAGATTAAAGAGTCAAATTATTGTACCCCACTTGCTGTAATTTTCATTGTATATATTTCTTTCAAGTTTGGGGAGAGTTTGTTTGTAATTTGCGCAACAAATTAATCTTGTGAGAGATACTTTCAAGTTTGTTATTCATTCTTTGTAAAGAGAGAGTCTTGGTTAATCTTTGGGTAGAAAGATTAACCGATTTGTAAAGGTTTCCTCCTAAGCCTAGAAAAGAGGAAGAATATCTAGTGGATATTGGTTCAAAATCCTTAGTGGGAGCTAAGGTAGTGGATGTAGAGCTTGTTCGAAGCTTGAACCACTATAAATTGCCTTGTCTTCAATTTTTATCTTTTAAATTTTCTCATTACAATTTCAAAAAGCCAATTCACCCCATCTTGGCAAATTACACATCGATTGATCCACTCAACAATTGGTATCAGAGCTAAACTCTTTGAGGGGCTTACATCTACAAGAGGAGATCCTAGAAGAAGATCAATCGACTACAAATCATAGCCATGGCATCTACCTTTGAGCCAAACTTGTATGAGTCACAATCTATCACCAAACCACCGTTCTTCAATGGGGATAACTACCCCTATTGGAAGAATAGAGTGAGGCTCTTCATCAAGTCCAACGGCTACACCCTTGGGGATGTAGTAGAAGATGGCCCAATCATTCCCATAAAGAGAGATAGAGAAGGAAGACTCATTTCAAAGACAAAGGTAGAAATGACGGATGAAGATAGAAGAAGAATACAATTGAATGGCAAGGCCCTACCCATAATCTTTTGTGCACTTGGGCCCAACATGTACGTGAAGATGTCATCTTGCACAAGTGAAAAAAAGGTGTGTGACAAGCTACAGACCACCTACAAAGGAACCAATGATATAAAGAAGACCAAGATTGGAATCCTTAATTTAAGCTACGAGAATTTCAAGATGGAGCCCGATGAGAGGGTCTCCAAAATGTTCGACCGGTTCTTCATCATGGTAAATGGTCTCAAGGGCTTCGTTGAGATCATTCCCGAAGATAAGCTATTCTGAAAGCTTTTTTATTCTCTTCTTGAATCATGGGATGGGAAGAGAACCGCAATCATCGAGGCCAAGAATTTGAAGACGTTGAAGCTTGGTGAATTGGTGGGATCTCTTTTTACTCATGAGATCCTGTGGAAAGGAAGCAAATAAGAAAAGAATATAGAAGAGAAAAGAGTGGAGAAGTAAGAGGTAGAGAAGAAGAAGCAAGGAATTGCTCTCAAAGCTTCTCAAGAGGAAAGCAACTCTAGCGAGGATAAGTTTGAAGAATTGGCTATGATAGCCAAGATATTCTCTCGGTTCATGAAGTCCAACCAAGAAAGAAAATTTCAAAGAAGAAGAGACTTCAAGAACAAAAACAAAGAAGAAGAGAAGGATCAACTCATTTGTTATGAGTACAAGAAGATGATGCACATTAGATCTGGTTGCCCTCAACTCAAGAAGAAGAGTTTCAAGAAGAAAAAGAAGCTCAAGGCCCATGTTGCTACTTGGAGCGATGAGAAATCATCATGAAGAGGAGCAAGAAGTGGTCAACCTTTGCCTTATGGATCTTGATGATGATCTTAAGGTAAACCCTAACTCATATACTTTCGATTTCACTTTTGATGAGCTTCAAGAAGTGTATGATGAGTTACAAGCGATGAGTTGTTTGAGAAGTATAAGGAATCGATTTTGAAAAATAAGAAAATAATTTCCAATTTAAAAACCTAAAATGATTCCCTTTCCAAAACCAACTCGGAATTTGAAAAGAAGATTTTAGTTTTACAAAGATGACCTAAAATATTTTCAAGTTGAAAATGTTGATTTAAACAATCTTCTTTCCAAAGTCCACGATAATCACCACAAAGTGGTTGTAATACCCTAATTTTGTCTGGGTATATATATAATTCACTATAAGTATAGCCGAAAATAAATAAGCAAATAAAAATGAAAAAATATAAATAACTAAAGTAAGTCAGTCCATAAATAAATGCTCATATACAAAAGGTCCATTATATAGTGTAAACCCACTTATAATACATTAAATCCCCTTTACATTCAAAAACCAAAATACAAGTCCTAGAGCCCATTTCTTTGATGACAAAAAGCTCGATGTACTTCTTGAGCCCGTCAGGATTTGTGTCCAAATGGACACGTGGCGGCCTCCTATTTGCTTATTCACCCTTCACATAGATTAAGAGCCTCTGATGACATCATCCCTCAACAGCTATAAATAGCCACCTAGAGTGAGAAAAAAGGCAATGATTAAGCAATTAATACGCAATTATTGCCATAATTGAAAGGAAAGAGAAAAAGGGAGGTGAAAAGGTTACTAGAAACTGAAGAGGTGTTCAGAAACCGAAGCGGTTATTGGAGATTGCTGCCGAAGCTTAGTCACCATCGTCGAAAGGTAGTTTTTCTCCCTTTCTTTTTATTCCCTGCATAAAAACACTAAAGCAAATTAGATCTAGACATTAAAACCTAAAAAATAGTAGCAAACCTAGATCTAAAAAAGTAATCTGAGATGCTTATCTTATCACCAGAGTGCTATTTTATGTTGGTCAGAGTGTGGTGGAGTCAAAAATGAGTGAGAGGTCTCAGTTTTGGGTAGGTAGGCCAGGAAATAGGAGAAGAAGGGTGGATTCGATCAAGTCCGGGTAGATTTAGGGTTTTAGGTTGAAAATCAAGGAAAAATAGGTGTTTTAGGGAGGCGGACAGTGGCCGAAAATTACCTCACGACGGTGACTGGTCGCCAGAGTTAAACCAGATGGCGGTCAGAGTTTAGGAGGGGTGAACGGAGAAGATAACTAGAGACGACGGTTGATGGTTGGCGTCGCCTCCGACGGCCGACGAATAGGCCAAAGCTTGGTGAAGGAGGTGGTCGTGGATCAAAGGGGTAAAAGAAGGAAGAACACAAGTTGTGTTCATGGGGAAAATTGAGTTTGATCGAGAGAAACAGGAAAAATAAAGAGTTATGATGTTTGTTTGGATTAAAACAGGAAAAGGGGGAAGAACATGAGATGAACTTGGTGAAAAATAGGGTTTTGATCGAGAATGTTCAAAGTTTTTGGGAATTTTGTGTTTGTGGTCGAGATAGTTTTGAGAGAAATGAGAGTGAAGAGAGAGAAGGTGAGAGTAAAAATGGTCGGGTTAACTCGGCTGAGGGGGTTATAAGGCTGAACCAAAATGGTGCCATTTTGGCACTGGTTGACCCAGGTTAACCCGCGCATTTATGCGATCCAGGAGTAGACCCGCGCCTTTCTTTTACCCTTCTTATATTTTGGGTAGCCAGCTTTGTTTTAATTTAATTGTTTAAATTATTATGTTTGCATGTTTTAATTAAAGCATGTAGTATATATGTTTGTAGATAATTTAATACACTTGGTTAAGTTAATCAACTAGAGCCTTAGTATTTTAGATTATTTAATTAAGATTAAATAATTGATTAGGGAGATAATTGTAGCAAATTAGTATATATTAAATGGGAAATTTTGGAGTGCTTATTTGGGTAGTATCTCAAATGTATTGAGATGTTATTCCAACAAGACTTAAATGGAACATTTAATATTTACTACCACTTAGAATTTGGTAAATGACTTAGATGATTAATTAGAGCCTCAATTAGACCTATTACTCTAAATAATTAGAAATGACAAATTGAATAGAAATGTTATTTGATTAATCGATTTCAATATAAATAGTGCCCAATTCGTTGGGTGTTATCTCATAGAAATCTTTTAAATCAATAATATTTAGTCTTAAATAATTAAATTGATTAGAGCCTTTTATGTTCGAACTTAAAATTAACAAGATCATAAATAATCATGCATTGAGAAACCTTTTATCCTGGAAATATATTTTGAATACGAATAAGGGTGTCCTAAAGCATTTGGGTGCTCTTAACCTCGTATTCGAATAAAATATATTTCTTTATAAAAAGATATCTCCATTTGGGATTTAAATCCAATTAATAATTAGCGATTAAATTAAATTCAAATTATTATTCGAAATGCCAAAATGCCACGTAAAATTGATAAGGTACCGATAACGGGCGTTTGTGGGGATGCTAATCCTTCTCCACTTGTAACCGACTCCCGAACCCTAATTGTTTTAAAGAATCTCTGGTTGTTTTTATGGTGTCCGGTCTACCAAAGTGACCGGTGGCGACTCCAAATTGGTTTTCAAGATTAAATAAAGAATTCAATACGAAAAACCCTGATTTTCAAGATTTAATAAATTAAAATGAATAAGAACCCTAATTTCAAAAAGAAATCAATCATCAGGCTATTTTTCTACACTTTTGTTTCAAAAATGGTCGCGACAGCTTGGCAACTCCGCTGGGGACCTTTTTTTTAAAAAAAATGAGTCATGCCTAATTAATTAATTTTACGTGGCATTTTAGCATTTTAGAGTAATAATTTGAATTTAATTTCTTCTATAATTATTGGTTAGATTTTTAGGAAGAATGGAGGTAGCTTTTATTGTGTGATATATATTTCATTCATACATAACCTTCTACTCGGGCTTTCACCCTTAAGTGGGAGCGAGACATTATCCTACGTTGAGTTATCCAGCTCCGTGATCGGATTTTTGTCTCTCTTCCAGTATACTAACCTTATGCACCGTGAGGTTTACGCCTCCGCTATAAGGGACCTATACCACCGAATCGATGTCTTACTATCGTAGTAGAATGTAATGACGGTTCAGGAACCTAGAGTCTAGAACACAACCCTCATTCTGTATATTAGAAACCCACCCCACTAGAGCCAATTAGGGACCTAGGACATGTGTTGCCAGTTTAAATACATTTCTCTGGTTATTTTCTATGCTCGATATAACCTGCTTTGCTGTTTGTTTTAATATTAAGCCTTTGTCTTTAATATTATTACGAGATACTGACACTTTCTCTGTTTTGTTTTGTTTGTTTTTTCTTTGGCATCGTTGCATTCATTAGGGGTATAGATCCAAGAGCTAGTCTGTTAGGAAGTGTTTGAATGGCAGAAGGGTCAAGTAGACAGGGAGAAGATATTGGCGTTGTATCGATATGGTCAGAAGAAACTCATCATTTAAAAGGGGATAGTATTCGGGCAGACCATGTGACACAAACAAAAGGAACTGCTAGAATCAATTTAGGACAGAACAAATGTTTGCCAGAGTTAAAAGTTATGTGGGAACAATGGGATGAAAATATGAAAAAGGAATTCCAATATGAATTTGGGGACATAGCAAAGTTGTTATATATCCAAGTAGATTGGGAGATGATACGGGCCATGGCACAACATTGGAATCTGGCATACAATTGTTTTACATTTGGAGATGTGGACATGAAACCCACTTTGGAGGAATATGAGGCTTTGTTGAATTGTCCAACGGTGCATAGAGATAAGATTTATACAAGACCTAATCACCCACTGGGCTTCAAGAAAATGTTGAAAGCAGTTATCGGTAAGGACGAAGCGTGGTTTGAAGGGAAGTTAAAAGGGAAAGGAAATGAAGAGGTTTTGGAAGATAATGAGCGCATTGATTGGAAGGTCATTCAAGGTATAATCTTAACTGGTGATGAGTCAGAGAAAAGGAAGAGAAAATTGTTTGCTTTGTGCATTTATGGGTTAGTGCTGTTTCCAAGGACTGTTGATTGCATAGATCTATCAGCATTAGGTCTGTTCGAGAAATTAGAAAGAAATGTTAATCTGGTGCCTGCGATCCTGATAGAAACGTACAAATCACTCACTGCTTGTAGAAAATCTAGGGAAGGAAGATTATGGAGTTGTGCACGATTGTTCGAAGTATGGTTCTGAGGTCATTGATGGACCACACCTTACAAAGTTCGAAGGTTTTTCAGTGATTATTCACCGTTAGAGGAACACATTACTTTGTGCGTTCCTGAAAAGAAGGCAGAAGATCAGTGGAATGAATTTTTCTTAAACTTGAAATAATCAAACGTGGTATGGAAAGCTCCTTGGCTAAATGTGAATAGCTATTGATATCGGTGTGGAAAGTTAGACTGGATTCCATTGACAAGGATTTGGGGTGGAACAACCTATTGCCCATTATTAGTATCTAGACAATTTGGATCGAGACAGTTCATCCCTGCAACTAAAGGAATGGATACTTTTGGGTATGCACATAAAACAAGTAATTATAAGTTGAAGGTAACCGATACTTCAAGGGCCTGGTTAACATCGAGAAGGGTGAAGCTTCAAGAAGGGACGAAAGTTATAAAAGGTTTTGCGGATTGGAAAGCCAAAAGAGTTAATGACAATCTCCCGAAGAAGGATTCAACAGGTAGTAGTTCAGCTAGCGAATACGCAAAGGATGCTCCTTCAACAATAGAGAAAATGAAGCAAGATCATGAGAAGGAAATGAGAGGATATGCAAAAAGGAATAGTGACCTGAAACACGAGCTTTCAATGGCAACATTAGAAGTAGATGTTCAACAAAATCAGAAAAAAGAACTTTTAGAGAAACAACAGAAAGTCGAGCAAGAATTAGCAAAATTGAAGAGAATTCATTCTGGATGGAAGAAAACAAAAAAAGAAGGTACAAGCAGGATAGTGCAGAATATGTCGGAACAATTAGAAGATATGACCAAGCAAAGAGATAGCTACAAAAGGATGTATGAGAAAAAGGCATGAGAGTCAAGAGAATCAAGCACAAAAGCTAAAAAGAGGCTCGAAGCGGAACAAGCTCAGAATGAGGAATTAAAGATTTAGGTATCACGACTAGAGCAATTGGTTATAAGGTATCATGAAGAAGATCAACCCAAGATGGACCAAGAGAATGAGGGACTATGAAAGAGGGTGACAGAGTTAGAAAATGAAGTACAAGGTTTGAAAGATCAGCTTGCAAGCTAAGAATGAACATTACAGCCGAAAAACAAGGTATGGAGAAACAAGTACAAGGCAGCTCAGCGCACAATTCAGAGTCAAAACAATAAACTGATCACTTTCCAGGAGCAGGTAAGGAATGTTGCCGAGTATGTGCAGATGTGTCAAGAGATGCTACGGCCCTGCTACAACATCCCAATGTTGGTTTGGAGCTTGAGGAGAGGCTTGTTCACCTGCTACACGAGATAGTCAACTTAGGAGCGAGAGCTGAGAGATTTGTGTAGATAAAATTAACTATTTCTTGTATTGAACTTTTCTAGCCGATGAACATTATTTTGCTCAAACTCAGAGAGAGATTGTCAATCAATTGACTATTCTGTTGGGGCCGAAAGAGTCAGGAAAAGCTAAAGTACATGAGGGTACTTCCAATGAAATGAATGACCACCAGGTGCATATTGGAGCAAATTTTGGAAGTAATGAAGAGGTCCATGATTTGAACACTTTGAACGAGATAGAGAAAATTCGTGCTGAGATTGAGAAAAAGTATGAGGAGCGCTACAAAGCTTTAGAAGATCGGTTGCTGGAAATGCAGAAAGTGAATGAGACAGGGCCTGGTGCAGTTGAAATAAGCTTAGTGGCTGATCTGATTCTTCCTCTAAAGTTTAAAGTTCCAGATTTTGAAAAATATGATGAGACCACTTACCGAAGGGCCCACCTTATGATGTACTGTTGAAAGATGGCCGCACATTTAAAAGATGAAAAGTTGTTGATTCATTGCTTCCAAGACAGCTTGACTGGTTTAGTAGTGCGATGGTATACACAGTTGAGTCGCACAAACATTCGGTTATGGAAAGATCTCTCAGGAGCTTTCGTAGAACATTACAAGCATGTGAAGGAAATGGTTCCCAGCCGTGTCATGCTGCAAGGCATGAAGCAGAGGAGTAATGAGATACTCCGACAGTATGCTCAGAGATAGAGGGACATTGCGGCCCAAGTGCAGCCCCTGTTGATGGAGAATAAGGTTGCACATATGTTTGTGCATGATTTGAAAGGTTCACTTTTCGAGAGATTGATCAGTAATGCTATGCAAAATTTTGCTGACATAGTAATGACTGAGGAATTGATCGAAGCGACGATTAAAAGTGGAAGGATTGAGAGCGGAGAGAGTTCTCGTAAGAATTACAAGAGAAAGGATGGTGAGGTGAACAATACAAGTGCATATGAGGCTCCCAAGAATGTGACTATCACTTCACTTGGTATGATGTCAAGAAATTTACAGGGTTCAAACAAGAAAGATTCTCGTGGTCCAAAAAATGACAGAATGAATTTTGCACCAATACCAATGTCATTTGTTGAACTGTATCCACAATTGTATGAAGCGGATCTGGTGAGGCCATACTATTTGACTCCTCTACAGCCTCCTTACCCACAGTGGTACAAACTGGATGCTCATTATTAATTCCATGTTGGAATATCGGGGCATGCGATCCAGACTTGTACGATATTCAAAAAGGTGGTTCAAAATCTAATCAACAACGGGATTTTAAAGTTTGATGAGCCCAGTATTGCAGTGAATCCTTTGCCGAGTCATGGAGGGCGGGGAGTGAATGCCATAGAGGAAGATGATGAAGCAAACCGATTGAAGACTGATGTGTCAAAAATCAGATCTCCTTTGAAATGGGTATTTGAACAGTTGTATAATGCCGAGATGATTGAAATAGGCATGAAAGTAGAGAAAGAAATACAATTTGATGTGTATTGGGAGTATCATTAAGAATGCGACCATGAGATTCAACATTGCTCAGAGTTCTGAGATCTGATACAAAAGATGATGGACAATAAAGAAATTGAGTTCTTTGCAAAGACAAGAGAGAGAAAAGAGGTGGATGTTTGTACTTCTAAGCCATCAGGTATTAAATATGGGATACACAAGCCCCTAGTAGTTTCTATTAGGCCTAAGGTTAGAGGCCCTCCAGATTTAAAATCAGTGATGACCCCCAAGATTGTGATTTCATCCCTTACACCATTTGCTTACAAGAGTACTCACAAAGTACCATAGAATTATACGACCAACGTGACTATACCTGAAGAGGGTAAATTACAGGAGGAAGTTAAACCATCAAAAGAAACAAAGATGATGTCAAAAGAGAAGAATGATGAACAGCCTGGTTCAGAATCAGTGAATGAAGTGAGACACTTTACCCGAAGTGGTAGATGCTATTCTCTAGAAGTTTCTAAAGAAGTAGAGAAAGTTAAAGGAAAAGCTATGTCTGTACCAGAGAAAATCTTTGAGGAAGAACCTGCACCTAAGATAAATGAGCCGGTAACAGAAGAACGGGCTCAAGAATTCCTGAAGTTTTTAAAACACAGCGAGTATAGTATAGTCGAGCAGTTAAAGAAGCAAAAGACGAGGGTTTCTATCTTGGAATTGCTGCTAAGTTCTGAAGGGCATCACAATGCCTTAATGAATGTGCTCAATCAGACATTCGTGCCAAATGACATATCCATGAATAAGTTGGATAGGATAGTGAATCATATTACTGCCGACAATTATATTACATTCACTAATGATGAAATCCCTGAGGGAGGGATGGGATATGTGAAGGCCTTTAACATCACTACACACTGCAAAGGTTATGTATTGTCGGGAGTTCTGATAGACAACAGTTCAGCTTTAAATGTTTTGCTGATGGTAACTCTACAAAGGTTACCAATCGATGATTTACACATGAAAGTGTACAAGAACACCGTGAGGGCCTTCGATGGAACTACTCGTGAGGTACTTGGAAAGATTGAGGTGCCACTATTAATCGGACCGGCGGTTCACAATGTAGACTTCATGGTGATGGACATAAAACCCACATATAAGTACCTGTTGGGTAGGCCTTGGATCCACTCAGCTGGAGCGGAACCATCATCCTTGCATCAAAAGTTAAAGTTCGTACTTGAAGGTAAACTAGTCAGCGTTAGAGCAGAAGAAAACATCATTGCTTTGGTAACTACTGATGCTCCATATATCGAAGCTAATGAGAATGCTCACGAATGTTCTTTTAGAGCTTTGGAGTTTGTCAATGCCACTTTTGTTGCTAAAGGTAAACCATTCCCTCGACCAAGATTATCGAATTGCACCAAGATGACCGTTTGTGAAACACTCGGAAGAGGTGCAAGAACATGAAAAGGACTAGGAAAACATATTCAGGGGTGCTTACGTCCAAAACCTATTGTTATGAAAAAAGACTGCTTCAGACAGGATTCAAACCAGTACCCAGGAGAGATTGAAGGATTTGAAAAGGAGGGGAGAACAAATGAGAGCCCGCCTCTTGGGAACAGAAGTCTCCTCCAAAACCGTGGCTTTATTTGATCTGACCAATATCTTTAAGTCCCGAAGATTTGAAAATGTTGAAGAGCAACTCATGGAGGTTAACTTGGAGACTACAAGAATGCATGAAGAGGAAATCTTTGGCAATGACCTAGAAAGCCTTCTTGTTAGAGGAATTTTTGAGGGGATCAACCAGTAAATTTTTGGAGAAAATTCGTCTATGTCTTCCTGGCGAGGAACTTGGCAACTGGGTAGCTGATGAGCTTGCTTTTGTGTCTAATAAAGCAAAGTAAATTCCATGAACTACTCTATAACTTTGCCCACAGGCATAGGGTGTTATTTGTAAAGGGCCATAATATCAGTTCATTTTAATAAAGATGCTTTCATGCATGTTTCTTGTTTTTTCGCATCCTTTCCAAATATATATATTATTATTATTCTTTGCATGTTTTCAACTATTGATTGCATGAATGATCCTGAACCTAATCCTGGAGTAGATCCTAAATGGCCAGTGTGTCTAATGAAAGTCAACGAGGTTGAAGATTAAACAGAATGTGAAATCCCTGAAGAATTACTAAGGTTTGTGGAAAAAGAGGACAAGCAGATCCTACCCCATAAAGAGGAATTAAAAATTCTCAACTTGGGAACGGATGAAATCAGGAGAGAGGTGAAAATATGGACTACTTTCTTGCCAAAAGCTAGACAAGGGCTGATTGATTTGTTGCGAAAGTTTAAAGATGTCTTCGCCTGGTCATATCAAGACATGCCAAGATTAAACACTAACATAGTGGTACATAGATTGCCTATAAGGCCAAAGTGTAAGCCAGTCCAACAAAAGCTCAGAAGACTGAGGCCGGAAATGGTACTAAAGATAAAAGAAGAAGTACAAAATCAGATTGATGCTAGTTTTCTTGGAGTATCCCGATATTCGGAATAGGTGGCCAACATAGTCCCCGTACCGAAAAAAGATGAGAGAGTATGCATGTGCGTAGATTACAGAGATTTAAATAGGGCCAACCTGAAGGACAATTTTCCCTTGCCCTACATAGACATCCTGGTGGATAATACGTCAGGACATTCATGGTTCTCCTTTATGGATGGATTTTCGGGGTATAACCAGATAAAGATAAACCCAGAAGACATGGTTAAGACGAAATTCATAACTTTATGGGGTACATATTATTACAAAGTGATGCCTTTTGGACTAAAGAATGACGGGGCAACTTATCAGCGAGCAATGGTGACCCTATTCCATGACATGATGCACAAAGAGATTGAAGTGTACGTGGACGATATGATTGCTAAATCTCAGACTGAGGAAGAGCATATCTAGAATTTGAGGAAGCAATTTTTGAGGTTGAGGAAGTACCGGTTGAAACTCAATCCCAATAAGTGCACTTATGTAGTAACATCAGGGAAACTCCTAGGATTTGTCGTCAGCAGAAAAGGAATTGAAATAGATCCAGATAAGGTAAAGGTGATTCAGAATTTGTCGCCACCTAGTTCACAAAAAAAGGTTCAAGGATTCCTTGGGAGGTTGAATTATATTTCTCGGTTCATCTCTCAGTTGACCGATAAATGTGATCTAATCTTCATATTGCTTAAAAAGAATAATCCGGGTGAATGGAATAAAGAATGCCAAGAAACATTTGACAAGATTAAGAAATACTTGACGAATGCTCCAATATTAGTTGTGCCGGTTCCAGATAGAACACTCATCCTCTACCTAACAATTTATAAAAATTTGATGGGATGTGTGTTGGGGCAGCATGATGACGCGGGGAAGAAAGAAAGAGCCATCTATTATTTGAGTAAAAGTTTATAGAGTGTGAAGTACAATACCCACCTATTCAAAAGTTATGTTGAGCTCTGGTTTGGGTAACTCACAGGATCAGACAATACATGCTATACCACACTACTTGGTTAATTTCTCGCCTTGATCCATTGAAGTTCATAATGGAAGTGCCAGCATTGACTGGGAGATTGGCTCGTTAGCAAATGCTATTGTCAGAATTTGACATTGTGTATGTAAGCCAAAAGGCAGTAAAAGGAAGTGCTATAGTGGATTTCTTGGCAAGTCGCGTTTTAGAGGATTATGAGCCCTTAAACTTGGAGACTAGAAGAATGCATGAGGAGGAAATCTTTGGCAATGACCTAGAAGGCCTTCTTGTTAGAGGAATTTTTGAGGGGATCAACCCGGGAAATTTTTGGAGAAAATTCGTCTATGTCTTCCTGGCGAGGAACTTGGCAACTGGGTAGCTGAGGAACTTGCTTTTGTGTCTAATAAAGCAAAGTAAATTCCATGAACTACTCTATACCTTTGCCCACAGGCATAAGGTGTTATTTGTAAAGGGCCATAATATTAGTTCATTTTAATAAAGATGATTTCATGCATGTTTCTTATTTTTTTCGCATCCTTTCCAAATATATATACTATTATTATTCTTTGCACGTTTTCAACTATTGATTGAATGAGTGATCCTGAACCTAATCCTGGAGTAGATCCTGAATGGCCAGTGTGTCTAATGAAAGTCAACGAGGTTGAAGATTAAACAGAATGTGAAATCCCTGAAGAATTACTAAGGTTTGTGGAAAAAGAAGACAAGCAGATCCTACCCCATAAAGAGGAATTAAAAATTCTCAACTTGGGAATGGATGAAATCAGGAGAGAGGTGAAAATATGGACTACTTTCTTGCCAAAAGCTAGACAAGGGCTGATTGATTTGTTGCGAAAGTTTAAAGATGTCTTCGCCTGGTCATATCAAGACATGTCAGGATTAAACACTAACATAGTGTTACATAAATTGCCTATAAGGACAAAGTGTAAGCCAGTACAACAAAAGCTCAGAAGACTGAGGCCGGAAATGGTACTAAAGATAAAAGAAGAAGTACAAAATCATATTGATGCTAGTTTTCTTGGAGTATCCCGATATTCGGAATAGGTGGCCAACATAGTCCCCATACCAAAGAAAGATGAGAGAGTATGCATGTGCGTAGATTATAGAGATTTAAATAGGGCCAACCCGAAGGACAATTTTCCCTTGCCCTACATAGACATCCTGGTGGATAATACGTCGGGACATTCATGGATCTCCTTTATGGATGGATTTTCGGGGTATAACCAGATAAAGATAAACCTAGAAGACATGGTTAAGACGGCATTCATAACTTTATGGGGTACATATTATTACAAAGTGATGCCTTTTGGACTAAAGAATGACGGGGCAACTTATCAGCGAGCAATGGTGACCCTATTCCATGACATGATGCACAAAGAGATTGAAGTGTACGTGGACGATATGATTGCTAAATCTCAGACTGAGGAAGAGCATATCCAGAATTTGAGGAAGCTATTTTTGAGGTTGAGGAAGTACCGGTTGAAACTCAATCCCAATAAATGCACTTTTGTAGTAACATCAGGGAAACTCCTAGGATTTGTCGTCAGCAGAAAAGGAATTGAAATAGATCCAGATAAGGTAAAGGTGATTCAGAATTTGTCGCCACCTAGTTCACAAAAAGAGGTTCAAGGATTCATTGGGAGGTTGAATTATGTTTCTCGGTTCATCTCTCAGTTGACCGATAAATGTGATCTAATCTTCATATTGCTTAAAAAGAATAATCCGGGTGAATGGAATGAAGAATGCCAAGAAATTTTTGACAAGATTAAGAAATACTTGACGAATGCTCCAATATTAGTTGCGCCGGTTCTAGATAGAACACCCATCCTATACCTAACAATTTATAAAAATTCGATGGGATGTGTTTTGGGACATCATGATGACACGAGGAAGAAAGAAAGAGCCATCTATTATTTGAGTAAAAGTTTACAGAGTGTGAAGTACAATACCCACCTATTCAAAAGTTATGTTGTGCTCTGGTTTGGGTAACTCACAGGATCCGACAATACATGCTATACCACACTACTTGGTTAATTTCTCGCCTTGATCCATTGAAGTTCATAATGGAAGTGCCAACATTGACTGGGAGATTGGCTCGTTAGCAAATGCTATTGCCAGAATTTGACATTGTGTATGTAAGCCAAAAGGCAATAAAAGGAAGTGCTATAGCGGATTTCTTGGCAAGTCGCGTTTTAGAGGATTATGAGCCCTTAAACTTTGATTTCCCAGATAAAGACGTGATGAACATCTCCATAGAAGAAAACAGAATCCTAGAAAATAAAACTTGGAAACTATATTTCGATGGGGCTGTTAATGCCTTAGGACGAGGAATTGGGGCAGTGTTAATCTCTCCAAACAATGTGCATTATCCCTTCACGAGTAAATTAGAGTTCCTTTGCACCAATAACATGGCAGAATATGAGGCTTGTGTTATGAGGTTGCAAGCTGCTATTGAAAGAAAGATAGAAAGTTTAAAAGTATATGGAGATTCCGCATTGGTCATTTACCAGCTTCGCTGAGAGTGGGAAATAAAAGATGTCAAATTGATCGAGTATAAAAAATTAATCCTCGAAATGATAAAAAAGTTCAAAGAAATCACTTTTACATATGTCCCCAAGAAAGATAATCAGATGGTGGATGTTTTAGCTACACTAGCTTCGGTATTCCTGGACAATAGACCTGAGGATATGATGACAATTCAGATGCAGAGTTACAATACCTATGCTCACTGTTGTAGCATAGAGGAAGAGATATATGGAAATCCCTGGTATTTCGATATTTTGCAATTCATCAAACATCAAATTTATCCTAAGGAGGCGAATGATAATGATAAAAGAACTATTAGAATGATGGTCTCAGGATATGTGCTCGATAGAGAAATTTTATACAAAAGGGGCAAAGATCAGATTCTGCTAAGATGTGTTAATGCTAGTGAAGCTAGAAATATTCTGGCAGAGGTGCACGATGGAATATGTGGAACGCGCGCAAATGGATTTTCAATAGCTAGGAAGATTATGAGATACATTTACTATTGGTCAACCATGGAGGGAGATTGCATTGAATATGCCAAGAAATGTCATAAGTGTCAGATATATGCTGATGAGATCAATTCCCTGCAAATACCTCTTGATACGATGAATTCACCTTGATCTTTTGCTGTCTGAGGCATGAACGTTATTGGGTAGATTCACCCCAAGGCTTCTAATAGGCATCGTTTCATTCTTGTAGTTATCAATGACTTCACCAAATGGGTGGAAGCAGCTTTTTATGCCAATATCACAAGAACAACAGTTTGAAGTTTTTGAAGAAAGAGATCATTTGTCGATATGGATTACCAGAAAGAATCATTACCGATAATGCCACCAATTTCAACAATAAGGTAATAGCGGAAACGTTTGAGCAGTTCAGAATCATGCACCACAATTCTGTGACTTACCGCCCTAAGATGAATGGGACAGTAGAGGCAACAAATAAAAACATCAAGAAAATCATATTGAAGACAATAGAGACTTACAAAGATTGGCATGAGAAGCTTCTCTTTGCATTATTTGCATATTGAACCTCGATACGAACCTCAACTGGGGCAACTCCTTACTCATTGGTTTATGGAACAGAAGTAGTACTTCCCATCGAGGCTGAAATTCCATCTCTCTGAGTTTTATCAGAAGTAAAATTGGACGATACAAAATGGATACAGGCTCGATTTGATCATTTAAATTTGATTGAGGAAAAGAGGTTGAGGGCTATTTGCCACAGTTAAATGTATCATAAAAGAATGATACAGGCCTATGAGAAGAAAGTTTGGCCCAGAGAGTTCCAAGAGGGAGATCTTTTGTTGAAAAAGATCTTACAAATACACCGTGATGATCGTGGAAAATGGATGCCTAACTGGGAAGGACCTTATGGTGTTAAAAATGCCTTCTCTGGATGAGCATCGATTCTGACTGAAATGGATGGTAAAAAGTTACATAAACTAGTAAACTCTGATTCAGTCAAAAAAATAATATGTTTGAAGAATAGAAAAGAGGGAAAAAAAGAAAAAGAAAAGGAAAAGCGGAGTGAAAACCCAAAAAGGGCGCTTCGCAAAATGAAAATATCTATGATGAAAACCCAAAAGGGCACTGTAGATATTAAAAAAAGAAGAAGAAAAAAAAGAAAAATGGGGGGTCAAGATGAAAATCTACAAAGGGCGTCTTGAAACCAAGGGAGGATCCAGGTTGAAAACCCGTACAGGGCACCTCAGATGATTTGAGAATAGGCATCCATCGGTTAAAGCCTCTCGGACACCTAGTATTTCGGAAGGGATTTCACATTTGTAATAATCCAGAAAACGTTCGAAGTTTATTGGACAAGGGAAGAGCTCAATGTTATTTCTGGTTGTTAGGGTGGATGTATCCTTCATGCTATGAATGCCTGAAAATCCGACCTTGTTTCTTGATTTTGTTGTTTCAGTTTGTCATGACTTGTTTTCAAAAATTTTATTGTATTTTTACTAATAAGCTTCAATAAAATTCATGAATTCACTTCCGAGCTTTCTTTTTATTCTAAGCATCATAAAATGGTTGATACAATGAATAAAAGCAGATAATTCCTTGGTATTACTATGTTTTGAAAGGTTCAGGTGAAATTTAACACTATGGGTAATTGAAGAAGAGTGTATAAAGTAAAGACAGTGTTGGATCTCACATTGACATGAGCTCAAAGATAAGAAATAAAACTGAGGTTGGAACTCAAAGAGATTGTTACAGAAAAGTGTTGTGATAATCTTGGCAAAGATTCCCAAAATGACAAAGTCTGACACCCGAAGAACAATGATTTTTATCTCTGTGCTCATGATGGAGATGATTGGAACCACAAGGTCAACACATTATCATGATTAGAATTTGTTCATTCCCTATGAAACATACATCTGTTACCACCCTTGTTGATCGTGACCACTTGACAATACCTCAATTGGGATGGTTTATGAAGTTTGAAGATGATTTTATGGCATTGATAGTATCCATGTACGTGGAACCATTATTGGCAGATCTACAGCTTTTGATTGTCAAGACATTGATGCGATCTTTGAAAAAAAAAGAAATAAAAAAGAAAAGAAAGAAAAGAGAAAAAGGAGAAAGAAAAAGAAAAAAACCAAAGTGATAACCCGGAAGGCGCTTTGAGAAAAGCAATCTAAAGTGAAAACTAGAAAGGGCGCTTTAGAGCAAAGGGCCAAAAACATAGAAATGAGATTCTAAAGGCTAATCTCGAATGTGAAGATGTGGTATGAAAGAAAATTAAACATGAAAGGAAGCACCGAAACGAATCCTCGGGGAGTAGAAGCTGATTGGTTAATTCTAATGAGACGCGGTTCATGCATCATATAGGAAAATATGACCATGATAATCTTCAAGCATTTTAGTTTGTTTTGAAAGGAAAATGAAAAGGAATTCCTAATGTGGAGAGTACGTCCAGCAAAGAAAGAGCTCCTAATGTGAAGAGTTCGCCCAGCAAAGAGAGAACTCCTAACGTGAAGAGTTTGCCCAGCAAAGAAAGAATTCCTAATGAGAATAGTTCGTCCCCGGGAAAGAGAGAACTCCTAATGTTAAGAGTTCGACCAATGAAGATAGAGTTCCCAATGAGAAGAGTTTGCTCCAAGGTTCCTAATAAGAAGAGCTTATCCTTTTGAAGAATGAGGAAGTCCACAATAAGAATAGCTTTCTTATTCAGTGTCTTTAAAGAGAGACAGGTTAGCAAAGAAGAGGATTGAAGCATTTCATAATCAGAAAAAACAACTTCAGGCTTCGGTGGTCAGATAATTCAAACAAAATTCATGTCTTTTTAGTCTTTGCCCTATTCTTATTCCACAGCAATGAGCAAAGAGGGGCAAATGTAAAACCCTAATTTTGTCTGGGTATAAATATAATTCGCTATAAGTATAGCCAAAAATAAATAAGCAAATAAAAATAAACGAATATAATAAATAAAGTAAGTCAGCCCATAAATAAATGTTCATATACAAAAAGTCCATTATATAGTATAAACGCACTTATAATACATCAAATCCCCTTTTACATTCAAAAACCAAAATACAAGTCCTAGAGCCCATTTCTTTTGCAAAACTAATCAAACAAACACAAAAAGCCCAGTGTGCTTCTTGAGCATGCCAAGATTTGTGTCCAAATGGACACGTGGCAGCCTCTCATTTGCTTATTCACCCTTCACAATGATTAAGGGCCCCCAATGACATCATCCCTCATCAACTATAAATAGCCACCTAGAGTGAGAAAAAGGCAATGATTAAGCAATTAATATGCAATAATTGCCATAATTGAAAGGAGATAGAAAAAAGAGGTGAAGAGGTTACCAGAAACTGAAGAGGTGTTCAGAAGCTGAAATGGTTGCCAGAGTTGCTGCTGGAGCTCAGTCACCACCGTCGGAAGGTAGTTTTTCTCCCTTTCTTTTCATTCATTGCATAAAAACACTAAAGCAAATTAGATCTAGACATTAAAACCTAAAAAATAGTAGCAAACCTAGCTCTAAAAAAGTAATCTGAGATGCTTATCTTATCATCAGAGTGCAGTTTTATGTTGGCTGGAGTGTGGTACAGTAAAAAAATAAGTGAGAGGTCTCGGTTTTGGGTATGTAGGCCAGGAAATGGGAGAAGAAGGGTGGATTCGATAGAATTTGGGTAGATTTATGGTTTTAGGTTGAAAAATAGGGAAAATAGGCGTTTTAGGGCAGCAGACGGTGCCCGAAAATAGCCTCGCGGTGGTGACCGGTCGCGAGAGTTGAACCAGATGGCGGTCAGAGTTTAAGGGGGTAAACGGGGAAGATAACTGGAGATAATGGCCGATGGTCGACGTCGCCTCTAGTGGCCGACAAACAGGCTGAGCTTGGTGAAGGAGGTGGTCGTGGATCAAAGGGGTAAAAGAAGGAAGAATACAAGTTGTGTTCATGGGGAAAATTGAGTTTGATCGAGAGAAATAGGGAAAAAAAGAGTTTTGATGTTTGTTTGGATTAAAACGGGAAAATGGGGAAGAACACGAGATGAACTTGGTGAAAAATAGGGTTTTGATCGAGAATGTTCAAAGTTTCTTGGAATTTTGTGTTTGTGGTCGAGAGTGTTTTGAGAGAAATGAGATTGAAGAGAGAGAAGGTGAGAGTGAAAATGGTCGGGTCAACTTGGCTGAGGGGGTTATAAGGCTGAGCCAAAACGATGCTGTTTTGGCACCGGGTTAACCCGTGCATTTATCCAATCCGGGAGTAGATTCGTGCCTTTATTTTACCTTTCTTATATTTTGGGAAGCCAGCTTTCAATTGTTTTAATTTGGTCCTAATTTTGTTATAATTTGGCATTCAAATTTTAATAAAAGCTCAATTTAGTCCCCTTTTCAGCTTTGTTTTAATTTAATTGTTTAAATTATTATGTTTTCATGTTTTAATTAAAACATGTAGTATATATGTTTGTAGATAACTTAATACACTTAGTTTAGTTAATCAACTAGAGCCTTAGTATTTTAGATTTTTAATTAAGATTAAATAATTGATTAGGGATATAATTGTAGTAAATTAGTATATATTAAATGGGAAATTTTGGAATACTTATTTGGGTAGTATCTCAAATGTATAGAGATGTTATTCCAACAAGACTCTTAAATGGAACATTTAATATTTACTACCACTTAGAATTTGGTAAATGACTTAGATGATTACTTAGAGCCTCAATTAGACCTATTACTCTAAATAATTAGAAATGACAATTTGAATAGAAATGTTATTTGATTAATCGATTTCAATATGAATAATGCCCAATTCGTTGGGTGTTATCTCATAGAAATCTTTTAAATCAATAATATTTAGTCTTAAATAATTAAATTGATTAGAGCCTTTTACGTTCGAACTTAGAATTAATAAGATCATAAATAATCATGAATTGAGAAACCTTTTATCTAGGAAATATATTTTGAATACGAATAAGGGTGTCCTAAAGCATTTGGGCGTTCTTAACCTCATATTCGAATAAAATATATTTCCTTATAAAAGGATATCTCTATTTGGGATTTAAATCCAATTAATAATTAGCGATTAAATTAAATTCAAATTATTATTCGAAATGCCACGTAAAATTGATAAGGTATCGATAACGGGCGTTTGTGGGGATGCTAATCCTTCCCCACACGTAACCGACTCCTGAACCCTAATTGTTTTAAAGAATCTCTGGTTGTTTTTATGGTGTCGGGTCTACCAAAGTGACCGGTGGCAACTCCAAATTGATTTTCAAAATTAAATAAAGAATTCAATACGAAACCCCTGATTTTCAAGATTTAATAAATTAAAATGAATAAGGACCCTAATTTCAAAAAGAAATCAATCGTTAGGCTATTTTTCCACACTTTTGTTTCAAAAATGGTCGCGACAGTGGTGAATGAACTCAAAGCTTCTTTGAACAAAGTTGGTACTACTACTTTTAAAAAGGGTCAATCTTCTAAAACCAACTATGTGAAAAGAAACTTTGTGAACCACAAACAAAGAAGCTCTCAAAGGTACCCTAAAGGTAAAAAAGTTAGAAGTGTATGGGTACCTAAGGAACTTGTAGCTTCTAATAACATTCATGCAATTGCATCTTGTATTCCTAAGGGAACCAAGTATTTGGGAGCTAATTCACATGGACCCAAAATGATTTGGGTACCAAAAACCAATATTTAATTCTTTGTTTGTAGGGGGAGCATTGCTACAAGGCCAAAGCTTCAAGTCAAAACTCATGGTACCTTGATAGTGGATGCTCAAGACATATGACCGGAGACAAGAGTAGATTCATGGAGCTAAAGCCAAGGAGTGGTGGACTGGTGACATTTGGTGACAACTCCAAAGGCCACATTGAGGGTGTTGGTTCCATTGGTAATCTCTATTCTATACTCATTGAAGATGTTTTATATGTCAATGGTCTAAAACATAACTTGTAGTGCATTAGTCAACTATGTGATAAGGGTTTTAATGTTCTTTTTGATGTTAATGGTTGCAAAATTTTGGATATTAAAACAAATAAGATAATGCTCATTGGCCATCATATAGGTAACATTTGCATAGTGCATTTAGATGACATTCATACATCCCAAGCATGTTTGGTTGCTAAAGATGAAAATGATGTATGGTAATGGCATAGGAAACTAGGGCATGTTAGCATAAGTGTTTTAGAGAGATTAGTTTCCCAAAATCTAGTAAGAGGTTTACCTAAGCTAAAATTTTCTTTAGATAAAATTTGTGATGCTTGTGCTAAGGGTAAACAAAAATGTCTCTTTTAAATTCATTAATGATGTTTCAACTAGTAGGGTATTACAATTAATCCATATGGATCTTTTTTGGGCCAATTAGAACTACTAGCTTGGGTGGAACATCATATGCATATGTCTTAATAGATGACTTCTCTAGATACACTTGGGTTCTCTTTTTAAGTACTAAAGATGAGGCTTTAGAAAAATTTATCACGTTTTCAAAAATCACTCAAAATGATATTGGTCAAAACATTTCACATATTAGAAATGACCATGGAACGGAATTTCAAAATCTTGGTTTTGAGGATTTTTGTAACTCTAATGGTATTAGCCATAATTTTTCCGCACCTCACACTCCTCAACAAAATGGGGTAGTTGAGAGGAAAAACTGTACTTTAGAAAAAATGGGTAGAACCATGCTTTGTGAAAAACAATTTACTTAAGTATTTTTGGGCGGAAGCCACAAACACCGCTTGTTACATTATTAACCGAGTAATGATTAGGCCAATTTTAAAGAAAACTCTTTATGATATTTTAAAACCAAAAAAGCCTAACATTAGCTATTTTCATCCTTTTGGATGCAAGTGTTTTGTTTTAAATAATGGAAAAGATCATTTAGGTAAATTTGATGCAAAAAGTAATGAAGCTATTTTTTTAGGTTACTCTTTAAATTCTAAAGCCTATCGAGTTTTTAACAAAGGAACCTTAGTTGTAGAAAAGTCTATACATGTGCTTTTCAATGATAACCTCCTTCCGAAGAAGGATTCTTGTGATGATGATGATGTAGGGATCATTAAATCTAATGATTGTAGACAATCATCAAAAGTGGATGAGGTTCTGACCAAAGAAGAAGAAGCATAAGTTCCTCTCATAGAAGCCTTGAAGGACATGAATCTTGAGGAAAAGGAAGTGAGCTACCCAAGGGAACTCAACTATGTCAAAGGTGGTGAAATCTTAGGTGATCCATCCAAGGGGGTAACTACTAGATCCTCTCTTAGATTAATGAATAATGTTGCATTCATTTCATGCATTGAACATAAAAATATCAAATAAGCATTAAAAGATAATTTTTGGATATTAGCCATGCAAGAAGAACTTAATCAATTCGAGAGGAGTAAAGTATGGACATTAGTTGATAAGCTTAGTAATAAATCTACTATAGGAACTAAATGAGTTTTTAGAAACAAGCTAGATGAAAGTGGTAACATAGTGAGAAACAAGGCTAGACTTGTTGCTCAAGATTACACTCAAGAAGAGGGATTTGATTTTGATGAAACATATGCACACGTAGCTAGAATGGAAGCTATTAGGATGCTTCTTGCATTTGCATGTTATCATGAATTCAAGCTTTTTCAAATGGATGTAAAAAGTGCATTTTTAAATGGTTTTATTAATGAAGAAGTGTATGTTGAACAACCACCCGGTTTTGAAGATCCAAATATTCCAAATCATGTTTTTAAATTAACTAAAGCTTTATATGGTTTGAAGCAAGCTCCTAGAGCTTGGTATGAAAGGCTTTCAAACTTTTTGATTGAAAAAAGTTTTGAAAAAGGCAAGGTGGACACTACACTTTTCATTAAAAGAAATGACAATTATATCTTAGCAGTACAAATTTATGTTGATGATATAATTTTTGGTTCTACTAATGAGTTGTATTGTGAAGAGTTTGCTAAGCTAATGCAAGGTGAGTTTGAGATGAGCATAATGAGGGAGCTCTCATTCTTTTTGGGACTCTAAATCAAGCAAAGGAAGGATGGCATCTTCTTCAATTAAGCTAAGTACATCAAAGATATGCTCAAGAAGTTTGGCTTGGAGAATGTGAAGCTTCAAGCCACACCAATGAGCTCATTTATAAAGATTGACAAAGATGAAGGAGGTAAGTGTGTTGATTCTAAAATTTATCATTCTATGATTGGTTCTTTGCTTTAATTTACCACAAGTAGACCCGACATTATGTTTAGTGTTTGCTTGTGTGCTAGGTTCCAAGCTAGTCCTGGAGAATTACACCTTATAGTCATTAAGAGAATCTTTAGATACCTTAGAGACACACCATGTTTAGGTCTTTGGTATCCTATAGACTCATCCTTTGACCTTCATGCTTATTCTAATGTGAATTATGGGGGTTGTAAGATAGATAAAAAAGTACCTCCGACACTTGCCAATTCCTAAGTAGTATGCTCATATCATGGTTCTATAAGAAACAAAATAGTGTAGCTTTATCTACCACCGAAGCAGAATATATATCGGCCAGAAGTTGTTATGCTCAAGTCCTTTGGATGAAGCAACAACTTCTAGACTATGGAATTGATGTAGCCATACCCCTTAAGTGTGACAACACTAGTGACATATGTCTCACTAAGAATACCATCCAACATTCTAGAACCAAACATATAGAGATAAGACATCATTTCATTAGGGATCATGTCTTAAAGAATGATGTTGTTCTAGAATATGTTGATACCTCAAACCAACTAGCAGACATATTTACCAAACCATTAGACAAAGAGCGTTTTTGGACTCTTAGGAGAGAGTTAGGTCTAACTAGCCTATCTTGACCTTTTAGAGCCCTTTAGTGCCAAAATTTTTCTTGAATTTGAATGATGATCATGCTTTTGTGATTTTTCTTCTTGATGCATCTATTCTTCTTGCTAGGGGAGTATATATCTATCTTAGCCTATTCATGTTGTTCATACATCATATACATGCATTTCAGTTTGAATAAAACCGAACTTTTGAGCAACTTATGGCCCAAAATGCATTTTCTAGGTTATTCGTATCGAAATGGATGAAGGTGTTTCGATACACCATTTTTGACTCAACCTAGATTGCATTCCTCAACACAAGTGTATCGATACGGGTCCAATCGTATCAATACGGGTTCAAGAATAGGTCTCGATATAGGTGAGTCCGTATCAAAACAATGCATGTGTTTTAACATACCTATATCAATACGCCACGTGGGTTTCGGCCATCAAAACCCTAATATTTTTCTTATAAATGCCCATCAAAACCCTTATTTTTTCATCAAATCTTTTAAGGGTTTTTGTTCTTTAAAACAAGTTTAAGCTCTCTCTCATCAAATTGGTGCGTGTTCATCTTTCATTCATTCAATTCCATAACTCAAGGTATATTTTCCTTTTCTTTTCTTTTTCAATTTTGTTTATTTTTACATACTGATTTTAGTTAGATTTTTTCTAAAGTATACATATAGTATGGGTTTTGAAGTTTTTGCAATAATTCTTTAAAATCCGAATTTTTTTATTCGAATATAAAAATTATACCGTATATTATTATAATCTGTTTTTCGAAATTTATTTTACCAAAATTTCTTTTTATATTTTTTATGGTTTTAAACTATATTGTATATTTTTTTAACAAAAACCTTGAGCATTAATTATTTATTGGATCGAATATGATGATTTATGCATACACTGTTTTTGTGCCTAAATTGTTTTTCAGATTATCTATGGCACCAAGAAAAAGAGCTAGAACAAGCGAGGTTGGTGAGTCTTCAACCGAAGACAATTCGGCACATCTCAACCTTAGTGTCATTTATCAAAAGAGTTTTCAACCCCGACGGCTTTAAATACCTTCAAGCAATACCAAGACTACAAAATCTTCCGCGAAAGAGTAACATCTCTTCCTTTTTTAGACTTTGAACGTTTCAAGTTCAAATATCTTCATCTTTTGAGACGTTAGAACTTTATTCAATTTTTGACTATCCCTGGGTTTTTGAACCGTAATCTTGTTTTGATTTTCTTTGCTAATACCCGGTGCATCCCCAATCAAGACCGTTTTAAGGTCATTGCTATTGAGTCATTCTTAATGGGGAAGAAATTTCGTATTGATGTTCAAACTCTAGTCAATGTTTTTAGGTTCGAAGATGAGGGAATAGCCGATGAGGACTCCATGGGACATATTCTTGGCATCTCTGTCACAATTCTTGATGCTCATGATCGCTTCTTGCATCTCATGATCACTTGGTGGTTTCGGCCATCCGGTTGTAAGTTTTCCACTATTTGACAAGTGGACGACTTTTGGATAAGATGTTTTCATGAAGAGAAGTAGCCCAATCTTGCTCAAATAATGTTCACGGAGCTAGTTTACCTCATCCAACATCGACATACCTCTTAGTTTCATCCTTCAATTATGGGACAACTTTGAGTTACTTGTTTACTCAATTCGAAATCGATTACTCACAAGACTTTCTCGAGCCTCTTACCGATCCCATTGATGAGCGCACTCTTGTTCGTGCAAAGTTTCATTATTTCAGTGGTGAGTGGCTACGTCTCACCGAGCTTCCACATGATGCAATCCCTGAAGAACCGAAAGCTCCACCGGCTATGGATGCTCTCATGGCTTATCTCAATGAGCAATTCACTTCATTGAAGACAACCATGAATGAAGGGTTTGCGGCCATTGATACTCGATTTACTTCCTTGGAGGATCGAGTTCAAGCCATTGAAAGCCAACAAGGTTCGATGGACATATCTCTTATAGCTTTCCATGGAGAACGGAGACAAACTTAGGCTACTCAAACCCATGATGAAGATGAAGATCAAGAGGACGAGGATGATGAGGATGCTCCATAGACATACATTGCATTGCATATCATATTAGGCTTTTTATTTTTATGCACCTATGTTATTTACTCTATGAACCTATGCTTTGATTTTAGTTTGTTTTTAAGTTTTAAGTTGGATTTGGATTATGTTGCTTTGAACTTTCAATGATAAGTATGTTGCTTTGAATTATGCTTCATTGTTATATTTCTTATTTCTATCCTTTAATATCATTGATTTTGATCTAACAAAAATGGGGAGAAGAAAGAGCTTAAATTTTCAAAAACGTTTTTAAAACCTATCTTAAAGTAAGAGGGAGTTTTTCACAAGGACTTAAAAATTCAACTTGGTTTTGTTATATCAAAAAGGGGGAGATTGTAAAACTAAATTTTGATTTTGATATAACAAATTGTTTAAGGACTTATTTGTAAAAGAAAATAAAATTTTAAGTATCTCAAAGACTCACAACTAACAAGGATTTTCAAGTACAAAATTATTCAAAGTCAAAAACTTAAACCTTATACATTTTTCTAAGTGTTTTTAAAGCTAAATTCATGTTTCACGCCTAGGCGTATCGATACGCCCTCAGGCATTTCGATACAGGCTTAAATTAAAAGGCCATTGTAAGAATCTGTTTTGATACGCCTTCATATGAGCTAAGGTTTCTACTCGGGCGTTTCGATACATTGCCATCCGTTTTGATACGACCTTCAAACTGGTTTAAGATTTAAGAACATTGTACTGATACGGCTACTGGCGTATCAATACGGTTGTTAAGATTTTTCATTTATGATTCGAACGTTGCCTTGTCAGTTATTGGGAACATGTGTTTTTGAAATTCAGTTAACCCGTATCGATACACCTTCAAAGCGTATCGATACAAGTTCAGACAGTAGCCCCAGTGAGCAAAATTGCATCAATACGGCATTGCCCGTATCGATACGCCCCTTTGTTTTTACACTGAGATTGTACCGATACGCTTCCTCGCGCATCGATACGCCCTTGCATAAATTGTACACAACAGCTCTTTTTATTTTGAGACAGGTATCGATACGTTGTTCGTGTACCGATACGAGTAGTTGCAGAAGTGCATTTATGGTGGGAAGTAGAGGACCCAACGGCTATATTGATGACTTCAACCACCCAAACGGCTAGAAATCAATGAGAAGGTATAAAAGCAAGTCTCCAAAGCCTCAACAACAACTATTGGACTTATTTGCAACATCCAAGCATATATCCAAACCCTTGAGCTTAAAGAGTTAAATTATTGTACTCCACTTGTTGTAATTTTTATTGTATACATTTCTTTCAAGTTTGGGGAGAGTTTGTTTGTAATTTGGGCAACAAATCAATCTTGTGAGAGATACTTTCAAATTTGTCATTCATTCTTTGTAAAGAGAGAGTCTCGGCTAATCTTTGGGTAGAAAGATTAACCGACTTGTAAAGGTTTCCTCCTAAGCCTAGAAAAGGGGAAGAATATCTAGTGGATATTGGTTCAAAATTCTTAGTGGGAGCTAAGGTAGTTGATGTAGAGCTTGTTCGAAGCTTGAACCACTATAAATCGCCTTGTCTTCAATTTTTATCTTTTAAATTTGCTCCTTCCAATTTCAAAAAGCTAATTCACCCCCCTCTTGGCCAATTACACATCGATTGATCCACTCAACAAAATGGTCATTAAATTAAGCAAAAATGATTTTTTGGTCACTTAAGTTATGCCCATACCTTGTTTAGCCAGATAGTGTGGTGCACAATTAGACTCCCTAAACGCGAATTGGACCTTCCATCTATTAGATAAACAAAATGAATTGCAGCTCTTAACTAATCCAATAAACGGTGCTGGTGCTGGTGCTGGGGTATTTATCCACTTCACTACCATTTGACTATCCGATTCGATACATAAAAGATGACTACTAGCCCATGCCGACACTGCAAACACCTTAAATGCGTCTAAAATCCCACATAATTCTGCGTAATTTAACGACTATTTTTATATTTTATCTTTGAAAATGACTTATCAATTTTACCTAAACAAAAAATACATTTTTAATATTTTAGAATTTTAAATAAAATAAATATCGAGCTTGAAATTTCTCATCCAAAAGATTATAGAGATGAAAGGGACGTGAATGTTGGTTATTAAATCACGTGGCGATCACGTGAGAAACATTGAAGGTTGAGCATTATGGTTCCGGTCAAGCTGGAAAAAATATATAAGCTCTAATTTCTCGGCAAAATTAGGGGATAATCCAATTGAAATCTAACGTTTAGAATATAAAGTGGGTTGTGAGAATTTTAGGAAACTACGATGTTTTTTTAAACAGGTTCAACTCAATCACATGATAAAAGGTCATCGCAGCTGCATGCATGGCTCGAGCTAGACCATGAGCCGATGGCAGGACGCCTCCTCCACATGGCGTTCTCTTCGTATGTGGCATGACAGCAAGCACGTGAATGGGCCCAAAAATGGAGGCAAAATTTTAAAATTTGCCTAAAATGTTCTGATTTTTTAGGACTTTGAAGTCTATATATGGTTTGAGAAAATATATTGAGAGAGTTTGTGGTGAAAATTTTATTGATTTTTTAGATATATCAAAGAGGTGAAATTTTTTTAAGTATATTTGGCTGTAGATGTTCTCAGTTTTCAGAATTAAGTAAGTAATTTATTTTTTAAAATTAATCTATTTTTTAATATAAGAGGGGTTTGTAGAATTTTTGTGTGATTGAAGATATATTATAATGATAATTATTTTTTATTGAAGGATTTAGAGAACATTTTCTGGGTTTCTCGTCTTATCATGTAAGTTTTTTGTATTTTTTGAAGATATATTCGAATAGGTGAACATTTTGAAGTTAATAATTTTTTTGGTTGTATATATTCGAATGATAATTATTTTGCAGATTTGTTTAAAAATGGCATCTTGAGGAATTTTTGTACCGTGATCATGAGAACATTTCGTCTCATATTTGTGAAGAGCAAGTAAGTAATTTAAGTTTATTATGTCATGTGTAACACGAAATGATTTATTATAATAAATTAATTGTAGGGTCATGAGCATTTCATCTTCCGTCGAGAAGTGAAGATCAATGAACCTTTCAAGCTCATAGTTTATTTGTTATAGATTGCCGAATTTTATAATGCTTCATTTCTTCGTGAATTTAAGATTGTCCCCAGGTTGATAATTGGATTGATTGAACAGTGGAGAGCGGAGACGCCATATTTCATTTTCCATTCGGCGAATACACGATAACTCTGGAAGATGTGGCTATACAGCTTGGTATCCTAATAAATGAGAATGCGTTGGTTGGAGCAAATACATATAATGTATTTGACTTTTGCAGTAAGTACCTCGAAAAAAACCTTTTCGGGAAGATGCGAAAGGTCTACGTCTAAGAATTTCATGGTTACATAGTGAATTCATTATAACAAGGGTAAAATTTTGATAAACAGGCTGCGTAAAACTAATTTTACACAAGCTTGTGTATTTACACTATAAAAACTCAAATCCTAAATTCTTAACCTAACCTTAAAAAACTAAACCCTAAACCCTAAAACTTATACCCTAAATTCTAAAAACTAACGTTAAATTCTAAACCCTACAACCTAAACCCCTAAACTAAAACCTTAACCCCTAAAACTAAAAGGCACGTGTAAACTAAAGTTTATACGGCATATGTATCAAAGTTTTTCCCTTATAACAAATACATCTTCTCGGCAAGAACTTATGAATGCAGCTCGAGCATATATATTGCAAATCACTGGTGGGATATTGATGCCAGATACATCTAGTAATCCGGTTCATACACAATATCTTTCGATGTTGGATGATTTTAGCACAATTTGTGAACATAGCTGGGGATCTGTAAGATTGGCATTCTTGTTTCATGAAATATGCATGGTGTCAAATATGATTGGTGAGAAGAAGATATCAAATATGGGTGGATGCCTAATCTTATTGCAATTGTTGGCGTGTTATATGCTTCCTTATCTAGCGCCTATTGTGGAAGCATCCATACTCATGCAATTTCCGCTTGTTGGAAGGTAATACTATGACTATAGTTGTTATAAATATTTTATTGATCTAATATTTATCTGCAATGAATTAAAAATATAAGTTCAATATCTTTACAGATGGAGACATAAGTTGAAGAATGCGAGGGTTGTGCACAACAATGTTAGAGATATAAGACTAAAGATCCAAATAATAAGAAAAAAAATCAGGTATCATAATATTTTTAGATTAACTTTTTGACTTTGTATATTTTAAAGTAATGTATGTGTATGTATATTAAATATTTGTGTTTTACAGTTTATTTGGCTGTCGTACAATAATCCAACAATCAAAGCTTGCATACCAGAAAGTGTGTTTGAATCTAAAACATTTTGGGGTGCAATTGTGCCTTTGATCTATTTTTCTACTGATGAATATCGTTGTGATGATAGAGTGATGCAACAGTTCAACTTTCATCTACATATTCCTAGAACTCCACCTGGTATTGAACATATTCATAGTGTTGATCGAGGTAGATTCGATGAGAATTGAGTTGTGAAGTAAGCCAATTTCTTTTCGTGGTGGGAAGAAAGATATATGCGGTAGGCAGATGATTTGAGTCCAATTGAAGCCAGTGATTTTGAATTTAATTCAGAGTATTATTCCTAGTATTCGAAAAATGGAAAACCATTCTTAGTATCTCTCGAAGCTACAAATAAATGGCTTGAAGATCTGCGGTGCTCAAAACGCGTACACTTGTCATTTGAGTTTGGTCAGAGCTCTCAAGAACCAATAGACGAACCAAACTTGGTTTGTTCTATGGGTTGGCATTTTTCGTGGTCTCCAGTGCAATATCCCCCAAGACCTATAAACAATGATCCTTGGGAAGAACCAATATAATATAGGTATCCACCATTTGGTAATGTTTGGGAACAAGCACCATTTGATGACAGCTCATCATTTCATCAAAAATTTTAATTTGATAATATTCTTGAACAACTACTAATCAATTTTCCATTTGGTGGCAACTCATCTTCTCAGCCAGCTTACAATGATGATGGAGGATACATACCACCATTTGAGTATCCTCAAACATTCGTATATGGGGAAGGCATGGGTGTTGGTAGTATGACATCTGTGTTACCGACTACGCCCATCAACAACTCATCATCTCATCTAGAAGATATGTATGGTACACCACCTTCTATGCAAATCATAGATGATCAATTTTTCTATGATGAGCAGACTCCTTATCAACCACGAAGAATGGTTCAACCCCTAGACGGTACAATCAAACATCATCCTTACACCGGCAGGAATTGCCGAGAAGGAGGCAGAAATAGAAAATAAGTAAATTTTATTTATAATTTATTTTTAATTTGACAACATTGTTTGTTTGTTTTGATTTGGTTTTTAGATTATTTAGTATTTCGATTTAATTAATCCTATTTTGTTTAAATTGCACCTATTTTTCAATTTAATTTTGATATTTAATTTTGATTTAATATCAAATATATTAGAATTTTAGAAATAAAAAAAGCCTTCAAATTGAAATTTATATTTAAATTCAAATTCTAATATATATTTAAGTTGTATGAAATTCAAATTCAAATTTATATTTAAATTCAAACTCAAATTCAAATCCAAATTTATATTCAAATTCAAATTTAAATTTAAATTCAAAATCAAATTCCAATTCAAATTCAAATTCAAATTCAAAAAAAATATTTTGAAAATAATTTATTTAGAATTTCATTTTTTGTATTTCTATTTTATTATTATTTTTAATCAAGTATAATTTCATTAATACGAAGATCGTATCAAATATTTGCGTAGGCCTCGTTAAAAACCTCCAGATGCCTAAATGGAGGAAAAAAGTACCACACTCGAATATGACGAATAAAAAACAGAATCATGAAAAGCTACAAAGAACCAACACAAACACGTCCCACAATGTTGATCCAAAAACCAAGTAACTCCCATACTAACAGAATGCATGCAACACCATCCCCAACATCTTCCATCTCTAATCGACCAAAACACAAAACAATAATGGAACCAAGCTCCTTCACGCAACATCTACCAAAGTCAAGACATGCAAAACTAGGAGGTCTTGTCTACACCCCCTTAGCTAACGTATTGACGAATCCATTTGCCTCTCAAAAATTATTGAGGAAGTACGCATTCGACAAAACACGACAAGTTGCATCAATTTGCCGAAAGCAACTCCACAAGCGCCACGGCCTCCTCTCGAACTGTAACACCCACAAAATAGTCACCTTAAAATCTGACTCGATAATTATTGAAGATGCCAAAAACCAAGATGAGTGCAACAACAAATCAAGTGCATACTCAATAGCCCGGACCTTTGCTACATTATAGTCCATAACTCTTAACGGTTCTAAAAACATAGCTAACACATGACCCCCAACATCACAAAGGATACCACCACATCCGGCAAGGCCCGGCTTACCCCTTTCTGATTTATTTTATTATTTTCTTTTCATTCATGATATTCAAATTCCAAAGAAAATAAAATATTTAGAAACCAATAAAAGCATTTTAAAATAGCTTTACATTAAATAGAATATTAAGTCTACATGACGAATTTACATTAACAAAAAATTTAGTATGATGGTCCAGCACGATAGTTGAAAAGATTGGATTTGTTGGGACACTTGTTTCTTGTGTGAACTGATCCCCTACAAAGAGTACAATGCTTAACTTGGACTCCCCCTCTCTATCATCCTGATCATCCATATTTGTATGAATACGAGTGGACCTCGGTCGACCCTTCAGCTTTCTACGAAACTCTGGATTTGGTAACCATTCTTCGTATATTGGCTCTGCCGGCCAATAATCTTGGTTCGAGATCATGTTGAACTGAAATATGTATACAGTGGCCATAGTTTTCAGGTTATAACACTCATCTACAAACGTGTAAGGGTTCATTCGAATGTGTATACATGCGGCGTGTGCGTGAGAGCAGGGGTATCTAAATGCTTGAAATTCACCACAATCACACCATCTCTTATTAAGGTTTAGTTTGAACATTCTTTGCTCACCTTAGACCTTAACTTCGACAGTAAATTCAAAACCATTTGGGTTGAATATTTTGACTCTCATAAAGGTGGCTTCTGCTTGAAGAGTTGTCATTCTATCTTACAGGGATTGAGACCAATTTTGTCTGTTGTTTATCCGGGCATTAACTTCTTGCCCTTTGTCGCACCAAACTTTACCCAATCTAAAGTAAGTCTCACACACAATACTTGTAATTGGGAGATATCATGTTCCTTTAAACACCGAGTTTATAACTTCAACAAGGTTAATTGTCATATGATCATAATGTCGACCTTCATCATAAGTTTGTGACCATTGTTGCGCGTAATAAGTGCTCCACAATTGTGCAAGTGTACACGTCGCAAGTTATAGTATAAAAGATATCGTCTCCACATGGATTGGTGCCACTTTAAGAATCTAGTCTCTTGCACTATAAAAAGTAAAAACACAAATAGAAGATTATAGGAGTTTAACTAATAACTAAACTAGAAAGCAATAACGTAAAAGAATAGATGAGATCAAATGAGAGAGATAGGCTAGGTTATCGTGAGTTGAGGTGTGATAGCCGATTGAATCATCTTGGTAAAAGAGTGCAAGAGCAACTCAATTGCCGTGGCAACTTGTACAACGGGGTTGCCTTGGAAACTAATCGATTCTTGCCTGGGCGACTAGTTGGGCAACTACTTGGGCGTCTGGGCAGCAACCTTCAAGGTTCGACAGAGCGTTCTTCAATGGTTTCTTCTTATCCCTAAGTCAAAACTCTAGCTACTTGTGCATGCCTTGATAATATATCCCTGCGTGAATCAAGGGTGAACAACAACCAATCGTGCGCTCTTCTTAGTCGTTGAAATCCTTAACTTATTCCTAAGCCGGATTAATCTTCACCATCAATAGATTGAATAAAGATCATATCCATTCGTTTCTTGAATCTAACTCTCCCGATATTAGATAAATAGATGAAGTTACGAGATCCTCTCCCAATTCACTCGCAAACAAGAATAAGAACCAAGAATGAATAAACCTTGAATAGAAAAGTGCAAACTCTTATTACCTAAACAAAATCCAATAGTTTCTCACAACCACAAGACACAATAACCTTAGCCAAATAGATTTAGTTCATGGCTAGGTTCCAAAGAAACACAAGATAAAGAATCCCTAGCATGAACCTAATTGAACAAGAAAGAAAAAGATAAAGAATAGATGGAGCTTTGTCGAAATCCTCCTTGCCCTTGATGCTTGTCGAAAATTCTCTCCTCTCTCTCTCCTTGGAGTTGACGGCTTGGTGATCTATTTATAGGGCTAGGTCAAAGTCCTTCTTTGAGGAGGAAGTTAAGTTGGAATTAAATTATCTTTAAAGAATATAATTCTTTATTATAATTATATTCATTCTAGAACTTCTCCTATCTTCTTGGAATTTAATTCTTCTTTAACCTCTTCATGGAAATCAAACTCCTTTGGGATTTAGCTTTGCTCCATGCCATCTTGGGCTTGTCTAGTCATCAATTTCGACTACCATATCACCTTATTCTTTGTCGACAATTGCCCTGGCAACTGGCTCGGCGTCTCCTTCATGCATTGCCCTGGAAACTAGCTCGGCATCTCCTTCATGCATTACCCTAGCAACTAGTTCTAGCCTTGCTTTAGCAAGTGATTCTGCATATAAAAACACACCAAAGCAGCATCTTTTCCCACAAAAATCACCAAGTTATGTAATCAAGCTCAATGGTGGAAGGAAACATGAACTAATGCATGAATGACTAATTATGCAACTAATATGAGCCTAAGTCTAACAATAATATGAGTAAAAAGGGTAAGAAAATAGTACTTTTGAACACTTATCACACCCCCAAACTCGAACTATTGCTTGTCCTCAAGCAATACAAACTAATAATTATCTGCCAAGACTTCAATTTTCACAAACTTAGCTTTGAACTTGATTTCAATTTTCAGAACCGGGGCACAAAGTATGATTGGCTTTTCATTTTTTGGAAAACTTAGGAGTTACTCGGAATCAAACTATAATGATTGTGAGTGTGTGCGGAGTTGTGTGCAAGTTGATTTTTTGGATTCTATGCAAACAAGAGGTTTTCAAATTACTTCATTGGGTTCTTTTTAACATGTTTTAACTAGAGCCAGTTTCGGGCACCTCTAGTGTTTTGTTTTTAGTTTTCTTAAGTTAATTAATTTATTCGACTAGAGCCGGTTTCGGGCACCTCTAGCGATCAATTTTTAGCACATACTAGAGCCGATTTCGGGCACCTATAGCGATCAATTTTTTAGCACATGCTAGAGCCAATTTCGGGCACCTCTAGCATTCATCCAATTTTTATTCTAATCCCCCAATTTTTTAACTATCAACCTAAGTTCACTAGAATTCCTTAAATCAATCAAACCAAAACAGTGTTTCATCAAATTTAGCATCATAGTAAAATTCTAAGTGTTTCCATGGTTATCCTAGAATAAAAATTCTATCAATTAAGTGCATTGGCAAAGTCATCATCGGATATTCATCAAATCTAGGCAATTCTTGTTCCAACTAAAGGCATAGCAAGCAATTTATGTATCCTAAATGCAATACTTAAGATGAATGCAACTAAACATGGTAACTAACTACTAATAATCCCCCCAAACTCGAGTGAGGCATTGTCTTCATTGTATGCATTAAAGAGAAAAAAATAAAGAAAAGTAAAATGCAAACGTGGACTTACTCCAAGAGTTCGTCGTCGTGGATGATTAGTTTCCTTTTGGTCGGTGTCTTGATTCTCTTGCTTGAACGTGATGGTTGTTTCCTTGTTGCCGATGGTGGAATCGATCCTCGTACGGGGTTGTCCTCATCGTCCTGTTCATCAATGTCATTGACTTTTCACTTGGGCTTGGAGGATTTGATTGGTGCTGTCTTTATTGGTGCAATGGAGGACTCGTCCGAATCTGAAAAATCAAACAATGATTTCGTACGAGTTGATTCGGGCATAGGTGCTTTACCTTTGGCTTTTGCAGTGGTTGTCGGGACGTCTTTGGCTTTGGTTGTCGTGGCATCTTTAGGGTTGGTTGTCGTGGCATCTGCTTGGGCAGGCGCGGCGTAGGTTGCTGCGGCATCATCTGCTGCGGTTGCCATGGCGACTGCTTCATTGGTTGCTGGGGCAAGGATCTCAGCAGGAAAGATTGGGAACGGCACGCGGCTATCCAGGTACTTTTCTAGGATGACTTGAGTGATGGCATTGTTGTGCTCATTCTTGTACCAAATGAACATTAGTTGCCGATCTTCAATTTGCCTTAGGTGGCTCTCCAATGGTTACAAGAGTGCTTCAAAGTGTCTCGGGGTTGATGGCAGAGTTGCCCGGACGTTAGGTGCTTGGGCATTAGGGACTGCCGAGGTGGCAGGAGTTGCCACGACAATTGGAAGCCTTGAGGATTTTTCCGGTGCCTCTCCCATTAGCTTTCAGATTTGTGCTTGATTCTAACCGGACTTTGGTAGGGCCTTTTCATCGGTGGACTTACTTGGGACATGCATCTCCTGGCAAAGATTAGAAATTAAGCAAGGGAAGAAAAGAGAACCCTTATCTTTTGAGCTACATACAAAAATCTCATCACAAATAATTTTTCCAATGTTAATGATGTGATTATGCAAAATAGAATGTATGAGCAAAAGACGTGGTATATCAACGGTAATATTGTGTGTGGTGGGCATTAAAGAAGTTTTAACAAACTTATTCCATAGTTTTGCCTCGGGTTTAAGCCGAAGGTGATTTACCATCGTTCCAATGAGTTCCCAGTTGAGTGAGTTCTTGAAGCACCTTATCGAGTTGCTTGGGCGTGATTTGATCAACAAAGGCTTGATGCTCATCCTTCTCAATGTAGAGCCCGTAAAAGGTGTTGATGTTTTTGGGGCTTATGAGTATAGCCTTTTCACGAACAAAAACATAAGGATTATCCGGGTTAGGTGAGTGAGCATAGAATTCTCTTACCCATGAGATGTTACCCGATTCAGATTGATGGAAAAAGATTTGCCACTTTTGATGTGCAATTCTCTCGAAGATGAATGGTTCAAGGCCGAAATCTTGATGAGAGTTGGAATATTCAAAGCCTTGTTCTTCGTAAATCTTTCGGCTTTCAAACTTGGAGTGAAATCTTTCTTGAACCACTGATGTAGCAAACTTCTTGTATCTTGGTTCTTTGGAGGAACTTGGATGAACCAAAAATTTAATTTTGGATGCCATGGATGATCTTGGTTGTGAGTTTTGTAAAAACAAAGAAAAGAAAATAAAAGAAACTAAAGAGTTGCAAGATGAAAAGTAGGAATAGGTTTCTTGGAAGTTAAGGGTGATGGGTTATATAGAAAAGATAGGTAGTAAATATGGTGGATGAGATTAATTTTGGATAGAAAATAAAGGGGGTTTCGGTTTAGGGGAAGGGTGACGGCTAGGGGTTTAATTAGGGTAAGTTGGAGGGTTTATATAAGCCTTAGATTCAGCCCATTAATTTCCTTGTTGAAGATTTTTTCCTTCTTGGATCACAATTCCTCTTTATCTTGAACTCTTTTCCTACTATTCAAAGACAAGTCAAATAAGGATTAAAATTAAAGATAAACTAATAAAAGAAAATAAATAAAGATGTGTAAAGGGATTCTTAAACTTAAAAAGATAAAAAAAAAATAAATCTATCCTAAAAATATAATAATAATCGAAAATAAAAAAATAATTAGTTCGAAAATAAAAAAATAATCAAAAATAAAAAAATAACAATAAAAAAATATCGAAAGGAGATCAAGCTCATGCATCTCCTAAGGTGACCACTTCTTTGTTATGTTCCACTTGGGCACCATTGTAGTGCTTTAATCTTTGTCCATTGACTTTAAATTCATGTTTGTCAGTGATGGACTTGATTATCACGGCACCATGGGAGAATGGTTTGACAACTTCGAATAGTCCCGACCATCTTGATTTCAGTTTTCCCGAGAAAAGTTTTAGCCGAGAATTGAATAAGAGAGCTAGTTGCCCTGGCATGAATTGCCGCGGCAATAGTTTTTTGTCATGCCATTGCTTTATTTTCTCCTTGTAGATTCGTGCAATGTTATAGGCGAGTGCACGAAATTCTTCTATCTCGTTGAGGTCCAACAAACGCTTTTTTCCAGAACTTTCTCAATCCATATTCACGGTCTTGATTGCTCAATATGCCTTGTGTTCGATTTCCACCGGTAGATGGCATGTTTTTCCATAGACAAGTCGGAAGTGGGACATACCTAAGGGTATTTTGAATGCAGTGCGATATGCCCAAAGCGCGTCATCTAGTCTTAATGACCAATCCTTCATAGAGGGATTTACAACTTTCTCGAGTATACCCTTCAATTCTCGGTTGGAAATTTCTGCTTGCCCATTGGTTTGTGGGTGATATGTCGTGGTAATCTTGTGTGATACACCAAAGCGTTGCAACATCTTGGCAATAAGTCTGTTGTCAAAATGCTTGCCTTCGTCACTGATAATTGCTCTCGGCATCCCAAACCGTGTAAATATATTTTTCTGCAAGAATCGTTGCACGGTCTTGGAATCGTTGTTGGGAACTGCAGTTGCCTCAACCCATTTAGACACGTAGTCGACGGCAAGTAGAATGTAGAGGTTGCTGAATGAAGATGGGAAAGGTCCCATAAAATCGATCCCCCATACATCGAACAATTCCACTTTGATGATGTTTTGGAGCGGCATCTCATGCCGTCTAGAGATATTGCCCGTCCTCTGGCAACGATCACATTGCTTGTAAAAGTCTTGGGCATCTTTGTACAGTGTTGGCCAATACAAACCGGATTGCAAAACTTTGGCCGCGGTACGAGTTCCTCCAAAATGTCCTCCATAGGGTGAAGAATGGCATTGCCGAAGTACATTCTGCTGCTCTTCTTCAGGGACACATCGTCGTATAACCTGATCTGCACATTGTTTAAACAAAAGAGGCTCGTCCCAAACGTAATGCTTAGCATCATAGCGGAACAGCTTTTTCCCTTGGTGAGTAAGGCCATAAGGTAAAATACCACAAACAAGGAAATTAACTAAATCCGCGTACCAGGGTATTGCCGAGGCATGTGCTTCCGTGTCGACTGCTCCCAAAATTGCTGAGATGTGTGCGTCTAGGGTTGTCGAGGCATGCTCATCCATGGTTGCCGAGGAGTCGAGGGTTACCGAGGCATGCACATCCATAGTTGTCGAGGCGTGCGCGTCAACAGCTGCTGCGGCATCGAGGGTTGCCGAGGCATGCACATCCGTGGTTGCCGAGGCGTGCGTGTCAAGGGCTACCGAGGTGTCGAGGGTTGCTGAGGCATGCGCACCTATGGTTGCCGAGGCAACTAAAAGTTGCTCATCTGGGAATGCATCACATATCTCTAAATCCACGTCATCCTCCCTATAGCGTTCTAAACGTGATAAATGATCGGCCACTTGATTTTCTTGTCCTTAATTTCAATATCTAATTCTTGTAAAAGTAATATCCAATGAATCAAACGAGGTTTGTCATCATTTTTAGCAAATAAATATTTAATTGCCGAGTGGTCTGTATGAACAATTACCTTTGTACCAATCAAATAGGATCGAAACTTGTCAAATGTGAAAACTACAATAGTAATTCTTTCTCCGTTGTTGTGTAGTTCACTTGAGCACTATTAAGAGTTTTACTAGCATAGTATATCACATGGAAGGTCTTACCTGTGCGTTGGCCTAGGACTGCTCCTACCGCAAAATCACTTGCATCACACATGAGCTCAAAAGGTAGCGTCCAATCTGGTGGAACGACAATGGGTGTCGTGGTAAGCTTTTCCTTTAGGGTTTCGAATACTTGGGCGCAAGAATCATCAAAATCGAAGACTTTATCCTGTTCAAGCAAATTGCACAAGGGTTTAGTGATTTTAGAAAAATTATGAATGAACCTCCTATAAAAAACCTGCATGTCCAAGAAAGCTTTGAATTCCTTTAATCGAACTTGGTGGGGTAATCTCTCGATCACGTCCACCTTGGCTTTGTCTACTTCAATTCCCTTGGATGAAATCTTGTGGTCGAGCACTATTCCTTCATCTACCATAAAATGGCACTTCTCCCAATTGAGGACTAAATCAGTTTCTTCACATCTTGCCAACACCTTCTCTAAATTGTCGAGGCAGCTGTCGAAGTCATTACCAAAAACAGAAAAATCATCCATGAAGATCTCAAGGAAGTCTTCGACCATGTCTGAAAAGAGTGCCATCATGCATCTTTGGAAGGTTTGCCGGGGCGTTACACAATCCGACCGGCATCCTTCGGAAAGCATAAGTATCATATGGGCATGTGAAGGTTGTCTTTTCTTGATCTTCTGGTGCTATGGAAATTTGATTGTAACCTGAATAACCGTCAAGAAAACAATAAAAGGGTTTACCTTCAAGACGGTCAAGCATTTGATCAATAAATGGTAATGGGAAGTGATCTTTCCTAGTGGCTTTGTTTAGCTTTCGATAATCCATACAAACCCTCCAACCGGTCACAGTCCTGGTTGGAATGCGTTCATTGTTTTCATTACTTACCACCGTTATACCTCCATTTTTCGGTACACATTATACTGGACTTACCCATGTACTATCAGAGATAGGGTATATAATGTCAGCGTCAAACGACTTGATGATTTCTTTCATTACAACCCCTTTCATGGCATGATTCAGTCTCCTCTGGGCCTCAATTTAAGGTTTGTGATCATCTTCCAACAAAATCTTGTGCATGCACACTGCCGGGCTAATTCCCTTCAAGTCGGCAATTTCCACCCTAATGCCTTCTTGTGTAGCATCAACATTTTGATCAGCTTCTTTTCCTACTCAGGCTGTAACTTAGAAGAAATAATTATAGGCAATGTATTATCGGTTCCTAAGTATGCATATTTTAGTTGCTCTAGCAACTGTTTCAACTCAAGAATCGGTGGTTGTTCAATAGAGGGCTTTTCGAGCTTACCTTCCTTACCTGAGTAACCCAGTGGTTCAAAGTATGTACCTGGTCTATTGACTAGCCAATTTGCCTCTTCTTGTTGTTCCTTAGCGACCGGTTCTTCATACTCCTTATGTTCCTCTTGATCGGTAATGTAGTTGCCGAGGCAACTAAATTCCTCGTCGAAGTTAAACTCTGTCGTGGCATGAAGAAGTTGGCATTCTTCTGGATCATCAGCATGCCTTAGTGTTTGGAACACATTTAGTTTAACTTGCTAGTCATTCACCCTCATTGTGAGTTCTCCCTTTTCAACATCGATCAAGGTTCTCCCTGTTACTCAGAATGGTCTCCCGAGAATGATAGGTGCATGCTCATCTGCTTCACAATCCAAAATAATAAAGTCAGCGGGAAAAATAAATTTATCAACTTTTACCAGTATGTATTCGATTTTTCCATCTGGATGGACATATGATCTTTCAGCTAGCTGTAGCATAACTGTTGTAGGTCTTGCCTTCCCGATTCCTAGTTTCTTGAAAATGATTTAGGCATCAAGTTTATGCTAGCCCCAAGGTCACATAATGCTTTCCCGACATAGTGGTTTCCAATGGAACAGGGTATTGTGAAACTTTCGGGATCCTTCAACTTGGGTGGCATACGATTGTGCAATATGGCCATGCATCCCTCTGTTGCGGCAACTATTTCAAACTCTCCTAGCCTTGTTCTCTTGGACACAATGTCTTTAAGGAACTTGGCATAGTTCGGCATTTGTTCAATTGCTTCCACCAATGGCAGGTTGATGTGGACTTGCTTTAGGATATCAAGAAACTTCTTGAATTGCTATTCTTACTTTTGTTGCTTCAACCTTTGTGGGAATGGTGGTGGAAGTCGGATATCTTCGATCCTTTCATTGGTCTAGAATCTGATTGATGGCATTGCTAGAAAAACTGAAGTTGCCGAGGCTTCATCAACTAGGGTTGTCGTGGCGTGCCTATCGTTTGTTGCCGAGGCATGCTTATCGTTGGTTACCGAGGCATGCTTATTTCCGGTTGCTGCAGCAATTCCTGGTTCATCCTCTGAGGTTTTACCGCTGGGTTCGTCTTGATCTTTTTGTGGAGTTTTGTTTGGTGAGCGAGCTTGAGCCTCTTTAAGTTGTTGGCCACTTCTAGTGGTGATCGCCTTACATTGCTCATGGCCAGTTCCTCTTGCGACTTCAGTATCGCTAGGTAAACCTCATTGTGGTCTAGTATTCAGGTTTTGAGCAAATTGTCCGACTTGATTTTCCAATGATTTGATTGCCGCCTCTTGGTTTTGCAATCTCATCTCGGTCATGTTAATAAAAGCATAAGTTCTTTTTATGAAGTTACTATTCTCAGCCATATAAGATTCAGTTTTCAACATAAAAGCATTGAGAGAATTTTTAAAAGAACTAGATGTTGTCGGTTGTTGCTGCGGTAACTGTTGCCGTGGCATATTCTGTTGGAATCCCGATGCTTGTGCATTCTGATTGTTATGGTTTAGAACATTTTTGGGATTACTCCATGAAAAATTCAGGTGCTTCTTCCAAGCTGGATTGTATGTATTGGACATCACATTATTGTTCCGGTTGTAATTCCCCACATAGAAGCTGGATTTCGGATTCTGCATACATTCAGAAGAACCATGGTTACCGCCACATAACTCACAAAAAGAATCCATTACCTTGACCTCATTTGTGTTGTTTGGTATCTGCATGTTCTGGACCATCTTGGTTAAAAAGACCAATTGTGCCGAAATTGAGTCTGATGATCCTAGTTCATGTATTGTGGCTTGGCGTCTAACTCATCCTCTTCTAGTAGAGGGGAATTGATAATCATTCTTGGAAAGCCTATTTAGGATTTGCATTGCTTCCTCCGGCAATTTATCTAGGAGTATGTCATTTGCCGAGGCGTCTAGCATCATCCTTGTTGGTGTATTCACGGCATTGTAAAACATTGTTACTTGTGTCCACACTGGGAATCCGTGTAAGGGGCATTTGTGTAGAAGTTCTCTGTATCGCTCCCAAGCCTCGTACATGGATTCATCATCTGCCTGCCGAAAAGAAGTAATGTCGTTACGAAGCTTATCAGTCAAATTTGTAGGATTAAATCAAGCAAAGAAATCACGACAAAGATCAGTCCAAGATCTTATTGATCCGGCAGGAATGCTACTCAACCATGTTTTCTCCCTATCCCTCAGTGAATAGGGGAATAATCTTAATCGTAAAACATCGGGGGTGACTCCGTGTATTTTGAATGAGTTGCAAATCTCGAGGAAATATTTAAGATGTTGTCGTGCATCTTCAGTTGCTGAGCCGCCAAATTGACCAATTGTGTTGATCATATTAAACATCACCGGTTTCAACTCAAAGTGGTCGGCTTCAATTTCAGGTGCGACAACTCCTGGATTAAGTCCATCAAGATCTTCTTCAAGATAGTCTCGAATAGTTCTGTTTCGTGCAAGAATCACTCCTCCTCCTGCTGGAACATCTTGATTCATATTGCCGTCTTGATTAGCCATTGCTACTCTTAACCTTCGCCTAATTCTTTATAAGGTTCGTTCGATTTCTGGATCTAAGGGATATTCTTGTGTAATCAGTCTCGCCCTGGTCATATACCAATGCAAAACCAAAGTTTGTTAGCCCTTTGAATCTTAAACAAGAAAAGTAAAAAGAAAGTGCAAGAAAATAAAAACAAAGTCGCTATTGCCAATCCCTGGCAACGGTGCCAAAAACTTGTTACGCGTAATAAATGCTTCGCAATTGTGCAAGTGTACACGTCTCAAGTTATAGTATAAAAAATATCGTCTCCACAAGGATTGGTGCCACTTCAAGAATCTAGTCTCTTGCACTATAAAAAGTAAAAACACAAATAGAAGATTATATGAGTTTAACTAATAACTAAACTAGAAAGCAATAACGTAAAAGAATAGATGAGATCAAATGAGAGAGATAGGCCAGGTTATCGTGAGTTGAGGTGTGATAGTCGATTGAATCGTCCTGGTAAAAGAGTGCAAGAGCAACTCAGTTGTCGTGGCAACTTGCACAACGGGGTTGCCTTGGCAACTAATCGATGGTTGCCTGGGCGACTAGTTGGGCAACTACTTGGGTGTCTAGGCAGCAACCTTCAAGGTTCGACAGAGCGTTCTTCAATGGTTTCTTCTTATCCCTAAGTCGAAACTCTAGCTACTTGTGCATGCCTTGATAATACATCCCTGCGTGAATCAAGGGTGAACAACAACCAATCTTGTGCTCTTCTTAGCCGTTGAAATCCTTAACTTATTCCTAAGCCGGATTAATCTTCACCATCAATAGATTGAATAAAGATCATATCCATTCGTTTCTTGAATCTAACTCTCCCGATATTAGATAAATAGATGAAGTTACGAGATCCTCTCCCAATTCACTCGCAAACAAGAATAAGAACCAAGAATGAATAAAGCTTGAATAGAAAAGTGCAAACTCTTATTACCTAAACAAAATCCAATAGTTTCTCACAACCACAAGATACAATAACCTTAGCCAAATAGATTTAGTTCATAGCTAGGTTCCAAAGAAACACAAGATAAAGAATCCCTAGCATGAACCTAATTGAACAAGAAAGAACAAGATGAAGAATGGATGGAGCTTTGTCGAAATCCTCCTTTTCCTTGATGCTTGTCGAAAATTTTCTCCTCTCTCTCTCTCCTTGGAGTTGACGGCTTGGTGATCTATTTATAGGGCTAGGTCAAAGTCCTCATTTGAGGAGGAAGTTAATTTGGAATTAAATTATCTTTAAAGAATATAATTCTTTATTATAATTATATTCCTTCTAGAACTTCTCATATCTTCTTGGAATTTAATTCTTCTTTAACCTCTTCATGGAAATCAAACTCCTTTGGGATTTAGCTTTGCTCCATGCTATCTTGGGCTTGTCTAGTCATCAATTTTGACTACCATATCACCTTATTCTTTGTCGACAATTACCCTGGCAACTGGCTCGGCGTCTCCTTCATGCATTGCCTTGGCATCTAGCTCGGCATCTCCTTCATGCATTGCCCTGGCAACTAGTTCTAGCATTGCTTTGGCAAGTGATTCTACACATAAAAACACACCAAAGCAGCATCTTTTCCCACAAAAATCACCAAGTTATGTAATCAAGCTCAACGGTGGAAGGAAACATGAATTAATGCATGAATGACTAATTATGCAACTAATATGAGCCTAAGTCTAATAATAATATTGGTAAAAAGGGTAAGAAAAATAGTACTTTTGAACACTTATCAACCATCTTTCCTTGGGGATGCCATTTGCAAAATCAAATACATGTTGACCATGCCACCTCAACCTTCTTATCCTCGTGTCAAATTTTAGTTGAACTAGTTCATGCCTTATTTAAAAAAATAATTAGTTAAATCAAATAAGAAAACATCAAAAATAAATTAATAATTTTTATAAACAGCGAGTAACAATTTACCCGCACCTAAAATCTCTTTCCATGTCTGATTGTTTTCAAAATTAGTCTTCGCATTTGCCGCAATATGTCGTACACAATATGTTGGATATGCATGCGGAGGCATCCATAAACTTCTATGTCTATCAATTACTGATAAGAGCATAGTCCCTCTATTAGAAACCATACAAACCTCGTATTCTTTTACTAAATGGCTGCGTAAATACTTCAAAAAGAATTCTTATCCATATGTGTCTTCCTTTTCAACTATGGTAAAAGCAAATGTGAATATATTATTGCTCTATCTTGTGCAACAACCACGAGTACTATATGATTGTACTTTTCATACAGTCAGGTACCATCCACTTGAATCATGTGTGTGCAGAATGAGAACCCTTCAAAACACGCTTTGAATGCCCAGAATAACTTACTAAATATTTTTTTACTAGGAATTACTTTGCCTCGCAAGGTGCACATTGGTATTATTTTGTATTCTACAATGGTTCTGGGATGAATATTTGCATTGCTCGTATTAGAGCTGGTAGCTCATTATACGATTTATCTGAATCACCAAGCATATGCGCCATCGCCTTTTGCTTTGCCATCCATGCCTTGTAGTAAGGTGGAATATATCCAAGTTGATTCTAGATAGATGCTACTAACACTGTAATTGAAATCCTTGGTTCCTTTTCAACTGACAACCTAGTGCAGGCACATATTAGATGAGAGTCTAAGTTTATATGGTCCTGTGATAATAATATATTTGAACAAGTGTGTTGCTCATTGAACCTTGTTACCTCCCACATCTTACTTCTCTATCGGTATGAAATTCTTATCCTCCAAGGACATTTGCTCTTATAATTAATACACCTTACACAATAGGTATGCCTATCAGACTCAAAACACATGATCTCGTATGGCGTTTGATGTAGTACTCCTTAATTGCCAATTGGGCATCTTCTTTTATTTCGAATTGACACTTGAGTACTAATTCTCCATAATTGGAAGATAATGAAGAACCAAATACTTGGGCTTCATGTTCCGGATCTCGCATTGCAATATAGTCACCTCATACATGTGGGATGGAGGTTCATAAGCCGGATAAATGGGTTTCGGTTGCTCGGGCTCCGGTTCAATATAACCCTAAATAGGATGATCATTTCCCAACCCAAGCCTAGTGACAGCCATAGTCCAGACATCGTCTTCAACATCTAGATCATTACTCTCAGTCGTATTTGTCATAACAGCCTCAAAATCATCAACATCGAGTAAATGAACGTTATCATCTTCCGTAATAGGAAAAATATTTTCTTTATCCTCACTGAAATCATCAAGCGTTTCGCCCCAATGACCAACTAGGTTTTCAGTGTCACAATATTTTGATGAGCTCATTCTATCTACATTGAAAAAAACAGTCATAAACATACATGAAAAATTTCTTATTAAAATTGTAAGTAAAAAAACTACATATAATAATCACTATTAACAAATTAATTAATTAAAATGAAATATATACAAAAAAATTACATAATAGATGAGAAACCGTGTATATGTGCTCTAAATCCTTCAACAAAAATTAATTATATATATATTAAACAACAGTTCAACCACATAAAAATCTACAAACACCTCTAATTAAAAAAACAACAAATTGATTAAAAAACATATTACTTACTTTTGAGAAACTGAGAAGATCTACAACCAAATATACTTCAACAATTTCCACCTCTTCGAATATATCTTCAAATAACACTCAAATTTTCACCTCAAGCTCTCTCAATCTTTTTCTTCTTAAACCCTATCAACTCTTCTTCTGATATCCATTTATATATATATATATATATACACCATTTACAAAAAAAACAAAATATTCGAAAGAGACCAACTTTCAGGTGAAAGCTGGTTGGTGCAACCTGCATGCATGCCATGCAGACAGGTGTAGCGAGTTTTTTGAAATCCCTTTGAAGTGTCCCAATTGTTTGAAAAAAGGATTGTTTAAAGGGGAATTTCTTTTGAAAATTCTTTCTCTTTTGAAGATTGATGAAAACTTAGAGTCGCCACCGGCCACATGGATAAGGTAGGCCGGACACTACAAAACCAGAGATTCGATTTGAAATGAGGGTTCGAGAGTTGGTTACGTGTAGAGAAGGATTAGCACCCCCATCATGCCCGAAAATCGGTACCAAAATATTTGCTGCTTCTAATCGAAGGAAATTGTTGAAATTTGAAAGGAATTTTATTTGGTGACCTTAATTGAAAATTAACCATAATTGAATGGGCTTTATTAGATTGACAGGTTCAAGTTAATTAGTCATTTAATTAATAAGGTTGACGATACATCAGACCATAGACTAATTCGACATCATATAAACCTGACTATCATGTTAGTTTATGGTCTGAATCTCTCACGTCACCTTTATGCATGGTGCAAGCAATTAAAATATGATGTAATGATTTTGTCAAGTTTTAATTTTTACCTTGAGTCGGTAAAAATTAATTCAAATATTTGGTCAACATCCTTTAAGCTCGAACTGTTACGACACAAATATTAGAATTAATGAATACCTCTTTTTTATGATTTAAATTAATAAATTCAAAATAAATGGGTCACATGAATAACAATTAAAAAAAATGTCACAAAAGGCTTGAAAATTAAACACACAAAGAGGCCCCTAAAGCTCTAACCTAAAAGGCCCAGATTATGAAAATTTAATTAGTGATTTAATTATTAATTAAGTGAATCTAATATTAACCCTAAATTACTTAATCCTAAAAAACTAGAAAACCTTAATAAATTTTGAATTATTTTGATGATATGATAATTAATTCGATTAATTTTAAACTAGTATTCCAATAAGCCAAGAATACTATATAAATAAGCCAAATTAATTAATCATAGCTTTAAACTAAAATGTTAGTCTAATTTCCATGTCAATTTTATCTTAAAAGATAATTAAGAGGTGTTCAACTAATTTTAATGAATTTAACATTTACCCCAATAAACTAAAGCCAGATTTAAATTCGCTAAACTAATTTGAACCTTAAGACTAACTACGGTTCTAAAACTAATTCTAAATTAATCTAATTAATTTAAAAAGAATCGTGCCCCTATGAGACGAGCACACGTCTTAAATTAATTCCTAATCTAAAACTAACTTAAAACTACAGCCCAAAAGGCTAATCCCGAGGCCCACTAAGTTAAGGTTAACCCTAAGCCCAATCTATCCTAATTCCCAGCTAAACCCAACAAGACCAAAAGCCTAAGTCAAAAACTAAACCTACCAAAGCCTAAAATTACACAAGGCCCAAAACGATATAAACCCAACAAGCCCAAACACATAAATATGTCTTATAAAAACATATTATACTAAAAAAAACCACATCAAGATAAAGCAAATAAATTAGGCATTAAAAGAAATTAAAGGTGCCAAATTTAAACTTAAATGCATGAAAAAAAGGAAAACAAACAAAAAGGATTTTTTAATACTGGAATGGGGCAAATTGAACAAAAAATGAAGTTGGGAACCAATTTGAGAGTAATAACGGGGATGGAATTGTATGCTTCCCCAAAATTCTAGGGACCAGGAGCATAATTTACAAAGGCGGAATGGCTTGTATAATGTAATTAAACTAGGCGGAGGGACCGATAGGGTGATTTACACATGCAGAAACCCTCCGGACGTAATTAAAACTGGCGGAATGACTCATAATGCAATTTTACCAATTTAAAAAAGGGTTGAGTATATATTATAGATTAAATAGAAACTTTTCCTCTTTTGGCATAAACCAGAGACTAGGCTCTCTCGGTCTCCCTTCTTTTTTTCCAGAACAGGAATGAACACCGCCGTGGTGTCCATCCCTAACCTAGTAACCACCACACTACCCAGAATTTGGCTACATTCCACCGCGTCGGCTGCTGCTCGCCGGTGAACCTAAAATCAAACTAAAATATTCCTTTTCGCCCCCTAAACCCCGATCTGAGCCTTGTTTTGATAAAAACCAAATAGAGACGCCTCCTTTTTAAAAAACCAAAGCGAAAGACCCCATATTTTTAAAAAAAAATGAGACAGAGATCACCTCTCCCCTTAAGTCGATTAACCTCGCGTGGTCCCGGAGGACACCGCAAAGCTTATCATCAGAGAGGAAGAGGCTTGAACGGCAAAGGTAAAATTCTAAACCTAATTTCTATATACATGCTTTGAAAAGAGTAAAGATACCTTAGAAGGTTGTTCTCTATTTCTTTCTGAGATCTTCGAATGGGTTTACATGTCTTTCGGGTTTCCCTTTTTATATCCTGAGTATTACATTGTTTAAATAATATGAAAAAAGAAACTAGAGTTCATATTGGCAGCTTCTATGATATGATATTTTTCTAATATCCTTTGATTTTATTCCGATTTTTATCTCTGATCCTTTTGATCTTGTTTCTTGCCCGTGAGCCGTGACGTTTGGCTATGGAGAAGGGCAATCAGATGGCGGATGGCGCTGCCCTTCTTATCTCTCAGAGCGTCATGGCGGTAAGGGGAGGGGACCAGGGTGAGAAGCTGCTTGGAGAGTAAGGATTACTGGAGGTCGACGGATCTGCCAGCATGGAGATGGGATTGAATGATCAATCGTCGCGCGTGAGAAGTGAAGCGGTGGACGTGCGAGTGGGAAGTTAATGAGTCGTGCGTAAACTCCATGCGCACGTGGGATATCTAAGAGGTCACGCGTGTGGTACGTGGAGTCTCTGGAACATTCTGCGTGGATCTCAGCCGTCCGATCATAATCTTAGATCTGACGGCCTAGAATCAGCTGCGCAAGGGAAAAGGATAATTAGGGTTTCTGTTATTAGGGCTTTGTGTATTTAGGGCCCTGTAGGGCCGAAAAGTAGGATATATTATGTATTATTTTTGTTTTGGTTGTAAATGAACTGTTGAATAAAGCCTTTTATTTAATTATATTGGGCTTATTTATTTAGTCTTTTAGTTTTCTTTTTGGGTTTAGCTTAATGATAATAATACTAATAACATAACAAATATAATAATAATATACTGGTAATAATAAGACATATACGAATCATAATGGTAGATATAATAATAATAATAATACGAATGATAGCTAAAGTCAAACATAATAACAATACCAATAAGGACTCAAAAGTGTACTTAACTAGTGATAATAATGTTTAAAGGTTTTTCCTTTTTTTCATTTTTCATTTTTCAAATGGATAGTAATAAAAATCATAATAGTAACATGTATATGTATAAAAGCAAATACTAATCTTTTTTTTGTTTCTTTGTTTTAATAGTAAATCCCTTATTTGCAAAAAAATATAAAAACGGGTTATCGCCCCGGATAAAATTAGTGATTACAGCTGCCCCTTTTTGCTTATCCTTGTGAAACAAGAATGAAGCAAAGACCACAAGCACTAATTTTATCTGACTTCCTTGTCGGACAATTTGTTCTTCCGAAATGGCAACGAACAAATCCAAGTGGCTTGCTTTCCCAAAGCAGCGAAAGCAAATAGGGTAACGCTGGCGTATCCTTCCGAAGCGGCAACGAATAGGCCAGATAGGTGACTCATTCCTCTGAAGTGGCAACGAACAAATCTAAATAACTTGTTTTCCCGAAATGGTAGAAAATAGACCAGGTGGCGCTGACACGTCCTTCCGAAATGGTAGTAGACGAGTTGGCTGACCTTCAAACGACTCATTCCTCCAAAACGGCAGTGAATGAATCCAAATAACTTGTTTCTCCAAAATGGTAGAAAGCAAACTAGACGAAGACGGCAGTGAACAAGCCAAATGCCTTCGAATAGCAGATGAAATCGTTTCCCTAAGCGGAAGAAATGAAACCAGACGCAACAATAGTCTAGATGCGTTCTTCCGAAGTGATGGTGAATAAAACAAATCTTCAAATGAAGGTCATGTTCTACTTGGGCTTAGGAATAGGCTTTCACTCCTGTCTCTTTAGGTCAGAAATCCTTAGGTGATGGTTTTGAAATTCTTTACTTGGAAACTCCCTCTTAGTCTTTCGTTTCACTTTATTCCCCTTTCTTGGAACATCTGATCTATCCTTTAAACCTGTAAAAGATAAATGATTATGAAGGAAAGAGTTAGCATGCTCCTAACTTAGGGATGCCTAACTAGGTATGATGCATGAGTGGAGTCAATTTTCTTAGTCACTTTCTTTTCTTCATTCTTCAAATTTACTCTTCTCCATTCCTTTTAGTGATGGTGGTGCCCAATCTCCTACTCGGGTTTGCCCCTTATGTCCCTTTTTCTCAAGTTCCTGATCCCGTTCTAAAGCGCCTTTTCAGGTTTTCACTTTATGAAGGCGTTCTTTTTCTTTTTTTCTCTTCTTTTTTCTCTTCATTTTGTCTTCTTTTTTCTTTTTTTCTTTATTCTTCTTCTTTTTCTTTTCTTTCATTTTCATTTTTAGGCGCCCTTATGGATTTTCGCCTATCACTCATGAAGTTTTAACATGAGCGATATTCAGGGCCTTGGCTTGGTGGATCTTGTCTACTTCTCCTTTAATGATCTTCTGCCTTATCTTTGGTGGGCTCTTCTCTTATCTGGGAGCAACCTGCACTTGATAGATCAAAACACAGTAATGTCGAGAAATCCTTTGCTTTTCACAATCTATGTTAATCTATCCACTTGATGTTTGTGAAATAGACAATAGATATTAGCATAGCACTTTATTAATACTTGAAGGAATATTAGGACAACTTTGACAAGTATGGCAAACATGAGATGGCATACATAGTATCAATCGTATGAATGATGAGAACCCATCGACCTAGGTAGATACCTTGCTGGCCACACTTGGTTGTTATTCATGACGATTTGGGGGGCCAAAGCATAGTTTTTCGTCTGAAACTAGGCCTGTCAATCGGTTTCCAAGAGTCTTAGCCTATCTGGACCGCCTTTTTTGGGTTTTCAATCCAGATTCTCCTTTGGTTTTAAGGCCCTCATATTCGGGTTTTCACCTTAAACCTTTTCTTCTTTTCCTTTTCTTTCTTCCTTTTTTTCTTCTCAGGCGTAACATTTCTTGACAGAGTCTGAGTTAATGGGTTACTCAATTCTTTCCCATCCATTTTTGCTAAAATTAATGCTCAGCCAGAGAAAACCTTTTTCACGACATAAGGTCCTTCGCAGTTTGGCATCCATTTTCCCTAAAAATCTCTTTGATTTAATAGGATCCTTTTAAGCACCAAATCCCCTACTTGAAACTCCTTTGGGCGAACCTTCTTGTTATAAGCCTGCATCATTCTTTTCTGATACATTTGGCTGTGACAGATGGCCTTCAACCTTTTTTCTTCAACAAGGTTCAATTGATCAATCCTGGCCTACATCCATTCGGCTTCGTCCAACTTTACCTCATTCAAAATTTTAAAAGCAAAATAATCTCTACCTCGATGGATAATACTGCCTTTGTGTCGTATACCAAAGAATATGGTGTTACCCTAATGGAAATTCTTACAGAGGTCCGATAGGCAAACAGGGCAAATGGTAGCCTTTCGTGCCAGTCCCTGAAAGTCTCTATGGTATTGGCTATGATCTTTTTGATATTCTTATTTGCTGCTTCTACTGCCCCATTAATCTTAGGGCGATAGGTAGTAGAATTATGGTGCACAATTCTAAATTGTTCACATACTTCGGTCACCATCTTATTATTCAAGTTGGAAGCATTGTCGGTGACAATTCTTTTGGGCAAACCAAAGCAACATATAATTTCTTTCTTTAGGAACTTGCAAACCTTCGCTCTTCTGATACTGGCATATGAGGCGGCTTCCAACCACTTGGTGAAGTAATTTATGGCTACCAAGATGAACCGGTGCCCGTTGGAAGCCTTCGGGTGTATTTGACCAATAACATCCATGCCCTAAGCAGCGAAAGGCCACGAGGAACTCATGGTGTGAAGTGGAACTGGTGGGGAGTGTATCTTATCAGCGTATATTTGACATTTATGGCACTTCTTGGAATAGCAAATGCAATCTCCCTCCATGGTTGACCAGAAGTATCTGTATCTCATGATCTTTCTTGTCATTGAGAATCCACTGGCGTGGGTCCCGCATAACCCTCCGTGGACTTTGGCAAAAATAGCTTCAGCTTCTCGGGTGTCGACGTATCTTAATAGTACCTAATCTTTGCTTTTTTGTACAAAATCTCTCCATCAAGGACGTATCCTGATGCTAGCCTTCGGATAGTTCTATTATCATTATCATCTGCCTCTTTCGGGTAAGTTCAGGACTTAATGTATTGGAAGATATCATGGTACCATGGTTTACCATCTTCCTCCTTCTCCAAACAATAACAGTGAGCTGGTACCTCGAAAGTCCACATTTCAATTGACCTCATCTCAGCTTTTGAGTCTAAATCAAAAACGGAAGCCAAGGTTGCCAGAGCATCGGCCATCTGATTATCCTCTCTTGTTAAGTAAGCAAAACTGATTCCTTCAAAGTTCCTAACCAATTCTTGAATCAGTTCGTAGTACTTGATCAGTTTCATATCTATAGTTTCCCACTTCTTTCGAAGCTGGTAGATCACCAAGGATGAATCTCTGAAAACCTGAAGTACTCTAACTTTCCATTCTATGGTCGTAAAAAGTCCCATGATGCAAGCCTCATATTAGGCTATGTTGTTGGTACAGAAGAATTCCAATATACTGGTGAAGGGGTAGTGAACCTTGTCAGGAGAAATTCATATTGTGCCTATTCCGTGGCCCAAGGCGTTAGATGTTCCGTCAAAATAAATCTTCCAAGCTCTTCCTTCAGCGATGGGTTCCTCCTCGAGCACAGTATTGACCAAATCTTCATCCGGGAAGTTAAAGTCCAATGGCTCGTAGTCGTCTGTAGTACGACTGGCCAAAAGATCTGCCACTACACTCTATTTTACCGTCTTTTGACTCACGTAAACAATATCGAATTCTGACAGCAGTATTTTCCAGGAAGCCATTTTCTCAGTAAGCGCTGGTACCTCCATCAAAAAATTTAATAGACCCCATCGGGAGATTAAGTAGGTGGTGTGATACAACAAGTATTGCCAGAGCTGTTTTGTAGCCCATACCAAGGCACAACACAACTTTTGGATTATAGGGTATCGTGTTTCACACTTAGTGAATTTCTTGCTTAAGTAATAAAACACCTTTTCCTTCTTGCCAGAGTCATCCTGTTGACCTAATACGCAACCCATCGAATTTTCAAACACAGTTAAATATAGAATTAATGGCCTATCTGGTATCGATGCTATCAAAATGGGAGCACTGGTCAAATACTTCTTAATTTTTTAGCACTTCTTGACAATCTTCGTTAAAGGTTCTCGAGTTATTCTTTCGAAGAAGTCGAAGATGAGATCATATTTTTCGGTTAACTGGGAAATAAACCGAGAGATGTAATTCAACCTTCCCAAAAATCCTTATACTTCTTTCTGTGTCTGAGGTGGCGAGAGCTCCTGGATTGCTTTCACCTTATCGGGGTCAATCTCGATTCTCTTTCGGCTTACTACGAAGCCCAATAATTTACCAGATGTGACTGTGAAGGTACACTTGGCCGGGTTGAGCTTCAACTGATACTTCCTTAACTTCCGGAAGAGTTTTCACAAATTTTGAATGTGCTCTTCTTCGGTTCGTGATTTGGCTATCATGTCATCTACGTACACCTCGATTTCCTTGTGCATCATGTCATGAAACAAGGTCACCATGGCTCTTTGGTAGGTTGCCCCGGCGTTCTTCAATTCGAATGGCATTACCTTGTAGTAGAACGTCCCCTACATGGTCAAAAAAGTGGTTTTTTCCATATCCTTGGGATGCATTTTGATTTGATTGTATCCTAAAAAGCCATCCATGAACGAGAACCAAGCGTTTCCTGTCGTGTTGTCAACCAATGTGTCAATGTGAGGCAAAGGGAAATTGTCATTGGGGCTTGCTTTGTTAAGGTCCTTGTAATCTATACACAGGCGGACCTTCTTGCCCTTTTTGGGTACCGACACTATGTTGGCTACCCACTCTGGGTACTTGGAAACCTTTAATAATCCTGCCTTGAACTGTTTTGCACTTTTTCTCTAACTTTTAGCAGCATATTCGTCATCATTCTTCGAAGCTTTTGCTGGGCAAGCTTGCATTCTGGCCTGATAGGGAGCTTGTGCACCACAATATCTGTGTTCAAACCTGGCATATCTTGATATGTCCACGCGAACATATCCTTGAATTCTAGAAGTAATTTCACCAACTCTTACCTAACTTCTGATGCTAACGTGTTGTTGATTCTCACTTCTTTCTTTTCTTCATCAGTCCCTAGATTCAGGATCTATATCTTCTCCTGATACAAAAGGATTTGCTTTTCTTCACTTTCCAATATCCTCAACAACTCCTCCGGGACCTCATCATCCTTATTGTCTATTTCCGTTGGGTATGTGGGTCGCTCAAAATCCACCTCAGGATTAGGTTCCAAGTCATTCATATAGTTTACGTTAAAGGGCCTGCATGATTTTAAAAGTGTGCATTGGGGAATAGAAAGAAATGGCTTATGAATAAATAAGTAAGTAAGAGAATAAATGAATGAATGATAGATGAAATGAATGCTATGTTTGCCTTTTAAGAAAGTGATATAGAAAAAGGCTCATTTTATTGAAAACGGATAGATAACGACATAGCGGCCCTTTTACAAAAGACACATGTTACTTTTTGGCCAAAAGCAACGTGGTAGTTCTGAGAATTACTTTGATTCGGGTTTAACAACCACAGGCATGTCCTCATAAGCCCAATTGGTGAGTTCTTCACCCTGGAAATATGGTTGAATCTTGGCCAAAGGCTGGATAACCTTGTCTTCCTAGAAAATCACATTCACGTCCATTCCTTCCAAAGCTTTGCAGACTAATTCTTCACGGAGGCCCCTTCTCAAATCGCTTCTTGGTCGTCCTGTTCAAGATTCCTAAGTTTGCCTAATTTGAAGATGCCTTTGAAATTAGTATAGATTATAAGGGCCTAAGGTATGTCCTCCCCTCTGAGCCGAGCCTTCCTTTGCTCTTGTCTCTTCCTCCACTCTTGTCTTTTTTGCAAAAAAATTGGCCTATAACTGAGTCCGAATCAGTCGACCTTATGGATTACCCTGTGGGTCGAAGGCGTCCTTGTAGATTTTGTCTCAAACCTTTCACTTTTCTTGTCCCTCTTCCTAGGGTCTCAAACACTACCATTTTGGTACAACTTGACAGCTTAGGACAAGGAAGTGGGCTCCCCTCAGGGAAAAAGGTAGCATTGACAAACTTCAATGCCCTGAATGTGCATTCTATCGCCTTTTCGTCGGTATAAATATATGGTGTGTCCGAGGTCACCAAGCGACGATGTCTTGCTCGGCATTCACTGTTACCAACTTCTTCTCAATAACAAACTTTAATTTCTGGTGCAGCGAAGACGAGACGGCGCCAGCCGAATGTATCCACGGCCTTCCTAGCAAGCAATTGTAGGATGGCCGGATGTCTATAACCATAAAACCAACCATATTTCAGTAGGGCCGACGAGTTGGGGTACTTCTATCTTCCCGACCATATCTCGTTGGGTCCCGTCGAATGCGCACACTGTGTTATGACAGGGCTTCATATGTGAACTGTCAATTGGTAACCGTTGTAAAATGGCCAGCAGCATGACGTTCAAGGCAGAGCCGTTGTCAATTAGCACTCTCAGTAACACATAGCCCTTACAGTGAGTGGTAATGTTCAAGGCCTTGGTGGACCCCTACCTTCCCCTGGTATTTCGTCATCACTGAAAGTAATGAAATTATCGGCGGTGATATGTCCGACGATCCAATCCAACTTCTCAATCGAGATATCGTTCAAGACAAAATTGTAATTCAAGACTTTCAATAGAGCATTTTGGTGCTTTTTCGAGTTTAGCAGAAGATCTAATACCGAGATCTGAGCTGGCTACTTCTGTAGTTGTTCTACAACATTATATTCACTGTGTTTCAAAAATCTCAAGAATTCTTGAGCTTGGGTTTCTGTAACTGGTTCCTTAATCCTTGAAGGCGAATCCTCTCCGAACATCTTCTCAGGTTCAACCTCAACTTCCTTTCCTTTTTCTTCCTACTCTTCTAGTGCCTTTTGGTCATCTGGAGCGTAGCATCGACCACTCCTTGTGAGAAGCCCTACATCTTTTACTTCTTTGTTGTTTGGCTCCAAAAGGTCCCCATGAACAGGATTCATTTCCACTCTTATCTCATCTTCTTCTTGCGAACTAAAGGAACCTGATATCGTAACGTTCACAGTGTAATTCCACGGGACCATCTGCGTATCCTTGAAAGGGAAAAACTTCGAAGTAGTAATTATAATCTTGGGGTTCACCTTTGGTGTGCTTGCCACGCCAGGCTGGAGACAGAAGACAAATGGTCACTTCACACTGTACTTGGAGTTTTGATCCTCCAATGCGCAGACTTTAGATTCTATTTTCCCTCTTTTATTCTCAAAAACTCGATCTCCTTATTATTCATGTTGAATCACAATTCAAAAACGAGACGGGCCATACACAACTACTAAAAGACCCATCTCAACCGGGATCGTACCTCAGACACTCTTACCTTGCCTTTTCGAGCATATTCTTCTTCAATAACATTATACCTTGCCCCTCGTGGTTCAGTAGGAGGTTATTAGCCATGCTGGGTTCCCCCAACTGTAAGACTACTGTCCAAATTAAATTCTGGACAAACTTCTTAAAGGCTACGCAGTTCTCAATTGAATGCCCTAGGACGTCAGCATGGTACTCACAGTGTACCTTAGGATCGTACCATTCCGGGTAAGGGGGATTGTAAGGCGTAACATGGTAAGACCGAACTAGATCCGCCTTATACAACCACGAGTAGAGTTTTTGTAAGACATTGGTATAAGAGTGAAAGACCAATTCTTATTCTCCTTCTTGGAGCCCCTATCTTCCCTCTTGCTAAAGCCTCGAGCACTCCCTGTTGTTGCCTGGGGTTGGGAGATAGTGAGGTTCTTGACGACCTCATAAGTATTTGTGTTGTTTACTTCATTGTCTCTCTTCTTGTAGCTCTTTCGCACTGACTCCGAGGTGTCAACTTTTTCGCTTTTAATAGCAGCCTCAATACGTTCACCAGTCATTACCATTTCTACGAAATTGCTAATGGGGTTGCTGATCAATCGATCATAGAGTGTCCTCTTCAGCGTGTCCACGAACATCGATGTGATTTTGTTTTTATAAAGTGGTGGCTGAACTTGAGCTACTATATCGCGCCATCACTGGGCGTATTCCCGGAGTCTTTCATTACGTCTTTGCTCTATTCCTTGTAACAAAAGATGATTATGGACCATATCAGCTATATGTTGTACTAGTTATTAAAAGCTTTGGCCAGATCTTTCCATGACTTGATTTGAGCGCGAGTGAGCTGATTATACCATCTTGAAGCGGATCTTTCTAAATTGTCTTGAAAATAGTGGATTAAAAGCTTTTCATTATCCGTGTACCCTGCCATTTTCTGGCAAAACATGGTTAAATGGGTAGTGGGACAAGTAGTTCCATCAAATTTTTCAAAGTCCGGAGTCTTGAATTTGTATGGAATTTCCACATCCAGGACTAAGTTGAGTTCTCTCGCATTTAGCCCGTATGGTCTTTCTTCGTCTTCCTTCACCCTAAACTTCTCTTCGAGGTCCTTCCGAGTGTCTTCTAATGGTTTTGAGAATTTCACTTTTACTTGGTTAAATTTCTCCAACTCATCAAAATCTGGGATGTTATCCCCAAGATTTTTGACATTTTTGAATGTTATGCCCACTGAGCTGGGCCGGAGGCGCCGGCCTGATGAGATGAGGACACTCCTTGCGGAGGGTTTGGTGAGTTAGTAAAGAGAAGGTTCTTCAAAATCGGGGCATATGAACGATCCCCCGAGTCTTGAGTTGGGTTCTCGACGGGCTACTTTCCTCTCAAATTGGACTTTATCAGCTGCGAAATCTCCTTCATCGTGTCTTGTTAGGACTTGATTATGGTGTCCCTTAGTTATTGTTGAGCTCGTTCCAACTGGCCTCTAAGGTCGGCCTCCAACTTGGCAAAGCCCTCTTCCATTTGCCTTGTTCGTAAGCGAGTACGGTAAGGATGTGGAATGATTGTAATGTAAAGAACCAAAATGCTATTTTTCTGAAATAAAAACCTTTTAAATTAATCGATGGTAATTAGTCAATATGCAAACAAAGGTACTGACTAAAAGATTATTAGCATTAAAAAATGTGGATGAAACACAAAACAATGCATGAATGCAAAGAGCAACACTGAGTTCAGCAAATATCATCGTTAAACGACTTGCATTAATGGAAACTTAGTCTGGTTACAATAACTTAAAGAAATCCCACTACACATATGGCTTCAAGGTAGTATCGAGGTTAATAATCTCTCTTGGGATCCACACAATACTTTCTCCTTCTTCGGATTCATCATCTATACAGTCATGAAGTTCGACGGCATTTTCTGCCAAAAACTGTATCTTCTGAGAAACCTCTTGTATATGAGTGCTCCACCATGCCAACCCTTGCTCTTGTCTCCAAATTTTGTATGCGGCAAAGTGCAGTTGCTCCAAACTCGGTGTCGGGCGTACTTTAATTACTCCCATAAGGCTGGCTACATAATCCTTGAGTTGTTGGACCTCATCTTCCAATTCTTCGACACGTGTCATTAGAGCTTGGTTTTTCGAGTTGCTAGCCTTTAACTTGCTACTTGAGTCATTGTGCTAGAAAATGGACTTTTCCAAACATTTCACCTGATCTTTCAAGGCCTCGTTTTGGTGTTGTTCCTTCTCAATCTGCCTAGAATTGGAGGTTTTTAGATTCTTCATTTCTTGGGTCAAAGCGAGCACTTGATCCTTGTTCTCGTAATACATTCTCTTATAGTTCTCAGCTCGTTCCTTTTCTTCCTTAAGTTAGAATTCTAACCCCTCGTTTGGTCTACCTTCTACGATTCTCTTACCTCTATTTAGCCTTTTAAGTTTCTGAATCTCTCTTTTTCTAATTTGAGCTTGAGTTCCAACTCATCCTTTTTCCTCTGTAGACCTTTAATTATTCCTTCAAACTGCGTCTTCTCTAGTTCGAAGTTAAATTTTTCTTGGTGGGAGCTTGAGGTACTTCTCTTGCTCTTGCTCCAGTTGCTTCCTCATTAACTCGACTTCGGTAGGGAGTGTGGACAATCTCTCTTCCATAGATCTTCTTCCATCAGAATTCAATTGAGGGATATTGTCGTTAACATGATTAAACTGCCATGCTTTGTATTCACGAGTGACCATGTACGGGGCATTTATAATCCTAACTCGTATTGCATTATTCTAGGTTGAAGAAGCGTTATATACCATCGTCTTGTAGCCCTTCTTCTTTGCGTAATCTACGTTAAGCTCGTTCAAACCTTTGGTGGCTGGCACGAATTGCTTGGAACCATACTATCTCAAAACTAGAAGAGACGCACACGATGTATGGCCCCAAAGGCCAAGTAGTGGTACCCATGAATGCTCTCCACATCTATAGAGAATATTTTTTGCCAACAACCACGGTGCTCTCCAAACTATATCTTCCTCCTTTAGATTCCAGAGAACACATTGTCATACCTCCTCGGATCTTCGAGTTGGCCAATCGTTCATTCGTAGGAACTCCTCTAGGGGTGAGAACTTGCCGTCGTAAAGGGGCCTGGAGAAACTGGGGTTGGTTCAAAGGTGGCTGTAGAACCAAACAGTCAGAAGCTGTGGGCATCCTCGAAAGTGCCCTCTACCATTCTCCCGACAAAACCTCAAAGAACGAAAAGTTTCAGCCAAGATTAAGGGCACTGAGTTAGTCATACTACTCAAACGATCAAAAAGATCTAAAACTAATGGATCAATGAGTCCCAATGCTCAAGGAAAGAATACCAATCCGTAAATCAACAATGCAAAGAGATTGCGCTAGACTCAGCCCACATGGTGTATAGAGGCCAAGGCCAAAATCCCTTCCCACTTAAGGTACTCCTTACTGTTCCAAGTAGTGACCTGTTGCTCGACCCAAGATAGAAATGTGTCTGAGAGCTTCTTTAGCTTACCCCGGAAGGATATGTTCTTACTTGGCTTAGAATACACCTGATCCATGTCAATTTTTTTGCAATTTATAAGGTCTCGTTATTCTTCGAATGTCTGGGTTAGATCAAAATTACTAATCGTAAAGCAACTGTAGGCAGAGTTCTAGAAACCCACTAAGGCTTGCAATAGTGCTTTATCAACTGGAACCTCCAGAACATATGCGATGTCACCATACTCTTCCCTGATAGTGCTCTTTGTTTCAAAGTCCCAACTGTTCCAAACTGACTTCAGAGTGGACACATCATTGAACCCTGTGTTCCTGAATATCGTGGCTGACATAGCCGATCTAAACCTAGTGGCAATAATGTCTCCCTCATGTAACTGCTCCTCTTCCGACCATATCTGAACATTAGAATTCTTTTCGTCATTGCTGCAGACTAAGTCTCCCATCGATCCAGTCTTTAACTTCAAACTATTTCTAACTCAGTGTGTTCTTCATGACATGATTAAATATGCAAAACAAGAGATAAAAAGAAAAGGAAATGAAATAAGCGTTAGTCAAGTGATGGTAAATAAATCGAATAACGAGAAACAGGTAAACGCAAAACGAAATAAGCACGAGTATGCAAATAAGGAGATAAACCTAACCACATGATTTCTAGTTCATTAAGGTTATCCGCATGGCTCTAACGAGGTAGGCTTCGTAGATTATCACACATGGGTTCGGTTCTAGACAAGGGTACCCAAACATATCTTATTACCTACTAAGGTAACAAGAACCCCAATTCTGGCCCATTACAAGCTTGCGAATTAGTTTCAGTTCGAGGGAAAGCACGACCTAGTAACATAGAGGGTTGCTCACGTGTCAAAAGGCGTGGATTCCGAAAGTGATTTACCAACCCGTGGAGGGCTACTCACGTGGGTATGTGGCGTTTCACTCCCCATAAAGGGACAGATCTTGGGTATATAGCTTGATGATCATGATGCAACACATGTCGGTGATTTCTTAGAAATTAAATGAAAAATTAATTCGAGGACCGCCAATTATCAAAGCCCGTACAATCGTAGTTACATTTTCAAGAAAGAATCAACCATACTAGAATCGATTAAAATTCTAACAATTTTCCATTATTAAAAACAATAAATATTTTCTTGGCCTAACTCTCCTTTTGTTTTATAAAAACAAATGAAGTCCCCATCGGAATCGGCTTGCTGTAGTGACGTTTTTTGAAATCCCTTTGAAGTGTCCTATTTTTTTTGAAAAAAATGATTGTTTAAAGGGGGAATTTCTTTTGAAAATTCTTTTTCTTTTGAAAATCGATGAAAACTTGGAGTCGCCACCAGCCACCTGGATAAGGTAAGCCGGACACCACAAAACTAGAGATTCGATTTGAAAAGAGGGTTCGGGAGTTGGTTATGTGTGGGGAAGAATTATCACCCCCATCACTCCCAGAAATCGGTACCAAAATATTTGCTGCTTTTAATCAAAGGAAATTGTTGAAATTTGAAAGGAATTTAATTTGGTGACCTTAATTGAAAATTAACCATAATTGAACGAGCTTTATCAGATTGACGGGTTCAAGTTAATTAGTCATTTAATTAATAAGGTTGACGATACATCGGACTATAGACTAAACTGGCATCATATAAACCTGACTATTGTGTTAGTTTATGGTCCGAATTCCGCACGTCACCTTTATACATAGTGCAAGCAATTAAAATATGATGTAATGATTTTGTCAAGTTTTAATTTTACCTTGAGTCGGTAAGAATTAATTCAAATATTTGGTCAACATCCTTTAAGTTCGGGCTATTACGACACAAATGTCGGAATTAATGAATACCTCATTTTTATGATTTAAATTAATAAATTCAAAATAAATGGGTCACATGAATGACAATTAAAAAAAGGATGTCACAAAAAGGCTTAAAAACTAAACACACAAAGAGGCTCCTAAAGCTCTAACCTAAAAGGCCCAGATTATAAATTTTTAATTAGTGATTTAATTATTAATTAAGTGAATCTAATATTAACCCTAAATTACTTAATCCTAAAAAACTAGAAAACCTTAATAAATTATGAATTATCTTGATGATATGATAATTAATTCGATTAATTTTAAACTAGTATTCTAATAAGCCAAGAATACTATTTAAAATAAGCCAAATTAATTAATCATAGCTTTAAACTAAAATGTTAGTCTAATTTCAATGTCAATTTTATCTTAAAATATAATTAAGAGATGTTCAACCAATTTTAATAAATTTAGCATTTACCCCAATAAACCAAAGGCAAATTTAAATTTACTAAACTGATTCGAACCTTAAGACTAACTACGGCTTTAAAACTAATTCTAAATTAATCTAATTAATTTAAAAAAAACGTGCCCCTATGAGACGAGCACACGGCTTAAATTAATTAAATTAAATCCTAATCTAAAACTAACTTAAAACTACAGCCCAAAAGGCTAATCCTGAGGCCCACTAAGTTAAGGTTAACCCTAAGCCCAATCTATCCTAATTCCCAACTAAGCCCAACAAGACCAAAGGCCTAAGTCAAAAACTAAACCTACCAAAGCCTAAAATTACACAAGGCCCAAAACCATATAAACCCAACAAGCCCAAACACATAAATATGTCTTATGAAAACATATTATACTAAAAAAACACATCAAGATAAAGAAAATAAATTAGGCATTAAAAGAAATTAAAGAGCTAAAATTAAAGGTGCCAAATTTAAACTTAAATGCATGAAAAAAAGGAAAACAAACAAAAAGGATTTTTTAATACTGGAAGGGGGCAAATTGAACAAAAAACGAAGCTGGGAACCATTTTAAGAGTAATAACGGGGATGGAATTGTATGCTTCCCCAAAATTCCAGGGACCATGAGCATAATTTACAAAGGCGAAATGGCTCACGGGGAAATTTTGAAAACACAGATAGACCAAAGAGGCTATTTCAAAAGGCGAAATGGCTTGTATAATGTAATTAAACCGAGCAGAAGGACCGATAGGATGATTTACCCATGCGAAAACCCTCCGGGCGTAATTAAAACGGGGTAGAGGGACTCATAATGTAATTTTACCAATTTTAAAAAGGGGTCGAGTATATATTATAGATTAAATAGAAACTTTTCCCCTTTTGGCATAAACTAGAGACCAGGCTCTCTCGATCTCCATTCTTTTTTCTAGAACGGGGATGAACACCGCTGTGGTGTTCATCCCAAACCCAGTAACCACCGCACTACCCAGAATTCGGCTACATTCTGTCGCGAGCGGCGGCCGACGAACCTAAAAGCAAACCAAAACATTCATTTCTACCCCTAAACCCTAATTTGAGCCTTATTTTGATAAAAATCAAAAGGAGACGCCTCTTTTTTAAAAAACTAAAGCGAAAGACCCTCCTATTTAAAAAAAAAAGCGAGACAAAGATCACCTATCCTCTTAAACTGATTCACCTCACGTGGTCTCGGAGGACACCACAAAGCTTATCATCGGAGGGGAAGAGGCTTGAACGTCGGAGGTAAAATTTTAAACCTAATTTCTATATGCATGCTTTGAAAAGAGTAAAGATACCTTAGAAGGTTGTTCTCTATTACTTTCTGAGATCCCGAATGGGTTTACATGTCTTTTAGGTTTCCCTTTTTATATCCTGAGTATTACATTGTTTAAATAATATGAAAAAAATAAACTAGAGTTCTTATTGGTTGCCTCTGTGATATGATATTTTTCTAATATCCTTTGATTTTCTACTGATTATTGTCTCTGATCCTTTTGATCTTGTTTCTTACCCATGAGCCATGACGTTTGGCTATAGAAGAGGGCAGTCAGATGGCGGACGACACTGCCCTTCTTGTCTCCTAGAGCGTCGTGGCAGTTAGAGAAAGGGAGGGGACCAGAGTGAGAAGCTGCTTGGAGAGCAAGGATTTATCAGCATGAAGATGGGATCGGACGATCAATCTTCGCGCATGAGAAGTGAAGCGACAGACGCGCGAGTAGGAAGTTAATGAGTCGTGCGTGAACTCCACGCACGTGTGGGATATTTGAAAGGTCGCGCGTGTGGCACGTGGAGTCTCTAGAATGTTCTGCGTGGATCTTAGCCGTCTGATCATAATCTTAGATCTGACGGCCTAGGATCAGCTGTGCAAGGGAAATGGGATAATTAGGGTTTTTGTTATTAGGGCTTTGTGTATTTAGGGCCCTATTGGGTCGAAAAGTATGATATATTATGTTTTTTTTTGTTGTAAATAGACTGTTGAATAAAAGAACTTGGGCTTTTATTTAATTATATTGGGCTTATTTATTTACTTTTAGTTTTCTTTTTTGGGTTTAGCTTAATGATAATAATACTAATAACATAACAAATATAATAATAATATACTGGTAATAATAAGACCTATACGAATCATAATGTAGATATAATAATAATACGAATGATAGCTAAAGTCAAACATAATAACAATACCAATAAGGACTCAAAAGTATATTTAACTAGTGATAATAATGTTTAAAGGTTTTTTTTTCATTTTTCAAATGGATAGCAATAAAAATCATAATAGTAACATGCATATGTATAAAAGCAAATACTGATCTTTTTGTTGTTTCTTTGTTTTAATAGTAAAGCCCTTATTTGCAAAAATATATATATAAAAATGGGTTATCACCCCGAATAAAATTAGTGATTACAACAGGAAAACGCCACTTTTAAGTGGCGTCCTGGTGGTAGCCGATTAAAGTTGGCTTCCCCTGATGCACCAGCTTTCACGTGAAGCTAAGCCGCACAGCCTAATAAAGCTTATCACGAGAGTAACGCATGGTACAGGTGGAGTCCTGCCACCGAAAATAATAAAAAATTCAAGACGCCCTTTGCACATGACGTCTTCTTCTATGGCATTGTAAAAAGCACCGTAAAATCCTAAATATCGTTCAACATCCCCTACTAACCTAATATTAGATTCCAATTGCATTATCCCCAAATTTGCCTAATTTCTCCATCACACAAATAAATAAATAAATAAATTATTAAAATTTATTTTTAAAAAATAAAATTTCTGTGATATTTCAATTTTATCCTTGCTCAATCCTCACAACCAAACGCCAGCCGTAAAAAATGGACACGCACACGCTTCTCTCAAGTTCGCCGTCTATGGTGGTCCCGTCATCCCTCTCTCCGGTTCGCGCAATTGCCTCCCCGTCGAAGCTCTACTCCGCCGTCGCAACCTTCTCTTCCACTCCTCCGATCAACGGCGGCTTCCGAAAGAACCGCCTCCCTCTCCTACGGCCGTTTACTTCCTCTACGGCTCCTAAATTTTCGACTCGATGCGGTGCCGGCGTTAAGGAAATTAAAGAGAGCGAGTTCCAGAGTACGGTGCTGGAATCCAGCAGTCCGGTTCTCGTTGAGTTCGTTGCCACTTGGTGTGGACCTTGCCGCTTAATCTCTCCCGCCATGGAATCCATCGCTCAGGTGCCTTTTTGTACTTCTCTTTTCATCTAAATTACTCAATTATCACTTTAATTAAGAAATTGAACTTGTTGAATGAGCAATTTTTGACGAATTAATCATGTATTTAGGAATATGGAGATAGATTAGAGGTTGTGAAAATCGACCACGATGCGAATCCACATTTGATCGAGGAATACAAAGTGTACGGATTGCCGACCTTGATATTGTTCAAGGATGGACAGGAAGTGGCAGAAAGTAGGAGAGAAGGTGCGATTACAAAGGCCAAGCTTAAAGAGTATGTTGATTCTCTCTTGGAGACAATTTCTGTTGCTTAGCATTTCTCCCCCCTTTTTGATATTGATTGTATAATTTTTGAACTATGGAATACCTGGAATTAATTACTTGAGGTATATACGAGTAAAATTGAATGCTATATTGCTCCATTTTTCTTTTCTTTTCCTTGAATAGAATTTCTGGTATTAAATTCCTCTCTTACATATTTTCTTCTTCTATTTTCAATAGAATCCTCATGTTTGAACTGAAACATGTTCTATGAGTGTGCATATAGTCATAGAAGAAGTCTAATTCTCTATGAAACCCAAAATATTTACCTTAGTCAGAACACATTATTCATAACTCGATTAGTTCTGTGCTATCAGGATTTTTGTTTTTCTTATATTATCTGTTTCACACATTTGTATGCAATGCATATTCGAACATTGATACGAAGATTTGAGTTTTCGACTTCTAAAAACCTGAGCATACTTATATTGCACCCGGGGCCCGACCTTTGTTTGACATTCATCTTTGAGTATAGGTTAACAGAGGAGGCCAAATGTACGTCTATAACATGTAGATGCATGGACTTGTCCGCTTGTACATATCTATTTTTGGGTTCAGAGTAGTGTTTTGATTACAACTATATACTATCAACGAATTGTGATTCAAAATTAGTTCTATTTCGGTAATATAGAGTAGAAAACAATTATGATGTGTGGTAATCTGTGGTTTATGCTTTAATCATTGTATATAGAACGTAATGAAACTTTCTATGAATGGCCAGCAATTGGAGTTTGGTAAGATTTTTTTTCTGTTCATAAGATTGTTAAGGCTCTGCTACTCATGCATACATGCTTGCGTGGTGTGTTCGTGTTGATATTAATATTGACGTGTTGATATTAATGTGTCATATAGCTTTCACCTTTTGAGATATGTTTGTGTATTTGTATCATGTTTGTGTTTTAATTTTTGTGTCGTGTCGTCAGAGGCAAAGCTGCCAATTTTTTTTGGTATTATAGCATTTTAGGTAATTTTTAGTTAAAACATTAGTCAAATAAGGCATTTGTCCCTATCATTTTTTAGATTTAAAGGCTCAATAGACTCTTGCCCCTCCCAACGTTTGACCCTAGCTTTGTCCCTGCGTGTCGTGTTCATGTCATGTATTGTTAGATGTATAAAATATGATGACATTAATGTGAGTGAGGCGTTGTAAGACTGGTGAAGACAAGTTGAGAATGTTCTTCCATGGGTGATCCCACCTTCCTGGGCAGCTTCACTGGCAGTGATAATGGCTATTTGGGAACCATTGTTCAACACTCCTTTAGTCGTTGGATGTGTGCATAGCCGGAGGAGCAAGAAGATTAATTAGGGATGAAATTAGAAGTTTTATGTTGGAGGTGGGGGGATAAAAAAGAATAAAATCCTAAACTTTGACTTTCAAAGTAGATTGTTTCCCCAACTTTTGAGTTAAAGTAAATTTTCTTTTACATAACAATAAAGTACACCTTTATTTGGTGCATTGCCGGTGAAATTTATTTATTTTCACAAATAGTGTTAGAGTTATGACAAATGTCTTGTAAATTTAAACAATAAACTTGAATGCAAGATGATTTTTTATGTACTAATTTGAATATATGTTTAATTTTCCACTAATAAGTATACTATTAGAACTATATAGCGACGGGATTTGACAAAAGAGTTTGAGAACAACTAAAAAATTTCAAAAATTTTAGAGACTTAAATTTTCAAAAATTTTAAAGGGTGTAATTTATATTTTCAAATAATATTAGGTCTAATTTAAACTTTTAATAATTTTGAGAGGCTTAACGAGAATTGTTTTAAATTATGTGAGGGAATTTAATTAAAATATTAAAAAATCTGAAGTTTGGGGTCATAGTCCCACTATCTTCCTGCCCTGAAATTAAGATAAAATTATGGGAAAATTTATTTAATTTTGTAATTGACAAAGACCTAAAAAATATTGAAAATAAAAAATAATATTATAGTTTAATTCGTTTAATTTTATAATTGATATGAATCTTAAAAAATAATTAAATTAAAAGAAATTGGGACCAAGTTAAGTGCAAAGGCTTAATTTTATTATTTTCTAAAATTAATAAGGGTTTAACACAGAAATTTAAAATTTTAATAAGATTTAAAAGAGTAATTAATCAAAAATTGTATGGTTATTGGTTAGAACCCATTTTCTTCCCTATATACAGTACTAATAATATCCAACAACACAAGGGAAATGAAGTTAAGGCCGTTATTATTAATTTTGAAATGAGAAATATATTTAATACAAAGTTATATTTTGATGCACAAATTATATAAAAAATAGGTTATATTTTGATACACAAATTGTATAAAAAATGAGTTATATTTTGATACACAAGTTGTATAAAAAACGAGTTATATTTTGATACACAAGTTGTGTAAAAAAAATTTTATACAACCTTCTATAATATTTAAAACCTAAATCTCAAACTCCTAGCACCTTAAAATCTAAACCTTAAACCATGAATCTTAAACTCTAAACTCTAGCCCTAAATCCTGCATATTGAATCTCTAAATTCTAAGCTAAAACCCTAAATCTTAAACCCTAAATCTTAAACCCTTAAATTGAAAGGCTTGTATAAAGTTTCTAGTATTAAATTAAAATTAAAATATTTGTTTTTCAAAATTTCTAGTATTAAATAATGATGTCACATAATATCATAAAATTTAAATTATTTCTAATAACTTAAATATATTGCACATTGATATAGACATTTCTAATACAAAAAAAAAACACAACACCGGCATCCTTTTTTTAATACTATTCACAAGCCGTTTAAGCTTTTCGATTTTTTTTTATCTTCAATCCAAACAACATATTTTAAGGCTTTTATTTGGGTCCATATGCAATTACTTTATATATATATATAATTAAATTTAGTTCGATTGATATTGTTGTCAATATGTTATAAAAGAGAATGTGATATTAAACATATTTAAACGTTCAATATCCTTCGATTAATGAGTGAAAGATATAGTGCAATTTATATAAACAATGTACCAAAATTATCTTAAAAAAGAAATAGTTTCGATCGGAGAACTCAAGTAATTAGATTTTTTTAAGGACAACATTGGGTTAGGTATACCTGTAGTTTTAGAATATATTATACGAATAATTTCAAAAGTTACTTTAACGTTTGATTAGTAATTTAACATTCAAGAGTTTTATTTTAGGTCAAAATGATTTAACAATTAACGGCTCAAAATAATTTTACATAATGACACGTCAATAAATATATATATAAATTTATAATGGTCCAGTCCAAGTGAGGCTTGAACTCACGACCTCTGATTCATAAGAGCAATACTCTAACCAACAGAGCTACAAAATCAATACTTATTATATAAATATATTTAATTGTATTTTGAATATAAGTTATGTGATGATAAATTTAATCTTCAATGTTTACAATTTTATCCATTTGGCGTTTACTCTTTTTTGAGCTATTTTTTCCTCAACTTTTCTTTGTTAGTAAAATTTGTATGATTTTAACGGAAATAATGATTAAATTGTTAGTTTTTTCACGAAAGTAATGAGATGACACAGATAATTCATATGTACTTTATTGTTGATATGACCAAAAAATTGTATACAAAATTCCATTCTACACATAAATATTATTAAATGTATCGATCCTTATTTATAGGTTTCCCATGTAGTATAATTTCTACTATCGCCTTTGAAATTTTGAATCAAACTTTTTTCTTATTTATGTCAAAAAGAAACATTTGTAAGTTCCTCTCCCTCCATATGATATAAATATGGTGACGGAGCAGAAGAAAGGCCTACGGGCCTTGCCGTAAAGTATTTAAAAAATTTATAATAAGTTTTATATTTTTTTTTAAATTTAATTTGATCTAATAATTTAAATTTTTTTAATAAGTCATTTATTTTTTTTAAAAAAATTAATTTTCCCTTTCAAATTTTTATAATTTCATATTAAATGTTATATATATATTCAAATATTTTTAATTAATTCCTCTAAAATTTTAATTTGGCCCATTTATTTTTTGGCCTAGTAAAAATTTAGGTTACTATATTTTTAAATATTAAATAAATTAAGCATTTCCCCAATTTTTAGTTTAAGTATTTAAAAAAATCTTATATTTTTTAAATTTAGTAATTTGACCTTTCCAATATTCCAGTCTCGCTCCGTTCTTGTATGTGTATATATTTATATGAATTCACTCTACATTTTTATGTAGTATGAGAACCAAATTCTAAAAAATAAAAAAATGCAATACCTATTTATTTAATGGAAAAAAACAATCGCAAAATAAATGAAATTTCAAATGATTTTTACTCCAAGCTAACATGCTTACCCAAGACACTTAAGTTTAAATTTTTGTGAAGAATTAATATTTTCTAAGCGATTATCATCAACAACCAAAATATTAAGAATATAAACCAACAACCAGTTGGTTTAGTGAGATGATGAACTAAATCACTTAAGTAAGGCCGGATATTTGAGTCACAACGTTGTGAATAGAAAAATTTAGGTTGGAAGGGTCACCTCGTAATGAGTCTCTACATTACTTGATCCGAATTGACCAATTAATAAGTTGGATACAGGTGGCTAAACCAAAAAAAATATTATGAGTATAACTTTCCAAATAAAACAATTTTCTTGAAATAAGAAAACCTGGCAATAAATCACCCTATTAACATCCCACTAAATTCAACGAAAATAGATATGTTGGAAAAGAACTAAACATTTGTCCATTCGAGGAGTGGCGACAAAAACAGCCATAAATAATAAAAAAAAAACTTGCAAAAATAAGACTAAAACTTGTACGAGACATGGCAAAAACATCAATTTATTTTACTAAGAACGAAAAAATAGATTCTTATTGAAATAAGAGAATGTACAACATGAACAACACACCTAATCAAAAAGAAAAATTTGGAGACAAAGTCCACTACAAAACTTATACAATTAACGCCATGAGAACTCAAAAGTGCAAAGAAAAATCAAAGCCCTGTTTAATAAATAGTTTTTTGAGCTAAAATTAGGGGCTTGAAGTATTTTTAGAGGTTTGACCAGTCAAATCTGTTAATTTAGATGTTTGGTAAATAGAAAATTATAACAGCGAATTGGGGTGAAAGCTCCTTTTATGAGCTTTTCGAGTTAAAAGTTTGAATAGAAGACTCTTTTGTCCTTAATAATTATAGGTTTTTTCTCTAAATAACATAAAATTGAATAATTAATAAAATAAAAAAAATTATAAATAAAAAATTAATATATATACATGTAAAATTAATAATTAATAAAATTATATTTAAAATATAATTTTATAAATTAAAAATTAATATATACATCAAAATTTAATAATTATTAAAATTATATTAAAAATAATAATTTCATAAATAAAAAATTAATATATACATCCTTTATATTTGTTTAATAACGATTTATTTTTCATAATCTAATTAATATTAACATATACAAAATATAAATAACTAATAAATGATTCAAACGAGTATTGAATAGAATCATGTCCTTATATGTCATTTTGCGTGTTCAAATAATTAAACAACTATCAACTATCAGTTAATTTTACCAAACACTTCTATACAATCACCTAATGCAATCCGCTAGTCAAGTCAGCTAATGCAATCAGCTATCCGCTATCAGTTATCCGCTAATTGTCAAACATGGCCAATATCTTCTTTTGAAATTGGCGTCCATTAAGCTCGTGATTTTTTTTACATTCAATTAAGCTCTTGAACCAATAAATTAAATCAACTAAGCTCTATGACCAACATTAACCGTTGAATCTAATGATTTTTTCAGAATGGTTGGTGCATTAGATTTTTTTTATTATTTAAATTTTTCTTTAAAAGTCCTGAAAATTCTAAAAAACTTATAAAATTTATATATTTAAAATAAAAAAAAGTATAATGTCACATGACAGAACTGTAGTTTATCATGTGGTAATAATATTTAAAGAAAATTTTTGTCAAAACTTAACGGTTAAAATTAGTCAAAAAAATTAATTGATTTAATTTATCGGTTTGAAGGTTTAATTGAGTGAAAAGGTTTAAAAACTATTTATTATTCGTATTACATATTCTAAAATTGTTATATACAGTAATTATTAGAATATTGTACTTAAATATTAACATCTGATATTTTTTTGTCTTGTCTATTATATAGTCTCATTCGTTTTTTTTTTCTTTTTCATATAAAACTACATTATCAACCTTGTGACCGGCTCGTCCAGAAAACCTTTTTCCACTCCCCTTAAAATCATATATAATTTATTTTGGTCCCAACTGAGCTATGAGACCAATGTTGAGTTTTCAAATAAATTTAATGTTGTTTTAAATATAAATAAGGTATAATGATAAGTTTGGTCCTCAAAGTTTATATTTTTATCAGTTTTACCCTTATTCTTTTTAGGCTTAACTATAAAATAAATGTTCAAACTATGACTCTTTTTTGCAATAGGTGCCTAAAGTTTTTTTTAACTGAAATATGTGTAAAGTTTTATTTATGGCTTAAATATATGCATAAAGTTTCATTTTGAGCTTGTTTTAAAGTTAACTGAGACACCTACTTTGATAAAAAAAAAATTTGAGGTATCTATTTCAGCTAAAAAAACTTTAAGCACCTATTGCAAAAAAAGAGACATATTTGAATATTTATTTTATAGTTAAGCCTTCTTTATAAACCGAATTAATACTCAATCAAAATGTTGGAACATATTATATGCAATGGAAAGAAAAGGGTGTCAAATGTTTAAATCCAAAGCAATTGACCAAAAAGCGGCCCCTTCTCTCTCCTATCTTTCGTTCCCAATAATCCCACCCATTTTGGGTTGTTTCCATATGCCCCCAAATTCCCGTCTAAGCAACAAATATTTTTATTACTCACGCAAATATACTTCCACTTCCAGAAAAAACAAATCCGACCCTTTTTTAAACATATTCCACATGATTCTTACCTGTCCTTGATTTTCATAATCTCTCCTTCTTCCTCTATATATGAACTCACACAATTTACATAAATTTATTACATAAACAGAGCGGAAGCGGTTGTCTGTCTCCCATGGCTTCCAATTCTGCAGTTCATGTGTGTTTGGTTCTGATTTTGCTTAGTGTCGGCAGTGAAGGGTCTAGGCACGGCAGCCACCGCGACGCTTTGGGGCGGCAAGAAGCGGACAGGGTGGCGGAGCTTCCTGGTCAGCCGCCGGTGGAGTTTAAGCAATATGCGGGGTACGTTACGGTGAACGAGAGTCACGGTCGTGTCCTGTTTTATTGGTTCTTCGAAGCTACGAGCAACCCTGAGAAGAAGCCTGTCCTGCTTTGGCTCAATGGAGGTAAATTTAATTTTAGAATTTTGATTTTTTTAGTATTCTAATTTAAATTTGGCTTATATTAAAAACAAGTACCTAAAATATACCAACTTTTTCATTTAGGCTCTAAAGTATTTTTTGGTCAAAATAAGTATCTAAAGTATACCTTTTGGTTAAATTAAGTACTTAAAATATATTTTTTGATCAAAATAAGTACCTAAAGTTTTTTTTCGTCAAAATAAGTACTCAAAGTATATATTTTTTTGTCAAAATATGTACTTAAAGTATTTTTTTATCAAAATAGGTACTTAAACTATATATATATATCATCTAGGTTCCTAAAAGTTGTTACGTGACATTAATTAAAAAATACATTAGGTACATATTTTAACCAAAAAAATATATTTTATGTACCTATTTTAACAAAAATATACTTTAGGTACATACTTTGACAAAAAATGCTTTATGTACTTATTTTGACCTAACAGTATACTTTAGGTACTTAATTCGGCCAAAAAAGTATACTTCAGATACTTATTTTGATCAAAACCATTTTAGATACTTAAATAAAAAATTAGTATACTTTAAGTACTTATTTGTAATATAAACCTTTAAATTTAGATAAACTCACACACAATTGCAGCCTACACTGCTCGAATCGAAAAGATTCGATCATGTATTTTTCAGTTAAGTCAATTTGATTTGTTCAATTTTTATTTATCGAAATTTAATTAATTTGAATTTTTTTATATTTTTTAACGGAACTGACCGGACTAACCGAGAAAATAGTAATAGTGTTGCGCATGCTTTTATCCACTTCTTCCTTTTGGCATTACTTTTCAAACATCTTGTAATTATTTTTGGCTATATATTCATATTGGTATGAATTGCCATCTTCAACCTTTTATTCTTATAGTTTTGTCATTTATTTTGTTTGGTTCAAAGTTGTTATTTTCATTCACACATTTTGTTTGGTTTTTTCTCTTCAATTTGGTCCCCATTTTATATTAGAAAATGATAAAGAAATTGATTTTTTTAACCCCATAAATTAATGTCATAGAAAAAATTATTCCTCTCTCTTATTGTCTCATTTGCTAGAACGGAGTCATAATTAAACAATAAGAGAATAACTCCAAAACTAATAAGAACTTAATAAAATATTTAATTTAAAATTTAAAACGAACAAAGCTTAATTTGACAAATATTCAAACTAACATAGACTAAAATTATCATTAAAAATAAAAACACAAATAATTATTTATTATTTATAATTCAATTTAACTAAAAATAATTATTTATTATTAATAAAAAGAGCAACTTGAAATCCAAGTTCATTTTTGCCTTGGAATTGAACACCATCATGAACAAGCAAAGGCAGATATAAATTGCCAGTTTGTCATGATAAACGTGATTTTACGTTATATTGATTTTAATTTGTTTCTTTATTTTTAATTTCAATAAAAAAACATATTATAAAACACGAAATAAAAAAGCAGTCATAGTTGATCAAGTTCAGAAATTCAATATAATAATAGAATTATTATTTGATGCAATGACAAAAAAATTATTATTTCATAAGTAATTTTATTTATTGTCATATATCATTAATTATTTTCATAAATATATTAATTAAGAATACATGACAGTGGAACACAACGAGTAGTCACAATAGTAAAGATGATGATATTCTTATAAGTCTCGAGTTTAATTCGCTTTGTCTACAAAGTGTATATTGTCAAAAGGTTAAAAATTTGTATTAACGGATACTTCCTTATAATTACTTTTAAACTATTGAAAAAATACATGACAGTGAATTAAAATTGATTTTGAAGAAATATTTTGCCATTGATATATCAAATAATTAGGGTCGGGGCTATTAACGACATGGAGAGCTCGTGCACTAGTTTTTTATTTAATAAAAGTTTCAGTCTTTACTAATTTGAATATTTATCAAATTAAATTTTATTTCTTCCAAATATTAGATTAATTACTTATTAAATCTTTATCGATTCTAAAATTAAATAATTTTATCCCTTCTATTTTTATCTAATCCGGACTTCGCCATGCAATAATAATGATAAGGAATATGTAGGTATAACTCCCATATGATCTTTCTCCCAAGCTGTCAAACCAAATAATAATTGATTTCTTTGAATATTATTCAGATTCAACAACCCTATTATTACAATTATGACTTGTCCCATTCTTTAAACCACCAGTCATTTTCTTTTTCATATGTATATTTTCATGAATTAATTAAAATTTCAGGTCCTGGGTGTTTATCCATTGGATATGGACTAGCTGAGGAGCTGGGGCCTTTCTTTCCTCAGAAAGATGAATAAACCCTAAAGCTTAACCCTCATAGATGGAACAAAGGTAAGTAAAAACATATTGAATATATATTTGTATTCGACATTTGTTCTGAGTTCGTGACTTCACATAGACTTGTTAATAAGTGGGTCGGGTTAAACTAGATCGGAGCAATTTGAGTTAAAAATTTTAAATTATATTGCTTCGGGTCAGTTTTAGGTTTAGATTTCGAGTTTGCATCGAGTCGAGGTCTTATCGTTTTAAGTTCAAGTTTTTTTATTTGTTTTAGTTTGTGTTTTGAGTCTATTTTAGTTGGTTGAATGTGAAGACAAACTAATTGGGTTAATTTTTGAGGTTAGGTTAGAATCGACATTGTTATTAAAATTAGACAGACCGATTGAATCAGTGATCTACTAATTTAATTGGATATAAAGTGAACTATGAACATTTGAAAATAGAAGTTAAGATACCAACAACTAGTTGGTCTAGTGAGACGAGATATCAGATCCCTTAAATAATTTTTGGAGTTTGTGTCATGGTATTGTGAATGAAGAAAATTAGGTTGAGAGAGTTGCCCCATAATTGGCCTATACAGTACCTGATTCGAATCAGTCAACTAATAAATTGGATATCGGTGAGTAAACAAAAAATATTAGAACTTAAGATTAAAAAAACGACTAAAAATGGTTGAACCCAAAATATATAAAAAAAACATTTTTAAAATTTTATGATTTTTTATTTAACAATCGTTGAATTCACAATTCTACCAACCAAATAGAAAATTAGTGGTGTCATTGATTCAACTATCGATTCGATTAATTGTTACAACACTGATAGTCCATTTAGTCTAATTTGACGTGTTTATAATTTTCTTAATAATTAGTAATTGTGACTGTACTGACAATCAATAGGTCTGAGATAAAGTGCTAGGTCCATTATGTAAGGTCAGTAGTTCGTATTTTGATTTTGTGAATGAAAAAAACTGCGTTAAAAGGATCGTTCCCATGACGAGTCTCTACAAAATTTAATTCAAATTAACTAACAAATGAGTCGAAAATCGATAATTATACAAAAAATAATAATTTAACTGGTTTGTATATTTTTATTTTCTCAACCAGCTGCCAACTTATTGTTCGTGGAATCCCCTGTGGGTGTTGGGTTTTCTTATACCAACACAAGCAGTGATATCACTCAACTTGGTGATAAAATCACAGGTAAAAGAATGTATTATTTTTTATTGTAAAAAAATTCTAAATCTTGTATACTACGAGTTGATCTAGTAAAATGAGACGTTAATTTTTTTTAAAAAATTAGAGGTTTGAATTTTAAAGTTGAGAATGCAGTAAACCGAGTTAGGAGAGTCACCAAATAATAAATCTTTGTAAAATTTAATATGGATTAGTTGACTAATATATCAGATACAGAAGATTATATATATTTTCCCCTAAATCTTCTTTTAATTATAATATCCTAATCATTAATTCATTATTGTTTTTCTATGTACGATTAGCCGAGGATTCCTACGCATTTCTTGTCAATTGGTTCAAGAGATTCCCACAGTTGAAGTCTCACGATTTCTACATTGCTGGTGAAAGCTATGCTGGTATGTATATAGGCCTTTTTACCCAAATATCTATTTTTGAATACTATTTATGTTTTTGAGATCTAAATAAAATTATTTTTGGATTTAACACTCTTTGATTGAACTTGATAATGAATAATATATACGAGTTATATAAATTTTTATTTTTCTAATGTTGCTCGTTATATCAGCCAGGTGAGTTACAGCAAATAAGTGCTATGTCCGAAAATAATTTTAGTTATGTCATAAATATAAATAATAATAAAAATAGATATTTTGGTAAAATAGCCGTGTATAAATACGTATTTATTAATATTTAATGTGTAACTCATAAGTCAAATTTGATGTGAGAATTACAGTAATACCCTCTTGATGTTTATTGTGTTTTGGATGGAATTTTCAGGGCACTATGTCCCACAGCTAGCTGAGCTGATTTTTGACAATAACAAGCATGCTCCCAAGTCGGATTACATTAATTTTAAGGGATTTATGGTAAGGGTTTAATGGCACTAATAATTAGATTTTTTATTGAATATGGATAAAATAATTTTTAGTCCTTAAATTTGATAATTTTTTTAACTTAGTTTTTACGTTTTTTTGTCTACATTAGTCTTTAAATTTAGTTATTTTTAGTCCGTTTGATGATATAATATTAACGTTGTGGCATCATCAAAATAACAAAAAATTCAAATTTAAAGATTAATATAGAAAAAAAAATCAGTGATCAAGTTGAGAAGAATTATCAAATTCAATAATAAGAGTTACTTTATCCCTATTAAAATATACATTGATATATTTATCCGACCTATATCTGAATGTACTAATTACGATGTTTAAACTGTAAATAGTCCTGACCTTTTAATTTAGAGGCGAATTATACTTGAGTACATTCAAACTCGCAACCTCTTAAATATTTTAATAAGACTATCCATAACGCATGCTGCCATTTATTAGCTTAGCTTGTGCCTCAATTTTTGACCATAAAGAGGGTTTGACTTTTAATATAAAGCAACGTTAATATATATATATATTCAAACACAGCCATTTAAATGCTTTGAAAAAATCACCAGTCTACACCAAAAAGTATGAAAAAGTATCTGATTCGTAGAAATTTGAAACTTAATTCAGTTGATTTGTAAAATCATTCCAAAGGAATGGCATCATTTCTCATACTAATGAACTTTATGCAGATTGGGAATGCATTGATGGATGATGAAACGGATCAAAAAGGGATGGTGGATTATGCATGGGATCATGCAGTGATATCCGATCAAGTTTACAACAACATCAAGCTCAAATGCAATTTCAGCAGTCCGAACCCGGACGCCGACAGATACTGCGACAAAGCCCTCAATGTCTACTTCGAGGTCTATCGAATCATCGACATGTACAGCTTGTATTCTCCCACTTGTGTTATTAACTCCAGCACCAGCAGCAACCGACGACAACGCCCAATGATTCAAGGCGTCGCCCCACGGTTATTTTCCAGATTTGTAAGCTCTTTCTCACACTCGAGTTCAAATAATGTAAATAAAACGTCGAAATTCTCGATCTAAGCCTAGTTAATCCGACTTTGTTCAGGATGGATGGCACAGAACACCGGCAGGATACGATCCTTGTCTATCAGACTACACCGAGGTGTATTTCAATAGGCCCGATGTTCAAAAAGCACTCCATGCTAACGTTACCAACATGTCCTATCCATGGACTCATTGCAGGTGTTAATTAACTAAATTAAACACAGAATTATTGAAACATTAATGTCTGTCTTTGGACATAATCTACAAACAACCACGTGAAAGTACAACAAGTTTGAGGTTGTCGTTGCTTGTCTTTGCAGTGATATGATAATAAATTGGGGAGATGCACCATCTTCCATGCTTCCTACAATTAAAAAACTCATCGACGGTGGCATCCACGTATGGGTTTTCAGGTAAACACCTAATAATATCAAATACGATATGAACTCGTAAAATAAAGATTGGCATGAAATAATAACACGAAACACGACATGAATGCATGGTTTTTCGATTTTGCAGTGGAGATACCGATGGGAGAATTCCAGTGACTGCAACTAGATTAACCCTAAACAAGCTTGGGTTAAAAACAATTGAAGAATGGACACCTTGGTACACCAACCACAAACAGGTTTGTTTCTCCACTACCCATTATTTCACATTATTGTACCTTCTCATTTGAGTCCTCCGACACTACTCCTCCACTCCAACTCTTCCTGACACAGAACCTTAGAGCTAGGGCCGTAAACGAACTAAACGTTCAACGAACTGTTCATGAATCATTTGGTGGGAAGTTCATTTATATCCGTTTATTTATTAAGCGAACTAACATGAACAAGATTTTCTGTTTGAACGAACATGAACACGAACAAATGACTCTTTCGTTCATTTACGTTTGTGAACGTTCAGTAATCCGTTTATTATGTTCGTTTAAATTTATTCACATATATCTATTTATATTTATTATTTTTCATAAAAATATTATATTTAACAAAAATTAAATTTAATCGCATATGTTCATTCATTTATGTTCGTTTAAGTTTATTCACACATGTCCTTTTATGTTCGTTTGTTTGTGTTCATTTACGTTCGTTTACCATTTTAACGAACGAACACGAACAAACTATATTCATTAACAAACGAACACGAACAATAAATTATGTTCGTTTAATTGTTCGTGTTCGTTCATTTGTTCGGTTAAAATTAAACAAACAAATATGAACATAAACTCATTCGTGTTCGTTCGATTGGTTTACAAGCCTACTTAGAGCCCTTGGAGGCAAAATCTTGGAACCTCCAGAGACTTCCATAAAGCATTAGAAGACTACAACGCTCTCGACATGATGACTATCAAGTCTACGTGACTAGCCAATTGACTCCACTCCTTGACATCCAGGTCTATATTGTTAAACCATCAATACCTATCGGGTCTAGGACCGACACTCTCATTAAAAGGACATTTGTATAACCACAAAGGTCAAACAAAGGGAGGGACAAGACCACACTTCATCTTCTTCTTTAATTTCCTCCTTTTTCGCTCATCTTTATTACTGTCTACGACTCTCCGTCTAAATCAGAAGGGGCGGACCGCCTAAAGCCACCCTATCTCATCTTTGTCATCAACACAAATCAAAATATATAGTTTCAACTTTCAATATGTATGTATGTATAGTTTAGTTGCAATTAATTTATCCAAAATTTGCAGGTTGGTGGGTGGACAATTGAATATGAAGGGCTTATGTTTGTAACCATACGAGGAGCTGGTCATCAAGTTCCAACCTACAAACCAACACAGGCACTTCAGCTGGTCAAGCATTTCTTGGCCAATAAGAAACTGCCATCTAAACCATTTTAGACATTGTTGCATGCTGTTTTTCTTGCTTTCTTTCTATTTAGCAGGCAAATGAATTTGATGAAACTGTAGCTTTCATTAGTTCTTTTGTAAACTAACATTAGCTTCTGCAGATCTGTCATCACATAATTGATTTTCATTTTGAAAAAAAGTGTGATTTAAATCATCAATCTTTTCAGTTTTCACACATATACGAAATCAACTATATTTGTATCCATGCCATTGGCCAAATGGTGGGAAAAAAATTGGGGGAAAAACCCTGAAATTCCATTGCCGGAACCTGAACCCCTGAAGCGCATGGACACTAAGAGAAACTTATTTAAACGTGTTGCGACAGTTTAGGGTTCTTTTTAGCATATTAGCCGATAATCTATTTCAAACAAAAGCCTTTGAAAAATAGAGGAGTTAATTGCTCCACACATCCCCAAACTATGACTCCATTATAAATTGGTCCCCAAACTTTTAAACATTTCAATTTCATCCTCAAATTATGACCCACATTCTAAATTGATCCCCAAAACTTTTGAACATTCCAATTTCCTACCCAAACTATGACTTTTCCAAATTGGTCCCTAAACTTTTGAAGATTCTAGTTTCGATCCATGAATTATCAACATATGCTAATCATATCTCATGTTAATAAAATCGTTATAAAAAATTTAATTGTCGTGTAATCACTTATGTGTAATAATGTGATGGGGGCATAAATGATAGTTTCGGGATGAAATTGGAACTTTGAAAAGGTTTGGGGGACCAATTTAAAAAGAGAGTCATTGCTTGGGTATGAAACTGAATCAAAAACTGAGAACTAATTTAGAGTGAGAGTTATAATTCAGGGATAAAATTGACATGTACATAGTTTGAGAACATGTGATACAATTAACACAAAATAAAATAAACTCGATATTTCCATCATTAAACGAAAATTGGTATAGAATATCATAATCATTTACCAACATGCGTTGATAAGACACATTGCATTCCCAAGATGAGGACGCGAGTTTGAACCTTGGAGACGATATTGTTGGGAGGGGCAGCCTCGCACACCGAACATAGACCCATAAGATGAACATGCATATTACCAAAAAAAAAAGTCATTTCATCTGTTTGATTATGATCGTTAGTGCTTTCATATTATAAATATCGGCCTTTGCCTGGTTAGTAGTAAAAATCAGTATACGAAAATTGGTATGCACAAATTTATTTCGTTCATTCATTCGCATAAATTTGTGCATTTGATCTTGTTGACAAGTTCCCACCTGCACAGATGCTGGAATGGAAGCTCACATGGAATATCCGAACCAAGGCTTGCATCAAGAGGCCAAAAGCTCATTAGTAGACTAATTTCGGATCATGTTTTCTAAAGGTTTAATATGAGGGGACCATCCAAATTTAACTTTGTACATTAAGAACATCAGAATTCAAATCCTTAACCTTGCTTAAGGACATAACGCTCCATTCCGATAAATTAACTGGTTGTCGGTCAAGTTAGTTTTCTTTAATTCTGCAAACTCGAGCCTATTAAGTGATAATCAGCAACCGGATGTGGCCGCTATCCACGATGATGACGGGAGCACGGACTCGTACTGAAATGAGAAAAATCGAAGAATATTTAACCCTGTGAGCATGCTGTGTACGTTTGGTATTCACTTTCCACCCATATAATGGATGTATCCTGCCATTTTCCAGTTTCTAATCAACAAACAAGCCAGGAAAAGCCCAAAAGTCTTCCAAAAATAAAAAAAAATAGTAAAATAAATATTTCGTTGCCGGGACCTGAACCCGGATCTCTCAGGTGAGAGCCGAATATCCTAACCAACTAGACTACAACAGAAACCGATCGGAATCAATATACTTTTGTTTTTATTGATATTCAAAACAATGAAAATCATTTAATTATTAAAAATATTAAGGGTTAATACAAAATAAGTATCTTATTTTTCTCTTTAGGTGTTTAATTTTTTTTTTATCTTTTTAGGTGCTTAAATTATCATTTTTTTGCCTATTTTAAGTGCTAAAATAATTATTTTTTGGTCAAAATAAGTGTCTCGGTTTAACCTTAAAGGGACAAAAATAATAGTTTGAGCACTTAAAAGAGGTAAAAAAGTTTATGTGGGAAGAAGATAATAGTTTGAATACTTAAGATAAAGGCTTAAAACACTTTCCCCCCCTAAAATTTACATGTTTTTTTTTAACTTTCTCCCTAAACTACGTTTTGTCCACTTTTGCCCCTAAACGTTTCGTCCTTACTCATTTTGCCCCATTCCTTTATTATTACCATTAAAAAAATTTCCAGCCAATCAAATCTCGCCACATCATCTCCTCATTGACTAAGTCAATCAGCCTGGTTTTAATTAAAGGGTAAATGACATGTCAAGTCTGTCAGGTTTGTTTCCTTTTTAATTTAGTCATTGAAAAATCTATTTTTACCTAAACTTGACCCCTATTTGTTTCTAATTTTTATAATTTAATCCAACATTTGTTATTATTAATAATATTATTTTATTTAAATGTTAATATTTAATAAAAATAAATTAAATCAATTATATTTTGTGGGAAAATCCCAAAAATGAATTTTGCTAAATTAGAATTGTATTTTTGAGCAAAATTTGAATTATATTCGAATCATATTTCAATTATATCCGAGTTATTAATTCAAATTTTGTAATATTCGAAATATATTTTTTGAGAATTTCAAATTATATTCAAATCATATTCGTATTATATTCTAATCAAGTTCGTATTATATTCGAATCATATTCAAATTATATTCTAATTATGTTCGTATTATATTCGAATCATATTCAAATTATATTCGAATCATATTCTAATTGTATTCGAATTATTAATTCGAATTTTGCTATATTCGAAATATATTTTTGAGCAAAATTCAAATTATATTAGAATTCTATTGAAATCATGTTCATATTATATTCGAATCATATTCAGATTATATTTGAATCATATTCGTATTATATTCAAATCATGTTCGAATTATATTCCAATCATATTCGAATTAATATTTCAAATTTTACTAAAAAGATATAATTAGAACTATATTTTTCTAAAAGTATAATTCGAATTTTGCTAAAAACGAATATAACCCAAATTTAGCAAAATTTGAATTAATAATTCTAATATAATTGAAATATGATTCTAATATGGTTCAAATATATTTTTGAATTTTGCTCAAAAATATAATTCAGATATAAGTGAAATATGATTCGAATTTTGTTCAAAAATATAATTCAGATATAAGTGAAACATGATTCGAATTTTGTTCAAAAAATATAATTCAAATTCAACAAAATTTGAATATAACTAGGATATGATTCGAATTCGAATTTTGCTAAAAAAGAATATAATTCAAATTTTGCTAAAAAAATATAATTCAAAATTTGCTCAAGAAAGAATATAATTTGAATAAGTAATTGTTGGGATCAATTTTAGGTAATTTAATTTATCTAAAAAATTACTAATTTAAAATTAAAATATTTAATTTAATTACTTTTTATTAGATATTAACATTTAAATAAAATAATATTATTAATAATAACAAATATTAGACTAAATTATAAAAATTAGAAACAAATAGGGGTCAATTTTATGTAAAAATAGACTTTTTAGTGACTAAATTGAACAAAAAACAAACCTGACAAACTTGAGATGTCATTTACCCTTTAATTAAAACCAGGCAGATTGGCTTAGTCAATGAGGAGATGATATGACGAGATTTGATTGGCTGTAATTTTTTTTAACGGTAATAGTAACGAAATGGGGCAAAATGAGCAACGGCGAAACGTTTAGGGGGCAAAAGTGGACAAAATGTAATTTAGGGGGCAAATTGAGAATACATGTAAAGTTTAGGGGAAAAAAGTATTTTAAGCCTAAGATAAATAAAAAAAATTAGGCACTTAATAAGATCGTACACCGCAAACACATTAGTTTAATTACAATTACAAGGTTGCATAGTACAATTTAAAATTTTGAGGGATTCCGTATAATTTATTGAAATAAGTCTTAAATTTAAAAATAAATTAAGCATTTATCGATTTGTGTATGTGGTAATTTAATTTTTAAATGAAAAAATGAGCTTAATATAATTCAAAATTTATAAAGTACAACATAATTTTATTTTTCTATATTTGCTTTTTTACTAATTTAGAGCTAATCAATTATTTTTTTTTGTGCATGTATTTAACTTTCGTTTTGTGTCTATTTTTTGGGACTGTAATTGTTCCTATTAAACATTTATACAATGATAATAGCAGCAGTAATAATAATAATAATAATAATAATAATAATAATAATAATAATAATAATAATAATAATAATAATAATAATAATAATAATGTTCTAGCATCACTTATAAAAAAAATACACATACATAAGGTAGCCACATTCTCAGTGAACAAAAACAGAAGTTTATTTCATTACCAGGGACTTAGAGATTTTCTTGTATAAAAAACTTTACTTGCTCAATCCATCCATCAATGGCGGCAAAATAGTTTCTCCTCCAGCTTACACTGATGCAGAGTGGTGCAATAAACCCCCAAAATCCCACACCATATGATACAAACACAAATGAATAGAAAAACAAGGGTCTATCAATCAAGCTCTCCTCTTCCTTTCCATTGGAGTTTTTTCTTCTTCCATCATCATCATTTCCACAACATTTTCTTTCTATTACTTCGCAGCAGAGTTCCGAGTTGCCTTCGAAGTCCGTTCCAGTAAATGTTGTGAATTGTGCTTTGAATGGGATCAATCCTGACAGATTGTTGAAGGTCACAGAAAACTTTGCGATTGTAGTAATCTGGATGATTCCGGGAGGGATTGGTCCTGTTAGATTGTTATGGGAAAGATCCAAGCTCTCCAGATTCTTGAGTTTTTCGAAAGATGTCGGAATGTGACCGGTTAAGCGATTATTCGACAGGTTTAACGAATGCAGATCCAATAGTTCGCCAATCTCGTGCGGAATTGGCCCGACCAATGTGTTCTCCGAGAAATCGATTGCTGTCATCAGAGTTAGAGGGATTCCCTGGTACGAAAGTGAGATCCCTTTGGTGGTGAAATCAATAGGAACCCATGAATTTGCTTGGTACTTCTTTTTCCAGACAATGTTGTTGCGTAGGCAGCAAGGAATGTTCCCTGAGAATAGATTGTTCGAGAAATCCAGGAACTGTATCCTTCGCATTTGACATAATTTCTCTGGAAGTTGTCCCGAGAATCGATTTCGTCCCACGAGAAATGCTCCTAATTGCATCAGAGCAGTTAGATTCTAGATTGTTCCCGTGAGACGATTATCTCGTACATCGACCAGTTTCAGAGACAAACTATTGGACAAGCAAGCTGGAAATCCCCCCTCAAAGTGATTATGTTGAAGCAGCAGCCATGCCAATTTCGGCATACTGCAATTCCCATGAAGCGGCTCGCCGTTGAAGCTATTGTTCGACAGATTCAAGTACCATAATGACGAATTTCGAGTCAGATTAACAGGGACAACACCAGTTAAATGATTGTTAGACAAGTCTAATCTTTCTAAATGTTCCAATTCACCGAAGGAAAGTGGAATGTCACCCGAAAATTGATTAGAGGAGGCATTGAATCCGAACAACCGAGGGAATATTCGATCAATCTTTGATGGCAAATAGCCATCAAAATGATTATCAGAGATATCTAACATGGTAATGTTAGAGTTGTTTTAGAGTTCTTCCGGCAACTGACCAACAAAACAATTGCTTCTCAATCTTAATACAGAAGAAACATTACGAAGCATCCATGTCGGGAAATCTCCGACGAGCGAGTTACTGGATAAATCCAAGGGTTGCAGGTTACCTTGCGTAGAAAGGAAACTGGGAATTACATGACCACTCTGATTATTCAACTTGCAGGCAGCCAGAAGTAAATGTTGCACTTGGAATGAGGGGTGCCAATTTGGATCTTCTGTTTCAACTTCCAAATTGTAATTGTAGGAAAGATCCAGATGGCTAAGCTTGGAAAGATTTGCAAAGATCGAAAACGGTACGAAACCCTCGAAAAAGTTATGAGAAACATCGATCATCTCGATTTTCGTTGATATATTAGCAAGGATAGGGGTGAGGTCTCCCCGGAATCGGTTCTTTGACAGGTCTAGAGTTTGAAGCGATGGCATATGGCCCCAACAGCGCGGTACCTCATCTTCAATCATGTTCATCGAAAGGTCGAGCCGTGTAAGTTGGTAAGTTCACATATTGCTGCATGAAATTTTTAAATCAGAGAGAGTTTCAAGAAAGATTTCGAAAAATAGCCATTGATTTCGAGGCACAAGTGAAGACCTTACCTTCGGGATTATCGAGTTCACCGATGTTATTTCCCACGAGATGCAATTCCTGCAACTGCTTGAGCTTAGAAAACAAACTCATATCCAGAAACCATTCATCCTCAACATCTTTCTTGATGTAATAAAAGTAAATCCCAATCACTTGAGAGTTTGTGGGACTACAATGAACACCTTCTCACCTGCAACAATCATCGGAGAATCTGGCTCGATACGAATACTCGTACGAATCGTGTCCGTAGCCAATTGATTCTGTAATTTCCTGAAGAGCAGTCCTCTCCTCATCCATGCAACAATGGATAAACCCAATGCTGCAACAGATTATCAACATCATAACCAATAACACCATGGCACTGTAAGTAGAAAAAATGTTCATACTGATGTGCTCGATTATTCGAACAACAACAAAACCTGTAACTTGCTGTCTGTTTTATGATGCTTCAACTCTGTGTTATCCAGCAGATTGAACCCAAAATATAGAAAGTAATACAACAAGAGAGAATAGGTGAGAAATTTCCAAAGTCAAAGTCTGCTTATAAATTTCTAACTTCTTTTGCAGTTCTTAGTCCACTCTTGAGTCTTGACCCCGAGTTCAGCGGTATAGTAAATCCTTGTCTATTAGTATCTGCTTTAGCACTGCAATTTCCTTGGTATTGACATTCTCGGATGCTGTCCCTTTGGTTGTGATAAACTATACTCCCTAATAATTCAAACTTTCAAATAGGGGCAGGCGCAAAATAAGGGGACGATTTTATAAAATTTTAATAGGATAAAAAATACAAAAATATTATAAATCATTTACGAATTTTAAAGTACGTTTTCCATTGTTGATTGGAATATTGGCAGTGTGTTGACTGTTGCCTCGGTTCAAGTAAAAAATTAAAAAGATTCCGTTGCCGGGTCTCTCGGGTGAGAGCCAAGTATCCTAACCAACTAGACTACAACGGAACTTGTAATGGTTTAGCATACTTATATCTTTGACAATTTGATACAAATTAGTAATGTGTAACTATTAAATTAACCAAACACAACAATTTAATTTGAAGGTTATTACAAAGTAGTATTTATACGTACATATTTTTAACCATTTGATAATGCACACATATTGCAAGTAAAATTAAACTCGAGTCTCCTATAATGAATATTATTTTATTTTTCAATGGGACCGCTCGTTGAGTTCTAATATGAATATAATTTAAATTCCTAAAATAATTATTGTTGTTATAAATATACTCGTATTATAAAAAAATGAAGCTCTAGTTCACCAATCTCCTCTTGAATCCAGCAACGACCGACTGTAGGCACCAGCGTGTGCCTGTGCGCTGGGAGCGCAAACCCGAGGTGGTTTGAAGCCAACTCAGACGGTGCTGTTAGGAGCCCTGATGGTGCAGGGGCTTCTAGTTTCGGTTAAGGAGATGCTCCAGCGAGATTCGAGTGTGCAAATCAACCATGTTTTGTGGGAAGGAAACACGATGACAGATAGCTAGATCGTAAAGAATTGCGGAAGCGATAAAATAAATACGATCTAATCTTCAACCATAACATTTGATTGATGTAGAATTCGTATGTTCAGAGAACTTCTAATAAATCACAATCACTGTGATTGTGCGACTGCAATGAACCCCTTCCTACCTGCAACATTCATAGAAGAATCTGGCCCGATAGGAATATTAGTACGAATATCGAAGAATGTAGCTCGATACGAATACTCGTGTGAATCATGTCCGTAGCCCATTGATTCTGCTATTTCCTGAAGAGGGCCATATAAACGACAACATGCCATCGTAAGTAGAAACAATGTTCATATTGATGTACTCAATTATTCTAACCAAATGCTCATTAATTAGTGTACCCGTTAATTAATGTAATTATCGATTCTGTATATATTACACGCTTTACAATGAAAATTCCTTATTACTTGTTTATTGTAACAAATATTTTAATTATTAAAAAATAATATAACATTATAATAACTAGCTTATAATTATCCAGAAAATCAATCTACTTTCCAAAAACTATTTTGAGAGGCTGTTTTCGGTGAAACAATCGAACCGGATAAAAAACTACATTCTAGCAACACTCATCAGAATTTGAACATTTTCCTAGAATTACAAACAATAAAAGCTCAGGGAAATGAATGAACCAGAAGCCCTGGTTGCTGTTAAACTACTCAAGAATCAAAGAAGCCTGGACCTGCTCGAGAAAGAAGTTCTTCGCCGGCATCCTCTCCCATCGAAACCATATCTTCGAAAACGTACGAGCCCTTTCTCGAAGTTTCAAGCACTGCAACATGCATATATACAGATAAACAAACATCAAAATTCTCATAGCAGACAGAAAGATAAAGGAGAAATTTGGGAAATGTTCCGAGTGTGATGGTCATACCTCGTGTTCCATCAGGAGAAGCTACAAGTCCTTTAAATATGCAGTTGCCATCCTCATCTTTGCAAGCATAACCAGCTATAGGAGTTCGGCACGACCCGTCCAATTTCTCTAGAAATGCCCTCTCACATGCAACTGCCAACCGTGTTTCCTCGTGATTTAATGATGCTAGGTAATTGGCCTATATGAAACAACCAACCAAATCAAAGGAAGATGTAAATCACGGGAGAAACTTTATTTCACAGGCATATTCAGAAGTAATTTAATTGTAGAAAAAGAATCTAGCATCAGTATTTTCAGCCCAACAACACTATAAACATCAAGCTATAGAACTTTCTGAGCCGGTAGTAATTTGTCTCAATAAGCATTTTGTTTATTTTTAATGCCATCACTTGTTAATCTGATTATCAAAACTCAAAACTACCATAATTCATCGGTTATTAAGCTCTTTGTGGCCAGACTAAGGTCACAAAATTAACCGCACGGGGTGATAGAATTTGAGTTCAACAATGAAACAACCAAAGGTAATACGTTATAATACCATTTTTTCATCATCACTACGGCAGGCAATTCCGATAGCTCCCTGTGCAACGGCTGGAAGCATTTCATCTATTGAAAGAGTAGCAGTAACATTTTCAGTCATATTTAGGCGTCTGAGTCCAGCTAATGCCAATAAAGTTGCCTGAACCACCCCTTCGTTGAGCTTTCTTAACCGTGTTTGTACATTGCCCCGAAAATTATCCTCTACCTACGAAATAGCATCGACGCTAGTAACTAATTCAGAATTGAAAATAAAGAAGTAATTTTGTATGTTTGAATTCGAAGACGACATGCTCTATTCAGTATTTTACATTTCAAGTCAACTGCCAGTCATCAAATATAGATCATCTATATATCGAATGTTATATATAAAGAGTATAATAAGTAAACTACTAGTATAAGTTAACATAAGCAAAGTAACTTACCTTGAGTGATGGATATCTATGGAGTATTTGCGACTTTCTTCTGAGTGATGCAGTCCCGATGACACTCCTGGCGGGAAGCTCAGCCAAAGAAGATGCACTCAAGGAAATAAATGCATCACGAACATCCTCACGCTTAAGGTTGCAAGGAAGAACCGTCTTCTCCGGTAGATAAGTAGGAACGTCCTTCATCGAGTGGACAGCAATGTCAATATCTCCATTTATTAAAGCCTCGTCTATTTCCTTTGTGAACAAGCCCTTCCCACCAATATCTGCAAGTGGCTGACTAAGAATTTTATCACCGGTGGTTTTTATTACAACAATCTCGATAGCCCCTTCTACAGCCAACTCCGGATGAGAAGCCATGAGTTTGCCTCGCGTCTCGTGAGCTTGAGCGAGTGCTAACGGGCTGCCCTACACATGAAAAGAACATAAATAGCTAGAAGAAATTCAAGATCAAACATAAACAACAACAAAAGAAAGTACTTTTTTCAGCCAAATGAAACAAGACCATCAATTAACTCAGACTGCCTAAGAGAGAAAGATTCTTAACCCTTTGACAATGGACCCACTTTACAGACAAAGCGAAGCGGGTCATAGATAAAGCAATTTGAACATGGGATCCTAAAATGATAATTTTTTTCTACTAGAACCACTTGTTGTTGGGTTCAGAAAGCAAGTATTTTGAAATCAAATGAAGCTAATATATATTCAAAGCAAAAGAAGTCGATGAATGATAGAATCAAATGAATTCACTTTGAGGAGAAAGCATGCATATACAAAACTACAAAAACAACAAAAACTAGATTAGTAATTCACAAAATTAGCCAAAACCAAAGCTGGGTTCTAGAAAACAAATTAAACCCAGAGTAAACATCCAAGTATTTTAATAAATCATCACTTTCCAGCATTATAATTCACCAACTCAAAACCACATTTCATGGGGTGAAGTCAAAGAATGTACCTTCCTCTAGTGCCAATTCTGAGAAGTGCAACTTCTGTCTTAGCAAGAGAAGCTTTTATGACCCCAAAGCTCTGCTTTTTCTTTGAACCAGGAAGAACTTGGGGCTTGAGCTGTTGCAGGGGGAAGCCGAGAACAGAGACGGCGGCACCGCCGCAGAATTTGACTGCGCCGGTGCCGTGGGTTGTTGTACATAGAGAAGAAGCTAGCGTCTCCATTGAGAGCTAGAGAACTCAACAGGGAAGAAGAAGAAGAAAGTGGGGATTGAAAGGTTGAATTGGCGTAGAAGGGATTCTGATTTGAGTGTTAAGAAAGAGCAGAGTTGGATTACAGCGAAGACTGGATAGGATATTGGGATTACGATGGCTATGATCCCATACGCTTCGCTATCCTAAGGTTCTTCACCAGTCATTTGACTTTTTATATGTTTGTTCTGCCACCAATCTTTATTCAAGGCTAAATTACAGAATAGGTCACTCGGTTATTAAAAAGACTAAAAAATGAGATTCACTAATTGGCCTAGTAACTAAATATGTCCACCTTGCTTCATTTTGCATGAATTCGAATCTCAGCATAGGAATGTAATACATTTTCTATTTAATCAAAACAAAAAATCATGAAATATATAACATAGGGTAAATTACGTAAATCGTCACTGAACTTTACTCTCAAACCTATTTTGGTCACTAAAGTTTCAAAACATTCTATTTAGCCATTGAAATTTAGACATTTAACTTTTTTGTCACTGAACTTTACTCTCAAACTTATTTGTAGTCACTGAAGTTTAGACATTAAACGTAGATGATGGTCATTCGGTCCCAAGTTTCACCAGTCAATTCGTTTTGGCCCCTTGAGTCTGAATCTGACATCCATTTCACCAGAAAGTGCCTCGAAGTCCACGAATTGAGAAAAAAAAATCTTTCAAATTTTCTCTCAATTGTCTCCTTTCTCTGTGTCGGATGGAACCTTTTCTCAGTATATTACTTTACTCATGCTGATGAAGCTTTTCACTGTTTAGATCTTGAAGAAGTTTATTCGTTCGCCGGTAAGTGGCCACCGTAAAAAATTAATGAAAAAGTAATAAAACTTTCAATGTCTAAACTATAATGAGTAAATTGAACGTTTTGAAACTCTAGTGACCAAAATAGGTTTTAGAGTAAAGTTCAGTGACGATTTACATAATATACCCTATGAAATAAAGGAATGTCATGGAAGAAATTCATTTTTTATTATATTTATTTATTTTGACAATGACAACTGAATTTTATTAAAAATTATGAAAGATATCACAAATACAACGCATCCAGAAGGGAGAACAATGAGACTAGTCCACCAAAATCTCATACAACCCAAAAGTGCAAAGTAAATACTTCCATAGAGATTAGCATACCGACAAAATTCAGAAGCCTTCTTGAATCTTCTTGTCTTTATCCAAATGAGACACGTTACGGGGTGAAAAAGGAGTGGTGAACGACCCAAACTATTAGGCAGATTCTTCCGCTACCCAAGACTGATTACATCGACAAACAACCATCAACCGTGTGGGCATCTAACTTTATATGACCACTGATAAAATCATAATAAAAACTAGCTTCATGAAAATCTTTATACGATCACCAAACGACCGCTAGGGTATGTTTACACCATGCCAAAATAACATATAAGACAAAACTACAAAACAAAGAAAAAGCGTGCCACAAAGACGGAGAAAAAAATATGCCACAAAGACAAAAGAAAAAGTGTGTCATAAAGGCAGAGATTCTTATTAAATATATATATATATAAAATAAGAAAATTAACGAATTCGGCGAACGACAACCAATACTAAAACTAATTGTCGATCACCGACTAAAGAGACAAAAGAAAGAAAAAAAGAAGACTACGCTGCTAGAAATAGTAAAATATATTCATTGTATTTAACTTTTGACTTTAAGGGTTCAACAAGCCCCTAAATTTTTCCAAAAAAATTAATTAAGCCCCTAATTTTTTTTGCACTCAATTAAGCCCTTAAACTCAAGAAAAAAATCAATTTGGCCCTTTGATCAATGTTGACTGTTAACTTTAACAGTTTTTTTTATTTTTTAAAAAAAATATTAAAAAATTTGGAAAATTCTCAAAATTATTTTAAAATATATAAAAAATATTTTTAAATTTTCGAAATTTATTTTAAAATAATAAATAATAATTTTTCAAAAGATTAAAATATTTTAAAAAATTACAAGATTAAAAATATTAAATATTATTATTGTTATACAATTATAAAAAATAATTTGAAAAAAATGTTTTTTGTATATTTTTAAAAATATGGTTTGAAAATCAAAATATTTTGATTATACAAAAAATATTTTTTTCAAATTATTTTTTATAATTGTATAATAATATTTAATCTTTTTAATTTTTTAAAAATATTTTAATCTTTTGAAAAGTTATTATTTATTATTTTAAAATAAATTTAGAAAATTTAAAAATATTTCTTTTATATTTTAAAATAATTTTTAGAATTTTCCAAAAAAATTTATTTTTAATTTTTTTCTGCTTTAATATATTTTACAAAAAAAAAATAACTGTTAAAGTTAACAGTCAACATTGGTCAAAGGGCCAAATTGAGTTTTTTTTTTTAGTTTAAGGGCTTAATTGAGTGCAAAAAAGATTTAGAAGATTAATTGATTTTTTTGTAAAAATTTAAGGACTTGTTGAACCCTTAAGCCTTAACTTTTTTTTATCGAGGAAAGGGGTTATATAAGATCAACCTAGATTTAATGTCAACCAACTTTGGCTAGAGTAATGTGTCACAGACCAAACTTTTGGGACTGAGGCATTGGCGCAAGCATTAGCCAAAGAGGTTGTGCGCGGTGTAATGGGCTTGTTAAGACCATCAAACTTGGCCTAGCACTTGGAGAATGCTAGAAAGCCCGCAAGACCACTGGACTTAGTTAAATTCATGGAAGATTCAGGAGGGTAATTTGGTCAAAGCATTATCCATTTATTTAAAATATATTATTTAGATAATGTTTGTGATAATTGAGATTTTGAAAAGAGATAGAGTTAATCTCAACCGTCAACGTAATTTAAACTGAGCAGTTGGATGTAGGGGCTTCAACTATAAATAGAGGCCTACCCCTCCTCATTGTATCACCTCATCACTTGCACTTCATTCATCCATTCTCTCTTTGAGTAATACAAATAAGCATTTACTCTAAACTCTTTGAGTGTTCTTCATGTTCTTCATTGTTCTTGTTGCCAATCTCTTTCTTTTGTTCTTTTATTAGCTTTCGCTTGGAACGATCTTGCGTTCGAGGACTTCAGGAAGTGTTTGATCTTCCGGAGCGAGAACCCAGGTTGACATAGGCATTTGTTAGAAGAACTTTGCTTAAGGTTGAGCGGTTTTGCTAGCAGTCGTCTAGCCCCAAGACAAGGGATTTAGGCTTACTTAGTCGCATCAGCAACCGAAAGTCAACTAAGGCCGCGCGTTCGAGTTAGCGAAAGTCTACGAATGTGACAAGTGGTATCAGAGCGTGTACGAGGCAAGTGGTATTAGAGCGAGTTGAGGGGTCTTACGTTTGAATCAGCTTGCAAGTGCAGTCAAGCGTGGTGAAGATTTACGTTCAAGTTAGTCAAAGTGATCAGGGATCAGACTAGTTCATGGCAAAAGAGTGATCAAGATGGCGCAATAGAGAAATGGTGTTTTTACACATGGTGGAAACTATTAGAGAACATTGATAATGAATGAGGTAATATATGCTCTTGATAATTTTGATGAGGGGAGTTTGTCTCTTAAATCTTAGGTGGAGGACTTGCTCGAGAAGATGGATTCCCTCAAGGAAGAAATAACCAAGGAGATCCAAGAAGTTCTCGACTTGATGTACGAGAAGTTGAACCAATAAGACAATTCTCTTTAAGATGCAATAGAGGCAATGAAGGTGGAATTGAAGTCGTTGGGGAAAAGGGTCCTTAGACTTGAAAAATTCGAAAAGGAGGCCAAGTAGACCCAAGGTGTTTTCGAGTCCCATCTTGACAAAGTAGAGTCCATGGAGGACCGGTTCAAGGATAAAACACGATAAGTTCTCAACGAGTTAGTGAATGTTCGAGGGAGTAATGCTCGTGAAGCTAAGATGGAGGCTTTACAGAAAAATGTGGATGAGCTCAAGAGTGAGAGGCTCAGTTGCAAACCGCAATGAGTAAGTGGGGTGTGCTCAAGACCTTCTTAGAGGGACTTAGACTGGGGCGAAGCTCACAATAGAGCAAGGTGATGCCTAGAGACTTTTAGAGGCTATCGTTGTTGCCAAACCTCTGACTGAGCCTGCAAAAAGTAAGCAAGCTAGTGTTGAGTCAACCAGGCCCAGTTCAAGAAATAGTGGGAATGGTGAGGCTAAGTCCGTGCTAGAGAAGAAGGGGAGCAAGAAGTTGAAGTGCTACTTTTGTGATGATCCTCATCTAATAATGGGATGTCCCGAGAAGAATCGCCTTGCTGCCATGGTCAAGATAACAGACGAGTCAGAGGGAGAGGTAGTGAGACTTGGGGCGATTGCTTATGCTAGTGCCACCAAGCGACGAGAGAGCCATGGGTTTGGCTACGAGTATCGAGGTAGTCAAGCCAAGGTCGAGACCTGGTGCGATAGTGAGTGAGAAAGCTGTCAAGCTAAGGGTAAAGAGGAAGCAATTGAAGTGCTACTGATGTAAGGGGCCTCACAAGTTGTGGAGATGCCCAGATTGAGTTAAGCCGTCCAAGGAGTTAGGTGAGCCTGAAGAAAGCGAGGCTACACAGCTTGATTCGATGATGTCAAGTTCTGCCAAGGCCAAGGGAGACTAAAAGCAGAAATGGGTGATCATGTCCGATAAGGCTACCAAGGAGTTCACCGAGCATGTTCGTGGAAAGAACATGGATTTAGAGACAACCATGAGACGAGGGTCGAAGGGGAAGCTTTCTGTAATCACTAATTTTGTCCGGGGGTGACCCGTTTTATGTTTTAATAAAGGGCTTTCTATTTTATTAATGTCCAAAAGAACAAAAAAAACTACTACTAGTATAATTAAATAAGGGCCCCTATATGATCAACCCCTTTGTTATATGATCATCATCAAAATTCAAAAAATAGTATAAGTATAATTTTTTTTCCTTTTGCTGCCATTATTTCTTATCTTTTTTTTATCTATTATTCTCATTATGTAATCACTCATTTTTGACCGGGTTTTAGTGTTATTAGTATTATTTTAATGGTAGTATTATTAATATAAAATTAATAAAAAGTAAAATAATAATAATAATAAATAATATAAAAAATTAATTAAAAAGCAAAAAAAAGGAAAATTGGTGGTTTTGGGGTGACCACGTCACCCTTAACCCACCCCAATTGCCTATATAAAGGCATGGGGCAGGGACAATTACACACGCCCAATTGGAAGGGAATTGCACGCCAAAATTGCCATAAATTGGCAAGGCAATTGGCTCCCCAATTGGGAGCATGGCCGACCACAAGGCTGGCCGGGGTTGGGGGCAGTGCCCTCGGCCCCAGTTGGTTCGATCCAACGTTCGATCGGGGTCCTATTTTGGATCCGATCTAGTTAATATTTTTGGAGAGGTCGTGGTAGATCTCGGTGGGGTTCAGTCGCGGTTCGTCATTCGAGCTCCTAGTTAGGTATATTTTCTTCCCTTTTTATTAGTGTTGCAATTTTTATAATTTAATGAAGTATTAGTTATTTTAAAATTGTAGTCTTATTTTTTAGTTTGTATGTTTATGTTTTAGATTAGTATTTAATATGTTTTAAATTTGTGTTTTATATTAATATTTTATTTATATTAGATTCATTTTTATTTATGTGTTAGAATAATATTTATTCATGTTTTAAATTAATATTTATGAATGTTAGTATTTTATTTATGTTAGATATGTTTTTATTTATGAGTTAGATTAATATTTATGTATGTATGTTTTAGAATAGTATTTTATTTATGTTGAATTTGTTTTTATTTATGTGTTAGATTAATATTTATGAATGTTAGTATTTTATTTATGCTAGATATGTTTTTATTTATGAGTTAGATTAATATTTATGAATGTATGTTTTAGATTAATATTTTATTAGATTAGTATTTTATTATGTTAATATTTATTTGTATTGTATTTAAATTATTTGCCATGTTTTATATTTTGCTCACTAAGTTTGCATAATGGACTATATAAATTGTCAATGCGGTGTCCTTTTATCCGAGCGTAAACGGGGCCAGTATCAGGCGTAGTGATAGTGGTTGGGCGTTTACCCCTGGATAACGGGGCCTTTAAAATTTATTCACAATTATAACCGAATTTTAAACTAATCGTCACTTTAATCCGGAAAATCTAACATTAATAAAGCGGCAATTATTAAAGTACCAATTTTGGGCGGTGTGGGGGTGCTAATCCTTCCCCATCCGTAACCAACTCCCGAACTCAAAGTTTTTGAATCTCTGGTTTTATGGTGTCCGGCCTACCTAAGTGGCCGGTGGCGACTCCAATTTTTAAATAAAATGCAGTTTTTTAAAACCCCCACGGAATAAACATTTTATATCTGAAAAATCACAAACACCTCGAAAACCTATTTTTTTTAGCGAAAAGGGACAACGCTACAGATGGCAACTCCGCTGGGGAACATTTTTGTTTAAAAAAAAAACAAATGAGAGTCAAGCTTTTAAAATAATTATCGCTTTATTAATATTAGAAATTCCGGGTTAAAGTGACTATTAAATTAACATTCGGTTATAATTGCGCGTTTATTTTAACGCATTTAAAATATGGCATATAAACCCGTTTTTTTAAGTGGGGGGAAAACGCTAATGGTTTCGTGGAGATATCGTTCTCCCGTATGGGCCTAGCAAGTACTTTCGGGGCTCGAGTACCTTATGCTTTCGTAAGGATATCGTTCCTTCGTACGGGCATAAGTGAATGGGTCCCCCTGAATTGAACTCGGTTGAAAGGAGCCTATAATGGGTGATGATCGGGGGCCTTGCTACTCTTAGTAGAGGACAACAAGGACAATTCGGGTACCTCCTAGCACCAACACTGCATGTAGAGAACATATAGAAACCCACCCTTTTAGAGCCATGCGGATAACCTTAGGTGTCTTAGACGGGATAAACAAGGTTTTTTGTTTGTTTACCTTATTTTATTTTATTTGTCCTTTAATTAGTTATTTATTATTTTAATCCGGTACTAACTCATTTTTGTGTTTTTATTTTTATTTTACACATACTTTTGTTGCATTATCATTGCATCCACATTACATAGAGGCGTTGATTCAAGTGGTTTGCCCGATTAGAAAATCTTTCATCATGGAAAAAAGGCGTCTTAGGAAGGGCAACATCGATCCAGTCGCGTGACATCGGTCAGAGATTACTCAATAGATCCGACGTAACAATTTGCCGAACGAGCGTGTAGTGCCAAAGTATACACACGAGACCCTGATGGTGGACATACGATGAGTTGCAAGGCGTGTGAATGACTTAGCTACCGAAGTCGCGGCTCTCCGACCTTTCGTAACCCCAGACATGGAAGAAGCACCAAGGTTTATCAAGTTGCTCAGAGCTGTCGAGGAGCTAGGAGGTAGAGCTAGAGCTTATGTGTAGAATTTTATTTTGTAATTAAGACTTTTTGTAATAGAGACTCTTTTTGTAATAGGGACTCATTTTGTAATATGGACCCTTTAATTCCCATGAAAGTTGTTCGAAAGCGTGATTACCAGCGGAATCAACGCCTTTATTTGCATTCATGTTGCATATCATGACATGGTGTTGATTCAAGAACAGTTCTTTAAAAGGCTTTCAAAATAGAAAAAGTCTGCTTTGCCAGAAACGATAATATTACAGTATCAAGTTAGGCCGAGCAAAGACCAATCGCGAAAGAAGACGGTACGATAGTAAGGCACGTGTGACGCAGAAGATTCAGTCAGGGCCGCAGAACCCCAATTTTAAATCTTCACATTTGACCATTTTAAAAAAAAATCTCAGATTTTAATTTAACTCATTTAAAAAAAAGAGAAAAAAATTTGAAAATATTATTATTTTGCTTTAAAACTTCTTCCCTCATAAAACTTTCAGAATAATAATAATAACAAAAAGAAACATAAAAGTTTCATTTTTAAGTAAGTTAAAACTTTTTGATAATAAAAAGGGGGAATTTTTAAACCAAATGAACCTTGAAAATTTTAATTTAAACCCCAAAAAGTTTTAAAGTACTCCCCTAGGATCGATAGAATCCATCCCTGTTTAGACGTACCCAGATCTACAAAAGAAAATATATTGTCTGATATCCTTTTCATAAGCCACAAAAATAAAGATCACGACGTCATGAGTCCATAGAATAAAATAAGAGGAGAAGGCGGAGTCATCCATCATCCTGAAGACGACGTCGAGATGTGGAACACAGGTTTTGCTTCCCGAAGTCAAGGTCTCCAGAATAAATTCAACTGTTGCCTGTAATTCATTATTAAGTTCTGGCAAATAGACATTTTCTCTATTAAAAGTTTTTAAAGACTGTTCGAGAATCAACATCGCATTTGCATGCATTCTCATATTTATAGGGTATTGATTCCCGAAGTGGTTTCTCAAATCTCAGAAATCGTTCATAATTGGCAAAGGGTCGTCTGGTCAGATATTAGAGGGCACAGATCCAGGGTTTTGTCCCAGAACAAGATCGGAGACAATAGAAGAGGAACCATCTGAAGACCTCAGGTCAGACACGGTAAGGAGACACAGTACTGGTAATGAGCAAAGTAAAGTGCAAGAGTTGAAAGAAGCAGAGGGAAGACGTGATGAATCAGATGAATACTTTGACGAAAGGTAAGCGATCCATTAATCCGAAAGAAGAACCGATTAAGGATCAGAATAGAGAGCGAGATAGTCAGAATTCTACCTCCAGGTCAGCCAAATACGACAAATTGGACCCCTTTTGTAATCTGCATCAATAAACAGGCGGAAGGTATGCTTGAGTCAGGCTTTCAAAAAATAGAGCTCGGTTTAGAAGAAACTTGAGAAGCAAGTAATGAAAAGAAGTATATCTTGATTCCTGTGAGGTACACCGAACTACTCCTGATGTTCATCGACAATAGCCTTATTACCTCGGTGAAGTCTCTAGCGAAGATACCGTCTTATCCGAGAGATTACGATACACGTGCTAGAGGCAGTTACCATTTAGGAAGTTTGGGTCACGGTATTGAGGATTGCGTGGCCTTAAGGAATGAGTTCAAGATCTTATCGCGATGAGGATTTTAGGTTTCGAAGACGAAGTTCCCCAATTCTATAGTGAGCTAACAATCACCCGAGGGGCAAAGTTGAGGAGGAATCGATATCCAGGACAAAGTTCGAGTAATACCGAAGTGGGTCACTCAAGCGAGTTAAATTTGAAGATCGGAGATAGGGGCATCCCAGGAGAGGGATATTCTTTCGAGTTCAGCCAGCTCAAATAAGAAAGAGATAACTTGGATAAAATTGAATTTGCAGAATGATCACCAGAAGCTTTCCTGAGTGTTTAAGAATACCAGATTGGGTCACCTTTAAAGAATAGATGAACGGTATTGTCCAGTTGAAAGACAACTCAGAATATTGGAAGAAGAGAAACTAGTCAAGCGAGAATCAAGCCAGGCTGTTATCAGGTAAGTTTGAGGGAATTGGGAATAGGTACGACAGTCTCCAGAGATGAGCTACAGAATAACTTAGACATTAACAAGAGTTTTGGAAACAAGTTTACGACAGAGCAATGACAATTCAACACTGTTCAGTTGGAAAGGGCAACTTCCAAGCTACGAAAGACTAAGCAGGGGATAGATGAAGACCCGAAGATCGATATTACTCGAGCAGGTAAGGCGGCTCAACAAGGTGGCAGGCTTTGTCAGAACATGGATCAAGTGTTGGACTACAGAGGCAAGCTGACCGGACTATTGGATGAAGTTAAGAAAGTAGGCACTGGAGCTTATCAGTAACTGTAAATATCTAATATCTGATATAATGAAACCTTTTGGCCTCAATGAACGGCGTTCTATGGGGATCACTTTTGGAATCAATACCTTATTGCATTCATGTTTATATTTTAGGATTGCATTGCATTGCTTTGCACAATCTTGGCATGTTTTACATGACATTATCATTACCTTGCATTATTATTACCTTGCATAAATTTTATGAGGAGTAATTCAAAAACCAATTAGGGTTTTATCATGGATAAAAGTATTGAAGACACTCAAAAATCAAGATTCGAGTAGTTAAAAGATGGGCTCGAGAGGAAAAAAGAAAGAAGAATAAGAAGAAGTTTGATGCCTTTGATGCAAGAAAACTCTGTTTGAACCCTGGTTTGGTCGTTCCTCCAGATTCCAAGGATTCCCAGATTTGCGCATGATAACGGAACAAGATGCCCCAAGATTCACTCGACCATATTCTGCAAAAAGATGGAGGGCTGCATTGAAAAATTGCCGATCCACTACTTCCCCGACAGTCTAGCAGTACCTACCATGATATGATATGCTTTGGACCCAGCACCAAGTCATCAGTATCTCTTGGGTACGAAGATGAAACCTGATGAAAGCTTCAAGGAATGTGCTTTGAGGTGTCTGTGTTTAGCGACCCAGGTGCAGCCTCCCGTAGATAAAGAGAAAAGTGACTTCCATACCACCTTTCTTATTTCTTCTTTAATAAGATGCTCGAGAAAACGAAGGCCAGCTTTGAGGACTTCATAACATTCAGAGAGAGAAACAAACATGCACTCCGGGACCTAAGTTTAAAGACCATACCTGCCTAGGAGCAGAAGGAAAGAAAAAGATAAATGGGTACCACTTTCGAAGGTTATCGTGATCGTAAGAGAATAAGACATGCAGATTCCTCCGAATCACCGAAGAAAATTCCTCGGACAAGCGCAAATTTGGAAGTGTTCGGAGCATCCATCTCAGACATATGGCCTCATTTGGTAGGGGGTCACTATCTTGCTCCTAGACCGATGAAGATTGCACCTGATCCATCTGCCCATAGTTTTGACTCGAGTAGCATATACGAGTTCCATATGGGGGCACCGGGGCATCCCACCAGAAAATGTAGACCTTTATTGGAGGAGATCAAGAAGCTGATCAATGATGGGACCTTGAAGAGAGAATTGACCCAGTAAGGAAAAATAATAGAAGTGGCTCAAGCCTACACTACAAAGGACCGGAATGAGTTAGTACCCGGGAGGTAGTCCGGAGGTCCCTATGGTTTTCCCATCAGTTCACAAAGAAATGCTCAATGCTTTGAAAAAAGGAAAAACTCTCAAACAGATAGTTTTAGAATTAAAAATCACATTTCCATTTAGAAAATCATTTTTACATTCTTGATTCTTTAAACATTTTATTTTTATAGGGTAGTTTTGTTTTCCCATATGCATATACATGCATTTTTGAATGGACATGTGTATATATCATTTCTATACCAGATCCTCGAATTTTGAATGCAACACTACATTCGCTTCAAACCCAAAGATCAACTCTAAGTTACATATATTTAGAAGATATTGAATGTTGTGGGGATATTGTAAATGTGAGTATTTGCTAGTTTACTTAGGCCAACAGAGGAGCAAAAGCGAGTGTTTAGACAATGGGCAGTTCCCATTTTAAGAATTTATCTTCTCAGGCACTTGTCGTTTAAGATCCTTGAAGCGAAAGTTGACCTTAAACCTCTACCCCCTGAAGGCATTCTCAGGACATCTGTGAATTTGAAAACGAATGATATTCTTTTACTTTACCAGAAGACAGAGATGAGTCCAGACAAATTGGATACGAAGATCAGAAAATCATCAGAAGAAAGTGGTTGAAAACATGGATATGTCCAAACGAAAAACCAAAGAAAAGAAAAGAAATGGCAATCGGAAGACCGAAGCAATCCAGATCGAGTAAATATCAAAAGAGCTGCAGAGAGACAATTAACTTCGAACGGAAGATATCATTAATACCAGTATAGATACGTGTTAATTCGAGGATACATTTATAGACTCGAATAAGAAGAAAGAGATTCAATGCTACAAACCCAAAATGGGCAGTCTAAAAAAGAGAAAAAAAAGAGAAAAGAAAAAGAGAAAAAAAGAAAAAAAATAAAATAAAAAAAGGAAGAAAAAAAGAATGAAAAAAAGAAAAAGAAAAAAGAAAAAGAAAGAAAGAATATTGTATATGCTTCACACACAGATCAAACAATACAAGAACAAGACTTCAACTATGAGCAAGAGACACAAGGAATCCACATTTCAAGTAAATATCAGTTTTGAAAATTAGTACAGAAGCTCGAATTGAAGCCAAGTCAATACAAGTCGGCCCGAAGATTGCCAAGTTCGAAAAAGGAAATGACCTCTAGGGTGAAAGCCCAAAAAATGGGCAGTCTAGAGTGATCCTGAAAATGAAAAAAAGAGTAGTCTGCCTAAGCCTGCTGGCATCAATATCCAACCAAAATACACAGAAGGAAGTGACCTCTAGGGTGAAAACCTAAAAATAGGCAGTCTAGAGCGATCCAAGAGAAAAAGTGAAAAAGAAAAAAAGAAAGAAAAGAAGAAAGAAAGGATAACATTTCATCTGGGCGTGCCAATCACAAGAATTCCCAGAAATGTATTCGTAGTCCTTCGTTCAAGAAATCTCAGTTTCGAGGAGTTTTGGAGGATCAAACATTATTGAACAGAAAACGAACATCAGTATATAACCAGAATGCAAGACATCCTACAATAAAAAGAAAGGAAATGAACTCTAGGGTGAAAACCCGAAAACGGGCAGTCTAGAGTGATCCAAAAAAGGGAAGGAATAATGGGCATATCCAAGTTACACAAGTACAAAAATACTGTTCCACTTAACCATAAACCAAAGGCCTACATTACAAGCCCCAAAAACCATTCTGGTCATCCATAGATATCCAAGTTGAATGAGAATGTCTTCAGATTTCATTCCGTCTATAAGGGTTAACTTTGCTTCAAGGAACGTCAAACTTCGAAGTGCTTGATCGACACCCAAATGAGGGAAGGATTGGGTATGGTGAGATAGCGAGATTAAGACAACCACCTTAAACGGGGTAGAAACTAGGTAGGGTTGTTCCTCTCAAAAGCATATTAGACCGGAAGAAACTATACATTGCATATATCTCCACAATGGTCAAGATCTTCCAAATATGCGCTTCATTAGAGTCGATCTCTGGAAACCTGAAGCATATGCGCTATGGTGTTTGATATTTCGAGGGCAAACATGTCTTAAAAGGTATCGACATTTTCTCCCAAAGTTTTGATGTTTACCATTTCCCCCAAACATTAGTTTTTAAAATGTTTGGTAATATACTTCGAATTTTGTTTAACACTCTTCAAACATTAATTTTTTTTAAAAAATGTTTGGTCCTTAAAAAAGAAGAAGAAAAGAAAAAAATGTTTACCATTTAATGTTTGATATCCCCTTCAAGATGTGATTTTCGAAATGACTGTTATCTTTTCAAACAATCATTATTTTTTTGAAATATACACAAGTAAATTGCCTTTTGCATTACTTTGAAAATGAATGATGATGAGATTTAAAGCATAGGGACCGAAAGTTAGTTCCTGTCGAAATGCTACGAGAAGCTTAAGGATGAGCTCATGGGATGGAAGCATTTTGGCTCACCCTGGTGACTAGAAATAGATCAAGGCTCTGTATAATGGGTCAGAAAATTCAAAGCAGTGGAGCCCGTGGTTGAATGGGGCAACGCCAAGCGAAGAAGATGACAATGGTTCTTATAAGAACAATATAAGAACCAAAGGATCATTTATGAAGACAAGTGATAACCCTTAAGACAAGAAAACCTTTCACACAAAAGGTTTAAAAGCATGTTCAAATGAGGATTTAAGAGTATACAATGAAGAAGTAAAGAGATGAAGAAATCTGAGGAGCGACCTTTCAGGGTGTAATACTTTAGAACAAAAAGAGAGCGAACAGAAAAAAAGAAGAAAAAAGAAGAAATACAAAAAAGAAAGAAAAGAAAGTGAGAGAAAAATGAGGTAAAGGAGAGAAATGAGAGAAGAGGAAAAAAGAAAAGAAAAAGAAAAAAGGAGAAGAAGAAAAAGAAAGCATGACATTGCATGACATGCCAATTTTTGCTTGTTTTTGGACAGGTACTTGAAGAATTGTCAAAGAGTATTAAGAAAAGTATTGGCAGCCACTTTCGGCGTGAGTCCCCAAAATTTGAAGAAAGATTTCGGCAGCTATAACAGCGTGAGTCCTAGAAGATTGACAGCCATTTTCGGCGCGAGTCCCTAAATTTGAAGAAGTTTTGGCAGCCATTTTCAGCGTGAGTCCCTAAATTTGAAGAAGTTTTGGCAGCCATTTTCGGCGTGAGTCCCCAAATTTGAAGAAAAATCGGTAGCCATTTTCGGCGTGAATCTCCAAATTGAAGAAAGATATCGGCAGCCTTAGCAGCGTAAGTCTAGAAAAGTCGGCAGCCATAGCAGCGTGAGGCCTGTATGTTAAATCCTTCGGGTCATCAGTAAGTCATTCGGACATGGTGTTAAGTCCTTCGGCCACTAGTAAGTCTTTCGAGCCTGGTGATAAGTCATTCGGGCATGAAGCGGCAGCCTTAGAAGCGTAAGTCCAAAGATATCAACAGCCTTGTAAAAAAATGATGAAAATGAGATAGAAAAAAAAAGAGAGAAAAGAAAAAAGAAAAAGAGAGAAAAAGAGCCAAAAATAGGGAAAAAGAAAAAAGGAAAAAGAGAAAAAAGAAAAAATAGAAGATAAAGGCTCTATATAGAAAGGGCCTATATTTTCAAGCTCTGGTAGTGAGAGGTTCTATGTAAGAAGAATCTGCCGCTCCGAGGCTTCGGAAGCTGAAAGTTTTATATAGGAAGGGCTTGCAGCTCGAGGGTGAAGACTCGCATTTCTATATAGGAAGAACTCCCAGTCGAAGGAATTCACCCATGACACACAAGGTTACATAGGAAAACCTATTGTGTTTGAAAGCGAAGAGTCTTATATAGGAAGGGCTCCGAGCTTCACTGTCTTAGAGTAAAATATTCTATATAGGAAGAATCCGTAGCTCCAAGATTTCAGAAGCTGAAAGTTTTATATAGGAAGGACTTGCAGCTCCAGGGTGAAGACTAGCAGTTCTATATAGGAAGAACTCCCAGCCGAAGGAATTCACCTATGACACACAAGGTTATATAGGAAAACCTGTTGTGTTTGAAAGCGAAGAGTCTTATATAGGAAGGGCTCCGAGCTTCACTGTCTTAGAGTAAAAGATTCTATATAGGAAGAATCCGTAGCTCCAAGATTTCAGAAGCTAAAAGTTCTATATAGGAAGGACTGACAGCTCTAGGGTGAAGACTAGCAGTTCTATATAGGAAGAACTCACAGCCGAAAGAATTCACCCATGATACACAAGGTTCTATATAGGGAAAACCTGTTGTGTTGAAAGCGAAGAGACCTATATAGGAAGGGCTCACAGAGCTTTCTTGTCTTAGAGTGAGAGGTTCTATATAGGAAGAACCCGTAGCTCGAGATTTTGAAGCTAAAAGTTCTATATAGGAAGGACCAGCGACTCGGGGTTTGAAGACTAGTAGTTCTATACAGGAGGAACTCCCGGTCGGAAGAATCCATCGTGGCGCAAAAGGTTTTATATAGGAGAAACCAGTATTGAAGGTGAAGAGTTCTATATAGGAAGGACTCCAAGCTTTACCGTCTCAGAGTGAAAAGTTCTATATAGGAAGGACTCGTAACTCAAGACTTCAGAATGAAAGGTTCTATATAGGGATGACCTATAGTTCCGAGATCAGAAGGTGAAGAAGTTCTATATAGGAAAAACTTACAAGCTTGAAGATTCAGCTAAGGAAGAGTGGAGGGTTCTAGAAGAACAGTTGATTCCGAAGCCAAAGACAAGAAAGTAGGTCAAAATGAGTGCTTTTGATCTTTGCTTTATCCTCGTTTCACAAGAACAAGCAAAGAGGGGCAACTGTAATCACTCATTTTTGACTGGGTTTTAGTGTTATTAGTATTATTTTAATGGTAGTATTATTAATATAAAATTAATAAAAAGTAAAAAAAATAATAATAATAAATAATATTAAAAATTAATTAAAAAGCAAAAAAAAGGAAAATTGGTGGTTTTGGGGTGACCACGTCACCCTTAACCCACCCCAATTGCCTATATAAAGGCATGGGGCAAGGACAATTACACACGCCCAATTGGAAGGGAATTGCACGCCAAAATTTCCATAAATTGGCAAGGCAATTGGCTCCCCAAATGGGAGCATGGCCGGCCACAAGGTTGGCCGGGGTTGGGGGCAGTGCCCTCGGCCCCAGTTGGTTCAATCCAACGTTCGATCGGGGTCCTATTTTGGATCCGATCTAGTTAATATTTTTGGAGAGGTCGTGGTAGATCTCGGTGGGGTTCAGTCGGGGTTCGTCATTCGAGCTCCTAGTTAGGTATATTTTCTTCCCTTTTTATTACTGTTGTAATTTTTATAATTTAATGAAGTATTAGTTATTTTAAAATTGTAGTCTTATTTTTTAGTTTGTATGTTTATGTTTTAGATTAGTATTTAATATGTTTTAAATTTGTGTTTTATATTAATATTTTATTTATATTAGATTCGTTTTTATTTATGTGTTAGAATAATATTTATTCTTGTTTTAAATTAATATTTATGAATGTTAGTATTTTATTTATGTTAGATATGTTTTTATTTATGAGTTAGATTAATATTTATGTATGTATGTTTTAGAATAGTATTTTATTTATGTTGAATTTGTTTTTATTTATGTGTTAGATTTATATTTATGAATGTTAGTATGTTATTTATGCTAGATATGCTTTTATTTATGAGTTAGATTAATATTTATGTATGTATGTTTTAGATTAATATTTTATTAGATTAGTATTTTATTATGTTAATATTTATTTGTATTGTATTTAAATTATTTGCCATGTTTTATATTTTGCTCACTAAGTTTGCATAATGGAATATATAAATTGTCAATGCGGTGTCCTTTTATCCGAGCGTAAACGGGGCCAGTATCAGGCGTAGTGATAGTGGTTGGGCGTTTACCCTCGGATAACGGGGCCTTTAAAATTTATTCGCAATTATAACCAAATTTTAAACTAATCGTCACTTTAATCCGGAAAATCTAACATTAATAAAGCGACAATTGTTAAAGTACCAATTTTGGGCGGTGTGGGGGTGCTAATCCTTCCCCATCCGTAACCAACTCCCGAACTCAAAGTTTTTGAATCTCTGGTTTTATGGTGTCCGGCCTACCTAAGTGGCCGGTGGCGACTCAAATTTTTAAATAAAATGTAGTTTTTTAAAACCCCCACAGAATAAACATTTTATATCCAAAAAATCACAAACACCTCGAAAACCTACTTTTTTTAGCGAAAAGGGACATCGCTACACATTAGTATTTTAAAATATTAAAGGTTATAGTTATTATCTATTTTAAATTACAAGCTATGTTAATTAAAGGCCCATCTATCTATATAATATATCAGCCCCTATACTTTATATAAATAAAACCATACATTATCAGCTCATATATATATATATATATATATATATAAATACAACATCCCATATATACATTTCATATAAATAAAAGCCCAAAGTTTATTAATTGTCAGTCCATTTACACTTAAAACCCAAAAGGTTATAAATTAAATGCATATATTTGGCCCGTTTGGCCCAATTGTTCTGTCTGCGCGCTCCACCGTTAAATTTGATAACCTCCAAAAAACCCTAATATATTCTGTCTGCGCGCCGCAAGATCTCCACCGTCAGATCTAATGCAGATTTGACGGTCCAGATTGCTTCAGGAGCGTCCCTTCATCTTCGCACGCGTTGCACGAGCAATCGTTTAGTTTCTCCACGTGCGCGTGAATCTCACGCGAGCTAAATCATGTGCCTCCATCATTTCACCTTTCACGCGACGTCCACGCACGATGGTGGTCCTTATACCCTAGCCTCCACTGTGGCAAAGAGAGCCAACGGCTAGGCTCTACGTCCTTTGATTCAGCCACAATAGAGCCACACTGGCCAGAAGCAGTCTCCCTCTGGCCACCTCTTTCTCACAGCCGACCATTACATGTAAAAAAAAAACAAGAAAATGACGATGTCAGACCTATAAATGAATTATAGGGAATTAGGGGACAAACCGACATATAAAAAAAGAACAAAAGTGCCAGACGGAGTAGAGTGAGCCAATATGGCTTTTCTAATTTCTTTTTCCTTTCTTTTCATGAATGTAATTCAAGGGTATATAACAAAGCCCTAAGTAACATTGTAAAGGATTGGGGGGAATTTAAAAAGCAATAGAACTTGAAGAGAAGCAAAAAAACCTCAAGCATTTCGGAGGTATACCCTTTTTTTCCTCGAATGTAATCATCATAAGCATAAAAAGATTAGGGTTTTAGATCTTTTACCTTCGGTTTTGAGTCTCCTTTCGTGTCGGTTCATCTTTGGACGTTTTCTCCTCTATGTGGTCGGTGCCATTTCTCACCGATGATAAGCTTGTCAGCTTTTTCGAGGTTGCGAATAGTGAGTTGGATGGAGTAGTTACCTAAAAGGGGCCGGTTTTGGGTTTCTTTTCCCAAAGCAAAAGGGTTTCGTGTTTCTGGTTTTTTGCAAAAAGAAAGGGGAAAGGCTTTTGTTTCGCAAAAGGGATTTGAGTCTGGTTTTCGGAGTTTAAAAATGAAGTATTTTTAAAGTTTTAGGTTCATCAGAGATCAGGAGAGAGGGGAGAGTGTTTTTTAGAGTTTTTGGATAAATGAGTAAAAAAATTCCGTTTTCAGCAAAAAATGAGATTTATACTCAACCCCATTTTTAAAACTGGTTTAATCACCAAATAAATTCCTTTGCCCTACCAAAATTGTGCCCGATAGTCCTTCTGCCTTTTCTAATCTCAACTTTGGTCCCTCCGCATGGGTAAATTACGCTTGTAAGGGTTTCCGTCTTCTTAAATCCCCCTCGGTCCCTGTGATTCTTCAATGATTTTCAGTCTCGTCCCCATTTTAATTAAGTCCACTTGTTCTCTTAATTTGGTCCCTAATTTATTTTCTTTTATTTTTGGTCCCAAAATCCAGTGTTGTAGCCCCCATATTTCATGTATTTTCAGTTTCCAGTTGTTGTCACTTGATTTTACATAATAACATAATAATAATAATAAGCCCACTTTAAATAAAATACAAAAAAGAAATAATAGTGAGCCCATTTAAAATAAAAAAGAGGAAAATATGGTTCATAAAATCCTTTTTTTTAAAAAAATAATAACCCAAAATAAATCCATTTAAATAAAAAACACTAGAAAAATAATAAATAAGGAACCCATTTTATATTTTTAGAGGCCCAGATTAACCCATTTATTTTTTTCCAGGTTTATTCGAGACCGTTGGATTTGGGGGCAAAAATACAGATGGCTTGGATCGAATAAAGGAAAAAAAGTGGAAGATCCCGCGCAGCCACGCGCCAGCGCGTGAGTTGCACGTGCGCGGGATCAACCCCCAAATCCCCTACTTCGAAAAGCCTTGGCCGGCTGCCGGTGCCGATTGTGCCGTCTCTGGGTCACAGCGGCCGCCGTGGTTGGTGCCGGTCGACTCGCCTCGGCCGACTGAGTCCAATGCCGCTGACACCGTCCCTTGCCGTCGCCGGTAACTCGCCAATTGAAGGGGAAAATGGCTCAAACCCTAATTTAATTGGAGGCAAAATCTCTCAAATTGGAGCCAAATCAGATGAAATTCGGGATGAATTTCAACGAATTAAAGCTATGCTGATCCGATGGGTGATTTTATGGGACGAAAATGGGGATTTTGTCCCCAATTTGCCTTAAATCCCAATCCCCCAGACCCTATAAATAATGCCCAATTTGCATTGTTCAAGACACACTCAAATTCATCCAAAAATACCTAGAAAAATACTCTGAAAATTGTTGGGAGGTCGCTGGAATTAGTTCGAATTTTGAGCAGCATTGTTCGAATTTTTTCGAGGAGGAAAAGCAAGCATTTTTGCCACTTTATCGGTATAATTTCTCCTTTTTTTTAATTTTAATTCTGTTTTTTATTTTTGTTCATTTTAATGTTCTTATTTTCTTCATATCTTGTTCATTTTTTATGTTAATCCGGGTTTGTTCGAAGTATTTTTTATTGTGTTGTTTTCTTGTCTAATTATATTCAAAAAATAATAAAAGGGATGAGACCATTACCGGCAAGTGGCGGCCGGCGCAAGTGGATGGCGACCGGTATGGTGGCCCTACTCCTTGTTCATCATTTTGATGAACACCAAGAACATGTTTATTTTTGTTAAAGTATGGTGTTTAATCCATTTATTTTCTAGAAAATAAAAAGATGTTGTTTTTGGGCTTTAAACCCAACTCATTATTGGACCATTTAAATCACCCATTTTTTTATTATTTTAAATTCCGAAAATTAGTAAAAAATCTCACTTACAACTTTGTTTGGTCACCTTTCTTTTTTTATTTTTAAAAAATAAATATTTTTAAAACCATAAAAATAAATAAGTTTTTTTTTAAAAATCATTCTTTTAAAATAAATAGATGATTTTTAATACTCAAAAAGCCTAAAATTTCATTTTCTTAAAAAGAATGTATTTTAAAAGAAACAATAATAAATGTTTTGAAACAATTTAAAAATCTATTTTTAAAAAAGAAACATAAAAACAATGCAAGTTTAAAAAAAACACAAAAAAGGTTTTCAAATATAAAAAGGGTAAAAAGATTTTTAAAACATAAAAAGAAATGACAATTTTTTTTTCAAATAAAATGTAGTAAAGGTTTTTTAAATAAAACAAAAATATAAAAAGTTTAGTTTTTTTAAAGAACCAAAAAAACATGGAAAACATAAAATAAAAATGTTTTAAGCTTCGTAAATTTTGTCTTCTTGTCTTGTTGCTTTAGAATTAAGTTGACTTTAGGCATAGGTCCTTCAAAGCTTAGATAGAAATTTCTTTGTAATAGAATTCCTTTCACAAGAAATAAAACAGACTTAATTAAATTTTAATCCCTAAATAGGTTAAAACATTTAGAATTCTTTAGGTTTGTAAATATTAATTTAGAATTAATAAAATTCTCAACAAATTAATCGTTCTTTGCTTTTCTGTAAAAAAGTGGAATTTAATTAATGTGATGCCTTACTAAACGGAAATGACGGGTTAGCGCCAAAAGTGTTGGCGGTGATTGGAGTTCATTTTCGTGTGGTAAGGCCGCTAAAATGGAATTTAATTCATAAACGGACAATAATTTAAAGCTCTATAAAATTCTCAAAATCCGACTTTTTAAGCCTTTTGTAATCGACAAGGTACTGATTTTTGGGCGTTGTGGGGGTGCTAACCCTTCCCCACGTGTAACCGACTCCCGAACCCGATTTTGTGTTCTTGCAGACTAAAAAGTGTTATTTTGATGAAAATAAAATGTTTTTATTAAAATAACCCAATTTAGGTGATCCAATCATACATTTTTTTAAAAAAAGATTGGTGGCAACTCCGTTGATTTTAATGTTTTTGCCGAAACGTCGAAGCTCGAGAGGGTTGCGACAGCTTGGCGACTCCGCTGGGGAAACTTTTTGTTTTTACAAAAAAGAGAGTCATGCCACAAGTCGATTACGCTTTATTTAAAAATTCAGAATTTGCGAATTAATATAGAGTTTAAAATTATTGTCCGTTTATAGATTTAAATCCATTTTATGCATTTAAGACTTGGTTTCAAGCTCTAGACCCGAGCTTTACCCCGTTCATTTAAGTGAGGGGGAGGGGAAACGTTATTGCTCTCGTGGGAATATTGATTCTCCGTATGGGCCTAGTAAGTACCTCCGGGGCTCACGCCCTATGTCTTCGTGTGGATATTGATCCTCCGTATGAGCATAGGAGTGGGTCCCCCTAAGTTGAACCTGTTTCGTTTGAAGCCTATAATGGGCGAGAATCAGGGGCCTTGCTACCCTTTAGTAGGGGACAACAAGGATAATTTGGGAACCTTTTAGAACTAAACCCGTTTGAGAATCTAGAAGCCCACCCCTCTAGAGCCATGCAGAAAATCTAGGTGTAGAAGTTTGGTCAAAATTATTTCGTAGGGATAGTCCATGGAGACATGTCCGGAAGTGTTGGAATGTGCTGCCCAGTTACTATTCATGCAATGGAATTATTTTGGACCATTATGTCTAATCTTGTTCTTAAAATGTGTTATAATCATTTCCTTATTTTGTATTTTGCATGCTTTATGCATTACCATTCCATAATAAAGAAGGGGTTGTTCCCTAAGATACTTGCTCTGTTAAAAAAACAGCTTTGTAATCATGGATGAGAGACTTCTTCAGAAAGAGGAAGACAATGCAGATGTGTTTCACTGATCTAAAGTCAATCAACATGCATATGGGGATAGTCTGACGAGTGAACATGCGACGGAAACTTCCGAGTATGCCCACGTCAGTGTTAAGCATAACAATGTGCAAGAATTACGGGATATTTGAGAGCATTTCGACTACTCAACCAAGAAATTGTTCCTTGACGCATATAGCGATATAGCTTATTTGTTGAATGTACAAGTAGATGAGCCGTTTCTGAAAGCACTGATCCAATTCTGGAATCCCGGGTACTGTTGCTTCATGTTCAATGGTGAAGATATGATGCCCACCTTCGAAGAGTATGCTGCACTTTTCAACCTGCGTGAGGTAAGGAGATACCGGGTCTATGCTAAGCCACCCACGAACAAGAATGCACACCTGAGACTTAAAACCTTTGCTGGAATGGGAGACGAATGGGTCAATGGGCTGATTCAGAAAAGAGGTGGTAGCTTTTCCTTTCCATGGTGAAGCATCTGAAACATCATCTCTACTCACCCTGACAGAGAAAAGAGGGTGGATCTGTTAGCCATTGCAATTATGGTCTGGTCATCTTTCTAAGAGTTCTAGGTAATATCGATGTAGCTATGTTAGATTTTTTAAAAGCAGTTGAAAAGAGAGACTAATCCAATACCAGTAGTGCTTGCCAAGACCTTCATTTATTTAAATGTATACCGAATTTCTCTCCACTTCGTGAGTTTCTAGAAAAGAATTGGCCAGTATTGAAGAGGAAGAAATTAACCGATATCTTCAGAGATCACCGGGATCAAGGCATTGTCTGGAGGGTTCCATGGTTAGGTCACACCAAAATCCTGTATAAATCTGGAGACTCTAACCATCTTATGTTGCTTGGAATCTGGGGCGGAATTGGTTGTGCTCCACTGTTGATTTCACAACAATATGGTTCATGGCAGTTTGTTCATTTTACTGTAGGTATTAATTCTATAGAGTTTGAGTTTTAGGGAGAGTTCAAAGAAAAGGTCTACGCCATCAACGAATCCCGGAAACAATGCTATCGAGTGAAAGTGGAGCATAACAGTAGATGTATGGTTACTCATGATTACGATGTCTGGAGGCGCATGAGAATGAATAACAAGGTTCTACCTCCCACTGACTAGGTCAAGCCCATAGAAGAGCATCTAAAAGTGGTTCCATTCGAAGTTGATATTTTGAGGGCTGGGCTTAAAAAAACCAAGGCCAAAATGGACTCATTGCAGGAGCAGTATGAGATAGAATTATATAAGGTGAGTCTGGATGTTGAGAAATACAAGGGAGAGACGGACCGTGTGACAAAGATGTACAAGGACATAGAGCGAAAGTTCGTAATTCAAAGGGTCAACTTTCTAAAATTCCAAACTACAGTCAGAAATGCAGATTTAAGGAAGAGCTCGGAATAGTGGAAGTAAGAAATAGAACAAGCTTTGAACAAGGAAAGGGAACATGGCAAACGGGAAATAGAGAAATACAGGCGGGCTCTAGCTGAAGAAAGAAAGAAGGGTAAACAGTCAGCTGAAAACGAAAATGGCAAACGGGTCATCTAGAAAGAAAAAAGATAGTGTGGCTGCATGGAAGAGAAAAGCCCACGACAACAAAACCTGTTTGTTAGAGTCACAAGCTGCATACGATGAGACCAACAAGAAGTTGAAGCAAAGCTAGACTTTTGTGACTGAGTTGCAAGCCAAGGTAGCTGACTTGAACCATTCATTATATGAGCTTCAAAACGATGACACCTATATTGAGCTTCAAGCTAGCTTGAATGAAATTGACTCTCTGAAAGAACGAGTTTAAGAGATGGATGGCATCATTCAAGAGTACAAAACGAGGATCCTAGTCCTTGAAGATGCTATTGATGGAGGAAATGACTATTGGTTCGCCCGTCTTCAAGATAATGCTAGAAGATTCCAAGAATGTGAGGAGTTTGATAGGACAGACATGACTTAAATCCATGATGTGGCTAAACATGTGATGATGCTGGCTATAGAAGCTACTGCTATACGCTAGTACATCAGGCTAGTCGGAGAAGTTGGCCCCAGGCTTATGTGGTTGATCGAGGAGATGAAGGAACTAGGTGTCAAGGCAGAGAAATATCCGTAAACATGTTTAAAACTTTGTAATAAAGAATCTTTCTTATTCCAATAAAGAGTTGTTTGTTGAGCAAAGTTTCACAGAATCAATGGCCCTTCGTTTGCATACATTTGCATCTTTTCTTTTTGTTGTTGTTTGTTTGTTATGTTTGCATTCCATGACATGATAAGAAACTAACTTAATTAAAACATATGACAGAAAATCAAAATAGAAAACCCGACTCATAGTTACCATACCCACTTCAGAACCAAAGTCATGAATACCGAAGAGCGATTAACATCACTGGAAGCTACCTGTAAAAGCACCTAGGAAAAGTTGAAGAAGCTAGAAAGTGATCTGAAACAGGAAATGGATGTGTCACGCAGGAAGATATTTACTCAGATCGCGGCGTTATTCAGGTTCAAAAACCCAGAATAAGAAGAAGACGCAGATGCTATACCACAGTTTCCTGAGGAAGTTCTTGGAAACCAGAAAGGGGCTAATCCACCCCAAGTCAAGTTCCTTTTTCATTTTGCTAAATCATTTGTTCGGGCACTGGTAGAACCCAGAGTCAATCACGGTGAAGCTCAAAACTTTGAAGTCCCAGATCTGGACGAGATTGCTGACAAGGAAAATGCAAACAAGAAGCTGGAAGAGCACTGCAAGAAGTTGGAAGAAATGATGAAAGCTTTCTAGGGAGGAAATATGCATGGTGGATCAGAAGCCAAGGACCTGAGCTTGGTGACTAACTTAATGGTCCTACCAAAATTTAAGACCCCTGACTTTAACAAATATGACAGAACCTCTTGTCCAAATGCTCACCTGACCATGTATTGTAGGAAGATGTCGATGTACCTGGACAATGAAAAACTCATGATTCACTGCTTTCAGGATAGTTTGATTGGATCTGCATCCCGCTGGTATACCCAGCTGAGTCGAGAGAATATCCGAACGTGGAAGGACCTGTCAAGGGCGTTCGGTGAGCAGTACAAGCATGTCATTGACATAACCTCAAGTAGACTAGTCCTATAGGGGATGGAACAAAGACACAATGAAAGCTTCTACCAGTACGCCCAAAGGTGGCGAGATGTCACTGCACAGGTTCAACCATTGATGTTAGAAAGTGAGATTACCCCAATGTTTTTCGAAACCTTCAAGAGTGCATTCTACGATAGAATGATCAACCATGCGACCAAAAGTTTTACGGACATGCTGATGAACGGCGAATTGATCTTAGCTGCAATCAAAATCGGAAAACTAGAGGGAGGTAACACCAAGAAGCCTTACAGGAAGAAGGACAATGACGTGAGCTTACAACCCAATTATTCGAAATGGGTAGTCTTGAATAAGCACGTTGCTCAGTAACCAACCAGGTGGCCTCAAATATGCAAAAAGACGAACAAAGGTACCAGAGAAGTAAGAAACCCTATTTTTCACCCATCCCCATGACATATGCTGATCTCTTTTCAGAGTTAGTTCAAGCACAGATGGTGCTGCCATGACATGTTCCACCTTTCTCTCCCCCATACCCACCATGGTATGATGAGAAAGTCCAGTGCGAGTACCACGCTGGGAATAGATGATATACTATCAGAAATTGCACGGCTTTTAAGAGGGTGGTTGAAGATTTGCAGAAGTCAGAAATGCTATCGTTCGACTCGTCTGACGAGAAGGATAACCCACTACCCAATTACCAAAAGAATAGGGTGAATGCAGTGAACGAGGAGGAAGATAGACGAATAAAGAAACATGTTGCAGAGATTAAAATACCCATGGATTGGGTATGAGCTCAGATGGTGGAGGCCGAGATGATAGAAAGGTCGAATTCAAAAGTGAAGGACGATGATGAGCTCTACTGTGAGTATCATCAAGGAAAAGGACACGAGATTCAGCATTGCGAGGATTTTAAACACCTTGTCCAGGCCAAAATGGACAGTGTAGAATTTGAATTCTCCGAAAAGAGAAAAGAAGACCATACACCATGTGTGTACACAATAGACGAGACTCTTGCCAGAAGGAATTATGCAGGAATGAAGCCTTTGGTGATCAAAACCAAAGCAAAGGCTGTAGAGCCACAGAAGAACACAACTCCCCAGCTTATTATAAAGGCACCTATTTCCTTTCCATATAATGATAGCAAACTAGTACCCTGGAATTATGCCTGCTCAGTGACAACTCCGGGGAGCACATCATCAAAGGAATAATTAAAGGAAAAACCAAAGGAAGAAACGAAAGAAGAGCCAGTGGATTAGGTGGGAAATTTTACAAGAAGTGGATGATGCTATTCTCCACTTGAACCAGAAGACAAAGATGCTACTCAGAGAAGGGCAGCGGATAAAGAACCAGAAGGAGAAAAAGATTTCTTTACGGAGAAACTTAAAACATAACTTGAGCCGGTAAAGGAGTCAGAGGCTCAAGAATTTCTAAAAATTTTGAAGCACATCGAATATAGTGTGGTGGAGAAACTTCACAAGCTCCCAGCTAGAATTTTAATGCTCTCGTTGCTGCTGAGTTCTGAGTGTCATGGAGATGCCCTCTTGAAAATTTTGAACCAGACATTTATACCGAAGGAGATATCGACTGACAAGATAGAAGGGTTGGTCAGTAATATTGTTGTTAACAATTTCATAATATTCAGTGATGAAGAGATTCCGGCTGTTGGGAGAGAATCATACAAAGCTCTCCACATCTCTACACGTTGTAAGGGACACATGCTGCTAGGGGTTCTAATTGATAACGGGTCAGCCTTAAATGTCATGCCCCTAGCCACCTTAAAGAAGTTACCAGTCGATAGTTCTCATATGACTGCCTACCAGAACTCGATGAGGGCATTGGATGGAACCCGGAGAGATGTTATGGGAAAAATTGAAGTTCCCCTGCAAATTGGACCGTCGACCTTTGAGGTGGATTTCATAGTAATGGACATACGTCCCACTTATAGTTGTCTGCTAGGACGCCCGTGGATTCACACAGCAGGGGCTGTCCCTTCTCCTCTCCACCAAAAATTGAAGTTCATAGTTGAAGGCCAGCTGGTGGACGTAGGAGCTGAAGAAGAGATCATAGCCTCGGTATCAGCAGACGCTCCATACATTCAGGTGGATGAAGGCGCACTTCAGTGCCACTTTAGGTCCCCTCGAACTTGTCAACGCCATATTCGTGTTTGAAGGAAGCAAGGTCCCAAAGCCAGAATTGTCGAACAACACTAAGATGCAAGTAAAACCGACCATAGGAAAAGGGGCGAAAGCCGGAAAAGGCCTTGGCAAGCAGCTTCAAGGGAGGCCATATCCAGTGATGATCCCCGAAAAACGAGATAGATTTGGGCTGGGTTACCCAGCCCCATGGAAAGGAGAGCTGCAATTAGAGAGAAACAAGAAAAGAGGAATGCCCAATTAAGTGGAGAAGAAGTGAAGTGGAAACCAATGATCTTCCCGCCGCTGGGTCAAACCTTTGTATCAGAAGGAATTATGAATCCCGACACTTCAGACAAGGAGGAGGAGAAATGAAAGAACAATTTAGAGAATACTTTTGGGGAGCTGAACATTAATGCAATTTTAGAGGAGGATAAGGGAAACAAGTACCTCTCCATGATCCGCCCTTGCTCAGAACTAAACAACTGGACTGTGGAAGACATCCCTATAGTTTTTAGGTCATCCACAAAGTAATACCCGAAACCAACTCATTTGCCTTTGGCCCGTGAGCAATTTGAGATCTCTTGTTAAGGGCTCATGTTTAACCATTATGGTTCTACTTATCAATAAAATGATGTTTTCTTCAATAAACTTCGTGTGGCAAACGTTCTTTCCCTAAATACTTGAATACTAAAAACAAACCATAAAATAGAGTAAAAACGTTAAAAATACAAAAATCAAAACAAAACAAATCATTTTATTCATTTCTTTATTCATTTCTCGTCGTATATTTGATCTTTTCCCTTGCAGGTATTCAGATATCAATGGTACCCATAACTCTGTATCTAACCCGGAAATTAACTTCAAGCTGCCCATGTGTTTAGAAGAGGCCAAAAACTGTGAAGATGAGGAAGAATATGATCTTCCCAACGATATGCTCAGATTAATAGAAAACGAAGGAAAATAGATTCTGCCCCACAAAGAAGAGTTGGAAACTTTGAATCTCGAGACTGAAGAAGAAAAATGCGAGGTGAAAATTGGTACCTCTATCACTACTGAAACCCAACAGAGTTTGGTCAAGCTTCTGCGGGAATATAAAGATATTTTTGTTTGGTCGTACGAAGACATGCCTGGATTGGATACAAACATTGGTGTACACAAACTCCCTATTAGGCCAGAATGCAAGCCCGTACAACAGAAGTTAAGAAGGATGAAGCCAGAAATACTTTTGAAAATTAGGGATGAAGTCAAGAAGCAGTATTACACTGGATTCCTAGAAGTTGTAAAATACTCAGAATGGGTAGCAAATGTCATCACAGTTCTAAAGAAAGGCAGAAAAATGTGTATGTACGTCGATTATTGAGATCTTAATAGGCCAAGTCCTAAAGATAACTTCCCACTGCCGTACATTAACACCCTAGTGGACAACACAGCGGGGCATTCTCTTTTCTCCTTTATGGATGACTTCTCAGGGTACAACCAGATCAAGATGTGCCTAGAGGATATGAATAAGACCACATTTGTAACTCTGTGGGGAACCTTTTGCTACTAAGTCACGCCTTTTGGCCTCAAGAATGCAGGGGCAATATATCAGCGAGCCATGGTAACTCTATTCCATGATATGATGCATAAAGAGATAAAAGTTTACATCGATGATATGATTGCCAAATCCCGCTCAGAAGAAGAACACATAGAGAACCTGGAAAAACTCTTCAAAAGGTTGAGAAAGTTTCAATTAAAACTCAACCCGACCAAATGCACTTTGGAGTTCGGTCGAGAAAATTACTGGGGTTCGTCGTAAGTGAAAGAGGAATTGAGATTGACCCAGAGAAAGTCAAAGTCATTCAGGAAATCCCACCACCTCAAAAGCAAAAAAAGGTTCGAGGATTCCTTGGAAGGTTAAATTATATTACTTGTTTTATCTCTTAGTTAACAGAGAAATGTAGTCCTGTATTTAGGCTACTTCGAAAGAATAACCCAGAGATATGGAATACAGAGTGCCAAGTCGTGCTAGAGGAAATCAAGAAGCAGTTGACGAATCCCCCTATTCTGGTACCGCTCGTTCTAGAGAAACCCTTGATTCTATACTTAACCATCCATGAAGATTCGATGGGATGTGTATTAGGACAATATGACAAGACGGGAAGAAAATAAAGAGCAATATACTACCTGAGGAAGAAATTCACAGATTGTGAAACTAGATATTCCTCAATCGAGAAATTGTGTTGTGCCTTAGTATGGGCGGCAAAGAGGCTAAGACAGTATATGCTAACCATACCACGTGGTTAATATCGAAGCTAGATCCTCTGAAGTTCATGATGGAAGCGCCTGCTTTTTCAAGAAAAATGGCTCATTGGCAAATGTTATTATCAAAATTTGACGTTCAATATGTAAGCCAGAAGGCTATAAAATGGAGTGCAATAGCATATTTCTTGGCAAGTCGTGCATGCGAAGACTATGAGGCATTGAACTTCAACTTCCTAGATGAAGACCTGATGTGCATTTCGACTGAGGAAAATGATGACTCAGAAGAATCTTGGGTAATGAATTTTGACTGTACCTCAAATGCCTTAGGACAAGGTATTGGGGCAATCTTGGTTTCGCAAGAAGGGAACAATTACCCATTCACGGGCAGACTGGAATTCTTCTGTACCAACAATATGGCTAAATATAAGGCTTGTATACTCGATTTACGAGTATCCATTGAAAAGAAAATTAAAACCTTAAGAGTCTTTGGTGATTCAGCACTAGTCATCTATCAGATTCGAGGAGAGTGGGAGACAAAAGACACAAAACTAGTGAAGTATCACAAACTGGTTCTTCAACTGATTAAAGGATTTGATAAGATTACCTTCAAATCCCTCCCGAGAGAAGATAATCAAATGGTGATGCCCTTGCTACTCTAGCTGCCATGTTTAAAGCAAGTGAAAGAACGAAGATGATTCCAATTAAAATGCAATTTTTTAACTCCCCAGCCTATTGTTGAAACTTAGAGAAAGAAACAGACAGCCTTCATGGTATCATGACATCTTGCAGTATATCAAGACCCAAGAATATCCCCCACAGGTAACTGAGAATGACAAGAAGACAATCAGAAAGTTTGTTGCAGGATACATCCTCGATGGCGAGATCCTATATAAAAAGAGTCGAGATCAGGTATTGTTAAGGTGTGTGGATGCCAAAGAAGCTCAAACAATATTAGAGGAAGTTCACGAAGGAGTTTGTGGAACTCATCCAAGTGGCTTCACCATGGCTAGACGGATCATGCGCTTTGGTAATTATTGGTCCACTATAGAGACATACTGCATCAATCATGCCCGCAAATGCAATAAGTGTCAAGTCTATGCAGATAAAATTCATACACCACCTCTTCCACTCCATGTTATGACGGCTCCATGGCCATTTTCAATGTGGGGATTGGACGTAATTGGGCAAATCTACCCGAAGACATCGAACGGGCATAGATTCATCTTAGTGGCTATCGTCTACTTCACCAAATGGGTAGAAGTTGCATTTTATGCAAATGTCACAAGGTCTGTTGTCTGCAAATTCTTGAAAAAAGAAATTATCTGTCGCTATGGCCTACCTGAAAGGTTCATCACTGACAACACCTCTAATTTAAACAACAAGATGGTGGATGGGGTTTGTGATCAGTTTCAAATCAAGCATCACAATTCGGCGACCTATCGCTCGAAAATGAATAGAGCTGTAGAGGCTGCAAATAAAAATATCAAGAAGATAGTGGCGAAAATAGCTGACACTTACACTGATTGGCATGTGAAGCTGCCTTTTGCATTATATGCCTATAGAATTGTTGTACGAACCTCTACTGGGGCAACACCATTTTCTTTAGTATATGAGATGGAGGTTGTGCTACCAATTGAAGTTGAAATACCATTCCTCCGTGTCTTAAAAGAGGCAGAGTTAGAAGAGGCTGAATGGGTCCAAGCAAGATATGACCAGTTAAACCTCATCGATGAGAAGAGACTGAAAGTAATCTGTCATGGTCAAATGTACCAAAAAAGGATGATACGGGCGTATGACAAGAAGGTCCACCCGCGAAAGTTTCGAGAAAGGGATTTGGTATTAAGAAAGATATTACCAATCCAAAAGGATTCTCGAGGAAAATGAGCACCCAACTGGGAGCCCTATGTTGTGTCAAAAGCCTTTAACAGAGGGGCATTGATTCTGGCTGAAATGGATGGAGATGAGCTTAAGAATCTAGTAAACTCTGATTCAGTCAAGAAGTACTATGCATAAAGAGAAAAAAGAAAAAAAGAAAAAGAAAAGAATGAACTTAAAGTGAAAACCCGCAAATGGCGCTTTAGGTCAAAGAAAAAAGAAAAAGAAAAAAGAACTTAAAGTGAAAACCCGTAAAGAGCGCTTTAGGTCAAAGAAAAAGAGAAAAAAGAGAAAAAAGAGGGTTCAAGATGAAAACCCGCAAATGGCAACTTGAAACCAAAGTAGGATTCGAGTTGAAAACCCGCAAAGGGCGGCTCGAAATTTTGCAGTCAAATTGGCAACAAAAGATTCCCATATAGACTCGACATTTCAGAAAGAAGTTCATACCTTCATACATCCTTACAGTAGACAAAGTCTTCTTGACAAGGGCAACACTCGGGGTCGTCTCCAGGAGGTTCAGTCCTTTGATATCTGGATACTTGTCTTTTGGACCTTTTTCCTTTGTACCTTTCTTTCATCTTTGCGGTAACATTAATAAGAATTCTTTTTTATGACCTTTTCCTCCAATTTCCTTCTTTTCCTTTATAAATGTCTTTTATTGGGATAAGAATCATTTGGTTGAACATTATTAAAATGAACAAGATATTTTCACTTATTACTCTGTCGATGGTCTGAGAATATAGGGACTATGACATAGTTCATTGTTTAGTTTTGAGCATTCGGTTTGTTATGTTTGGGGGCATTTGATACCCAATTCAAAAGGAAGGGAATTTAAATCCAATATCACTCAAAGTGGTGATTTTGATGGATTCATAATGAGGCTTAGTTGTATGTAGGATTGCTTGAAAGGCCTCTCACTCGATATTGATGTATCAACTACAATGATAGCTGAATTTGAGAAAACAAGAGATTCTAACGTGCAAGGATCAAATGTTTTCCATAAAGCAAAGAGATAGTGAATTAGAGATAACTGAAGAAGCCTATCGATCCCACCATGAATGCAAGATCATTAGATTGAATGAGCAAATATGCAATGATCAAATGTTTTCCATGAAACAAAGAAGCATAAGAAATGAAAATGATGAAGCAGAAGATGACTGTTCCATGAAGCGAAGAGAAATGAAAAGGGAAAATAGTGAAGCTAAGACAGTGGAGATGGCCACTAATTTAGGTTAACAAGTTTAAAAGGACTATAAAACATGATATGCATTCATGTTTTAGACATCCTTAGGGGCATGCTTGTCATGATTGCATCATATATCAGGTTTTTTGCAGGTATGCAGAAACTTTTCATCAAATGAACTCGTTCATCTATTCGAGCAAATGGAGAATAGAACCCGCCTATTCTTTCAGGCGTAAGGAGATTGGAAGCCGTTTATCCGTTCTGACGTATGAAGAATGGAAGTCGCTCATCTATTCGAGCACATGGAGAATAGAATCTGTCTATCATTTCAGGCGTAAGGAGATTGGAAGTCGTTTATTCGTTCAGACGTTTGGAGAATGGAACATGTCTATCTATTCAGGCATCAGGAGAATAGAACCCATCCAATCGTTCGGGCATCAGGAGGACGAAGCTGAGTAGCAGATCAGAGATTGGTGAAAATCAAGTGCCTCATATTCTTTGTTGTATCCTTGTTTCATTGGAATAAGCAAAGAAGGGGCAACTGTTGTCTCTTGATTTTACATAATAAAAAAATAATAATAAGCCCACTTTAAACAAAATACAAAAAAAAGAAATAATAGTGAGCCTATTTAAAATAAAAAAGGAGGAGAATATGGTTCATAAAACCCATTTTTTTTAAAATAATAACTCAAAATAAATCTATTTAAATAAAAAACACTAAAAAAATAATAAATAAGGAACCCATTTTATATTTTTAGAGCCCCAAAATAAGCCATTTATTTTTTTCAGGTTTATTCGAGACCGTTGGATTCAGGGGCAAAAATACAAATGGATTGGATCAAATAAAGGGAAAAAAAGGGAAAAGGGGAAGATCCCGTGCAGCCCTTGCGTGCGCTGCACGCGCTTGGGATCAACCCCCCAAATCCCTGCTTCGAATGGCCATGGCCGGCTGTCGGTGCCGATTGTGCCGTCCCTAGGTCACGGCGACCGCCGTGGTTGGTGCCGGTCGACTCGCCTTGGCCGGATGAGTCCAATGCCACCGACCTCGTCCCTTGCTGTCGCCGGTAGCTCGCCAATTGAAGGGGAAAAAGGTTCGAACCCTAATTTAATGGGGGCAAAATCTCTCAAATTGGAGCCAAATCAGATGAAATTTGGGATGAATTTCAACAAATTAAAGCTATGCTGATCGGATGGGATGATTTTATGGGACAAAAATGGGGATTTTGTCCCCCAATTTGCCTTAAGTCTCAAACCCTATAAATAGTGCCCAATTTGCATTGTTCAAGACACACTCAAATTCATCCGAAAATACCCAGAAAAATACTCTGAAAATTGTTGGAAGGTCGCTGGAATTAGTTCGAATTTGGACCAGCATTGTTCAAATTTTTTCGAGGAGGAAAAGCAAGCATTTTTGCCACTTTATCGGTATAGTTTCTCCCCCTTTTTCTTCTTTTTTAATTTTAATTTTGTTTTTTTTGTTCATTTTAATGTTACTATTTTCTTCATATCTCATTCAATTTTATGTTAACCCGAGTTTGTTCAAAGTATTTTTTATTGTGTTGTTTTCTTGTCTAATTATATTAAAAAAAATATTAATAAAAGGGAGGAGACCACCGTCGGCGAGTGGCGATCGGCGCCGGTGGATGGCAGCTGGTACGGTGGCCCTCCTCCTTGTTTATCTCCTTTGATGAACACCAAGAACATGTTTATTTTTGTTAAAGTATGGTGTTTAATCCATTTATTTTCTAAAAAATAAAAACATGTTGTTTTTGGGCTTTAAACCCAACTCATTATTGGACCATTTAAATCACCCATTTTTTTATTATTTTAAATTCCAAAAATTAGTAAAAAATATCACTCACAACTTTGTTTGGTCACCTTCCTTTTTATTTTTAAAAAATAAATATTTTTAAAACCATAAAAATAAATAATTTTTTTTTAAAAAATATTCTTTTAAAATAAATAGATGGTTTTTAATACTAAAAAAGCCTATTTTTTTCTTTTCTTAAAAAGAATGCATTTTAAAAAAACAATAATAAATGTTTTGAAACAATTTAAAAATCTTTTTCTAAAAAAGAAACATAAAAACAATGCAAGTTTAAAAAAACAAAAAAAAAGTTTTCAAATATAAAAAGGGTAAAAAGATTTTTAAAACCTAAAAAGAAATGACAACTTTTTTTCAAATAAAAAGTAGTAAAGGTTTTTTAAATAAAACAAAAATATAAAAAGTTTAATTTTTTTAAAGAACAAAAAAACATGGAAAACATAAAATAAAAATGTTTTAAGTTTCGTATATTTTGTCTTTTTGTCTTGTTGCTTTAGAATTAAGTTGACTTTAAGAATAAGTCCTTCAAAGCTTAGATAGAGATTTCTTTGTAATAAAATTCCTTTCACAAGAAATAAAAGACACTTAATTAAATTTTAATCCCTAAATAGGTTAAAACATTTAGAATTCTTTAGGTTTGTAAATATTAATTTAGATTTAATAAAATTCTCAACAAATTAATCGTTCTTTGCTGGTCTGTAAAAAATGGAATTTAATTAATGTGGTGCCTTACTAAACGAAAATGACGGGTTAGCGCCAGAAGTGTTGACGGTGATTGGAGTTCATTTTCGTGTGGTAAGGCCGCTAAAATGAAATTTAATTCATAAACGGACAATAATTTAAAGCTCTATAAAAATTCGCAAAATCTGACTTTTTAAGCCTTTTGTAATCGACAAGGTACCGATTTTTGGGCGTTGTGGGGTGCTAACCCTTCCCCACGTGTAACCGACTCCCAAACCCGGTTTTGTATTTTTACAGACCAAAAAGTGTTATTTTGATGAAAATAAAATGTTTTTATTAAAATAATCCATTTTAGGTGACCCAATCACACCTTTAAAAAAAGATTGGTGGCGACTCCGTTGATTTTAATGTTTTTGCCGAAAAGTCGAAGCTCGAAAGGGTTGCGACACCAGTCTTCTATTTGTTTAATGTTGTTGTTTTTGCTTAAATATGTTAGATCCTTTTGATACGTGAATTGATTTGTGTATTATGTAGTATCGTATATGCTATATATATATATATATATATATATATATATATATATATATATATATAGCATATGGTTCTATAATATATAGTTCTTATATAAATATAGTTCTTATTATATAGTATATGATTTTGATATAATATATGTTTTTAATACGTATAACATATTATAGTATAGTTTTTATATAAAACATAATGTATAGTTTTTAATACGTAATATAAGGTTTTTTTTATAATATATACTATAATTTTTTATAATATATATGATGAAGTTTTTATAACGTATATATAATATAAGTTTTTTATAATATATAATATAAATTTTTTATAATTTACATAATACATAGTTTTTATAATATATATAGTTTTAAAAGTATATAATATTTGTTTTATATATGTAGTATATAATATATATAGTTAAAGTATAGTTTTTTCTTTGTAAGTATTTATATATGGTTTTTAGTATATGCTTAGTTTAGGTGGTTTAGGTCTTGTTTAGTTTAGGTGGGCTTTGGGCTTGTTAGGTTAAGATTTTAGATTATATTAAGGCGAGATTAATTTAATTAATTTAAATTGTGAACCCGTCTCATAGAGGCATAATCTTTAAATTAATTAAATTAATTTAGGATTAATTTTTTAGAGCCGTAGTTAGACCTAAGGTTCTAATTAATTAGTGAATTTAAATTTACCCTTGGATTATTGGGATAAATGTTAAATTTATTAAACTAGTTGAACACCTCTTAATTACCTTTAAGATAAAATTAATATTGAGATTAGATTGTCATTTAAGTTAAAACCATGATTATTTAACTTGATTTGTTTTAACTAGTATCCTTGGCTTATTGGAATACTAGAATAAAACTGGTCGAATTAATTATCATGTTACAAGATAATCCATAAATAGTTAAGGTTTTCTATTTTTTAGGGTTAACCAATTTAGGGTTAATATTAGATTCACCTAGTTACTGATTAGATCATTAATTAAACTTCCATAATATGAGCCTTTTAGATTATGACTTTGGGTGGGCCTTTTGCGCGTTTAATTTCAGGCTCTTTTGTGACATTTTTATTGTCATTAATGTGACCCATTTATTTTGTATTAATTAATCTAAATCATAAAAGAGGTATTTATTAGTTTCGATATTTGTGTCGTAACAATCCGAGCTTAAAAGATGTTGACCAAATATTTGAATTAATCCTTACCGTCCCAAGGTAAAATTAAAAGTTGATAGAATCATCACATAATACTTAAATGCTTGAACCATGCATAAAGGTGACATACGAAAGTTGAACCATAAATTAACACGACAGCCAGGCTTATTTGATGTCGGTTTAATCTATGGTCTGATATATTATCAACCTTATTAAGTAAATGTCCAATTAATTTAAACCCACCAATTTGATAGAGCCCGTTCAATTAAGGTCAATTTTCAATTAAGTACACTTAATTAAAATTTAAATTTCAACGATTCTCATCCATTTAAAAGCAACAAATATTTTGGTATCGATTTTCGGGCGTGATGGGGGTGCTAATCCTTCTCCACACGTAACCAACTCCCGAACCCTTTCAAAATGAATCTCTGGTTTTTTATGGTGTCCGGCCTACCTTACCCAAATGGCTGGTGGTGACTCCAAATCTTTTTTATTTTTTGAAAATACAAATTTTCAAGAAGAAATCCCCTTTAAAGGAATTTCAGAAAATATTGGGATATCCCCGTAGCTTCAAAGTTTTAAAAGACAAAAACGTCGCTACACTTTCCAAGGATGTTCTTGGGGAAATGAACATTACTTCAGAGGCCACAACTAGAGAAGGGCCGAAGGAAGAGCATGCCGAGGGTGTTCGTGTGAAGAACACTACTTCAGAGACCACAATCAACAAAGGGTCGAAGGGGGCCACGCCATTGAAGGACATAGTAACCACGGAGACACCACCCGTGGGCAAGGTGGAAAGAAGCGAAGGACATCGGGGAAGAAGTGCCGACGCAAGAGGAAACACCAAACTTCTAGGACGAAGGATCGATGCAAGAAAGCACCAAACTTCAAGTCAGAAGGGTGGATGCAACAAGGGGCAATAGACTTCGTGGTAGAAGGGCCGATGCATGCAAAGAACTTCAATGAGGAAGGTTCGATGCAAATGGGGGCCAGACTTCAAGGAGAAAGAAGGGCTGACCCATTTTAGAGTAAATGCGACTAAGAGAAAGGTACATCTCAAACACAGTCCTAGTGTTTTGGTTTTGATTTGCCATCTTTGATGAGCGTAGGTCGAGTAAGATCTAACCTTTAGTGCGGGGGAAATAAATATTGGAAGGGACCTTTCAGAGTGCTGAGGGGCAAGTCAAAGTTGCTGATAAATTTGGGAGTTTGACCGATGTTCAATGTTGTGACAGCTTCCAAGCCTTTGCTGCAGGACCAGGAGGGTCCGAGTCGAGGTAAATTCGAGTTAGTGAGAGAAGGCTCCTATGAGGGAGATGTATTGAAAGGCGTCTTAGCACACGGATGTTCAACGACGGTTTAAGTAGAGGCAAGCAGTTTATATGGGGGAACCACAACAAGTCGAGATATCGATGAGTAATCAAGTTGACCCTGCCCAAGATCGTTCGAGTAGAGCGATGAGGGCGTCGCTAAGTTCAGTGGGGGAGAATGTCATGGACCAAACTTTTGGGACCGAGGCATTGGCGCAAGCATTAGCCAAGGATGTTGTGTGCGGTGTAACGGGCTTGCCAAGACCATCAAACTTGGCCCAGCACTTGGAGAATGCTAGAAAGCCCACAAGACCACCAGACTTAGTAAAATCTATGGAAAATTTAAGAGTGTAATTTGGTCAAAGCATTATCTATTTATTTGAAATATATTATTTAGATAATGTTTGTGATAATTAGAGATTTTGAAAAGAGATACAGTTAATCTCAACCGTCGATGTAATTTAAACTGAGCCGTTGGACGTAGGGGGCATTAACTATAAATAGAGGCCTACCCCGCCTCATTGTATCACCTCATCACTTGTACTTCATTCATCCATTCTCTCTTTGAGTAATACAAAGAAACATTTACTCTAAACTCTCCGAGTGTTCTTCATTGTTCTTGTTTCCAATCTCTTTCCTTTGTTCTTTTATTAGCTTTCGCTTGGAACGATCTTACGTTTAAGGGCTACGGGAAGTGTTTGATCTTTCGGAGCGAGAACCTAGGTTAACTTAGGAGTTTGTCAGGAGAATTTCGTGTGGTTTTGCTAGCAGCCGTCTAGTCCCGTGACAAGGAATTTAGGCTTACTTAGTCGCATCAGCACTCGAAAGTCAAATAAAGCCGCACGTTCGAGTTAGCTAAAGTCTACGGACATGACAAATGTCTTTCGTCAGTGCACCACCGGCACAATAAATTTACAATGAAAAATAAAAACATTAAAACATACAAATTATTTCAAATCATTGGCTTTACTGTGAAAAAATAAAACAAAAGAACAACATAAAAAATCTAAAACATTCCCCCAACATTTTTTAGAATCGACAATGATACAACAAGAATTTCTATTTTGAATTACGAATAGCAAGAGTTTCAAGGGGGAGCAATCCATCAAAACTCGGTGTCGACACCAGTTCTCCACCTCATAACTTCATTCAGTCAATGATGTCGTCCTTTTGTTGCTCGAGGGTTGTTCGCTTCAAGTCAAAAATTGCTGGACCTATTGGGTCACGCCAGCACACCTTATGGGGAAGCGAAAAATTATACGGCGATTATCACTAGAGATTCATGTATGAGAAACAAATCGGGGTGAATAAGGGTGAAAATTATCCGTTTAAAATCTGGAATTCTGAATTTAGAGGAATAGATATTCAATCATGATTCTACGATATCGATTCTCAAGCCGCAACGATAATGCTCCGACCTCTACGTAGAGTTGAAACGAGCATATAAAACTCTCTAAACTATTTAGAGGGTTTTTCCAAAAACGTTAATAATTGCTAGATCTCACATGCCTTTATATAGCCTTTGAAATCCTAATTCAACTTATATTAGGATTTTATTATATATATATATATATATATTAATATATATAATCTCAAATTCAACTAATTAGGATTTTAACATATATATATAATCTCAATTCAACTTTAATTAAGATTTCAATATATATATATTAAATTTAAATCAAATTATATTATTTATGTATTAAAAGAGTCATAATTACAATAATTATTTTTTAATATTTATCCAATGGTTAAATTATATATATAAATATAATATATATCAAATATATATTAATTTAACTAAATCGTGTACAACAAATTTGTACATATATAATTCGTTTAATATATGTTCATTTCAACCGTGGGTTTGCCTTGTAGGTTCATGTAACGCTAGTAGTAAATATTAAAACATTTCTAATATTACAAACAATGAGTGACATCTAGCAATATGTCATTGTCACTTAAGTTACAAGAAATCATGATTCGACATAACCTTTTCATGATTAATTTTTTTTTATGTATTACATCCTTTTGCCTTTTATATCTAGATTGAACACAAGTCATGGAACAATCACACTTGTATAGTCTATCTAATATTTCTTGATATCTTGAGTAGATAATTATAAACGAATAACTGCGATATCTCATATCAACTTATTCGAGCATGGCCATGCATTTCTAGTCTCACTCAATCAAGTGGCCTACGATATTACTCCTATTATGTAGGAGGGACAAATCTTATCTTGATCATTCATATCCCACTACATAGATTGTGACATATCCAATATCAGTCTTTATAGAGTAATCAGTTACGACACACGTTTGACTGTATCAAAATATGTCACTCACGATGTTGAAATAATGACGATCTCAAGTCTAAGAATCATATATATAGTTATCACTATGAGCAGTGTTGTGACTTTCACATAATAGTCCAAGAAACATGCTCATAGCTGGCCAGTCCAGTATGTCGTTCTCTAACCCATACTTATGTATCGATTTTGACATCTCCATGTCAATGACCACACTTTGTCATCAATCAACTACATATTAGTCTTAATGTATTATTGTTGTCCATTCCCACAATAATACTCGACTAAGGATATTTAAGAATAACCATATTATTCTAAGAACTTTATTATATTTTAGTTTATTTATGCACGCAGAATTGTAACTGAAAATAATATTGACAATGTCTCTTATTTATAAATAAACAAAGTAAAAACAAATGTCATTTACAATTATCTTATAATTAGTATTTGAACATACTCTAACAGGACCTCCCGATCGATCCGAGGCTTCGATTTGTGTAGCCCTTGTCACCTTGTTTTTCATGGACGTCGAGTATTGCGGTAGAGGCAATCCTAATTCGTCCCCGAAGTAATCGGGAGTTATTGCACTGCTTAATGATCCAAAAATCGACATTATTTTCGATATCAGACGAGTTAAAAAAGTATGAAGAGTTGAACTGTAGGCCTTTTGTAATATAGAAAAAACCATAATCCAAATCCCATATAGAGTAGATTTTGAAAGGCGGTTATTAATTTCAATTATTAATCTTTTTATTCTTATAATCAATTTGTATTCTTGCGCGATATACAGATTAATTATAGGGTAAACTATGTGGGTGACCATTTAATTATTGAGTTTGATTTATTTTTACCATCGAACTATTTAATTAGACATATTTTGCCCACCAGCCGTTAAAATCAAACGACTAAACATTTGGTCCATGTTAGTTACCTATTCTATCAATATTATTCTAATTTTAATTTCATCCCCTATTAACAGAATCATTTTCTCTCAACCCTAACAACTCATCTTCTTTGCTTTCACCACCGCCGTCGACCTATTTTCTATTGTTTCCATACCCCGAGCAACTAACTCATCTCCATTTTCCTAAACCCAAACTTAGAAAGCAATAGGATGCATGGTTAAATAAATAACATGGAGAATCAGAGAGCACAAACCGAGAAAGCCCATTACAAGCGGGTGGAAAGCAATGGAAGAAATTATCACATTGGCTATGGTCGAGAGTCTTGCTGCCGTTGCATCTCCCACCAGGTGAAAAATAGACAAGGATGAAGAGAGCATAAATAGTCAAGTACACTAGAATCAGTTTGATAAATTTAATTCCCTTTCATCAGCAAATGTTGCCATACTACTGCTACCTCCCAGTAAACCCCTACTACCATTGAGCAGTCTTGCGATAGAATGATCATCTCCACCATTTGTTGCAGTAGGGAAATTGATCAGGGCTCTTAGTGCCACCGATTACAGTAGAATCGAGTGCAGCAGGGGAGGTAATGAAAGAGCCACCAATTGAATCAGATCTTAAATGCCCCTCTCTGTTTGCATCTGGATGGTGAACACCATTTGGCTCCAAGCTTGGGTTTAGGAAAATGGACATGATGAATTAATTAGTTGCTCGGGGTATGGAAATAGTGGAAATGGGGCGACCACGGTGGTGAAAGCAAAGACACGGGTTGTTTGTGTCGAGAGAAATGATTTTGTTAATAGGGGATGAAATTAAAATTAGGATAATATTGATAGAATATGTAACTAACAATGACCAAATGTGTAGTTATACAAATTTTTATTAACAGCCACATCACTCCCCATTGGATTTTAACGGCCGGTGGTTAAAATAGGTCCAATTAAATAGTTGGGTAGTCGAATTTTAAATTTTTATAGTTTGGTGAAAATAGGTCAGACCCAATAGTTGGGTGGTCACCCAAATAGTTTACCCTTAATTATACGTATATTTATATTCTTTATATTTACGTGAGTAATAAGTATAAATTATGAGAAAATATTATAAATATAAAAAAACCAATTGAGATGAAATTGTGACTTTTTTGTTTTATTAATAACAATTAGATTATTTTCATTAAAATAAATCAAAACAAGGATTTTTTATAACTACCGGTATGCGATCTATTGATTAACTAATTCAGATCGAGTTTTGCACATGTCCATTACGGGGAAACTCTCACACCTCAGTTTTCTTCATTCTCGACGTCGGGATTTAAACATTTGACTTTGCTTAAGGTATATAGCACATCATCATGCTACACCAACTGATTTTTGATAATAAATTGATTTTTTTAGGCTTAAGGATCACTTTTGCCCCTATAGTAGTCTCAATTTATCGATTTCGTCCCTATGATATTTTCGCATCAATTTATCCCCTAAAGTTGTCGAATTGCATCATCATTTGCCCCTGACTGACGGAAGCCAACTTAACCGTTACAATGCTGATGTGGAGGTCAACGATGCTGATGTGGCGGTCAACGACGCTGACGTGGCAATCCATGTGTGAAGATGACATAGAAGAGGGGGAAATTAATTTTCTAACCTAGTATGAGGGCAAAATTGATTTTCTGGTTGAGTACGAGGGCAAAATTGATTTTTAGGTAAAAAATATGAATTTAAAAATATTAAAATACTAAAATGATGTAAAAATTAATAAAATATTTAAATTTTTATTAATATATGACTAAAAAATAACAAAAATTAAAAAAAATCTAAAAATAAGTAAAAAATTATAAAATTAAAATATCAGAAGCTATTAAATTATAAATTATTCAAAAATCAAAACTTAAAAATAAATTCTACATTCTAATCCTAAATTCTAAATCTCAAACCCTAAAAATCTCAAACTCTAAATTGTAAACCTTAAAATTCTAAACCCTAATTGAAAATTTTATCAATATAAATTGATTATGAATGATAAAAGTATGTATATAAATTTAATAAGTAATTTACATTTTAGATCACTGAACTTAACGTCTACTTTCATCTACATCACAAACCCTTAATTTAATCAAACTGCATTATTCAACTTTTATTATTTATAAATTAGATCACTTATACTGAAATCATTAAATAATTTGAATGAAAAAACTAAAATTGACACTTTTATGTAACATATTTTTCACATTGCATCATCATTTAATGTTCAATTGATAATTTTAATATTTTTTGTAAGAATTTTCTTAAACATTTCATTTTAATAATTTCAAAGGAAAAATAACTAGATTTTTTTATAAATTCTAACAAAAAATATTTAAAATGTGAATTGAACATTATTTATTGATGATATGTGAAAATATGTTAAATAAAAGTGTCAATATTAGTTTTTTATTAGAGTTATTTAAGGGCTTCAATATAAGTGACTTAATTTATAAATAATGAAAGTTGAATGATGTAATTTGATTAAGTTAAAGGTTTGTGATGTAAATGAAAGTGAATATTAAGTTTAGTGATTTAAAATGTAAATTACCCAAATTTAATCAAGTAAAGGGTTTAAATTTTAGGGTTTAAGGTTTGTGATTTAGAAATTAAACTTAGAGTGTATAGTTTAATTTTTTAATATTGAAAGATAAAGGCACCAAAAAGGGTAAATGATTTTTGTTTGGTTGAGAGGATCGCATTAACCCTATTTTGAGATTCTTTCTTTCTTACATTCTTTGAAGAGAAAGAAAATCAAAATCGTCCAAAATTTTTTGATGAAGGTTTTTATATTTTTAATATTTTATAAATATTTTAAATTTTAATTGTTAAATAATTTATATTTTATTAGATTATGATATTTTAATTTATAGTTTTAACTTATTTTTAGATATTTTTAATTATTCTATTTTATTTTTAGTCATATATTAATTTTAATTTTATTTTAATATTTCGATATTTTACTCATATTTTTTACCAAAAAATTAATTTTGTCCTCAAACTCGCTTGAAAAAGAAATTTTGCCCCTCTACCACATCAACATTATAAACTGCCACGTCACTACCGTAATGGTCAATGTTGGCTTCTGTCAGTCAAGAGGCAAATAGTGATGCAATTCGACAACTTTAGGGGCTAAATTGATGCGAAAATACCATAGGGGCGAAATCGATAAATTGAGACTACTACCCTTAAGCCATTTTTTAATAACCTAAGCCTCTTTAGATTAGTTTTAAAATCAAGTGGTGTAATTTATTTCTCCTTCAATAGAAAACAAAATTAAACGAAATTATGCATTCAATTTTTTTTTGTTAAAATAAAGTAAATCAAATAAATTAATGTTAATACTAATATAACCACGAGATAGTATGGTGGTTGCTCACCTCATCCCTTAATCATAAACTCAGGAGTTCAATTCCTACCAATGGAAATATAGCGCATTTCACGACTAACCGTTTTTCTCCTAGTAAGAGCACCAACGTCAAAGAAATTAATCATTGTTATTGATGGAAGTAAATTACTGATTGTCAAATTCATAATTAACAATAATAATATATAGAGAGAGTTGGGTTATTCAAAATATTCCTAATGTGATGTCATAATAATATATGTTTATTTTTAATAATTAGTAAAATTTGTTGAGAGAATAATATTACCTTTTTCACTGAGATCATTCTTTAAGTTCATAACAAAATATTTTTTGACAAAAATAAAAATATCTTTTTCTGAACAATTCTTACTCAGGGGAAGGAGAAATTTGCTCCTACTAAGTCTAGAGCCAACAACCTAGGGGGAGGAGAAGGTGTTAACCGAGAGCTTTTCACCACTTGCTCTAGAGATTGTTGAAAAAATAAAAGTATCTTTAAACGTATAGTATTCAATTATATACAAATTTTAATAATTACCCATACTATTGTTATGCATTTTCGTATATTTATTTATTTTAATTACAACTAACAACCAGTTGATCTAGTAGTGTCATACCCTAATTTTACCCGGGTCGGGGTATATATAATAATATTTTTCTTAAATAATAAATAAATAAATAAATAATAAACCCATATTATGATATAAAATACAATAAATGTCCATATATGTACTTAAGGGTCCATTTTTTTCACTGAAATCTGTTTTCGAAAAATGAATTCTGGAAAATAAACTACATTTTCTAGAAAACAAACTACAGAAAGCATTTTCTGGTGTTTGGATGATGTTGTGTAATTTATTTTTCGCTATTTGGTAGAGTTTCTTGATAATTTCATGAACAGTCCACAAACAAGCATCGATAATGCTAAAAATAAGTTCCAACCAAAATATGGTTTAGGTTTAGGTTAGTGATTAGGGTTTAGGATTTAGGGTAACATTTAGGGTTTAGGGCATTTAAGGTTAGTGTTTAGGGTTTAATATTTAGGTTTAGGTTAAGGTTTAGGGTTTAGGTTAGTGTTTAAGGGTCATGGTTTATGGTTTATGGTAGTATTTAGTGTTTAGGGTTTATGTTACTAGTTAGAGTTTAGGGTTTAGGATTTATAGTAGCATTTAGGATTTATGATTTATGGTAGGGTTTAGGGTTAGTGTTTATAGTTTAACATTTAGTGTTTAGGATTTAGGGTTTAGGTTAGTGTTTAGGGTTTAGGGTTTAGGTTAGTTTTTAGTGTTTATTTAGGGTTTATGTTAGAATTTAGGTTTTAGGGGTTAGTGCTTATGGTTTGGGTTTTAGGTTTTGTTAGTGTTTAGGGTTTAACATTTAGGGTTTATGGTTTAGGTTACGGTTTAAGGTTTTAGGGTTTATGGTTTAGATTAATGCTTAGGGTTTATGGTTCAAGTTTTATGGTATTATTTAGGGGTTAGGGGTTAGGGTTTATGGTTTAGGTTAGTGTTTAGTATGTAGTTTTTAAGGTTTAGGGTTTAGGTTAGTGGTTATGGTTTAGAGTTTAAGATTTATGGTAGCATTTAGGGTTTAGGATTTATGATAGCATTTAAGGTTTAGGATTTAGTGTTTAAGGTTTATAGTAGCATTTAGGGTTTAAGGTTTAGGGTTTAGCATTTAAGGGGAAAAATATGGTAAAACAAACTGCAAAAGAATGTAAAAAAAAATAGTCAACTGTAATTCAAACTCCTTTGACCATGTGAAACTACATGAACCAAACACCTTAAATTACATAAATTGAATTCTGGAATTCAAACTACATGAAACAAACACACCCTCAAGTTAAAATCCATTTGCATCACAAAAATCCTAAAACCCAAATCCCCATCCTTTTACAACCCATTTCAATACCCAACAAGCACAAAAGTCAGATAACTCAAATTTTCTCGCCCTTTTGTCCACGTGGCAGCATGCCATTGGTCCAAACCCTTATCCACGAATCTTGGTTTTCTTCTCACATAGCTGGATACAGTCGACATGACGTCATCATTGTGATGTCACCATAACGTTAGCGAGTCAAATCCTTATATAAAGAGGAGAGAGTGTGTCAAATTCAGTCAATAATCACATCATTAACTACTAATAATTACTTTCCATAAATAATAATAATAGTAAATATAGAGGAGAGAGAAGAAGCCGAACCATTCTAGGGAGAATCTGATCGGTCACCGCTGTATGAACGACCGTCGTAGAAGTCAAACCGTCTCGAAAACTAAACCGCCTGAGTAGCCGAATCGCCAAGTCACTGTTGGAGATCTAAAACGTCACTGTCGAAACTAGAAGGTCGTCGAGGAGCTCAACAGACGTCGTGAGGAGTGTCAGAACTACCACAACTGCCTTCGAAGAGGTATAATCTCTTCTATTCATTTCAAATTCCTACAAGAAAGAAAACAAACATGTTAGTATGTACGCAAAACAAAAGGAAACAAATAAAGGATGGCCGAAAGTTCTTATTCGGTGGTCAAAATCGATTTTGAGATTTTGTCAGTGGAAAATGAGTGGTTGGGGCGGGTAGGTAGCTTAGGCCGGGGAAGAGTGGTGGTTCCGAAGAACCGGGCTTAGATCTAGGTTTAGAATGAAAAATTGTGGATTTTGAGTATATTTTAGGGTTCCGTTAGTCGGCCGGCCGAAGGGTAGTCAGTGGCCTAAGTTAGAGGACGGTGGTCGGCGAGTATTGAGTAGTGATCGGAGCACTGCGGTAGAAGATTGAAGGGCAGAGTACACGGCCAAACTTTACCGGCATTTTGGTGTTCATCTAATTTTTGGATGAACACGTTGAGGATTCATCCTAAAACCTAAGAGTTTTGATCCATTTTCAAGGGAAATCTGAGTTTGGAGTGTGTTTGTAGCAGAGAAAATTCAAGAGGGGAGAGGGTAGAGAGAGTGAGTCGGCCAAATGACAAAGTTATACTCGGATCGAGCCTTTTATAGATAGAACGAAACGTTGCCATTTTGGCACTTGGTCAAGAATAACCTGCGTCATTTGATCGGGTCGGATCTGGTGACTCGCGCCTTTCTCTTGGATTCTCACACTTTGGGCATCAAGTTTTGTAAACATTTCAATTCAGTCCCCAATTTAATAAAATTAATCTCTAATGTTCCATTTTCTTTCAATTCAGTCTTGCATTTAATTATTTTAATATAATTTAAATGCTTTAAACTATATGTATGTTGCATGGTTTAAACATGGCATATAGTATATTTGTTAGATCATATAATACACTTAATTTTAATTAATAGAGCCTTAGATTTTAGGTTTTAATAGGATTTAATTAATTAAATAGGAAAAGCCATTGTAGCAAATTAATGTATATTAAATGGAAAATTTGGGGCTCAGACTTGGATGGTGTTCCACTTGCTTGCAATGGGATGTTATCACAAAATTGGCCTTAAAGAGGTACATTTTATATACATTACAACCTAGAACTAAATAAATGACCTAGTTAATTAAATAGAGCTTTAATTAGGATTATCACTCTAATTAATTAGAATGAGCAATTTAATTAGTGAATATTATATGGAATTTAGGGGTTTTGAGATGGATGGTAATCAAGCAATTGGTACTGTCTCATAAAGGCCTTTAAATTTAATAATATTCATAGTCTAAAATAATTTAATTAATTAGAGTCTTTTAAGTTAGAACTTAAAATAAACAAGACAATAATAAATCATGTATTAAAACCTTTTATGTTGGAAATATATTTTTTGAATATGAATATGAGTGCTTCGTAACAGGGCGCTTTTAATCTCATATTCGGTTAAAAATATTTTCTTATAAAAGGATACGTCCATTTGGAATTTAAATCTAGCCAATAATCAAGGGTTAAATTAAATTCTAACTATTATTCTCAAAATGTCAAAATGCCACGTAAAATTAAAAGGTACCTATAACGGACGTTTGTGGGGGTGCTAATCCTTCCCCACACGTAATCGGCTCTCAAACCTAATTTTTAAATAAATGAATCTCTGGTGGTTTTTTATGGTGTCCGGTCTACCAAAGTGACCGGTGGCGACTCCAAAATATTTTTCAAGATTAAATAAAGAAAAAATCCAATTTAACATGAAAAACTTAATTTTGCAAGATTAAATGAATAAAATGTAAAACCCAAATTTACAAAATTAATTGTCGAGCTATTTTTACACCCGTTTAAAAATGGTCACGACAGCTTGGCGACTCCACTAGGGACAAATTAGAGTCATGCCCAATTAATTAATTTTATGTGGCATTTTGGCATCTAAAAGTGGTAATTTGAATTTTATTTTTTCAATAATTATTGGATGGAGTTTTAAAAAGAATGAAGGTAGATTTTTTGTGTGATAGAAATTGTCATTCATGCATAGCCTTCTACCCGAGCTTTCACCCTTAAGTGGGAGCGAGACATTATCCTACGTTGAGTTATTCAGCTCCGTGATCGGATGTTTGTCTTTCTTCATGTCTACTAACCTTATACACCGTGAGGTAGCGCCTCCGCTATAAGGGTTCGTATACTCTTGAATCGATGTCTTGTTGTCGCTGTAGGCAGTAACGATAGTTCGAGTACCCAAAGTCTAGAACAAAAACCACATGTTGTAATCGAAAAACATACCTTACTAGAGCCAGATAGGGACCTAGGACAGGTGTTGCCGATTTAAATACGCTTCTTTGGTTATTCTCTCTGCTCAATATAACTTGCTCTATTGTATCAATTTAAATTTTTTCCTTTAATATTATTTTACCATTCTGACACTTTTTTGTTTTATTTTGTTTTGTTTTTTTGTCTTCTCTTTATACGTCTGGCATCATTTTGCATTCATTAGAGGTACTGATTCCAGGGTCAGTCAAGTTAGGTAGTGTTCATAATGGCCAATGGGTCTGATAAACAAGGAGAGGACAATACGACAGTGTGGTCTCGGTCAGAGAAGACTCGATTCAAAAAGGGGTAGTATCTAAGGGAAATATGTGTCAGGATGTAAGTAGTTACAAGAAATTGTATGAAGGCGTTAAAAGGGTAGCGAAAGAAGAGATTTAAGAATTAATGGATTCAAACTGCTAGATCAAATAGAGATTAGATAAAGAACAAGCTTTGAATTGATAGTTGTCATTACAAGTTTCACAGTTGGAAAAAGCTATTGAAAGGATACGATAACAAGGAAGAGTAGATCTTTAGCAAGTGAAGAGCTAAGAAAGAAGGTGACTAAATTGGAAAGCGCCGTACGATATTTGAAAGACTCGTTTGTAAGATTTGGAAGGGACATTACAAGTGGATGACAATGTACTGAAAGGCAAGCTTGAGGTAGATATCCAGATAATCCAAAGGTAGAATCATGAAATGATCAATTTCAGAAGCCATGCACGGGGAGTCGCCCGATTTTTGTAGATTTTATCCATTGAAACCATGAACTTGTAATAGTACATTGACATCAGCACTAAGCTAGGACAAACGTTGACACAGAGGCTAAACGAAGTGATTAACCTAGGGACAAGGGCTAGCTGCTTTCTGTAATCAAATTGTCTATTTCTTGTATTCGGCCTTTTGACTAATGAATGCTGCTCTAAAGACTAGTCCTTAAAATTGACACCTCGTGCATTGTATTGCTTAAATATTGCATTTTAGAAAAATAATCGCATTTTTTTTCAAATAACATCATTTTTAAAAAAATAACATTGTATTTTGTTTAAATAATATTGCATTATTTTCCAGATAATAGTGTGAAAGCTGAAAACCAATATTTTGAGAAATATGGGCAATAGGCTTGTTAGGGTGAGGCTTGTTGAGGACCGCTTGGGTAGCATGGAGCAAAGAATTGATCAGTCCCAAAATGAGGTGGTAACTCGAGCTACCGCATTGCTTGGAATTAGGAAGGTCGAGAAGGAAAAATTTCTAGATAGAAATACCAACATTGGTGATCAAGATGAAAACTTATCTCACACAAAAGTTCAACCTGAAGGATCAGTTTCGAAAAAGGTTCAGAGTAGTGCAGTCAGAGTAGCAATTTAGAGAATTTGGAAACAAGCTTGGGAGATAACATGTATGACCTTGGAGCGCAGACAAGATTTGATAGGGCCAAAATGGATGTCATTAAACACACAAAGACAGGAGGACCGTGTAAAAGCCAGAACTTTGATGTTTGCTTTAGACCTGTATTGTCTAGGGGTTATGAGATTGTTAAAGAACAAGATGGTTCCAACAAAGTTACAGAACCGCATCGTTTCCAGAATGTTTCTCCGAAGAGATGAAATCCAAGGATTCAGTTGGTGTCAAAAATTTTCCTACAATGAAGTTATCTTCGTCAAAGAAAAGAGGGGCAACAAGCACATAAATAGAAGACAATGAGGTTGAATGGTTTAGCAAGAAAAAGGAGACGATTATTCCTATCCCAATACCATATTCTGATATGTTGCCATACCTTGTACAAAACCATTTGTTGATGACGATTCCATCGAAGTTTTATAAGTCTTTCTATGGCATAAGAAATGCTTGCGGTTGTTATTCTAGAGATTTCAATCACTCTATGGAAGATTGTATATTTTTGAAACACATAGTTAGTGGCCTCATCAAGAATGGACATTCATGTCCTTTACTGAATAATACCCCAAAGTTAGATGTTCACCGCATCATGTGAAATCTTCAAAGCCATATTATCCAAGTTGTTATAACATCATGAATAGATGTGAGTATCATAATGGAGTCCATGATCATGCCATTGAGGACTGTTACACTTTCAAGAGGCAAGTTCAAAACTTTCTGAACCAAAGGATTTTGGAGGTCGACACTGATGGACAGTCCATTAAGATTTGTAACCCAAGAGGTATTCACCTGATTGGATCCAATGCGATTGGAATGCCTGAAAGTCAAGTGTCGAAAGGCGTCAAAAAAAGAAAAAGAAAGAAGGGAAATGTGAAACCGATCAAGAATCAGCATCTGACAATGAAGAAACCTTGAACAGACATGACCACTAAAAACCTAAACAAATCCAGCCAAGTGCAGAAAAAGCAGAGTCCATTTAAGCGCCAACCAGAAGAAGTTGTCAATTTTCACATGCAAATGATCAAATATTCTATAGAAAAAGGCAAACAATTGATTGAAGAAACAAGGAAACTCAATGACAGGATGATCTTAATTCAAGGCTCGATGAGAACAACATAGTATAAATAAGGTGAAACATGTCTTTGTGCTGGCAAGGGAAAGGGAAGAGTTGTTGAGGCTGAAATTCACTCAAGTTTTACTTGAATAAAGATTGATAGTTGGACCACATGAGACCTGTCTATAGTTTTAGGACCGTTATAGAATAATACCCTGAACCATCCCAATCGCTTTTGCCCACGAGCATTAGGGGTCCTTTGTAAGGGAGGTTATTTGGTTTATTTGTATTAGATGCTTGTTTCCTACATAATTTTTCTCAAATGGCAAACATTTTGCATTTGTTGTCTCTTTAATATTTAAATTATTCCATGTTATGGGTTAGTTTTTGTTCCCCCGTACATATATGTATATATCCTCATAATTATTTTTATCAGGCACTTGAATATTAACTGCAAGGGTGACCAAGAACCAAATTCAAAGATCAATTTTGAAATTTGACTATTTTCTAAGTTATTTAGCACAATGAGAAGACATTAACGAGTGTTCACGAATCATGGGAAAATCCCAAATACAAATTATGAAGACCGTTTTTCTTCGAAGATATCCGTATATGGGAGGACATTTGGCATTCCTTCATCTCCATTCACAAAGAAAGAAAATAAGAAAATATCATTTGCCGGCCCCTTTGAGCCTGATGATTTTCTTTCGATTCAACTCAAACCCTAGATCACCCCTACACTAGGGGCAAGGAGAATGGACGTTTGTTTATAAGTGAAAAATGTTTAGTTTTTGATCGTGCCATGATAGTAATACCTTGTGAACTAGGGGCAAGAAACAAAAATGGATGTTTTGAGTACAAGAGCAAGAGGACATGTTGAATGAAAACGAATATTCAAAACCTAGTCAAAAAAGAAAGAGAAAGAAGAAAGAAGAGAAGGAGAAAGAAGAGAAAAGAAAAAGAAATAATGGAAAGTTTGTGTCAAAAGTCAACTGAATCAAGTTGGAAATTACTGACATAAAAGTTGAAGTAGTTGAAAGAGAAAGTACAAAGTTGAAAAAGTGCAAGAAGCAAGAGAAAAATGTGAGGTCTTTTGTGAATCTCTATCTAAAGGTGTAACACCCCATCCTCGGGTTAGCCGTAATCTGATTCAGGAGCATTACCAAAGCGAGAACAAAGCAAAAGATAGGTTACTTGTTGAACAAGTAACCTTGATATAGATAACTTGCAACACAAGTAACCTAAACACAACCATACAAGACATACAAGTAATCCACATTAATCAAAACAAACATACTTAGAATGCTAATTTAGGTACTAATTTTTTCATTTCATACTTATACACCATAAAATCATACAAGCTTCTTACTTATCATTCTTACTTAGCTATCAAGTAAACTCCCATTTGATTTATAATCATCCTAGAATTCGAACAAAACCAACAATCAAGGCAAGCAATCATACATACTTTCTTAACAAACAAGTAACCTCACATATAACTTCAATTTTTATCTTAAGGCATTCGGCTATCTACACAATATCACTAGATTAATCCCTTTCATGCTTATAATACAAGTTACTACTTTCATATTTTATTTTTACCACTTCCATTCATTAATTCCTATCCCATTCAAAATTCCTTAAGGTTACATGCTTCCTAATTTTCTAACATAATTCTTGAACATTCAAATTACATATTCTAGCTTCCATTCAAGCCACAATCTAATCCTAACCATTCGGCTATTTCACCAAACACATACAAAGCATGAAACTAGTTCATTCAAGGCTTATCCTAGTCTTAAACATTCGGCAACCACATTATACATGCATACCTAACACAATCATCAAGGTATAATTACATTCAATCTACCCCTTAGGTTCATACATTCATTGCATTACTTACACAATATGCGCAACATCTTACTCATTTATATACACATCAACATAGTTCATATACATAGTTTAAAATAATCAAAGTTTGTTACATGATAGGCACAACAAAATATTACATATACTAATCATATATATATACACCCAAAATGCATGTTCAAAGCTAACTATTACAAGTTCTAGTGCCACCAAACTAGGAGTATACAAAGAGCATGAAATCATACTTTCAAGCTTGCTTCAAAACGGTGCTTCGAGTTCAAGATATCCTCTTGAAAGTGTCCTTAATCTGTTATGGGAAGAATGAAGAGTAGAATGGCAAGTACAAGTTATGTACTTAGTGAGGTAACACTAAGCTAACCAATTTCAAGTATACATATCCAAGATTACAAGTATTTCAAAGAATCAAGGTCATCACCACATGTCACATATTATTCGAATAATTGCTTAAGAGACAAGAAATCAAAAACACCAAGTACCAAGTAGGCATTCTTACACAATAACATTATCTATACATTTCTTTCATGTGAAGTAACTAGTTATACAATCATTCATGTGTTATCTTTCAAGGCAAGGATGTTCATTCAAGAATCTTACAAAACAAGTAATGTTCACATCACACAACCAAAGAAAACAATGTTCGTTTCAAGTTATTAATTCATCTTATAGCACCCTTGGTATTTAGTTCACTAGATAATCAAATCTTCAACAAAATGCACCGAAGTGCCAATATGCATCGTAGTGCCAAAATGCCAATATGCATCGTAGTGCCAATTTGAGCTCAAGATTCTAATGCATGCTCTCTTATCTATCCAAACTAGCTACCAAGGTTGTTTGATTATCAATTTCATTCAAGCTTTATACAATTCATTAATCAAGACATGATTATTCCATTCAAAGGCCAAGCCCTTAGGCTTATAGAGTCTTAACTCCCAAGACAAGTCTATCCATGCCATTCGAATGGCATGAACACAATGTGGTACCATTGTTCATTTCATTTCAACCAGCCATGTATATCAATCACAAACACATTCATACGTATGCAATGTGCGTACCTTATTCTCCAAGCAAGCATGCCATTTCTTACCTTTGGCATAAGCAATGCACCATGACAAGTATTTCATTTCATTTGCTTAACAAACAAGTAAACAAATAGAACATGGCATCAAACAAGTTGTCATTCATATCATTCTTCCCTTAATTAACCAAATATTTATTAGGTCATGTTACATGGCATTGTCATTGAATTAACATAATAGCAAGATTGGTTAGGACCTAAGTCCCAACCCTAAGGATGGTTACACTCACAATACTCCTAGCTAATCACTTGTCTTGTATCCAAATCCGTTTGCCTCTTGCTTTGAGATGTTCACTCTTTTCTTTCTCTTGCACAACTTGCTGTCCTTGGTCTAGCAAGCATAACACATACAATTCATCAAAACATGCACATAATGTTTGTATCTAACATTTAGCTATTGTTTTATGCTTTCTTTTAAGCATTTCTTACTTGATCCTCTAAATTGTTATTAATTCATTGTAGGACATAACTGGAAAGATTACAATGTCCCAAAACTACTTTGGAAACAGTTTGTCTAGGTGCAAAAACAGTACCAAACTGCCCAGGACACTGTTGCTTGGCAGTTTGCACACTATCCCTTTAAATGGTCATATTTTTTAATCCGTACGTCGGAATTTCGATTAATTTACACCGTTGAAAAGATAAAAATTATTTATGACCATATAAGGCTTGCGTTTTAGTTCTTAGCCAATTAATACAGTTTATTGTTCAAAGATAGGGCATTTACACTGTCTGGGCAATTTGCACTGTCCACCTATTTCTAATTACAGTTTCCAGCATAGGACCCAGATTTCAGTTCTGTTTTCACCTAATGAAAGTAGACATACTAAGGATCATGTCACTAAAATTTCAATCCTGAATTTGATCTATACAAATTTTGGTGAATTTTCAAAGTTACTGCCCAGAACAAAGCAATTCATGGCAGATTGCACCTATTCACATTTTAATTCCTTAAATTCATTTTAACCAATGTTTTGGCCCTATAATTCATTCATGATCATGTTCATACATGTATTGGCTATCAGAATTCACCTAACAATGTTCTCAAAACAGGGCATAGTCATGTTATTCGTAGTTTAATCCATTTGATCACAATTACACATCAATTCATCAACTAGGCAGTCCATTACCTAATTTAACTAGTTCAATTAGGTGTAGTCACATTTTCCAGCTAGTTGCCTATTCAATTCAATCTTATTTTTACCTAGCAACATGTTCAAAACAGAGTTCTAAGTCCATTTAGCATGCGTACACAATTTCTCAATCAAAACAGTCCCTAACAAGATTGTTTTCTATCATGTTCATGTTTCCCAGATTTTCCAGCATTGGTTACTAACAATTTAGCTTGTTTAACACCTTAATTACATTACCTAATCATGATCATGTTCAATTCATTAGTTCCATAGCTCAGTTACATTTTCTAACAATTCAATTCTTACAACAACATTTCATTTCAAATTTCCAGCAACCTAATTTTGTTACACCAACACTTACACATAAATTCTAGCATAATAAATAGTGTTCATTCTCCAAATTTACATAATCCTACAACAATTCAATCATCTAACAACATATTCAATAGTTAATTTCATCTACAATCATCAAAATAGCCCAAGTCAATAAGTATAGTTGCCTATTCGATTGAACAAGGATAGAATCATACTTACTTTGTTTCTAGCTTTAATTTTCTTACAAAATCCTATGCATGCAACCTTAATTTCCCTTCAACAATGGCTGATCTCTCAATTTCCCTCTCTCCCTATTTTCCTTCTTCAAATCGGCAAAGTGAAGAAAGTGGATGAAGATTACATCCCTTGTAATGGATTTAGGAATTTACTATCTTAGCCTTAATTAGTTGTTAATCATAGAATTAATCAAGGGCATTAGGGGAATCAAAGATTTTAGCATGCAATCATCATCTTTCTCATTTAATTCAACTAGGTTATTCTAAATTGATCACAATTTTCTTTTAATCCTTCAATTAAGCCATTAACTAATCTAATTAGCCTAAATACAAGTTCAATTGAATTAGTAATTTAAGTAATTGGTTCCAATTCTTCTTGGCTAAGATTTAGGATATTACCATTCTCAATTGACTTTACTTAATTCAAGATTATTTAAATTTTTAGGAATTCTAAATAGTAGTAACATTCTAAGCCCTATTTTGGGGTGTTACAATTCTCCCCCCTTAAATTAAATTCGTCCTCAAATTTACCTGAATCGAATAGGTGAGGATATTGCTTCCTCATGACTTTTTCAGATTCCCAGGTAGCTTCTTCCACCTTATGGTTTCTCCATAATATCTTAACAAGGGGAACAATCTTGTTCCGAAGCTTCCTTACTTCCCGGTCAAGAATCTGAATAGGTTATTCTTCGTAGGACAAATCGGGATTCAATTCTACTTCTTCGGGCTCAAGGATGTGTGAAGGACCAGATCGATGAAGGACCAGATCGATACCTTCTGAGCTTTGAAACGCGGAAGACATTGTGTATTCTATCGAACTCTCTAGGAAGAACTAGTCGATAGGCCACTGGACCAATTCTTTCAACAACTTCAAATGGTCCAATGTATCGGGGACTGAGCTTCCCTTTTCTTCCAAATCTAAGCACTTTCTTCCAAGGTGAAACCTTTAGGAAGACTTTGTCTCCAATAGCATATTGGATGTCTCTCTTTTTCAAGTTAGCATACGCTTTCTGTCTATCGAAAGCTACCTTCAATTGATCTTGAATGATCTTTATTTGTTCTTCGGTTTCCCGAAGCAATTGAGGTCCTAGAATCTTGTTCTCTCCCAATTTGGTCTAGCATAGAGGAGTTCTACATCTTCTACCATAAAGAGCTTTGAATGGTGCCATTTGAATAGAAGATTGATAGCTATTGTTGTAGGCAAACTCTACAAGAGGTAGGGATTTCTCCCAATTCTTCCCGAAGTCGATAACACAAGCTCGTGGTATATCTTCTAGCACTTGAATGATTCTCTCAGATTGGCCATCCGATTGAGGATGAAAGGCCATACTAAGAGAATTCCAGAATTGAGAAGCGAATCGAGGGTCACGATCGAAGATGATTACTGTAGGTACCCCGTGTAACCGAATCACTTCACGGATGTACAGCTCGACAAGGTTTCCAAACTCATGTTCATACGAACAGGGATGAAGTGAGTAGATTTAGTGAATCTATCAACAATCACCTATACAAAATCATTCTTTCTTGGAGTAGAAGGAAGATCGGTGACAAAGTCTATAGTAATTCGATCCCATTTCCACTGGGGAAGTTCAATAGGTTGGAGCAGTCTAGTAGGGACTTGATGCTCGGCTTTGACTCTTTGACAAGTTAAGCTCTTGGATACGAAGTCTGTGATTGCAAATTTAATGCCTGGCCACCAGTATAGTGGCTTTAGGTCCTTTGATGTGCTTCTTGCAACATTTCCCGCTTCAATTGTTTGTTGTTAGGAACACATACTCTATCTTTGAAATAGAGGAGTCCATTTGACTTGAAGGAGAAGTCAGAGTTAGACTCAGAAGTAAGCTTAGATATGATCTTATGAAGATCTGAATCAACTTGTTGGAGTTCTTTAATTCTCGAGGTTAAATTGGATTGAACTTGAAGTTTAGACAAAACTTTTCGACCCTTGGATAGTCGGAAATGAGCATTGATAGTCGTAGTAGCTACGAAAGAATTAAAAAGATCATTAGAATGATTTTTAATAGATTTCTTGCAATACAAGGCACTGTTCAAATTGTTTCTTAAAGAATAAAGCATTATTCAAATGCTTTCTTACAAGCTTAGAAAGACCCAATTTCAATGGTTACATGTATTTTAGGTACAATTCTTATTCGAATGGTAGTTTACTTTTCAAGGAGTGTTCGAATGGTAACTTGTAGTTTAAGGAAGCTCTAGATTCATTATTTGCAAAACAAGAGAAGGCATGATTTGAATGAATTTAATCAGAATTCTAGATTTAGGAGTTACCCGAGTATGGTCTGCGACTAAGGGCGTTAGTAACTACGTTTGCTTTCCCCGTATGGTAGTCGATAACTAAGTCGTAATCCTTAAGTAATTCGAGCCATCTCTTTTGCCTTATATTCAAGTCCTTCTGAGTTAGGAGGTATTTGAGACTTTTGTGATCGGTAAATAGATTGTATTTCTCTCCGTATAGATAATGTCTCCATATCTTGAGAGCAAATACGATAGCTGCTAGTTCCAGATCATGTGTTGGATAATTAGACTCATGAGGCTTTAGTTGCCTTGAAGCATAAGCAATTACATTCCCATCTTGCATCAAGACACAACCGAGTCCTAGATGAGAAGTATCACTGTAAACATTGAATTCTTTGCCTGATTCTGGTAGGATGAGTACCGGGGCATGAGTCATAGCTTGCTTAAGTTGATCAAAGCTTCGTTGTTGGTTCTCTGACCAAACGAAAGACGTATCTTTGCGGGTAAGCTTAGTAACGCTTACGGCAATGGAGGAAAAGCCCTTAACAAACTTTTTGTAATACCCGGCTAAACCGAGAAAGCTTCGGACCTCACTTACATTCTTTGAAGGTCTCTAATTTAGAATAGAATGAATCATGCTTGGATCGAATTTGATTCCTTCAGCCGAGATAACGTGGCTGAGGAAAGAAACTTCTGGTAACCAGAATTCACATTTGGAGAACTTGGCATACAATTGATGTTCTCGGAGTGTTTGCAAGACAATTCGGAGGTGTTTAGCATGTTCCTCTTTATTCCGAGAGTACACCAAGATGTCGTCGATGAAGACAACTACGAATTTTTTGAGATAGGGCTTGAATACCCGATTTATGTGATCCATGAAAGCAGTTGGAGCATTCATTAACCCGAATGACATTACGAGGAATTTGAAGTGGCCATATCGAGTACGAAAGGTTGTCTTGGGTACTGTTGCGCGTAATAAGTGCTATGCAAATGTGCAAGCATACACGTCGCAAGTTATAGTATAAAAGATATCGTATCCACAGGGATTGGTGCCACTTCAAGAATCTAGTCTCTTGCACTGTAAAAAGTAAAAACACAAGTAAAGGATTATAGGAGTTTAACTAATAACTAATCTAGAAAGCAATAAAGTAAATGAAAAGATGAGATCGAATGAGAGAGAGATAGGCCAGGTTATCGTGAGTTGAGGTGTGATAGCCGATTGGATCGTCTTAGTAAAAGAGTGCACAGGCAACTCAGTTGTCGTGACAACTTGCACAACGGGGTTGCCTTGGCAACTAATCGATGGTTGCCTGGGCAACTAGTTGGGCAACTACTTGGGCTTCTGGGCAGCAACCTTCAAGGTTCGGCAGAGCGTTCTTCAATGGTTTCTTCTTATCCCTAAGTCAAAACTCTAGCTACTTGTGCATGCCTTGATAATACATCCCTGCGTGAATCAAGGGTGAACAACAACCAATCTTGCGCTCCTCTTAGCCGTTGAAATCCTTAACTTATTCCTAAGCCGGATTAATCTTCACCATCAATAGATTGAAAAAAGATCATATTCATTCGTTTCTTGAATCTAACTCTCCCGATATTAGATAAATAGATGAAATCACGAGATCCTCTCCCAATTCACTCGCAAATAAGAATAAGAACCAAGAATGAATAAACCTTGAAATAGAAAAGTGCAAACTCTTATTACCTAAACAAAAACCAATAATTTCTCACAACCACAAAACACAATAATCATAGCCAAATAGATTTAGTTCATGGCTAGGTTCCAAAGAAACACAAGATAATTAATCCCTAGCATGAACCCAATCGAACAAGGAAGAAAAAGATGAAGAAGGAGGCTTGTCGAAAATTCTCTCTTCTTGCCTTCCTTGGACTTGTCAAAATTCCCCTCTCTTGCTCTCTATTGATTGTCGAAATCTCCTTCCTATTTATAGGGCTAGGCCAAAGTCCTTCTTTGAGGAGGAAGTTAAGTTGGAATTAAATTATCTTTAAAGAATATAATTCTTTATTATAATTGTATTCCTACTAGAACTTCTCCTATCTTCTTGGAATTTAATTCTTCTTTAATCTCTGCATGGAAATCAAATTCCTTTAGGTTTGGGCTTTGCTCCACGTCATCTTGGGCTTGTTTAGTCATCAATTTCGAATACCATATCACATTTGCTCTTGTCGACAATTGCCATGGCAATTGGCTCGGCGTCTCCTTCATGCATTGCCCTGGCAACTAGCTCGGCATATCCTTCATGTATTGCCCTGGCAACTAGCTCGACATATCCTTCATGTATTGCCCTGGCAACTAGCTCTAGTCTTGTTTTGGCAAGTGATCCTGCACATACACACAAAACACACCAAAGCAGCATCTTTTCCCACAAAAACTACCAAGTTATGTAATCAAGCTCAACGATGGAAGGAAACATGGATTAATGCATGAATGGCTAATTATGCAACTAATATGAGCCTAAGTCTAACAATAATATGAGTAAAAAGGGTAAGAAAAATAGTACTTTTGAACACTTATCACACCCCAAACTCGAACTATTGCTTGTCCCCAAGCAATGCGAACTCATAATTACCTGCTAAGACTTCAATTTTCACAAACTTAGCTTTGAACTTGATTTCAATTCTCTGAACCGGAGCACAAAGTATGATTTGCTTTTTATTTTTCGGAAAACTTAAGAATTGCTCGGAATCAAATTATAATGCTTGTGAGTGTGTGCGGACTTGTGTGCAAGTTGATTTTTCGGATTCTATGCAAACAATAGGTTTTCAAATTACTTCATTGGGTTCTTTTTAACATGTTTTAACTAGAGCCAGTTTTGGGCACCTCTAGTGTTTTGTTTTTAGTTTTATTCAACTAGAGCCGGTTTCGGGCACCTCTAGTGATCAATTATTTTTAGCACATACTAGAGCCAGTTTCAGGCACCTCTAGTGATCAAATTTTTTTAGCACATGCTAGAGCCAATTTCGGGCACCTCTAACATTCATCCAATTTTTATTCTAATCCCCCAATTTGTTAATTATCAACCTAAGTTTACTAGAATTCCTTAAATCAATTAAACCACAACAGTGTTTCATCAAAATTAGCATCATAGTAAAATTCTAAGTTTTTCCATGGTTATCCTAGAATAAAAATTCTATCAATTAAGATGAATGTAACTAAACATGGTAACTACTAATAACAATCCCCCCCAAACTCGAGTGAGGCATTGTCCTCAATGCATGCATAAAAATAACGAAAAATAAAAATGCATACGAGGACTTACTCCGAGAGTTCATCATCGTAGATGATTAGTTTCCTTTTGGTCGGTGTCTTGATTCTCTTGCTTGAACGCGATGGTTGTTTTCTTGTTGCCGGGATGTCTTTAGCTTTGGTTGCTGTGGCATCTTCAGGGTTGGTTGTCGTGGCATCAGCTTGTGCAGGCACGATGTAGGTTGCCGCGGCATCTTCTTCATTGGTTGCCGAGGCAAGGATCTCGGCAGTAAATTTCCTTAGCATAGTAGTTGTGAGTCTTGTTGTGAAAAAGAAAACAAAGAAAACCTGAAAACTAAAGATAATGAAGAAAAATAAAATATCTCCTAAAAATAAAAATGAAAATACAAAGAAAAAGAAAATATTGAAAGGAGAGCATGCTCATGCATCTCCTAAGTTGACCACTTCTTTGTTACGTTCCACATGGGCACCATTGTAGTGCTTCAATCTTTGTCCATTAACTTTGAATTCATGGTTGTCTGAGTTGGACTTGATTACCACAGCACCATGGGAGAATGGTTTGATGACTTCGAATGGTCCCGACCATCTTGATTTCAGCTTTCTCGGGAAAAGTTTTAGCCGAGAATTGAATAGGAGAACTAGTTGCCCTGGCATGAATTGCCGTGGCAATAGTTCTTGTCGTGCCATCGCTTTGTTTTCTCCTTGTAGATTCGTGCATTGTTATAGGCGAGTGCACGGAATTCTTCTATCTCATTGAGGTCCATCAAACGCTTTTGTCCGGCACTTTCCCAATCCATATTCATGGTCTTGATTGCCCAGTACGCCTTGTGCTCGATTTCCACCGGTAGATGACATGTCTTGCCATAGACAAGTCGGAAGGGGGACATACCTAAGGGTGTTTTGAATGCAGTGCGATATGCTCAAAGTGCGTCATCTAGTCTTAATGACCAATCCTTCCTAGAGGGATTTACAACTTTCTCGAGTATACCTTTCGATTCCCGGTTGGAAATTTCTGCTTGCCCGTTGGTTTGTGGGTGATATGCCGTGGCGATCTTGTGTGATATGCCGAAGCGTTGCAACATCTTGGCAATTAGTCTGTTGTCAAAATGCTTGCCTTCGTCACTGATAATTGCTCTCGGCATCCCAAACCGTGTAAATATGTTTTTCTGCAAGAATCGTTGCACGGTCTTGGAATCGTTGTTGGGAACTACAGCTGCCTCAACCCATTTAGACACGTAGTCGACGGCAAGTAAGATGTAGAGGTTGCCGAATGAAGATGGGAAAGGTCCCATAAAATCGATCCCCCACACATCGAACAATTCCACCTCGATGATGTTCTGGAGCGGCACCTCATGTCGTCTAGAGATATTGCCCGTCCTCTGGCAACGATCACATTGCTTGTAAAAGTCTTGGGCATCTTTGTACAATGTTGGCCAATACAAACCGGATTGCAAAACTTTGGCCACGGTACGAGTTCCTCCAAAATGTCCTCCATAGGGTGAAGAATGGCATTGTCGGAGTACATTCTGTTGCTCTTCTTCAGGGACACATCGGCGTATAACCTAATCTGCACATTGTTTAAACAAAAGAGGCTCGTCCCAAAAGTAATGCTTAGCATTATGGCGGAACCGCTTCTTCCCTTGGTGAGTAATGCCATAAGGTAAAATACCACAAACAAGGAAATTAACTAAATCTGCGTACCAGGGTATTGCCGGGGCATGTGCTGCCGTGGCGACTGCTCCCAAAATTACCGAGGCGTGTGCGTCAAAGGCTGCTGTGGCATCGAGAGTTGCCGAGGCGTGTGCATCCATGGTTGCCGAGGCGTCAAGGGTTGACAAGGCATGCACGTCCATGGTTGCCGACGCAACTAAAATTTGTTCATCTGGGAATGCATCGCATATCTCTAGATCCATGTCCTCCTCCCTGTTGCGTTCTAAATGTAATAAGTGATTGGCCACTTGATTTTCTGTTCCTTTCATGTCCTTAATTTCAATATCAAATTATTGTAAAAGTAATACCCAACGAATCAAACGAGGTTTAGCATCCTTTTTATCAAATAAGTATTTGATTGCCGAATGGTCCGTATGAACAATTACCTTTGTACCAATCAAATAGGATCGGAACTTGTCAAATGCGAAAACTACAGCTAGTAAATCTTTCTCCGTTGTTGTGTAGTTCACTTGAGCACTATTAAGAGTTTTACTAGCGTAGTATATCACATGGAAGGTCTTACCTTTGCGTTGGCCTAGGACTGCTCCTACCGCGAAATCACTTGCATCACACATGAGCTCAAAAGGTAGCGTCCAATCTGGTGGAACGACAATGGGTGCCGAGGCAAGCTTTTTCTTTAGGGTTTCAAATGCTTGGGTGCAAGAATCATCAAAATCGAAGACTTTATCCTGTTCAAGCAGATTACACAAGGGTTTTGTGATTTTAGAAAAATTATGAATGAACCTCTTGTAAAAACCTGCATGTCCGAGAAAACTTCGAATTCCTTTAACCGAACTTGGTGGGGGTAATCTCTTGATCACGTCCACCTTGGCTTTGTCTACTTCAATTCCCTTGGATGAAATCTTGTGGCCAAGCACTATTCCTTCATCTACCATAAAATGGCATTTCTCCCAATTGAGGACTAAATCCGTTTCTTCACATCTTGCCAACACCCTCTCTAAATTACCGAGACATCTGTCGAAGTCATTACCAAAAATAGAAAAATCATCCATGAAGATCTCAAGGAAGTCTTCGACCATGTCTGAAAAGAGCGCCATCATGCATCTTTGGAAGGTTGCCGAGGCACTATACAATCCGAACGGCATCATTCGGAAGGCATAAGTACCGTATGGGCATGTGAAGGTTATCTTTTCTTGATCTTCTGGTGCTATGGCAATTTGATTGTAACCTGAATAACCATCAAGAAAACAATAAAAGGGTTTACCTGCAAGACGGTCAAGCATTTGATCAATAAAGGGTAATGGGAAATGATCTTTCCTGGTGGCTTTGTTTAGCTTTCGATAATCCATACAAACCCTCCAACCGGTCACGGTCCTAGTTGGAATGAGTTCATTGTTTTTATTCCTTACCACTGTTATACCTCCCTTTTTCAGTACACATTGTACCGGACTTACCCATGTACTATCAGAGATAGGGTATATAATGCCAGCGTCAAGCCACTTGATGATTTCTTTCATTACAACCCCTTTCATGGCATGATTCAGTCTCCTCTGGGCCTCAATTGAAGGTTTGTGATCATCTTCCAACAGAATCTTGTGCATGCATACTGCCGGGCTAATTCCCTTCAAGTCGACAATTGTCCACCCTATTGCCTTTTTGTGTAGCTTCAACATCTTGATCAGCTTCTTTTCCTGCTCAGGCTGTAACTTAGAAGAAATAATTACAGGCAATGTATTATTGGTTCCTAAGTATGCATATTTTAGTTGCTCTGGCAATTTTTTCAACTCAAGAATCGGTGGTTGTTCAATAGAGGGTTTTTCGAGCTTACCTTCCTTACCTAAGTAATCAAGTGGTTCAAAGTATGTACCTGGTCGATTTACTAGCCAATTTGCCTCTTCTTGTTGTTCTTCATTGACCGGTTCTTCATACTCCTCAGGGTCCTCTTGATCGGCAATGTAGTTGTCGAGGCAACTGAATTCCTCATCGAAGTTAAACTCTGCCGTGGCATGAAGAAGTTGGCATTCTTCTGGATCATCGGCATGCCTTAGTGTTTGGAACACATTTAGTTTAACTTGCTGGTCATTCACCCTCATTGTGAGTTCTCCCTTTTCAACATCGATCAAGGTTCTCCCTGTTGCTAGGAATGGTCTCCCAAGAATGATGGGTGCATGCTCATCTGCTTCACAATCCAAAACAATAAAGTCAGCGGGAAAAATAAATTTATCAACTTTTACCAGTATGTCCTCGATTTTCCCTCTGGATGCACATAGGATCTGTCGGCTAGCTGTAGCATAACTGTTGTAGGTCTTGCCTTCCCGATTCCTAGTTTCTGGAAAACCGATTTAGGCATCAAGTTTATGCTAGCCCCAAGGTCGCATAGTACTTTCCCGACATAGTGGTTTCCAATGGAACAGGGTATTGTGAAACTTCCGGGATCCTTCAACTTGGGTGGCATACGATTGTTCAACATGGCCATGCATCCCTCTGTTGCGGCAACTATTTCAAACTCTCCTAGCCTTGTTCTCTTGGACACAATGTCTTTAAGAAACTTGGCATAGTTTGGCATTTGTTCAATTGCTTCCACCAATGGCAAGTTGATGTGGACTTGCTTTAGGATATCAAGAAACTTCTTGAATTGGTATTCTTGCTTTTGTCGCTTCAACCTTTGTGGGAATGGTGGTGGAAGTCGGATATCTTTGATCCTTTCATTGGTTTGAAACCTGATTGACGGTATTACCGGGACAACTGAAGTTACCGAGGTGTTATCAACTGAGGATGCCGAGGCATGCTTATTGCAAGTTACCGAGGCGTCTTTATCGTCGGTTGCCGAGGCATGCTTATTGCCGGTTGCCGCGGCAATTCCTGGTTCAGCATTTGAGGCTTTGCCGCTAGGTTCGTCTTGATCTTTTTGTGGAGTTTTGTTTGACGAGCGGGTTTGAACCTCTCTAAGTTGTTGGCCACTTCTAGTGGTGATCGCCTTACATTGCTCATGGCCAGTTCCTCTTGCGACTTCAGTATCGCTAGGTAACCCTCCTTGCGGTCTAGTATTCAGATTTTGAGCAAACTGTCCGACTTGATTTTCCAATGATTTGATTGCCGCCTCTTGGTTTTGCAATCTCAACTCGGTCCTGTTAATAAAAGCATCACTTCTTTTTATGAAATTACTATTCTCAGCCATATAAGATTCAGTTTTCATCATAAAAGCATTTAGAGAATTTTCCAAAGAACTAGATGTCGTCGGTTGTTGCTGCGGCAACTGTTGCCGTGGCATATTTTGCTAGAATCCCGATGCTTGTGCATTCTGATTGTTCTGGTTTAGAGTTTTGTTGGGATTACTCCATGAAAAATTTGGGTGCTTCTTCCAAGCTGGATTGTATGTATTGGACATCATGTTGTTGCTCCGATTGTAATTCCCCACATAGAAGCTGGATTCCAGATTCTGCATACATTCAGAAGAATTATGGTTATCACCACATAACTCACAAAAAGAATCCATTACCTTGATTTCATGTGTGTTGTTTGGTTTTTGCATGTTCTGGACCATCTTGGTTAAAGTGGCCAATTGTGCCGAAATTGAATCTGATAATCCTAGTTCATGTATTGTGGCTTGGCGTCTAACTCCTCCTCTTCTAGTAGATGGGAATTGATAATCATTCTTGGCCAGCCTGTTTAAAATTTGCATTGCTTCCTCCGGTGACTTATCTAGGAGTATGCCGTTTGCCGAGGCATCTAGCATCATCCTTGTTGGTGTATTCACGGCATTGTAAAACATTGTTACTTGAGTCCACACCGGGAATCCGTGTAAGGGGCATTTGTGTAGAAGTTCTCTATATCGCTCCCAAGCCTCGTACATGGATTCATCATCTGCCTGCCGAAAAGAAGTAAGGTCGTTACGAAGCTTATCAGTCAAATTTGTAGGATTAAATCTAGCAAGGAAATCACGACAAAGATCAATCCAAGATGCTATGGATCCGGTAGGAATGCTATTCAACCATGCTTTCGCCCTATCCCTCAGTGAATAGGGGAATAATCTTAATCGTAATACATCGGGGGTGACTCCGTGTATCTTGAACGAGTTGCAAATCTCGAGGAAAGATTTCAGATGTTGCTGTGCATCTTCAGTTGTTGAGCCGCCAAATTGACCTATTGTGTTGATCATATTAAACATTACTGGTTTCAACTCAAAGTAGTCGGCTTCAATTTCAGGTGCGACAACTCCTGGGTTAAGTCCATCAAGATCTTCTTCAAGATAGTCTCGAATAGTTCTGTTTCGTGCAAGAATCACTCCTCCTCCTTCTCGAACATCTTGATTCATATCGCCGTCTTGATTAGCCATTGCTACTCTTATTCTTCATCTAAGTCTTTGTAAGGTTCGTTCGATTTCTGGATCAAAGGGATATTCTGGTGAAGTCGGTCTCGCCCTGGTCATATACCAATGCAAAACCAAAGTTTGTTAGCCCTTTGAATTTTTAAACAAGAAAAATAAAAAGAAAGTGCAAGAAAATAAAAACAAAGTCGCTATTGCCAATCCCCGGCAACGGCGCCAAAAACTTGTTGCGCATAATAAGTGCTACGCAAATGTGCAAGTATACACGTCGCAAGTTATAGTATAAAAGATATCGTCTCCACAGGGATTGGTGCCACTTTAAGAATCTAGTCTCTTGCACTGTAAAAAGTAAAAACACAAGTAAAGGATTATAGGAGTTTAACTAATAACTAATCTAGAAAGCAATAAAGTAAATGAAAAGATGAGATCGAATGAGAGAGAGATAGGCCAGGTTATCGTGATTTGAGGTGTGATAGCCGATTGGATCGTCTTGGTAAAAGAGTGCACAGGCAACTCAGTTGCCGTGGCAACTTGCACAACGGGGTTGCCTTGGCAACTAATAGATGGTTGCCAGGGCAACTACTTGGGCTTCTGGGCAGCAACCTTCAAGGCTCGACAGAGCATTCTTCAATGGTTTCTTCTTATCCCTAAGTCGAAACTCTAGCTACTTGTGCATGCCTTGATAATACATCCCTACGTGAATCAAGGGTGAACAACAACCAATCTTGCGCTCCTCTTAGCCGTTGAAATCCTTAACTTATTCCTAAGCCGGATTAATCTTCACCATCAATAGATTGAATAAAGATCATATTCATTCATTTCTTGAATCTAACTCTCCCGATATTACATAAATAGATGAAATCACGAGATCCTCTCCCAATTCACTCGCAAACAAGAATAAGAACCAAGAATGAATATACCTTGAAATAGAAAAGTGCAAACTCTTATTACCTAAACAAAAACCAATAATTTCTCACAACCACAAAACACAATAACCATAGCCAAATAGATTTAGTTCATGGCTAGGTTCCAAAGAAACACAAGATAATTAATCCCTAGCATGAACCCAATCGAACAAGGAAGAAAAAGATGAAGAAGGAGGCTTGTCGAAAATTCTCTCTTCTTGCCTTCCTTGGACTTGTCGAAATTCCCCTCTCTTGCTCTCTATTGATTGTCGAAATCTCCTTCCTATTTATAGGGCTAGGCCAAAGTCCTTCTTTGAGGAGGAAGTTAAGTTGGAATTAAATTATTTTTAAAGAATATAATTCTTTATTATAATTGTATTCCTACTAGAACTTCTCCTATCTTCTTGGAATTTAATTCTTCTTTAATCTCTGCATGGAAATCAAATTCCTTTGGGTTTGGGCTTTGCTCCACGTTATCTTGGGCTTGTTTAGTCATCAATTTCGACTACCATATCACATTTGCTCTTGTCGACAATTGCCATGGCAACTGGCTCGGCGTCTCCTTCATGCATTGCCCTGGCAACTAGCTCGACATATCCTTCATGTATTGCCCTGGCAACTAGCTCGGCATATCCTTCATGTATTGCCCTGGCAACTAGCTCTAGTCTTGCTTTGGCAAGTGATCCTGCACATACACACAAAACACACCAAAGCAGCATCTTTTCCCACAAAAACTACCAAGTTATGTAATCAAGCTCAACAATGGAAGGAAACATGGATTAATGCATGAATGGCTAATTATGCAACTAATATGAGCCTAAGTCTAACAATAATATGAGTAAAAAGGGTAAGAAAAATAGTACTTTTGAACACTTATCAGGTACGTCTTGTTCTTTCACTTTCATTTGATAGTACCCTGATCGAAGGTTGATCTTAGAGAATACAGAAGCATCCCTAAGTTGATAAAAAAGATCTTCAATTCTGGGCAGGGGATACCGATTCTTGATAGTGAGCTTGTTTAGCGGACGATAGTCAATACAAAGTCGTATAGTCTTGTCTTTTTTCTTTACGAACAGGACTGGAGCACCCCATGGAGAAGTGTTAGGCCGTATGAAGCCTTTATCTTGCAACTCCTTTCTTCTTTAAATCTTTCAACTCGACAGGTGCCATTCTATAGGGTGTAATAGGCACCGGAGCTATTCCAGGCTGAACTTCAATCCTAAACTCTACTTCTCTGGTTGGAGGGACACTAGGGAGTTCCTCGGGAAAAACATCAATGAATTCAGAAACAACATGCATGCTAGGCAAACTGAATTCAATTTCATCTTGAAGAATCATTTTAGAAAAGATTGAGGTTGGTTTCTTGTCTATTAAGAGAATGGATTCTTTCCCTAAACCTCGGAGATACAGTCTCCTATTTTGGCAATCTACCCAGGCCTCATGTTTACTTAACCAATCTAACCTCAATATCAAGTCAAATTCACAAACAGGTAGAACATAAAGATCAATGGGAAAAGGGTATGTTTTGAATGGTCAATGGGGCTTGCTTGTAGCACAAGTTAATAGGTGTTTTCCCCTAATGGATTCGAAGCTACAAGATTTGATTCAATAGTTTCGGGTTTTAATTTTAACTTGTTGATCAAGGTAGAACAAACAAATGAATGGGTAGACCTCGAATCAATTAAAATATATGCATGACTGAAATTTAACTCAACGGTACCTGTAATAATATCAGGAGCTTCTTCATCATCTTTACCACGAATGTGGTACATATGAGCAGGGGCTCGAGATTCTTGATGAGTCTGAGCATTCGAATAGGGGCCCTTCTGCTTCCCCTGATTCCCAGACTGAGCTTGTCTGGGTGCTTTGTTTCGGTTAGAAGAAGCTGAGCTAGCAATTGCAGAAGCTCGATTCGAAGCCTTGTTGGGATTCTGGGGACAATCCCAGATATAATGATCAGAGGCTCCACATGAGTAGCATAGATTCTGTTGAGCTCTGCATTGGCCAGTATGATGTTTCTGGAAGAACTTGCAAAGAGGGTATTGATTAGCTTTAGCCTGATTCCCCGTTCTATCAACAGAAACAACAGGGGCTGAAGTCTTTATAACCGTTTGAGGTTTCATGATGTAACCACTCTTCTAATTAAGGGTATAGTTCGAAGAGTGTCCCTTGGAATATTTGGACTTCTTTGACTGCCAATGTGGCTTGTCATCGTTCCTGGGTCATTTTTCCTTCCAAAAGTGTCCGCTCTTGCGTCTTTCCAAGGCTTTCATCTACGCCTCAGTTGCAATGGCCTGGTTTACCAAATTTTGGAAGTCGGTGATACCCAGAGAAGTGAATATAGGGCTTAATTCATCATTTAACCCTTCGATGAACATTCGACACTTGTCGGCCTCGATTTTGATATATTCAGACCCATACTTGCAATACTTGCAAAAGTCGTTCACGTATTGCTCGATAGGTCGGCCAGCTTGTTTAAGATACAAGAATCACTTTCGGCGCTCGGCCAAATATTGTTCACTGATATATTTCTTCCTGAACTCATCGAGGAAGAACTTCCAAGTGATAGACTTCGCATGAGCAGTCAGGGTAGTGGTTTCCTACCAGCTCAGTGCTTCATCTGCCAACAGAGCGATGGCACACTCGAGTTTATGCTCGTCAGGACATGTCAATTGTTTAGTCAGAATACGAGTAGTGGCCTCTAACCAGTACTCGGCTACTTCAGGATTAGCCTCATCGGTGCCAGTGAAGGTATATGCATGATGCTGAGCCAACTTGTCAATAGGGGCTCGACTTACTATAGGAGCAGAAGGCGGAATCAGATGTTCTCTTTTTAGGGTGGATACGAGATGATCAAACATCTCTTTCATGCTTAACAAACACTCTTGTTGTACAGAATTTACAGCCGGGGTTTCCTATTGAGCTGCAGCCTGAGCTCGAGGTTGAGCTTGCTGTTGCGGAGGATTGTGCTCCATCCTCACACTGTCTCCTTCGTTAGAGGATCCTACGGGACTTTCATTATCCCGACCAAGTCTCGTTTCTAACATTCTAGTTCAATCAGAACAATAAGAGTTTTAGTTTTCACATTTAAGCAACAATATAAGCTTATATCAAGTCTCCTATGTGGCACAATATCCTATATGATGCAAATAAGCTTAGTTTAGTCCTAGAACCGACTAAAAAGCTTTGATACCAATAAATGTAACACCCCATCCCCAGGTTAGCCGTAATCCGGTTCAAGAGCGTTACCAAAGCGAGGACAAAGCAACAGATAGACAAGTAACCTCGATATAGATAACTTGCAACGCAAGTAACCTAAACACAACCATACAAGACATACAAGTAATCCACATTAATTAGAACAAACACACTTAGCATGCTAATTTAGGTACTAATTTGTTTCATTTCATACTTATACACCATAGAATCATAGAAGCTTCTTACTTATCATTCCTACTTAGCTATCAAGTAAACTCTCATTTGATTTATAATCATCCTAGCATTCGAACAAAACCAACAATCAAGGCAAGCAATCATACATACTTTCTTAACAAACAAGTAACCTCACATATAACTTCAAATTTTATCCTAAGGCATTCGGCTATCTACACAATAGCACTAGATTAATCTCTTTCATGCTTATAATACAAGTTACTACTTTCATATTTCATTTTTACCACTTCCATTCATTAATTCCTATCCCATTCGAAATTCCTTAAGGTTACATGCTTCCTAATTTTCTAACATGATTCTTGAACATTCAAATTACATATTCTAGCTTCTATTCAACCCACAATCTAATCCTAACCATTTGGCTATTTCACCAAACACATATAAAGCATGAAACTAGTTCATTCAAGGCTTATCCTAGTCTTAAACATTCGACAACCTCACTATACATGCATACCTAACACAATCATCAAGGTATAATTACATTCAAGCTACCCCTTAGGTTCATACATTCATTGGATTACTTAAACAATATGCGCAACATCTTACTCATTTATATACACATCAACATAGTTCATATACATAGTTTAAAATAATCAAAGTTGGTTACATGATAGGCCCAACAAAACATTACATATACTAATCATATATATATACACCCAAAATGCATGTTCAAAGCTAACTATTACAAGTTCTAGTGCCACCCAACTAGGAGTATACAAAGAGTATGAAATCATACTTTCAGGCTTGCTTCAAAATGTTGCTTCGAGTTCAAGATATCCTCTTTAAAGTGTCCTTAATCTGTTATGGGAAGAATGAAGAGTAGAGTGGTAAGTACAAGTTATGTACTTAGTGAGGTAACACTAAGCTAACCAATTTCAAGTATACATATCCAAGATTACAAGTATTTCAAAGGATCAAGGTCATCATCACATGTCACATACTATTCGAATAATTGCTTAAGAGACAAGAAATCAAAAACACCAGGTACCAAGTAGGCATTCTTACACAATAACATCATCTATACATTTCTTTCATGTGAAGTAACTAGTTATACAATCATTCACGTGTCATCTTTGAAGGCAAGGATGTTCATTCAAGAATCTTACAAAACAAGTAATGTTCACATCACACAACCAAAGCAAACAATGTTCATTTCAAGTTATTAATTCATATTATAACACCCTTGGTATTTAGTTCACTAGATAATCAAATCTTCAACAATATGCACCGAAGTGCCAATATGCATCGTAGTGCCAATATGAGCTCAAGATTCTAAGGCATACCCTCCTATATATTCAAACTAGCTACCAAGGTTGTTTGATTATCAATTTCATTCAAGCTTTATACAATTCATTAATCAAGACATGATTATGCCATTCAAAGGCCAAGCCCTTAGGCTTATGGAGTCTTAAATCCCAAGACAAGTCTATCCATGCCATTCGAATGGCATGAATACAAGGTGGTACCATTGTTCATTTCATTCCAACCAGCCATGTATATCAATCACAAACACATTCATATGTATGCAATGTGTGTACCTTATTCTCCAAGCAAGCATGCCATTTCTTACCTTTGGCATAAGCAATGCAACATGTCAAGCATTTCATTTCATTTGCTTAACAATCAAGTAAACAAGTAGAACATGGCATCAAATAAGTTTTCATTCATATCATTCTTCCCTTAATTAGCCAAATATATATTAGGTCATGTTACATGGCATTGTCATTGAATTAACATAATAGCAATATTGGTTAGGACCTACGTCCCAACCCTAAGGATGGTTACACTCACAATACTCCTAGCTAATCACTTGTCTTGTATCCAAATCCCTTTGCCTCTTGCTTTGGGTTGTTCACTCTTTTCTTCCTCTTCCACAACTTGCTGTCCTTGGTCTAGCAAGCATAACACATACAATTCATCAAAACATGCATATAATGTCACACATATATAGCAATAATGTTACCACATTTGTACCTAACATTTAGCTACAGTTTTTATGCTTTCTTTTAAGCATTTCTTACTTGTTCCTCTAAATTGTTATTACTTCATTGTAGGTCATATTTGGACAGATTACAATGTCCCAAAACTGTTTTGGAAACAGTTTGCTTCTAGGTACAAAAACAGTCCCAAACTGCCAAGGACACTGCAGCCTGGCAGTTTGCACACTGTCCCTTTAAATGGTCATATCTTTTAATCTGTACATCGGAATTTCGATTAATTTACACCGTTGGAAAGATAAAGAAACTGTCTTTATGTCCATATAAGGCTTTCATTTTAGTTATTATCCAATTAATACAGTTTATTGTTCAAAGACAGAGCATTTACACTGTCTGGGCAGTTTGCACTGTCCCGCTATTTCTAATTACAGTTTCCAGCATAGGACCCAGATTTCAGTTCTGTTTTCACCTAATGAAAGTAGACATACTAAGGATCATTCCACTAAAATTTCAGTCCTGAATTTGATATATACAAATTTTGGTGAATTTTCAAAGTTACTGCCCAGAACAGAGCAATTCTGGGCAGATTGCACCTATTCACATTTTAATTCCTTAAATTCATTTTAACCAATGTTTTGGCCCTATAATTCATTCATGGTCATGTTCATACATGTCTTGGCTATCATAATTCACCAAAAAATGTTCTCAAAATAGGGCATAGTCATGTTATTCCTAGTTTAATCCATTTGATCACAATTACACATCAATTCATCAACTAGGCAGTCCATTACCTAATTTAACTAGTTCAATTAGGTGTAGTCACATTTTCCAGCAAGTTACCTATTCAATCCAATCTTCTTTTTACCTAGAAACATGTTCGAAACAGAGTTCTAAGTCCATTTACCATGCTTACACAATTTCTCAATCAAAACAGTCCCTAACAAGACTGTTTTCTATCATGTTCATGTTTCCCAGATTTTCCAGCATTGGTTACTAACAATTTAGCTTGTTTAACACCTTAGTTACATTAACTAATCATGATCATGTTCAATTAATTAGTTCCATATCTCAATTACTTGTTCTAACAATTCAATTCTTACAACAACATTTCATTTCAAATTTCCAGCAACCTAATTTTGTTACACCATCACTTACACATAAATTCCAGCATAATACCTAGTGTTCTTTCTCAAAATTTACATAATCCTACAACAATTCAATCATATAACAACATATTCAATAGTTAATTTCATCTACAATCATCAAAACAGCCCAAGTCAATAAGTATAGCTGCCTATTCGATTGAACAAGGATAGAATCATACTTACTTTGCTTCTAGCTTTAATTTCCTTACAAAATCCTATGCATGCAAGCTTAATTTCCCTTCAACAATGGATGATCTCTCAATTTCCCTCTCTCCCTATTTTCCTTCTTCAAATCGACAAAGTGAAGAAAGTGGATGAAGATGGCATCCCTTGTAATGGATTTAGGAATTTACTATCTTAGCCTTAATTAGTTCTTAATCATAGAATTAATCAAGGGCATTATGGGAATCAAAGAGTTTAGCATGCAATCATCATCTTTCTCATTTAATTCAACTAGGTCATTCTAAATTGATCACAATTTTCTTTTAATCTTTCAATTAAGCTATTAACTAATCTAATTAGCCTAAATACAAGTTCACTTGAATTAGTAATTTAAGTAATTGGTTCCAATTCTTCTTGGCTAAGATTTAGGGTATTGCCATTCTCAATTTACTTTACTTAATTCAAGATTATTTAACTTTTTAGAAATTCTAAATAGTAGTAACATTGTAAGCCCTATTTAGGGGTGTTACAAAAGGAGTGATGGTGGACTAATCACTTTTGAATTAAAGGAAAAGAAATGAACTCTAGGGTGAAAACCTAGAAATGGGCAGTCTAGAGCGATCCAAAAACAAAGAAAAGGAAAAGATAAAAAAAGAGGGAGTGTTTCATCCGAGCATATTCAGGTTAAAGAGTGCAGAAATAAAATTTCGCTTGGAAGAAATGATCGTAGGTTTCATCACCCTTAAACACTTATTTGAGCCTATATATTCTTTCTTTCATAGTTGTGAGCCATAGCCACATTACAAGCCTCAAAAGACCATTTTGATCATATACGAGTAATGGAGTAAAGGAAGTTTGTCTTAAGAATATACTTCGCTTATTAGGGTTAACCTTTCTTCAAGGATTTCCAGACTTCTAATGCCTGATTGAGTTCAGAAAAGGGGGAAGGACTGGGTGAGTTAGTGAAGTAAAGAGTGTCACTTAAATGGGATAGAATTAGGCATATGGGAAATGTTTCTCTCAGAAGTCTAATAATTTGGAAGGGGTCACATTCGAGTTGATCTCTGCCAGTTTGGTTCAAGGGCTCTATTTCATTTGATATTTAAGGGCCTAATTTTAGTTTTCTTTTCACATGTTTGCCATAACTTATCAAATTGTTCTATCTTCACAAATTCATTAAAATAATATTATGAGCCTTTCACTTATCATTTCAACAAGCATCTTCCATATAAATCGATTAGATACAAAAAACAAAGGAATTTATGGGTATTATTATGATGTGCTAATCCTTTAAGTGCAAGCAGAATAGGAGGTGGCCTCGGTACTTGGTTAATGATGAAAAGTATGTCGAGGAAGATACACAATTCTGAGTGTCAAAAACATTCAAACAAAAGCTACAAGAAGGTGACACGGACTACCCTAGGGCAAAGAAATAGCATGAACAATTTTTTGGGGCAAAAGCAACAACTAGATCAATTTGCTAGAGGTTTATCCTATTCAAAAATAAAGATAATTACTTCCAAGGCATTGCAAGATGTTACGTGTTTTGAGTGCTATGCAAATGGTGCAAGTATACACATCGCAAGTAATAAAGTGATATGATAAGTATCGAGCATCGTCTCCAAAGGGATTGGTTTGGGCCACTTTGCTTAAGTTACTGCGTTGGAAACAAAAAACGCAAGTAGGTGATTGTAGGGGTTCTAATTAACAATTAAAATAAAAGAAAGCAAGTAAACTAAAGAGAAGTTGAATGATTGAGAGAATAGGCCAGATTAAAGTGCGTCGTGGTGTGGAAATTGAATGGAAAGTCTCGGTTTTGCATGCAAAGGCAGCTTGATTGCCTCGGCAACAAGCAACACGATTGCCTGGGCAACTAACAATACGATTGCCTGGGCAATTGACGAAGCGTCTGCCTGGGTAATTGGTAAGGCAATTGTCAGGGCAACTAGTGAAACGATTGCCTAGGCAATTGGGCGGCAACCTTCAAGGTTCGGCAAAGCGTTCTTCAATGGTTTCTCCTTATCCCTAATTTGAAACTCTAATCAATATGCATGTCTTGATAATACATCCCTGCGTTAATCATGGGTGAACATCAACCTATCTTGCGCTTCTTTTAGCCGTTGAAATTCGTAACTTATTCCTATGCCGAATTAGTCTTCATCGATTTGGACAAAAACCATGTTCATTCGTTTCTTGAATCTAGCCCTTCGATATTAGATAAATGGATGCATTCACGAGATCCTCTCCTGATTCAATCGCAGGCAAAGATAAATACCAAGAATGAACAAACCTTGAACTTAAATTGCAAAACAAAAAACCTAAACAATTTCAATCGTTTTCTCACAACCACTAAACACAGTAATCCTAGCCAATCAAGTTAGTTCATGTATGGGTTCAAAAGATATACAAAGAATAATCCCAAACATGAATCTAACCGAAACAAAGAAGAAGACTTCAAACAGCCCCTTGCGTTTTCTCTCTCAATTCGCCTCTCTGGAGGCTTGCGGCTAAGCCTTGTATTTATAGGAGATGGCTAGATCAAAGTCTTTCTTGAGGAGGAAGTTAAGTTGGAATTAAATAAAATATAATAAAAAAAATAGATCTCTTTTATTTTATTATTTTATTCCTCCTAAAAATCCTCTTAAATCTATTGGAAATTGATCTCCGTTTAATCTCCTCATAGTACTTCGACTCCTCTAGGATTCCTTGGAATTTTTGACTATATATAGGGCTGAATCCATGGAGAAATCGGCAGCTTCCTTGTTTCCTTCATTGCCTCAGCAATACTTGCCCGGGCAATTAACCTATATACACAAAAACACACACCAACAATACCTCTTTCCTCAAAATCAACTAAATTATGAAATCAAGCATGACGATGAAGGAAATCATGAAAACATGCATGAATGCCTAATAATGCAACTAAAATGAGCCTAAGTCTAACAATAATATCAGTAAAAAAGGGTTATAAAAATAGTACTTTTGAACACTTAACACACCCCTAAACTTGAACTATTGCTCATCCTCAAGCAATGCAAATCTAATAATTACCTGCCAAGACTTCAATTATCAAAGACATGCTTTAAATTTGCCTTCAAACCTCAAAACAGTGGCACAAAGTACGATCACCTTTTGAATTTTTCGGATGGCACTAAAATTTCCCGAAACCAAACTATAATGCTTGTGACAATGTGTGTGAGTAGTTGTGTACAAGTTGATTTTCAAGATTCTATGTGAACAATAGGCTTTTATCAAGTTAATTACCAGGGCATTTAATCACCTTTTTACTAGAGCCAATTTCGGGCACCTCTAGTAAAGCAAGCAATTTCTTATTTTAATTAATTTTTTTGTCGACTAGAACCAATTTCGGGCACCTCTAGCGATATATTTAATGTGCAACTACTAGAGCCGGTTTCGGGCACCTCTCGCAAGAAATTAACTTTTAATTTTAAATTTACCTAAATTTTAAGCAACCTAAGTTCACCAAGTTTCTTTCAATCAACAAGCAACAACCGTGTTCATAATATTTAGCATCTTAGTAAAATTCTAAGTTCTTTTCATGCAATTCTAAAATTTAAAGGTTCTTTCAATTAAGTGCAGTGGCAAAAATTTATCATCGGATATTCAACAAGTTCAAGCAATTAAATCCAATCAAAGGCATGGCAAGTAACATATGCAACCTATATGCTATTACTAAAGATGAATGCAACTAAACATGAAATTAAATAGAAACAAATACCCCCCAAAACTCGAGAGAAGCATTGTCCTCAATGCATGCAAAAATTAAAATAAAATGCAAATGAGTTAGTCGAAAAGGTTGTCACCTTGAATGATCAGTTTCCTTCAAGCCGTGTGTTTGGTTTGTTTGTTGAGTCGTGACGGTTGAGTGTGTGTGGCTAGTGTTGCCTCTTGTGTAGCAGTTGTCGGGGCAAGTAGTTCGGCAGGAAAACTAGGAAGAGAATGGTGCTATCGGGATAGTTCTCCAATTTGACTCGCATGATGGCCACATCGTGATTATACCACATAAAAAGTAGTTTTCGAGCCTTGAGTCGCTCCAACGTTGTTCCAAAGAGCTGAGTAATTCGATAATCTTATCAATACTTGCCGAGGCATGTGAACTTGCCGCAGCATTTTTAGTTGCCCTAGAAATTTGTCGGAGCATGGTTCATGATTGGAAATTGTCCATGGGTTTGTGGTTCCTGTGGGTTCTTGATTGGAAAAACAAAGTAAAACAAGAAAGAAAAACTTAAGAGTTCAAAGGAAGAAGGAAGCTAGGAAACTCCTTATCCCTTGAAATTCTTATCATAAAAAACTAAAAATAGACATAAAAGGATAATTATCAACATAAAAATGAAAATAAAAATAAAGATAAAAAAGCTTGAGAAGGGTCGTTTCCTATATTTCTTATAGTCCATCCGTACCCTCCATCGGGCGACAATATTGCCCAAAAAGAGTTGGGCCAATGTGCTTGTAGCTACTCCCTTTTACATTACCATGGTGGAGGTGTCTTCCTTGTAGTCCATGTATAACCTCCACCTTGCTACTTGTTGCGCGTAATAAGTGCTACGCAATTGTGCAAGTATACACGTAGCAAGTTATAGTATAAAAGATATCGTCTCCACAGGGATTGGTGCCACTTCAAGAATCTAGTCTCTTGCACTGTAAAAAGTAAAAGAAAACACAAGTAGAAGATTATAGGAGTTTTAACTAATAACTAATCTAGAAAGCAAATAAGTAAAGGTGATGTAATTAAATGAGAGAGATAGGCCAGGTTATCGTGAGTTGAGGTGTGATAGCCGATTGGATCATCTTGGTAAAAGAGTGCACGGGCAACTCAGTTGCCGAGGCAACTTGCACAACGGGGTTGCCTTGGCAACTAATCGATGGTTGCCTGGGCGACTAGTTGGGCAACTACTTGGGCGTCTGGGCAGCAACCTTCAAGGTTCGACAGAGCGTTCTTCAATGGTTTCTTCTTATCCCTAAGTCGAAACTCTAGCTACTTGTGCATGCCTTGATAATACATCACTGCGTGAATCAAGGGTGAACAACAACAAATCTTGCGCTCCTCTTAGCCGTTGAAATCCTTAACTTATTCCTAAGCCGGATTAATCTTCACCATCAATAGATTGAATAAAGATCATATTCATTCGTTTCTTGAATCCAACTCTCCCGATATTAGATAAATAGATAAAGTTACGAGATCCTCTCCCAATTCACTCGCAAACAAGAATAAGAACCAAGAATGAATAAACCTTGAATAGAAAAGTGCAAACTCTTATTACCTAAACAAAATCCAATAGTTTCTCACAACCACAAGACACAATAACCTTAGCCAAATAGATTTAGTCCATGGCTAGGTTCCAAAGAAACACAAGATAAAGAATCCCTAGCATGAACCTAATTGAACAAGAAAGAAAAAGATGAAGGATGAAGCTTGTCAAAATCCTCCTTGCCCTAGATGCTTGTCAAAAATTCTCTCTTCTTGCTCTCCTTGGAGTTGACGGTATGGCCTCTAATTTATAAGGCTAGGTCAAAGTCCTTCTTTGAGGAGGAAGTTAAGTTGGAATTAAATTATATTTAAAGAATATAATTCTTTATTATAATTATATTCCTTCTAGAACTTCTCCTATCTTCTTGGAATTTAATTCTTCTTTAATCTCTTCATGGAAATCAAACTCCTTTGGGATTTAGCTTTTCTCCATGTCATCTTGGGCTTGTCTAGTCATCAATTTTGACTACCATATCACCTTGTTCTTTGTCGACAATTGCCCTGGCAACTGGCTCAACGTCTCCTTCATATATTGCCCTGGCAACTAGCTCGGTATCTCCTTCATGCATTACCCTAGCAACTAGCTTTGGCAAGTGATCCTGCACATACACACAAAACACACCAAAGCATCATCTTTTCCTACAAAAACAACCAAGTTATGCAATATAGCTCAACGATGGAAGGAAACATGGATTAATGCATAAATGACTAATTATGTAACTAATATGAGCCTAAGTCTAACAATAATATGAGTAAAAAGGGTAAGAAAAATAGTACTTTTGAACACTTATCACACCCCCAAACTCGAACTATTGCTTGTCCTCAAGAAATGCAAACTAATAATTACCTGCCAAGACTTCAATTTTCGCAAACTTAGCTTTGAACTTGATTTCAATTCTCAGAACCGGGGCACAAAGTATGATTGGCTTTTCATTTTTCAGAAAACTTAGGAGTTACTCAGAATCAAACTATAATGCTTGTGAGTGTGTGCGGAGTTGTGTGCAAGTTGATTTTTCGGATTCTATGCAAACAAGAGGTTTTCAAATTACTTCATTGGGTTCTTTTAACATGTTTTAACTAGAGCCAGTTTTGGGCACCTCTAGTGTTTTGTTTTTAGTTTTCTTAAGTTAATTAATTTATTCGACTAGAGCCGGTTTCGGGCACCTCTAGCGATCAATTTTTTTAGCACATACTAGAGCCAGTTTCGGGCACCTCTAGTGATCAAAAAAAATTAGCACATGCTAGAGCCAATTTCGGGCACCTCTAGCATTCATCCAATTTTTATTCTAATCCCCCAATTTGTTTAATTATCAACCTAAGTTCACTAGAATTCCTTAAATCAATCTAACCACAACAGTGTTCATCAAATTTAGCATCATAGTAAAATTCTAAGTTTTTCCATGGTTATCCTAGAATAAAAATTCTATCAATTAAGTGCATTGGCAAAGTCATCATTGGATATTCATCAAATCTAGGCAATTCTTGTTCCAACTAAAGACATGGCAAGCAATTTATGTATCCTAAATGTAATACTTAAGATGAATGTAACTAAACATGGTAACTACTAATAACAATCCCCCCCAAACTCGGGTGAGGCATTGTCCTCAATGCATGCATTAAAGAAAAATAAAAATAACGAAAAATAAAATGCAAATGAGGACTTACTCCGAGAGTTCGTCATCGTGGACGATTAGTTTCCTTTTGGTCGGTGTCTTGATTCTCTTGCTTGAACGCGATGGTTGTTTCCTTGTTGCCGGTGGTGGAATTGATCCTCGTACAGGGTTGTCCTCATCGTCCTCTTCATCAATGTCATTGGCTTTTCACTTGCAGGATTCAATTGATGCGGTCTTTTTTGGTGCAATGGAGGACTCGTCCAAATCTGAAAAATCAGACAATGATTCCGTACGAGTTGATTCGGGCATAGGTGCTTTACCTTTGGCTTTTGAAGTGGTTGTCGCGGCATCTTTAGGGTTGGTTGCCGTGGCATCTACTTGTGCAGGCACGATGTAGGTTGCCGCGGCATTATCTGTTGCGGTTGCTGTGGCGACTGCTTCATTGGTTGCCGGGGTAAGGATCTCGGCATGAAAGATTGGGAACGATATGCGACTGTCTGGGTACTTTTCTAGGATGAATTGGGTGATGGCATTGTTGTGCTCCTTCATGTACCGCATGAACATTAGTTGCCGGTCTTCAATTTGCCTTAGGTGGCTCGCCAATGGTTGCAAGAGTGCTTCAAAGTGTCCTAGGGTTGATGGCCGAGTTGCCCGGGCGTTAGGTGCTTGGGCATTAGGGATTGCTGGGGTGACAGGAATTGCTGTGGCAATTAGAGGCCTTGAGGATTTTTCCAATGCCTCTCCCATTAGTTTTCGGATTTGTGCTTGATTCTAACCGGACTTTGGTAGGGTCTTTTCATTTGTTGACTCACTTGGGACATGCATCTCATTGCAAAGATTAGAAATTAAGAAAGGGAAGAAAAGAGAACCCTTTTCTTTTGAGCTACATACAAAAATCTCATCACAAATAATTTTTCCAATGTTAATGATGCGATTATGCAAAATAGAATGTATGAGCAAAATATGTGGTATATCAACGGTAGTATTGTGTGTGGTGGGCATTAAAGAAGTTTTAACAAACTTATTCCATAGTTTTGCCTTGGGTTTAAGCCGAAGGCGATTTACCGTGCCCTTGTATTTACTGTCGTTCCAATGAGTTCCTGGTTGAGTGAGTTCTTGAAGCACCTTGTCGAGTTGCTTGGGCGTGATTTGATCAACGAAGGCTTGATGCTCGTCCTTCTCAATGTAAAGCCCGTAAAAGGTATTGATGTTTTCGGGGCTTATGAGTATGGCCTTGTCACGAACAAAAACATAAGGATTATCCGGGTTAGGTGAGTGAGCATAGAATTCTCTTACCCATGAGATGTTACCCGGTTCCGATTGATGGCAAAAGATTTGTCACTTTTGATGTGCAATCCTCTCGAAGATGAATGGTTCAAGGCCAAAATCTTGATGAGAGTTGGAGTATTCAAAGCCTTGTTCTTCGTAAATCTTTCGGCTTTCGAACTTGGAGTGAAATCTTTCTTGAACCACCGGTGTAGCAAACTTCTTGTATCTTGGTTCTTTGGAGGAACTTGGATGAACTAAAACTTTAATTTTGGATGCCATAGATGATCTTGGTTGTGAGTTTTGTAAAAACAAATAAAAGAAAGAAAAAAAGAAACTAAAGAGTTGCAAGATGAAAAGTAGGAATAGGTTTCTTGGAAGTTAAGGGTGATGGGTTTTATAGAAAATATAGGTAGTAAATATGGTGGGTGGGATTAATTTTGGATAGAAAATAAATGGGTTTCGGTTTAGGGGAATTGTGACGGCAAGGGGGTTTAATTAGGGTAAGTTGGAGGCTTTATATAAGCCTTAGATTCAGCCCATTAATTCCCTTGTTGAAGATGTTTTCCTTCTTGGATCAAAATTCCTCTTTATCTTCAACTCTTTTCCTACAACTCAAAGACAAATCAAATAAGGATTAAAATTAAAGATAAACTAATAAAAGAAAATAAATAAAGATGTGTAAAAGGATTCTTAAACTTAAAGAAAGATAAAACAAAAGAAAATAAATCTATCCTAAAAAAATTGAAAGTAATAAAAAAATATAAAAATATAAAAATAAAAATTAAATAGTTCGACAAAATTAAAAATAAAAAAAAATAAAAAATATATATCGAAAGGAGAGCATGCTCATGCATCTCCTAAGGTGACCACTTCTTTGTTACGTTCCACATGGGCACCATTGTAGTGTTTCAATCTTTGTCCATTAACTTTGAATTCATGTTTGTCAGTGATGGACTTGATTATCACGGCACCATGGGAGAATAGTTTGACAACTCCGAATGGTCCCAACCATCTTGATTTTAGTTTTCCCGGGAAAAGTTTCAACCGAGAATTGAATAAGAGAACTAGTTGCCTTGGCATGAATTGTCGTGGCAATAGTCTCTTGTCATGCCATTGCTTTGTTTTCTCTTTGTAGATTCGTGCATTGTTATAGGCGAGTGCACGGAATTCTTCTATCTCGTTGAGGTCCAACAAACGCTTTTGTCCGGCACTTTCCCAATCCATATTCACGATCTTGATTTCCCAATATGCCTTGTGTTCGATTTCCACCGGTAGATGGCATGTTTTGCCATAGACAAGTCGGAAGGGGGACATACCTAAGGGTGTTTTGAATGCAGTGTGATATGCCCAAAGTGTGTCATCTAGTCTTAATGACCAATCCTTCCTAGAGGGATTTACAACTTTCTCGAGTATACCCTTCAATTCCCGATTGGAAATTTCTGCTTGTCCGTTGGTTTGTTGGTGATATGCCATGGCAATCTTGTGTGATACGCCGAAGCGTTGCAACATCTTGGCAATAAGTCTATTGTCAAAATGGTTGCCTTCGTCACTGATAATTGCTCTCGGCATCCCAAACCGTGTAAATATGTTTTTCTGCAAGAATCGATGCACGGTCTTGGAATCGTTGTTGGGAACTGCAGCTGCCTCAACCCATTTAGACACGTAGTCGACGGCAAGTAGAATGTAGAGGTTGCCGAATGAAGATGGGAAAGGTCCCATAAAATCGATCCCCCATACATCGAACAATTCCACCTCAATAATGTTCTGGAGCGGCATCTCATGTCGTCTAGAGATATTGCTCGTCCTCTGGCAACAATCACATTGCTTGTAAAAAGTTTTGGGCATCTTTGTACAATGTTGGCCAATACAAACTGGATTGCAAAACTTTGTCCGCGGTACGAGTTCCTCCAAAATGTCCTCCATAGGGTGAAGAATGGCATTGTCGGAGTACATTTTGTTGCTCTTCTTCATGGATACATCAGCGTATAACCTGATCTGCACATTGTTTAAACAAAAGAGGCTCATCCCAAAAGTAATGCTTAGCGTCATGGCGGAACCGCTTCTTCCCTTGGTGAGTAAGGCCATAAGGTAAAATACCCCAAACAAGGAAATTAACTAAATCCGCGTACCAGGGTATTGCCGAGGCATGTGCTGCCATGGCGTATGCTCCCAAAATTGCCAAGGCGTACACGTCAAGGGCTGTTGCGGCGTCGAGAGTTGCCAAGGAGTGCGCGTCCATGGTTGCCGAGGCATCGAGGGTTGCCGAGGCATACGCGTCCATGGTTGCCGAGGTAATTAAAAGTTGTTCACCCGGGAATGCATCGCATATCTCTAGATCCGCGTCCTCCTCCCTATTGCGTTCTAAACATGATAAGTGATCGGCCACTTGATTTTCTGTTCCTTTCCTGTCCTTAATTTCAATATCAAATTCTTGTAAAAGTAATATCCAACGAATCAAACGAGGTTTGGCATCCTTTTTGGCAAATAGATATTTGATTGTCGAATGGTCCGTATGAATAATTACCTTTGTACCAATCAAATAGGATAGGAACTTGTCAAATGCGAAAACTATAGCTAGTAACTCTTTCTCCGTTGTTGTGTAATTCACTTGAGCACTATTAAGAGTTTTACTAGCGTAGTATATCACATGGAAGGTCTTACCTGTGCGTTGGCCTAGGACTGCTCCTACCGCGAAATCACTTGCATCACACATGAGCTCAAAAGGTAGCGTCCAATCTGGTGGAACGAAAATGGGTGTCGAGGCAAGCTTTTTCTTTAGGGTTTCGAATGCTTGGGTGCAAGAATCATCAAAATCGAAGCATTTATCCTGTTCAAGCAAATTGCACAAGCGTTTAGTGATTTTAGAAAAATTATGAATGAACCTCCTATAAAAACCTGCATGTCCAAGAAAGCTTCGAATTCCTTTAACCGAACTTGGTGGGGGTAATCTCTCGATCACGTCCACCTTGGCTTTGTCTACTTCAATTCCCTTGGATGAAATCTTGTGGCCGAGCACTATTCCTTCATCTACCATAAAATGGCACTTCTCCCAATTGAGGACTAAATCAGTTTCTTCACTTCTTGCCAACACCTTCTCTAAATTGCCGAGGAAGCTATCGAAGTCATTACCAAAAATAGAAAAATCATCCATGAAGATCTCAAGGAAGTCTTCGACCATGTCTGAAAAGAGTGCCACCATGCATCTTTGGAAGGTTGTCGGGGTGTTACACAATCCGAACGGCATCCTTCGAAAAGCATAAGTACCATATGGGCATGTAAAGGTTGTCTTTTATTGATCTTCTGGTGCTATGGCAATTTGATTGTAACTTGAATAACCATCAAGAAAACAATAAAAGGGTTTACCTACAAGACGGTCAAGCATTTAATCAATAAAGGGTAATGGGAAGTGATCTTTCCTAGTGGCTTTGTTTAGCTTTCGATAATCCATACAAACCCTCCAACCGATCACAGTCCTGGTTGGAATGAGTTCATTGTTTTCATTACTTACCACCGTTATACCTCCCTTTTTCGGTACACATTGTACCGGACTTACCCATGCACTATCAGAGATAGGGTATATAATGTCGGCGTCAAGCCACTTGATGATTTCTTTCATTACAACCCCTTTCATGACATGATTCAGTCTCCTCTGGGCTTCAATTGAAGGTTTGTAATCATCTTCCAACAAAATCTTGTGCATGCACACTGTCGGGCTAATTCCCTTCAAGTCAGCAATTGTCCACCCTATTGCCTTTTTGTGTAGCTTCAACATTTTGATCAGCTTCTTTTCCTGCTCAGGCTGTAACATAGAAGAAATAATTGCAGGCAATGTATTATCGGTTCCTAAGTATGCATATTTTAGTTGCTCTGGCAACTGCTTCAACTTAAGAATCGGTGGTTGTTCAATAGAGGGTTTTTCGAGCTTACCTAAGTAATCCAGTGGTTCAAAGTATGTACCTGGTCGATTGACTAGCCAATTTTCCTAATCTTGTTGTTCCTCATTGACTGGTTCTTCATACTCCTCAGGTTCCTCTTGCTCGGCAATGTAGTTGCCGAGGCAACTAAATTCCTCGTCGAAGTTAAACTCTATCGTGGCATGAAGAAGTTGGCATTCTTCTGGATCATCGGCATGCCTTAGTGTTTGGAACACATTTAATTTAACTTGCTGGTCATTTACCCTCATTGTGAGTTCTCCCTTTTCAACATCGATCAAGGTTCTCCATGTTGCTAGGAATGGTCTCCTAAGAATGATAGGTGCATGCTCATCTGCTTCACAATCCAAAACAATAAAGTCAGCGGGAAAAATAAATTTATCAACTTTTACCAGTATGTCCTCGATTTTTCCCTCTGAATGCACATAGGATCTATCGGCTGGCTGTAGCATAACTTTTGTAGGTCTTGCCTTCCCGATTCCTAGTTTCTGGAAAACCGATTTAGGCATCAAGTTTATGCTAGCCCCAAGGTCGCATAATGCTTTCCTGACATAGTAGTTTCCAATGGAACATGGTATTGTGAAACTTCCGGGATCCTTCAACTTAGGTGGCATACGATTGGGCAACATGGCCATGCATCCCTCTGTTGCGGCAACTGTTTCAAACTCTCTTAGCCTTGTTCTTTTGGACACATTGTCTTTAAAAAACTTGGCATAGTTCGGCATTTGTTCAATTGCTTCCACCAATGGCAAGTTGATGTGGACTTGCTTTAGGATATCAAGAAACTTCTTGAATTTATATTCTTGCTTTTGTCGCTTCAACCTTTGTGGGAATGGTGGTGGAAGTCGGATATCTTCGATCTTTTCATTAGTTTGGAACTTGATTGACGGTATTGCCGGGACAACTGGAGTTGCCGAGGCGTTATCAACTGGGGTTGCCGAGGCATGCTTATCGTCGGTTGCTGAGGCATGCTTGTTGTCGGTTGCCGCGGAAATTCCTGGTTCAGCATCTGAGGTTTTGCCGCTAGGTTCGTCTTGATCTTTTTGTGGAGTTTTGTTTGATGAGCGGGCTTGAGCCTCTTTAAGTTGTTGGCCACTTCTAGTGGTGATTGCCTTACATTGCTCATGGCCAGTTCCTCTTGCGACTTCAGTATCGCTAGGTAAACCTCCTTGCGGTCTAGTATTCAGATTTTGAGCAAACTGTCCGACTTGATTTTCCAATGATTTGATTGCCGCCTCTTGGTTTTGCAATCTCATCTCGTTCCTGTTAATAAAAGCATCAGTTCTTTTTATGAAGTTACTATTCTCAGCCATATAAGATTCAGTTTTCATCATAAAAGTATTTAGAGAATTTTCCAAAGAACTAGATGGTGTCGATTGTTGTTGCGGCAACTGTTGCCGTGGCATATTCTGCTGGAATCCCGATGCTTGTGCATTCTAATTGTTCTGGTTTATAGCGTTGTTGGGATTACTCCATGAAAAATTAGGTTGCTTCTTCCAAGCTGGATTGTATGTATTGGACATCACATTGTTGTTCCGATTGTAATTCCCCACATAGAAGCTGGATTTCGGATTCTGCATACATTCAGAAGAATCATGGTTACCACTACATAACTCACAAAAGAATCCATTATCTTGACCTCATGTGTGTTGTTTGGTTTTTGCATGTTCTGGACCATCTTGGTTAAAGTGGCTTGGCATATTGTGGCTTGGTTAAATTGAGTGTGATGATCCTAGTTCATGTATTGTGGCTTGGCGTCTAACTCCTCCTCTTCTAGTGGAGGGGAATTGATAATCATTCTTGGCCAGCCTGTTTAGAATTTGCATTACTTCCTCCGGCGACTTATCTAGGAGTATGCCGTTTGCTGAGGCATCTAGCATCATCCCTGTTGGTGTATTCACGGCATTGTAAAACATTGTTACTTGAGTCCACACCGGGAATCCGTGTAGGGGGCATTTGTGTAGAAGTTCTCCATATCGCTCCCAAGCCTCGTACATAGATTCATCATCTGCCTGCCGAAAACAAGTAATGTCATTACGAAGCTTATCGGTCAAATTTGTAGGATTAAACCGAGCAAGGAAATCAGGACAAAGATCGGTCCAAGATCCTATTGATCCGGCAGGAATGCTATTCAACCATGCTTTCGCCCTATCCCTCAGTGAATAGGGGAATAATCTTAATCGTAAAACATCGGGAGTGAATCCGTGTATTTTGAACGAGTTGCAAATCTCGAGGAAAGATTTTAGATGTTGTCATGCATCTTCAGTTGCTGAGCCGCCAAATTGACCAATTGTGTTGATCATGTTAAACATTACCGGTTTCAACTCAAAGTGGTCGGCTTCAATTGAAGGTGCGACAACTCCTGGATTAAGTCCATCAAGATCTTCTTCAAGATAGTCTCGAATAGTTCTGTTTCATGCAAGAATCACTCCTCCTCCTGCTGGAACATCTTGATTCATATTGCCGTCTTGATTAGCCATTGCTACTCTTATCCTTCGTCTAAGTCTTTGTAAGGTTCGTTCGATTTCTAGATCAAAGGGATATTCTGGTGTAATCGGTCTCGCCCTGGTCATATACCAATGCAAAATCAAAGTTTGTTAGCCCTTTGAATCTTAAACAAGAAAAGTAAAAAGAAAGTGCAAGAAAATAAAAACAAAGTCGTTATTGCCAATCCCTGGCAACGGCGCAAAAACTTGTTGCTCGTAATAAGTGCTACGCAATTGTGCAAGTATACAGGTCAAAGTTATAGTATAAAAGATATCGTCTCCACAATGATTGGTACCACTTCAAGAATCTAGTCTCTTGCACTGTAAAAAGTAAAAGAAAACATAAGTAGAAGATTATAGGAGTTTTAACTAATAACTAATCTAGAAACCAAATAAGTAAAGGCGATGTAATTAAATGAGAGAGATAGGCCAGGTTATCGTGAGTTGAGGTGTGATAGCCGATTGGATCGTCTTAATAAAAGAGTGCACGGGCAACTCAGTTGCCGTGGCAACTTGCACAACGGGGTTGCCTTGGCAACTAATCGATGTTTGCCTGGGCAACTACTTGGGCGTCTGGGCAGCAACCTTCAAGGTTCGGCAGAGCGTTCTTCAATGGTTTCTTCTTATCCCTAAGTCGAAACTCTAGCTACTTGTGCATGCCTTGATAATACATCCCTGCGTGAATCAAGGGTGAACAACAACCAATCTTGCGCTCCTCTTAGTCGTTGAAATCCTTAACTTATTCCTAAGCCAGATTAATCTTCACCATCAATAGATTGAATAAAGATCATATTCATTTTTTTCTTGAATCTAACTCTCCCGGTATTAGATAAATAGATGAAGTTACGAGATCCTCTCCCAATTCACTCGCAAACAAGAATAAGAACCAAGAATGAATAAACCTTGAATAGAAAAGTGCAAACTCTTATTACCTAAACAAAATCCAATAGTTTCTCACAACCACAAGACACAATAACCTTAGCCAAATAGATTTAGTTCATGGCTAGGTTCCAAAGAAACACAAGATAAAGAATCCCTAGCATGAACCTAATTGAACAAGAAAGAAAAAGATGAAGGATGAAGCTTGTCGAAATCCTCCTTGCCCTAGATGCTTGTCGAAAATTCTCTCTTCTTGCTCTCCTTGGAGTTGACAGCATGGCCTCTAATTTATAGGGCTAGGTCAAAGTCCTTCTTTGAGGAGGAAGTTAAGTTGGAATTAAATTATATTTAAAGAATATAATTCTTTATTATAATTATATTCCTTCTAGAACTTCTCCTATCTTCTTGGAATTTAATTCTTCTTTAATCTCTTCATGGAAATCAAACTCCTTTGGGATTTAGCTTTGCTCCATGGCATCTTGGGCTTGTCTAGTCATCAATTTCGACTACCATATCACCTTGTTCTTTGTCGACAATTGCCCTGGCAACTGGCTCGGCGTCTCCTTCATGTATTGCCCTGGCAACTAGCTCGGCATCTCCTTCATGCATTGCCCTGGCAACTAGCTTTGGCAAGTGATCCTGCACATACACACAAAACACACCAAAGCAGCATCTTTTCCCATAAAAACAACCAAGTTATGCAATCAAGCTCAACGATGGAAGGAAACATGGATTAATGCATGAATGACTAATTATGTAACTAATATGAGCCTAAGTCTAACAATAATATGAGTAAAAAGGGTAAGAAAAATAGTACTTTTGAACACTTATCACTATTGTTCCTGAAGGAATGGATATATTAATAGGAAAAGTTATATCAACACCCAACAATTTAATTACCTCATTCTCGTCAACCTCCATCATGGTTGGATATAGCCTTCGTTGTCGTGGCAATTGCTGCTCAAGCCAATTGCTATGGCAATCTTTTGTCAAAATTCTACAAGTGTTAAGGGAAGAACCAAGTTTCTGAAAAGCTTCATGAATCCAAACACCGTTTTATTTAGGCTCCTCAAACATCTCTATCAGTAGAGATTTCGATGGCTTCAAATCTACCAGCATCGGTTCCTCAAGAAATACCTGCAACGGATGAGGTAAGTTTTTAAAGAATTCAAAAGGTTCAACCATCACCTGCTCATATTCCATTGGCAAAGTATTGTCATCTCGTTGGTCTTGCATGTGGTCGTGCAATTGCTGTGGCAAAGGTCGATGCAAGTAAACTCCAGATTCCTACTTTAGCATAAACGTTGTAACATTCTGGGCATCAGATTCCTCAAAATTTGTTGTAGCATTACTTTGCTTTGCCTCTCGGAATGTTGTCGTGACGTTGCTCTGTTTAGGCTCCTCAATCATTGTCGTGGCAATTTGTTGCATAGGCTCAGCAAGTGTCGGGCAGTCTTTCTCATTGGCAGGCTCTCGGCTTGGAGGTTTTAATTGATCCTCGCATATCGGGGATCTCTCTTCGTATTGCTCATTCTCATCTTGCCTTAGGATTTCAGTATCCCTAGCAATTGATTGTTGGGGCATGTTATCCATGGCATATGTAGATCTCCCCAGTTGATCTTTTGAATCCCTCAAGGGTGCATCCGACTCAGCTATCCTCGTATCCATGGGCTTTGATAGCTCTTAAATATTTTCAATTGATCTGTCAAGTCTAGCCAAGGAAGCTAGAAGCGTTTCCTCCAAGGAATTTGAATGCTTTTGAAAATGACTATATTGTCATGGCATATCTTTCGTTGTGCAAAATTGTCATGGTAAAAAAAATTGAGCTTTTTGATCATACCATGAAGGATTTCATTGTTGGTTCCATTTATGGTTGTCCATGTAGCCATATGCACCAGGATTGTGAGGGCAATCTTCAAACACATGATGTTCTCCACAACAAGCGCGTGAGTTTCCCACGATATAGGCTTTTCTCGGTTGGTATAGGTAATCATTAGTGAGTGTAAGAAACTCTTGATTGGATTGATTCCTATCTTCTATCATCAACTCTCGAATAGATCAGCTTTTATTTCCCGACATGTTGATGTCCCTTAACTTGTAGCACACCTATTTTTTGATAAAACAAACAAAAAGAAAGTTAGTAAAAAATTAAAAAAAAAATGCAATAACAAAAACAACTAACACCAATTGCCAATCCCCGGCAACGGCGCCAAAAACTTGTTGCGTGTTTTGAGTGCTACGCAAACGGTGCAAGTATACACGTCGCAAGCAATAAAGTGATATGATAAGTATCGAGTATCGTCTCCACAGGGATTGGTTTGGGTCACTTTGCTTAAGTTACTACGTTGGAAAAGAAAAACACAAGTAGGCGATTGTAAGGGTTCTAATTAACAAGTAAAATAAAAGAAAGCAAGTAAACTAAAGAGAAGTTGAATGATTGAGAGAATAGGCCAGATTAAAGTGCGTCGTGATGTGGAAATTGAATGGACAGTCTCGGTTTTGCATGCAAAGGCAGCTTGATTGCCTTGACAACAAGCAACACGATTGTCTGGGCAATTGACGAAGCGTCTGCCTGGGCAATTGGTAAGGCGATTGCCAGGGCAACTAGTGAAACGATTGCCTGGGCAATTGGGCGACAACCTTCAAGGTTCGGCAAAACATTCTTCAATGGTTTCTCCTTATCGCTAATTTGAAACTCTAGCCAATTTGCATGCCTTGATAATACATCCCTGCGTTAATCATGGGTGAACATCAACCTATCTTGCGCTTCTTTTAGTCGTTGAAATTCGTAACTTATTCCTAAGTTGAATTAGTCTTCATCAATTTGGAAAAAAACCATGTTCATTCATTTCTTGAATCTAACTCTCCCGGTATTAGATAAATAGATGCATTCACGAGATCCTCTCCCGATTCAATTGCAACCAAAGATAAATATCAAGAATGAACAAACCTTGAACTTAAATTGCAAAACAAAAAACCTAAACAATTCCAATCGTTTTCTCACAACCACTAAACACAATAATCCTACCCAATCAAGTTAATTCATGGCTGGGTTCAAAAGATATACAAAGAATAATCCCCAAACATGAATCTAACCAAAACAAAGAAGAAGAATAAGACTTCAAACAACCCCTTGCATTTTCTCTCTCAATTCGCCTCTCTGGAGGCTTGCGGTAAGCCTTGTATTTATAGGAGATGGCTAGGTCAAAGTCTTTCTTGAGGAGAAAGTTAAGTTGGAATTAAATACAATATAATAAAAGAAATAGATCTCTTTTATTTTATTATTTTATTCCTCCTAAAAATCCTCCTAAATCTCTTAGAATTTGATCTCCCTTTAATCTCCTCGTAGTACTTCGACTCCTCTAGGATTCCTTGGAATTTTTGACTATATATAGGGCTGAATCCATGGAGAAATCGGCAACTTCCTTGTTTCCTTCATTGTCTCAACAATACTTGCCCGAGCAATTAACCTGCATACACAAAAACACACACCAGCAGTACCTTTTTTCCACAAAATCAACTAAATTATGAAATCAAGCATGACGGTGAAGGAAATCATGAAAACATGCATGAATGCCTAATAATGCAACTAAAATGAGCCTAAGTCTAACAATAATATGAGTAAAAAAGGTTATAAAAATAGTACTTTTGAACATTTAACACAAGACAAGGAAGCTTTGTGAATGTTGGAGTAAACAAAGATGATAATTGAATTCAAGAGTGGGGCAATGCCATAAAGAACACTACAGAAGAAGATATCTTATTCCAGCGAATAGAGTCTGCAAGCTAAAGAACTGAAGTGATGATCCCTTTTGGAACCATGAAAAGAATGTTGTCAAAAAAGTTGGACGAAGAAGCATCAAGAGTGACTTTACAGGAAAAGAGTTTTCATTGATACTCAAGCTTTTTCGACGTGAAGTGCATGGTAAGACATGGCAAGAGAAGGATTTGTGTATTGAATCCGTGGAAAGGCAAGTACAAGTTCCATCAGAATTGAAATTAGCCTTGTTTGGAACAAAAGAAAAACATCATTGCAAAAAAAAAGGAAAAAGAAAATGAGAAAAAGAAAAATATCAAGGTGAAAACCTGAAAGGGCACCTTGAGAAAAAGAAAAAATCGAGATGAAAACCTGAAAGGGCACCTTGAGAAAAAAGAGAAAAGAAAAAATCAAAGTAAAAATCCGAAAGAGTGCTTTAAAAAAGCAATCTAAAGTGAAAACCTGAAAATGCGCTTTAGAGCAAAAGATGCAGAGATCCTGAAGATTGAACCTGAGTATGAGATGGGTTACTTTGGCAGCAAAATGAGTTTTTGGAAAATGGAGCAAAGAAATTTTGAGTTTCCCTGAAGATGAAAGCTCACCCAAGTGGTCCTCAATTGACATCATTCATGCATCATATATAGTCAGACATCCATAAGATAGGAGCATGCTAACTCGTACATTTAGAGCATTTTTGCATTTTTTGGAAGAAATCTACCAAGACCAGCAAAAACTAAGAAAAGATTTTAACCTAGAGCTTCAAGACTGAAGGAGTAGACCCAGTAATATATGTTCCAACATTGGAGAGATCGAGCAACAAAGGAAGAGAAACAAGAGACCTAATACGAGTTTCAAACTAAGAGATCGAGATAATTTAAGCAAAATGAGTCGTGACTCTAAAGATCTCAGCGCATCAAGTGGAAAATTGAAGATATTTTACAAGAAGAATGCTTATTAAATGTTTATATTTCTTTTTCAGATTCAGTCTTCCCCCAGAGATTGCAGAGCTCCAAAAGAGAGAGTTCATTCAAGTTCTTAATGAGAAGAACTCGATTGCTCAAATATCTGAATAAAGGAAATGAATGCTTATATCGGAAAGTTTAGGGACCTGAAGTAAGTTTCTACCTTGAGATTTTGAATGAGTCTAAAGAATGAATCTGAATAAAGTATGGGGACTTTGAGAAAGTTCAGGGACTTAAAGAAAGTTTAGGGATTTGAGGCATTTGTTCACCCTAGATGATAAAGTAGGAAAATTTTACATGTTGGAGCCATAAACCAAGAGATTAGTGGGGTGTCACTGTGCATAAGAGTGCAGATCAGAATAGAAAAGAAAAAATGCAGAGCCTAAAAAGAATTTGATTACTGAAGAAGTCAAGATTTGCTCAAGAGGAATAAGTGCTCAACAACAAGATTTTGGCCAAATTTTTCTGGGGCATGAAGACAATAGGAGTTTCATACCAAACTTAAGAAGATCAAGCAAAACAAGACTTGATAAGAACAATATTAAGAGATAAGGTACTATTGCAATAAAAGTAGAAAACTTAACGGAGAAGCAAAGAAGATCAAAGCCCCTCAAAGTGGAATTTACAACAATCAGTAAGGAACGAGTAAGATTTCAATCTAAAAATTCGAGATCGGAGAAGTAGATCCAACAAAGATTAGCAAAGATTTCAATCACAATTTCGTAAAGCAAAGATATCGATCCGTTTGAAGAGGTGGATCTCAGTAAAGATTTCCTGATTGTCTGCATATGACAAAAAGTGCATTGCAATCTAAAGCCTTCAGGTCATCAGTCATACATGTTGCAAGCACAAAAAGAGCTTGATCAACAAAAAATGAGAAACAATAGTTGATATGAGCTGTAGATTGAAAGACCAAGACATTTAGGGCAGAAAAAGCAATGGCTCTAAAGATCTCAAGGCTTCAAGCTAAAAGTAAAGAGATTTCATATTATTTCAGGATGAATTTTCATTAACTAGTAATATTTCTTTATATAGGTTCAATTTTTCCCCAAATGAGGGGTGAATTAACATTCTTAGCAAAGAATGGTAAGATCTTAATAAGAAGAGTTCACCAAGCAAAGATTGTAGAGTTCCTAATAAGAAGAACTCACCTAGTAAAGATTACAGAGTTCCTAATGAGAAGAACTCGTCTAGCAAAAAATATAGAGTTCCTAATAAGAAGAGCTCACCCAGCAAAGAATACAGAGTTCCTAATGAGAAGAACTCGCCCAGAGCTCCTAATGAGAAGAGTTCGCCCAATAAAGAATGAAGAACTCATAATGAGAAGAGTTCACCCTATGATAAATGAGAAGTTCCTAATGAGAAGAACTTACCTGTTCGACACCTTTACAGAGAGGTGGATTGATGTTTTCAAAGAAGAATAAGAAGTTCCTAATGAGAAGAACTTGCTTGTTCAATGCCTTTGTAGAGAGGCTGACCAACATTTCTAAGAAGAATGAATGAGTTCATAATAAGAAGAACTGGTTCAAACTTTGCGGATAGCTTGTAGAATGATTGAGAAGTTCGTAATAAGAAGAGCTTGTTCAAGATTTTAAAGGAAGAAAAAGTTTCAGCGTCGCTTGTTGGAGGATCATTTGAAGTTTTATTCGTATATTTCCTTTAAGATTAATACCGAAAGATTAATGCTAGTTCTGACTTTCGCATGTCATATATGAAAACATATCAACATTTTTAAGAAGAACGAAGAGTTCCTAATGAGAAGAGCTCGCTTGTTTGACACCTTTGTAGAGAAGTTGATCAATGGTTTCCAAAAGATAAAGAATGAAGAGTTCCTAATGAGAAGAAATCGCTTGATCAACACCTTTATAGAGGGTTGGATCAACATTTCCGATAATGGATGAGGATCAACTTTTTGCAGAAAAAATGGATCAACATTTCCAACAAAGAATGAGGAGTTCCTAATGAGAAGAACTCACTTGTTCGACACCTTTACAGAGAGAGAGGCAGATTAACGTTTTCAAAAAGAATGAGGAGTTCCTAATGAGAAGATCTCGCTTGTTCGATACCTTTGCAAAGAGGTAGATCAGAATGACCAAGAGGAAAGAATTGATTCCTAATGAGAAGAACTAGTTCAGACCTTGCAGTTACCCTTGATAGAAGGACTGGGAGATCCTAATGAGAAGAACTTATTCAAGCATTCTAGAGAGAAAGAAGAGTGAAAGCGCAACAGTCAGATTGTTTGGGTAAAATTTGTGTCTCTGCATTCTTTGCCCAACTCTCGTTCCACAACAATGAGCAAAGAGGGGCAGCTGTAATACCCTAATTTTACCCGGGTATGGGTATATATATAATAATATTTTTCTTAAATAATAATAAATAAATAATAAACTCATATTATGATTAAAATACAATAAATGTCCATATACATACTTAAAATCCATTTACATTACAAAAATCCCAAAAGCCCAAATCTCTATCCTTTTACAACCCATTTTAATACCCAACAAGCACAAAAGTCAGATAACTCAAATTTTCCCGCCCTTTTGTCCATGTAGCAGCATGCCATTGGTCCAAACCCTTAGCCACGAATCTTGGTTTTCTTCTCTCAGAGCTAGATACAACTGGCATAACGCTATTATGAAGTCAGCGAGTCAGATCCCTATATAAAGAGAAGAGAGTGTGTCAGATTTATTCAATAATCACATCATTAACTACTGGTAATTACTTTCCATAAATAATAATAATAATAGTAAATATAAAGGAGATAGAAGAAGTCGAACCATTATGGGGAGAATCTGATCGGTCACCGATGTATAAATGGCTATCGTAGAAGCTGAACTGTCTCAAAAATCGAACAGCCTGAGTAGTTGAACCGCCAAGTCTCTATTGGAGATCTAAAATGTCACTGTCGAAGCTGTAAGGTCGTCAAGGATCTCATCGAACGTCGTAAGGAGCGTCGGAAAATTCTATGGCTGCCGTCGAAGAGGTATAATCTCTTATGTTCATTTCAAATTCCTACAAAAAAGAAAACAAGCATGTTAGTATGTACAGAAATTGAAAGGAAACAAATAAAGGATGGCCAAAAGTTCTTATCCGATGGTCAGAATCGGTTTGAGATTTTGTCAGAGTTAAAAATGAGTGGCTGGGAGAGGGGGTAGCTTAAGCAGGGGAAGAAGAGTGGTTTCAATGAACCGGGCTTAGATCTAGGCTTAGATGAAAAATGATAAATTTTAGGTATTTTTAGGGTTCCGACTGGCGACCAGCCGGCTGAAGGGTAGACGGTGGCCTGAGTTAGAGGATGATGGTCATTGAATATTGAGTAGTGATCGGATAACAGCGGTGGAAGATTGAAGGGCGGAGTACATGGCCAAACTTTACCGCATTTTAGTGTTCATCTAATTTTTGGATGACCACGCTGAGGATTCATCCTAAAACCTAAGAGTTTTGATCTATTTTCAAGGGAAATCTGGGTTTGGAGTGTGTTTGTAGCAGAGAAAATTCGAGAGGGGAAGGGGTAGAGAGAGTGACCCGGCCAAATGACAGAGTTTGCAACACCCCCTTCCTAGCCCGGTAGGGAATCGGGTTAGAAAGTGTTACCAGAAACTGATCCGGAGATCAGAAGCTTATTCAGAGTTTGGAAACTTATTCGGAATATCTTATTAATTACTTTTAAGACCTAATGGATTAACTTATTAATAGCTAATTCAATTTGGGGTCAATTTTAAACTTTTTTGAATTTAGGAACTAAATTGTGAATTTTACAAATTAGAGGTCTTTATCAAAATTTTCTTTTCCTAGCCTTCAATTAAACTTATGAATTATTAAGCTGTAAAATTTTGTTATTAACGGAGGTCATTTACCCACCGGATTAACCTTCTTAAGATTTAGTGACTATTCTATGAACTGTTTAAAATTACGGTTTAAGTCTTTTAACAGAATTAACTGACACTGTACTGATACACTTAGAACCGTATTGTTACGCTAAGCCAAATTTCTCAATTCTATAACTAGGGGTGATAAGCTCGTATCGATACATCCAAACATGTATCAATACTCGTTGACCAAAGTTGACCCGTATCGGTACACCTCAAGGCTGTACCGATGCAATTAATTTCACAGACCTTACTGCCAAGATCTATATCGATATAGTTTGACATGTATCGGTACGCTCTGTTTTCCTAGGTCCAAATATGCAAGGCCATATCGATACAGCTTGACCTGTATCGAGACGTCTGTCCTATAATGGTAGATTTTATCTGGTTTTTATTCAAATTAACCTGTTGAATGATGTCCAAATGCCATGAAATTTTACCAATAAGTTATTAATCCATAATTCTAATAGCATACAAAATTTTAGAGCGATTCAAATCCGTTTACCCCATTTTCACCTTTTAGTATCTTTAAACCAAAGTTAGTTAGTTTTACTAGTTCACAAATACACTATATTTCACATTTAACACTTAGGCACTATTAGGCTATTATACACATATCAAAATGGGCAAATGTAACATGTCTAAGCCTTATGCCACCTTTCTAGGAGTTCAAAGCAAAACGTAAGCATACATGGAATTGGTGGGAATGACTTGCAACCGCAACTATACGATCAGAGCTCAGAATTTTTCAAAATCCTTAAATGCATGAGACACGCGGATGTTAGGCTTACATAGCCTAGTAAGGTAGTTATAACAAATGGAAATAAGTTCTTAATGGCATAGATGACATATAATCATGCTTGAGTAACATAAGTGCATCATTAGTCATATATAGATCATACTCAAGTCAATTATCATATCTTATATACCAAATGCAAAGCACAACATATATCATCTCCTTGGACATAGTAACCATTGGATACGTGGATTCCCCTATACACCAAATCATATCGAAAGTAGGCCTTAGCCTTGAGCCGTAGCTCCGAAAAATATCCCTTACACAAACCAACCTTATCTCACCACATATAGGTCGTAGCCCCGGACCGTAGTCTAATCCCTTACTTAGAGAGCTCAAATAATCCTATGGCATGCCAATTGTATCAAATGTCCACAAGTGTCCAAGGATTACACATATCATCATAGTTCTTACCTTTGTGCTCGTATGCCATAACATATCGGATCACAAATTGAGCCTTAGCTCCACATATCATATCATAACATATACATATCAAAATTTACACATAGCACGCTTCAAATGTCATATAAAAACTTTACAACATACCACAATGTTGAGAACTTACCATGCTTGCCATTAGCACCCACATATGCTTGCTCTACTTGAGCCCTTAAACAAATGCAATTATAATCACAAAAACGAATGCAACAAGATGGCACCTTGCCTATCCCTTGACACAACTACACTCACCTTGATTCCAAAGTTCTCAAAGCTCTCGAATTACGACTCCTTGGCACCTAGCTTTCAAGGGAGATGACGAGGGATTCTTCTCCACTTCTTGAGCTAGTCAAAAAATTAAGGATTGCATTAGAATCAAACACAATGACTTACAAACGTTTTTCAAGCTTACCGGAGCTTGTGGACAACATCAAAATAAGGGATTTGATCACCTAATACATGGGCTTAGCTTGGATGATCAAAGACCTAATTCTTGAAATTACACCTCAAAGATCGAAGGAATCAGTAAATTGATAAAGGGGTTTTACTCACCAAGTTGTGAGCTTTCAAACGACGTATCAAAATCGAACAAAGGCCAAGGATTAGACCGAGGTGCTTGCTTAGCTTGAAGTTGAAGACAATAATGGTGGTGCTTGCTTGTTTGAAGACAAGGGTGAGTTTTGCTTTCGGGGAATTCAAAGTAAAGAATAAAGCTTTTGTTTTCATTTTAAAACCATTTACAACTCTTAATCATTCTCCCACCTACTTATGGACCAATAAGAAGCTTTCTTATTAACAAGAGAAAGATTAAACAACCATTTTCTATCAATTCATATCTTTTTACAATTTTAAGGCGATTGGCAACAATCCATCACTTTATCTGAGGTGTTTCATGTGGGAGGGGCAAGCAAGTAGGTGACTCAGCATCTTATTTCCCATATCTTTTCAATTTAGTTGCCAAAACAGATTTCTGCAAGGACCCGTATCAATACACCTTATGGTCGTATCGATATGGCTAAGCTATAACAGGTAAGTTAGTTATGGGCAGTTAGGCTGTACCGATACTGGTCTTACCGTATCGATACACCTGGCTTATTTTCAACATTTTTAGCTTTGAATTTCTTCCAAAAAGGTCCCCACAACTTAAATTAAGCCTAAATAACTTTCATTACTTTAAAGTTGGGTACAAGATCGAGCAATTACATCATTCGGGCGTAACTGACACAAAATTTTCGATCGCCGAAACCTAATTCTAACTAGACCGAGTTTCGAGGCATGATAGAGTTATACTCGGATCGAGCCTTTTATAAATAGAACGAAATGGTGTCGTTTTGGCACCGGGTCAAGAATAACCTACGTCATTTGATTGTGTCAGATCTGGTGACCTGAGCCTTTCTCTTGGATTCTCACACTTTGGGCATCAAGTTTTGTAAACATTTCAATTCCCAGTTCAATAAAATTGATCTCTAAAGTTCCATTTTCTTTCAATTCAGTCATGCATTTAATTATTTTAATATAATTTAAATTCTTTAAATTATATGAATGTTGCATGGTTTAAACATGGCATATAGTATATTTGTTAGATCATATAATACATTTAGTTTTAATTAATAGAGCCTTAGATTTTAGGTTCTTTAATAGGATTTAATTAATTAAATAGGAAATGCCATTGTAGCAAATTAATGTATATTAAATGGAAACTTTGGGGCTTAAACTTGGATGGTGTTCCACTTGCTTGCAATAGGATGTTATCACAAAATTAGCCTTAAAGAGGTACATTTTATATACATTACAACCTAGAATTAAATAAATGACCTTGTTAATTAAATAGAGTTTTAATTACGATTATCACTCTGTAATCACTCATTTTTATCTGGTTTGTAAATACATATTAGTATAATTAATAGTATATTAGTGTTGCATGTATACATTGTATTATATGTTACTAATATATATATAAGGTGTGGTGTGTGCATGTATAATATAAACTATGTATGTATACGTATTAACGGTACGTGTGTCACGCATGTATCTATAGTTAGTACGAGCGTATTTGTTTAATGTGTGTAGATGTTATGTTAATTATGTGTATGATTATATGTACGTATGCTAGTATGTTATATTAATTAATGTTTGCATAAGTATATACGTTTGTATTATCGTATGTGTATTGTTGTTATACTATTAATATTATTATTGGGCTAATATATAAAATGAAATCCAGAAAATATATATTAAACCCAAATAAATAAATTGCCAGTCCAAGTCCAATTACAAGTCTAATACTATTACAAGGCCCGGTTGGCCCAAACCCAAACTCTATCTAATTACAATTATTTTGTGTACAGATGACTATGGGCCGTTGGATCAAGATCTGATCCAACGGCCATGATCAAGCAAGACAAAATATCTGCCAGCCGCGTGCACTACACGTCTGGACAGTTCGAATGCCACGCGCGCGTGTGGTCCACGCGCAGACTCTTTGATATCCCACGTGTGCGTGAGCCCCACGCGCTCTGACCCCTCGACTGCTGAGCCCAACGTGGCACGATCTGGAGCCCTTTCACCAATCGAGGCTTCATCTGGGCCGTTCATCCTCCAAGCCAGCCCGACCATTAGATCAGATCTGATCTAACGGCTGAGAACACCTCTGGCCAAAGACAGAACCCCCACATCGCCACCATGCCGATCTTCAACCACCGCGCTCAGACATGTCAAAAAGCAAGAAAAGAAATATGTCAGTTAGCAGTCCAGATCTGAAAGCAAATATTATATTACTTGTACCAAACCAAAGACAGGCATATATGTACGAAACAAACATTTTGTAAACAACGAGTTGTAATCGAACGAGTCAAGTTATAATCGAAAGAAAAAATACAAAAAAAGTCCAGTGGTAAATACTCGTCTCCTTTCTTATTTTTTTGTTTTGTTGCATGCATACACAAAAAGATATGTAGTAAAAATAAAAAAGGAGGGTTAGAAGTCGTTACCATCGCCGTCGGTGGATCTTCCCTCACCAGTGATAAGCCTTTTCGGCTTTCCCAAGCCGAACAGGGTGAACTGAAAGGAGTGGGAGACCCCTTTGTGGCTTTGTTTTGGGTTGAAAATAAAAAAGGGGTTTTTTTTGTTTCGTATTTCTTAGATCTAGGACAAATGGAGGCTTTTTCTCTGAATCCAACTTCAGATTCGTGTCGAGGGTGAAGAAAGGTTCATTTCGGTGTGTTTTTTGGGGCTCGCCGGCGCCGGTTAGTGGCGGCCGGCGGCGGAGAATACGGCGGTCGGCCGCCAGATTCTGGGTTCGTCAGGGAAGGTTCAGAGAAAATGAAGAACGAAGGATATTATAAAACTGAGAAAATGAACAAATGGGGGAAAAATTGGTTCCGGCCAAAAAAGGGGAATTTATAGGTGTTATTATTTCGTGAAATGGGGAAATTGCGTAATAAATCCCCCCGCGTTTTCAATATTTTCACTTATGTCTCGCCGCATGGTATATTTACAACTCTGGTCCCCCTTGTATTTCAAAATCTTGCAATCCAGTCCCTAAATTACACCGAATCAGTTTTTAAATGGTAAAATTACCCCTTTAACCATCCCGCGTTGTTGAATTTTTCATTTCGGGTCTGCCCCTTGGTCCAATTACAGTTTTGATCCTTTTAGGTTCTGTCTGTTTTGCATTTTCGTCCTTAAATTACATATTATTGTCCTTTAATTTCTGTAACTGACTTTTATTTCTTCTCATTTCAGTCCTGTTTCCATGTAAATATTCATGTTCGTACTATAATCGTATACGTTGATATAGTCTTTTGCCTTATTATATATCCCTCGTATATGCCTTGTATTTTCATGTTTACATGTATATGTGTGTTAAGTTTATGATGGTTACGTATCTTTTTCTTCGGCTATTCGTATTAAGCATGTTATGTTCTAGTTGGCTCGTACACGGCATGTTTTGCATTTTGTATGTATTGTATGTTCTCTTGGCTTTTTAGGTTACGTGTTAGTGTATTTTCTTTTATGTATAATATATTGCTCTATATGTGTTGAAATGTGTTTTATTTATAATATGTGTGTCTCCTCGAAGTATATGCTTTTGTCCATCCGTATATTTATTCATGCCTTGTTATTGTGACATGATAAATTTGTTTTTATCTACTATTAAGCTTGATACATATATATATATATGTGTGTGTTTTAGTTACGTATTTTATTTATGTTAGATTGGTATTCTGTTATGTGAATATTTACTGTCTTTAAATTATCTTCCATGTTTTATATTTTTGCCACTAAGATTGCATATGATATATAAATTGTTAATGCGGTGCCCTTTTATCCGAGCGTAAACGGGGCCAGTATCAGGCGTAGTGATAGTGGTTGGGCGTTTACTCTCGGATAACGGGGCCCTTAAAATTTATTCGCAATTATGACCGAATTTTAAACTAATCGTCACTTTAATCCGGAAAATCCAATATTAATAAAGCGGTAATTATTAAAGTACCAATTTTGGGCGGTGTGGGGGTGCTAATCCTTCCCCGTCCGTAACCGACTCCCGAACCCAATATTTTTTGAATCTCTAGTTTTATGGTGTCCGGCCTACCTAAGTGGCCGATGGCGACTCCAATTTATTTTTAAAAAAATGCGGTTTTTAAAAACTCCACGGAAAAAATATTTTATATCCAAAAAAAATCACAAACACCTTTCACAAACCCTTCGAAAACCACGTTTTTTAGCGATAAAAAGAGGACATCGCTACAGATGGCGACTCCGCTGGGGACAATTTTTTTGTTTTTCAAAAACAAATGAAAGTCAAGCTTTTAAAATAATTACCGCTTTACTAATATTGGAAGTTCCGGATTAAAGTGACTATTAAATTAACATTCGGTTATAATTGCGCGTTTATTTTAATGCATTTAAAATATGGCATATAAACCCGTTTTTTTAAGTGGGGGGAAAACGCTAATGCTTTCGTGGAGATATCGTTCTCCCGTATGGGCCTAGCAAGTACCTTCGGGGCTCGAGTACCTTGTGCTTTCGTAAGGATATCGTTCCTTCGTACGGGCATAAGCGAATGGGTCCCCCTGAATTGAACCCGGTTGAAAGGAGCCTATAATGGGTGATGATCGGGGGCCTTGCTACTCTTAGTAGAGGACAGCAAGGACAATTCGGGTACCTCCTAGAACCAAGATTGCATGTAGAGAATACATAGAAACCTACCCATTTAGAGCCATGCGGATAACCTTAGGTTTTAGACGGGATAAATAGGGTTGTTTTGTGTGTTTATTCTGTTTAACTTTGTCCTTTTATTTATATATTTATTAATTTTATCTGGTACTGACTTGTTTTCTTTTCGCTTTTGTTTTTTTTCATACATCATGCATTTGCATCACATAAAGGTACTGGATCAAGTGGTTTGCCTGATCAGAAAGTCTTTCACCATGGAAAAAATGTGTCTTAGGAAAGAAGAGCTTAATTTGTCAGTCAGACATTGGTCAGAGGTCAACCAGAAAACCCAAGGGGACAGTTTACCGAACGAACGCGTAATAGCAGGGTACACCTATGTGAGTCTCCAACAGAACAACTTATGGGATCTTCAAAGCATTTGGGAAAGATGGGACCGAAGACTACAAGACTTGTTCTGCGATAATTATGGCGACATCGCACAGCTGTTATATGTTCGGGTTAACCAGCCCCTACTCCGAGCTATAGTCCAGTTTTGGAATCCAACTTTTTGCTGCTTCACCTTCAATGGGCAGGACATGATGCCTACAGTAGAAGAATACACTGCTTTACTTAACATGAAAAATATTCAGGAAGATTGGATTTACACGAAGCCTCCGAGGAATCAGAATTACACTGCGAAACTCAAAACCTTTGCGGGAATGAGTGACGATTGGGTTAATGGCCTGCTTCAGATCCGAGGAGACAATACAATTTTTGCATGGGAAAGTATTCGGGACATCATACCGACACATCCAGACGAGGCCAAGAAAATGGACCTGTTCGCCTTAGGAATATATGGCTTGGTGATCTTTCCAAGAGTACTCGGGAACATTGACATAGCCATTCTGGACTTGTTTGAGCAGATAAAACGGAAAGCAAACCCCGTACCAACAATCTTGGTCGAGACTTTCATTTCCCTAAATGCTAGCCGGAAACATGAAGAAGGACATTTTCGAGGATGCGCACAACTGTTACAGGTATGGATTCAGAGTCACATGTGGAAGACACCGACGAGGGTCCTGCCAGGGATATCCTTCCAAGGTTTTTCGCCTTTACTGGAGTACTTAGCAAAGGAATGGCGAGAGGATTTGAAAACAAAAATGTGGACTAGTTTCTTCAGGAACATTCAAGACGAAGACATAGCATTGAGGGTCCCATGGCTCGGTAAAGTTAATTATTTTCTATACAGTTGTGGTGATTTCAACTGGCTGATGATGTTGGGATTGCACGGAGGGATCGCATGTGCTCCGCTTTTAGTGTCTCGACAGTTCCGATCATGACAGTTCATTCCCAATACCGCCAGATTAAGACAAACTGAATTTCTTTTCAAAGGGGAGTTCAAAGGAAAAATTCAGACCATCATGAGGGCCTGGACCATTGTTACCGGATCAGGGTGGAAGGAGATACCGAGCACATGACTACCCTAGACTACGATCTTTGGAGACGTTTGAGGGTTAATAATGTGATTCCCGAATCTGATCAAGGACCAGCAGTGTCACTCGAAGAGCTTACAAGGGTGGTATCGTCTGAAGCTGACATCTTAAGGAATGAACTCGAAGAAATTAAAAAGAAAATGGACATCCAACAGACCCAACATGCGAGCGAGCTTTATAAGGCAAGCTTAGAGGTTGACGAGCGGGACGAGATCATTAGGCAGTTGAAGAAATTAAATGCAGATTTGAGCGACAAGAATGCTCTTTATCAAAAAGATGCCCTTATACTACAAGAAAAAAAATAGAAGGCCAGCCGGAGTCAATTCATAGCTGTGGAAAGAGAAAGAATGAATGGTATCCGTTTGGTGGAAGAAGAACGAGAAATCAGCAAGAGAGCGATCGAGAAAGAGATAGAAAGCTGTCGGTTGGCTATGGAGGAAGAAAAACGATCCTCCAAGAAGGCCATTGACCAAGAAAAGGAAAGATTCAGGCAAGAAATCAGCAAGGGAAAACATGTTGTCCATCATGAGAAAGAAAGCGTCGCCGTGTGGAAAAGAAAGTCCATGAGTAGCCGAAATACTGTTAGAGATACAAAAACTGTACGATGACACTATTCAAAGTCTGGAGCAGAGCCAAAATCAGAATTGCGAATTAAAAGGAAAGGTGGCGGAAGTTGAACACTCCCTTCGAATGTACTGCCAGAGAAATAGCTTCGCTGAGCTGCAAGAAAGAGAGCGCGAAGTAAGCATGTTACGAGCACGAATTAAGTCCCTCGAAGCAACTGTTGAGGATTACAAGGAAAGAATTAGTGTGTTCGAGGAGGCTGCAGCCAGAGGGGACACCTATTGGCAAAAGAGACTGCGTGACGCTGCCCGGATGGTACAGGACAAAGACCAGTATTACGCAAACTTGATGGTGGACATACAGCGAGTCGCCAGGCATGTGAATGATTTGGCCATCGAGGCTGAAACACTCCGACCTTTCATAGTCCCAGAAATGGAAGAAGCTCCCAGGTTCCTCAGGCTGCTCAGGGCAATTGGAAAATTAGGAGATAGAGCTAGAGCTTATCTATAGGACTCTGTGTTGTAATTAGATCTTTTGTATTAGGGATCTTTATTTTGTAATATGAACTCTGTTGTAATCTAGACCTTTTAATTCCCGTGGAAGTAGTTCAAAATGGTGATTACCAGCGGAATCAGTACCTTATCTGCATACATTCTTGCATTTGCATCATGACATTCGCATCATTATACATGCATGTATTTCCTGCAACCATATTAACATTATGAATATTGTGGCGTTGTGTGTAGTTAACCCGCAATCATTCATCACCCATACCTTACCCGGTTACAAAGCAAGCTCATGGAAGACAGGATAATCAGTCTAGAAAAAGGGCAAAAAGAGCTCGAGACAAGGCTTGAAGAGGCCCAGAGAAGCCTCAGTGATCAGATTGCGCAGTCGCAAGCATCTATAGTATCCGACATAACCGCATTGTTGGCTAAGAGTCTTGGAAAAAGAGTGGAAGGAGAAAACGTTCAAGAGCCAGAGGGTACCCCAGCTCACTACAAGGTTCAACCAGCTGCACCAAATCCGGCTAGAAAGGTGTATATCGACCCTGCAGGAATGTCATCTAGTTTTCAAATAGGGGCACCTAAAACTCAACCCCTCGACGCTGAAGCACTCTATGAAGAAGAAGTGTCGGACCTGAAAATGGTTGAAAAGATCAGGACCGAGGTAGAAAAAAAGTGGGAGGAAAGGTTTCGCCTCATGGAGGAAAAATTCAAAACGTTACAATCTATAGAAGAATCCGGAAATGACGCTAGCGACCTAAGCCTGGTGTCCGATCTTGTCCTACCGCCAAAATTTAAAATGCCAGAGTTCGACAAATACGATGGAACCACATGTCCTTCCGCACACATAACAAAGTACTATCGAAAGATGGCGGCCTACCTTAAGGACGAAAAGCTAGTGATCCATTGTTTCTAGGACAGCCTAACTGGAGCGGTGTTACGGTGGTACACCCAGTTGAGCAAGGCAAATGTTAAGACATGGAAGGATCTGTCAAAAGCATTTACTGAGCAATATAAGCATGTAACAGACATGACCCCCAGTAGAATTATGTTGGAAAATATGGGGCAGAAGTCCAACGAAAGCCTGCGGCAATACGCCCAAAGGTGGCGGGAAGTGGCCGCCCAAATTCAACCACCCATCCCGGAACATGAAATTACGCCGTTATTTGTTAATACTCTGAAATGGGCACTTTTTGATCGCCTCATTAATAACACAACGCAGTGCTTTGTTGACTTAATTAGGATTGGGGAGTCCCTTGAATTGGCAATTAAGAGTGGTAGAATTGATGGCGGGGAAGGGTCTTGGAAGTATAGCAAGAAAAATGAAGTAAACGCCACCAGCACTTATACCACCCCGAAGAACTTCACAGTCTCACAGCCACAAGCACCTGTGGGAAAAACACAACACTCGAATCAAAGAGATGAGAGAATCCCCAAAAAGAGAAAGAGAGAAGAACTTTCACTCCCTACCTGTTTCATACTCGTAACTTTATTCCCGGTTGTATGAAGCGGACACTGGTCCGATCCATACATCGTTACTCTCTGTCAATCGCCCTTCCCTTCTTGGTATAATCCGAATGCACATTGCGACTATCACGGCGGTACCCTGGACATCCTCTCGAGAAGCGCCTTGCTTTCAAAAAACTTGTGCAAAATTTAATCGATTCAGGATATTGAAGTTTGAAGAACCGAATGTAGCCAATAACCCGCTGCCTAATCATGGGAGCAGAGGGGTAAATGTTATTGAAGAATACTTTACCAAGAGGATTAAGGATGATGTGTCAGAAATCAAATCTCCTTTACGGTGGGTATTTCAACAGTTATGCATGGCCCGTGTGATCAACAAAGGCATGATAACAAGGCAGAAGGGATGTGGAGCTTATTGCGAATTCCACCAGACTGAAGGACATGATATCCAAGAGTGCGATGAGTTCAAGAGATTGGTACAACAATTAATGAATGAAAAGCAAATAGAATTCTTCGAAGAACCCATGGGAAAGAAGGGGTCGGACGTACACATGACGGATAGCCCCAAATCTAAATACGGGAAAGATAGACCTTTTATCATCTCCCCTAGGCCAGGGAATGCAGGTGCCTCCCAAGGAGAAACCAACAAGATGAGTCCCAGGATCATCATTTCAGCACCATCCCCATTCCCATTCAAGGATATGCGACAAACCCCCTGTAATTATGCTGTAAATGTGACTACGCCAGAAAAACTAGAACATGGTCAAGTAAAAGAGCCTACGCTGAAAGACCAACAAAGCCAGAACGATATAAACGTTGGTGAGGCAAGTCATTTCACAAGGAGCGGCAGATGTTATTCCTCCGAGGCTTTGAAAGCAGATGAAAAAGATAAGGGGAAGAATACATGATTAGCCCCCGCACGAGATATTTGGAAGAACTCTCCCCAAATATGAATGAGCCGATAACTGAGGCCCAGGCCAAAGAATTTTTTAAGTTCTTAAGACATAGCGAGTACAACGTAGTGGAACAACTACGAAAGCAACCAGCCAGGATCACAATACTGGAATTACTCTTGAGCTCAGAAAAACACCGGGAGACGCTATTAAAAGTACTAAATCAAACTTTTGTGCCCCAGGATATATCTGTGACAAATTTGGACAGGATAGTGGGGCATATCACTGCCTATAATCATATAACGTTCAGTGATGATGAGATCCCTGAGGGAGGAATGGGGTCCACCAAAGCCCTTAACATCAATACCCACTGCAAAGGGTATGTAGTACCGGGCGTACTGATCGACAACGGGTCAGCATTGAACGTCTTGCCTATGGTGACCCTGCAAAAACTGCCAATAGATGGTTCTCACCTAAAGCCCTGCCACAATTCGGTAAGAGCCTTTGATGGTACGCAAAGAGGAACAATGGGGAAAATTGAGGTGCCCTTATTGATCAGACCGACTGAATATGTGATTGATTTTATGGTGATGGACATAAAACCATCTTACAGCTGCTTATTGGGAAGACCATGGATCCACTCCGCAGGAGTTGTCCCCTCATCATTGCATCAGAAATTAAAATTTGTAGTCGAAGGCAAATTAGTCATAGTAGAGGCAGAGCAGGAAATTGTTGCTTCAGTGACATCAGACGCCCCCTACATTCAAAATGATGAAGATGCTGTAGAATGCTCGTTCCGAGCATTAGAACTAGTGAATGCCACATTCGTTTCGGAGGAAAATCGGATCCCCTACCCCAGGTTATCTAATTGTACCAAGATGACCGTCGCAGAAACTTTGGGCCGAGGAGCCAAAGTAGGAAAAGGGCTAGGGAAAAAATTACAAGGAAACCTAAGAGCCAAGAATATGATAACCAAGAAGGATCGTTTTGGGCTGGGTTACCAACCAAGTGTCCAACAGAAGAAAGAGGAATACAAGAGGAAGCAAGAGCAAAGAAAAGCCAGATCTAAAGGAGAAGACATTTCGTGGAGACCGATGTCCTTTCCTAGTTTAAAAACCACTTTTGTCTCCGGAGGGTTCTACCAGCCAGGTCAAGAGGTTGAAGAGGCGATGAAGGAAAATAACGTACTCAGCCAGGAGGAAATACTCAGTGAATCATTTGAAGGGATGTAAATCAACATGACAGCTGGGAATGACCGAGACAGCAAAATGTTGACCAACATCCGCCCTTGCCGTCCCGGGGAAACACTCGATAACTGGAGCTGCATTGATCTAGCTGTAGTTTTTAGGAATAGATCAGAGTAATGCTCCGAATCAACCTTTTGTTTTTGCCCGTAAACAATGGGGATCTCTTGTATGGGGCACCTATGTTAACTTTTTGATTGAAATGAAAATATCCCCACTTTCCTAAATGACCAAAGTTTCATTTGTTTCATTCATGCATTCTTCATGTTCATTTCCTTCATATAAAGCCGTCTCTTTCCCAATACAATTCATTCTCATTTAATGCAGGTCGCTCATGATTGACGATATGAATGATACCGGATCCAATCATGGAGTGAATTTTGAATGCCCTGAGGTCTCAGAGGGAATTGAGGAAGGATATGATGAGATAGAAAGTGAGGTCCCGGAAGAGTTAAAGAGAATGGTGGCCAACGAAGAAAGGCAGATCATGCCCCACCAAGAAGAAACAGAAGTTGTAAACATGGGGACTGAAGAAGAGAAAAAAGAAATAAAAGTGGGAACGACGATTTCCTTAAAAACCAAGCACGAACTGATAACCCTACTTCAGGAATTCAAGGATGTTTTCGCCTGGACTTATCAAGATATGCCAGGGTTGAATACCGACATAGTGGTGCACAAATTGCCAACAAAATCGGAGTGCAAACCAATACAACAAAAACTTCAGAGAATGAGACCAGATATGTTGTTAAAGATTCGAGAGGAAGTGAAAAAGTAGTTTGATGCTGGATTCTTAGAGGTAGCCAAATACCCCGAACGGGTTGCAAACATTGTACCAGTACCAAAGAAGGACGGGAAAGTTCGTATGTGTGTAGATTATAGGGATCTGAACCGAGCCAGCCCAAAAGACAACTTCCCCTTACCACATATTGACACGCTGGTTGACAACACTGCAGGACACTCATGGTTTTCATTCATGGACGGCCTCTCAGGGTACAACCAGATAAAGATGGACCCTAACGACATGGAGAAGACCACGTTCATAACCATGTGGGGCACTTTTTGTTATCGAGTGATGCCATTTGGGCTAAAGAACGCGGGGGCAACATACCAAAGAGCAATGGTGACTCTTTTCCATGACATGATGCACGAAGAAATAGAAGTATATGTGGACGACATGATTGCCAAATCCCAAACAGAGGAAGAGCACCTACAGAACTTGAGAAAACTATTCCAAAGACTATGGAAGTACCAACTGAGGCTCAATCCTGCCAAGTGTACCTTCGCCGTTACTTCTGGAAAACTCCTAGGGTTCGTGGTAAGCAGAAGAGAGATTGAGATTGATCCAGATAAAGTGAAAGCCATCCAAGATCTCTCACCACCCCGCACTCAGAAGGAAGTTCGCGGTTTCCTGGGGAGGTTGACTTATATTTCTCGTTTTATTTCCCAATTAACCGACCAATGTGACCCGGTCTTCAGACTTCTTAGAAAGAATAATTCTGGTGTGTGGGACGAGGAATGTCAAAGAGCCCTAGAAAAGATTAAAAAGTACCTGACAAATGCTCCAATTTTAGTCGCACCAGTACCAGGTCGACCATTAATTCTCTATCTGATAGTTTTTGAGAATTCAATGGGATGCGTATTGGGGCAACACGATGAGTCAAGAAAAATGGAGCAAGCCATCTATTACCTAAGCATGAAATTCAATGATTACGAAACACGGTACCCGCCAGTGCAAAAGTTGTGTTGTGCTCTAGTTTGGGCTACCAAGCGGCTTAGACAGTATATGTTATACCATACTACCTGGTTGATATCCAAGCTAGACCCATTGAAGTTCTTAATGGAAGCGCCAGCACTAACAGGAAGGATGGCCCGATGGCAGATGCTCTTATCCGAATTCGATATTGTATACGTTAACCAGAAAGCCGTAAAAGGGAGTGCCGTAGCAGATTTCCTAGCTAGTCGTGCTTCAGACGACTATGAGGCATTGAACTTTAAATTCCTAGACAAAGACTTGATGTGCATTACAACCGAAGAAGAGGTTTCAGATGATAAATCATGGAAGCTTTACTTCGATGGAGCCTCTAACGCCCTCGAACATGGGATAAGAGCAATGCTAATTTCTCCTGAGGACGTCTATTATCCTTTCACCAGCAGATTGGAATTCTTCTGCAAAAACAATATAGCTGAATACGAAGCTTGCGTTATGGGACTGAACTCAGCTATTGAGAGAAATGTTAAGGAACTTCGAGTGTTCAGAGATTCATCCTTAGTAATTTACCAATTGCGCGGGGAATGGGAAACCAGGGACCCGAAGTTGGTCAAATATTATGAATTGATCCAAGAGCTCACCAAATAATTAGAAAGGGTCAGCTTCAATTACCTGCCCCGAGAAGAAAATCAGAAGCTCATTTGGTTGTACAAGGATTCTCACAAAGACATGAAATCAATTATGAGGAAACATATTCCTTGGTGATGGATGCAACTATTTTTAGATTTTGATCAGTCTGGCAATAAATGAAATGACTTAGTTTCCGCCTAATGAATGTTGTTACATCATATTTGTATGAGCCTCTTGATAATAACATTTACATGAAACTTTCGGAAGGATTTAGATTGCAGAAGCAGTTAATTCAAGTTCTCGAGAACATTATTCAATCAAATTGAACTTATCCATTTATGGATTAAACAAATTGGGCGCATATTGTATAATCGCCTCAATAAATACTTATTAGCAGAATGCTATAAGAATGATTCAATTTCCCCGAGCAGTTTTATTAAGAGGTTTAGCTCTGGATTTTTCGTTGTTGTTGTTGTGTATGTTGATGATTTGAATATCGTTGAGACTCGTGAAGATATCTCCTTGACAATGGAATCCTTGTGCATCAATCGACATACATAGAAAAATGTTTAAAGAGACTTTACATGCATAACACATATTCGTTGATCACCATTATGGTTGCTAGGTCTCTTAATGTAAACAAAGATCCATTATGCCCTCGAGAAAAAGGTGATGATATTCTTGGTCCAAAAGCACCATATATATATTAATTGATCTAGAAGCATCATATCTTAGTTGGTCCAGAAATACTATCTAAGTGCTACGAGACCATTACCTTTAGATCTTTCAAAACTCGATGCCTTTCTAGATCATGTAAATAATTGCTATGCACGAGGCAAAGCCGAAATATGTGCTTGGCTAGACATATGTAGAAGATATGTGAATTGCTTTCACAAGATAAGATGCAAAGCTACATTGTGTAGAGATAATGCAAAATTTATATCTCAAGGTGGATACATCAAATGTGACAAAACGAAACATATTTCTTCAAAGTTTTGTCACTCGTGATCTTTAGAAAAATAGTATTCGATGAATCCTTTCAAGCAGTAATTTGTAAGATCTATTCACTAGTGCATAGTCTACTTCAACATTTGAAGATTATATTCAAGATTGAATTATGAAGATTCAAAGATCTTATGTGATATTTTCATGAGAGGGAGTAAATACGCGTTGCACTCTTTTTTCCTTTAACCGAGGTTTTATCCCAATGGGTTTTCCTGGTAAGGTTTTTAATGAGGCAACATGTTATGCATATCAAAGATGTGTGTACTATTTTTCCTTCACTAATAATTTTTTTCTCACAAGGTTTTTACCTTAGTAAGGTTTTAACGAGGCATATTATCTTCATGGTATCCAAGGGAGAGTATTATGAATATCTTTATTTATGGTGGATATCCATATATTAAATGAGACTTTAATGTACTTTATTATTAGGGCTTAATACCCATTAAAATTAGGGTTTCCATCTTATGCCTATAAATATAGAATTTGGAGAAAGTATTGTACACAACCCTACTTTGAGAATATAATACAAGTCTCTCTCTTTATCTCTCATCTTGTTCTTGTTCATCTATTTTGTTCTTGTTCTTTACTTTATTCACAACAATTTTTAAATTTTCTTTTATCCTCTGATTTTTTAATCAAATTTAATCGAATGATGAAAATATAATGAATCTATTGAATCGGCGCATATTTTTTTATATTGATGTACGCTTTTTGTCATTTTACATTGAAAATAATTTAAAATATAAATATTAAAAAGAATAAAATATATTTAAATTATTGGAAATTATAATATTTATTAAAAATATTTTAAATATAAAAATTGAAAAAAAAAATAGTTGGTGTCATTTTTACTTGTGTTTTGTAAAGGCTCATTATGATAGCGATTCTCTTAACCTAGTTTTTTCCGTTTTTACATCAAGATTTGAACTATTGACCTGAAAAATAAAATAAAAGTTTTGAGTCTAAAGACATGAAAATAATTAAACTCTAAAATGATTTTTTATGAAACTTATGGACTAAAAATGTCATTAGACCTATACAATAAACATAAAAAAAATTGTTAAGGTATCAACATTATTAGGTAATGGACTTATTGGTGGCACAACTTGCACCTGTTGTCCCCTTGATTCTTTCAATTCCTTGCATATAAAATTTTCCACAACTTTTGGAAATCTTTATTTTTATTTATTTTTCCGGTTATTTAAGTCCCACCAAACAGATATTTTTTTCTCACCACTTCCCTTCTTAGTTTCTCTGATTCTCTGTTCTTCACTGATCAGCCAATAGCAGCGGCCATGTCGCTCCTCAATGATCTCATCAACCTCGATCTTAGCGACACCACCGAAAAGATCATAGCCGAATACATATGGTCAACTCTTCTTCTTCTTCTTCTTCTTCTTCTTCATGTCGTTTTCCTTTTACGATATGATCTTGAACTAAATGTTTCGTTGGTTTTTGTTTCAGGATCGGCGGATCTGGAATGGATCTGAGAAGCAAAGCCAGAGTACGCGATTCACTTTTCAAACTTTCATTTATTGGTTATTATTACACTTTTTTATTAAAAATGAAATTATTCGCTATTTTTTTCTCTAGACTTTGCCCGGACCGGTGTCGGACCCTTCAAAACTCCCGAAATGGAACTACGATGGTTCCAGCACCAATCAAGCACCGGGAGACGACAGTGAGGTCATTCTATAGTAAGTTTTATTTTAATTTTTTTGCTTTTCTATTTAGATCATGACTTTTTGGAGTGGGAAACTGAAAAGTATATTCGAGATTTGTTTTTATTTTATTAAGATTAAGATTCCGTGTTTACTTTTGACTGAATCAGCCCTCAAGCTATATTCAAGGATCCATTCAGGAAAGGAAACAACATATTGGTAAATCTGATTCCTTAAACGTTACGGCTTCCTCTCCGTGATTTTAGTTTTTGCTTTAATTAGTTAATTAATTACAATCTTGATCTAAATCAAAAGTCAAGAGGGGTAATTACGTCTTTTGCACGTTGATAATAATATATTATTAGGTGATGTGCGACGCCTACACTCCAGCCGGTGACCCTATTCCCACAAACAAGAGGTTTAATGCGGCTAAGATCTTTAGCCACCCTGATGTTGTTGCTGAGGAGCCATGGTAATTCTTTTTCTTCCCTTTTTAACCTTTTGATTTTACTTTTTTTATGGAGTTCTTATAAAAATGGGTAGAAAATAAAAACCCTATGTTTGATCTAAGAAGATAGTGGTTTAGATAATTTATTTTCTGAGATAATTATAACTTTAACCTTATTTTATCATGGCATTGAATATTTAAGGGTAAACTACACAGGAGACCACCGATCTTTGGAATTGATGTCGAAATGACCATTGATCTTTTAATTTTGTCAAAATGACCACTCAACTATTGATATGGTTCCAATATAGCCACCAGCCGTTAAAACCTAACGGAGAGGCTGACGTGGCAGTTAACAAAAACTTGTATAATTAAACATTTAGTCCCCGCGATTTTCACATTTAATCAATTTAGTCTTAGTTTCAATTTAATAAAATAAATTAATTATTCAATTAGGTGGTGACGCCTGATTGGAGAGAAACATCAAAGCATTGCACAAATATAGTTAGGGGGAATCAAATCCACAATCCCTTGGGTGTAGAGTAAAGCCTCTGCCACTGGGCTAGGCACATATTTGTGACATGAAACACAAAATTTAATATATGAGTTATATGATTGTTAATGCCATGAAAAAAGAACTAAATGTTATTTTAGTGGATTCGAACATAACACACTTATGTAAAACCATCTAACCTAAAATTTTATAAACCCTAAACTTAAAAATTTTATAGACCCTAAAACCTAAAAAAAATATGAACCCTAAACCTTAAAATTTTATAAACCCTAAAAATTATAGTTAGTGCATGATTTAAAAAAATCTCTAAACCCTAAACCCTCACAAATATAATTAGTGCACGATTTAAAAAATTTATAAACCTTAAACCCTAAAAATTTTATAAATCATAAACCCTAAAAATTATTAATTAAGTTAAAAATCATAAACCTTGCACTAATTATATTTTTTAGGGTTTAGGATTCATAAAATTTTTATGGTTTAGGATTTATAATTTTTAAAATCATGCACTAACTATATTTTTTAAGGTTTAGGATTTACGGTTTAAAGATTTTTTAAATCATGCACTAACTATAATTTTTAAGGTATATGGTTTAGGTCTATAAAAAAAGTTAAATCATGCGCTAACAATAATTTTTAGGGTTTAGAGTTTACATATTTTTAATGTTTATAAATTTTTTAAGTTTTATGGTTTATAAATTTTTAGGGTTTAGAGATTATAAATTTTTTAAATCATGTACTAATTATAATTTTTAGGGTTATAGAGTTTAGAGATTTTTTTAAATTATGCATTAATTAAAATTTTTAGGGTTTAGAGTTTATATATTTTTAGGGTTTAGGGTTTATAAAATTTTTAGGTTCTAGAGTGTATAGCTTTTAGGGTTTTAGATTTTTTTAAGGTTTAGGGTCTATAATTTTTTAGGGTTTATGGTTTATAAAATTTTTAGGGTTTAAGGTTTGTAAATTTTTTAAATCGTGTACTAACTATATTTTTTAGGGTTTAGAGATTTTTTAAATTTTGCACTAACTATAGTTTTTAGGGTTTAGGGTTTATAAAATTTTTATGGTTCATAATTTTTTTAGGTTTTAGGGTCTATAAAATTTTTAGGGTTTATAAAATTTTAGGGTTAGATGTTTTTATGCGTCATAAGTGTCATGTTCGAATCCCCTAAAATCACATTTAATATTTTTTCATGGCATTAACAATCATATAACTCATATATTAAATTTTGTGTTTCATGTCATAAACATGTGCCTAGCCTAATGGCAGAGGCTTTCTCCTACACCCAAGGGATTATGGGTTCGATTCCCCTAATTACATCTGTATAATGCTTTGATTTTTCTCCCAAATAAGGTTGTGACACGTGATTGGAGGAGGAAAATAAATAATTTAATTAAATAAAATTAGATAAAGTCTTCTAATAATAATTAATTTATTTTATTAAATTGAAACTAAAACTAAATTGATTAAATGTGAAAATTGCGGGGACTAAATGTATAATTATATAATTTTTTGTTAACTGTCAGTCTCTCCGTTAGGTTTTAACGGCTGGTGGTTATATTGGAACTATATCAATAGTTGAGTGGTCATTTTGACAAAATTAAAAGATTGGTGTTTATTTCGACACTAACCACAAAGATTAGATATTTAAATATCTTCACTTCCACGCATTTCGATGGGCTTTTGAAAACTCGCACAAAGGCGATCGTGACGTGATTGTTGGCCTTTGTGCTTGTGAACTTTAGATACTTTGTCGTACGGGGGTTGGTGGCTTTAACCAATGCGGAAAGACACAAGTAAGACAATTTAATAATTAAAGTAGGACTTTTACGATAGTCATTTATTTATTTTTATTAATTTTTTAAAAGTATATAATTTTATATTGTGTAATTAGATTATAATTTTTTAATATATAATTTTTATTATTTATATATAGAGCCGGAGTAAGAGATAAAGTTTTGTTGGACAAAATATAAATATATAGTAGTGCGATAAAATTTGTAATTAATTTTTTTTAAAAAAATATTATTAAAAGGTTAAAAAAAATGTGTCTCAGCCCACTTACTATAAGGCTCCATCCCTGTTTATATATTGACCTGAAAATTAATCCTTGAATTTTATTTTTCAAATTACCCCATGAACTTATAAGTTATTATAAAAATTTAAGGGGTAATTTGACCAAATTATCAAATCTAGATATCATTTTATAAAAAAATTTACGGAACCATGTTAAGATATTAATAATTTATTGCATATAAAGTTGAAAGAGATTTGTGTTGTTTTTCAATTGCAATTTATTGATCACTTAACCATTTGTAGTAAAATTTCAAACCTTAAAATATAATCATATTCATTGATATGTACATTTTTCTCTGTTTTTTGTACCCTATTTTTATAGCGCAATGAACATATCAAAGGCCATGTGCATTGCTCTTTTGGCAATTACAAAGCTAACTCCGAATAATTATAACAAAAGTTGGCTGGATTTTAAATTATCAATTTTTGGCTTCTTCTGTAGGTTTCTTTATCACGTGATACACCATCGTATCTAGAATGATTCCCTTGCTTGCCGACACTTTAGTTTTATATAAGTATTAAATGAATTATTATTATCAAAATTTTAATTTAGAAATTATTCAAGTACCATATGAATTGGTTTTTATTGATTGTAACTCCATCAATTATTCGATCTACCTGAAATATATTTTTTTTTAAAATATAAGAGAATATAAAATGTAATTAGTATTTAGTAGGTAATTTTTTAGTTGATTTGATGTTCACCTGCTGTCTTTCACCAAACTTTGAGTTGGGTTTGGCAGTGCTAACGACGGAGTCAATGGTTGAAACTCGCCTACCTCATCTCCTCTACACTTTGGGTTGATGACTAATTATTTTTTATATAAAAATCTAGTAATGAAAGTTTTTTTTTCTTCTTGCTTGTAAGGAAAATCATCAGAAAGTTAAACTTCAAAGCAACAAGAACTTCCTAATAATGAATCTTTTTTCTTCTCTCTATCGTTTTCAATTGTTTCTTATGTCTTTTGTTGGCTGATTGAAACTTAAGCATATTGTAACCAGGTATGGCATTGAGCAAGAGTACACTCTTCTTCAAAAGGATACAAAGTGGCCTCTTGGATGGCCCGTTGGAGGGTTTCCCGGACCACAGGTATTGTTGTCAAACTGTACTTTTCGTTTGATGTCTGTGTTTAAAATCAAATTCTGGATTTATTTTAATGCATTATTGTATAAAAATTACATATATGCACTAACATTATATCATATACAAGTCCCCAAATGTTATAGAGGGCTGTAACGTTTTTTTATCATCCATACAGGGTCCCTACTACTGTGGTGTAGGTGCTGACAAGTCCTTTGGAAGGGACATTGTGGATTCTCACTATAAGGCTTGCCTTTATGCTGGCGTTAACATCAGTGGAATCAACGGTGAAGTTATGCCTGGTCAAGTGCGTATGCTGTTCTTCGATTAAATGGTGTTTTTAGTTTTGATCCAGCTTTATTTTCCATGAAAGATCCATGGTTTATCTGGTCTTATGATTGTGTAAACAGTGGGAGTTCCAAGTTGGCCCATCCGTTGGAATAGCGTCGGGCGATCAAATATGGATTGCTCGATACATTCTCGAGGTATGGTCCATATATTTTTTGTATTTCATTAATGAATTTGTCTCTTAAGGATTGAAGTTTGAACTATAATGTTTTAACAGCGAATCACTGAAATTGCCGGAGTGGTTCTTTCTTTCGACCCCAAACCCATCCCGGGCGATTGGAACGGTGCTGGTGCTCATACTAACTACAGGTAGATGACAAAATCAATGTGCACTTCATTTTTATCAAGTATATGTCCATTTGCATGGACAGAGTTAAATCAGTTGAAATGGAACTATCCTCTCAGCACGAAGTCCATGAGGAATGACGGCGGCATTGATGTTATCAAGAAGGCGATCGAGAAGTTGGGTCTGCGTCACAAGGAGCATATCTCCGCCTACGGAGAGGGTAACGAGAGGCGCTTAACTGGTCGTCACGAGACTGCAGATATCAATACCTTCTCATGGGTAAGTTAGCACAATATTAGGCCTTCAGCACCCTATTTTTCGTCAACATTGAATTTTCATTTCTTGTTACTGTTTTTGCTTGCAATGTCCAAACTCCAGGGTGTTGCAAACAGGGGAGCTTCCATCCGTGTCGGCCGTGACACTGAAAAGGACGGAAAAGGTAATCACCCTGCAATGTCCAAACTATGATACCGATGTACGGTTTCATTTGAAATCCTTGAATTTAACACTCATGGTGATGTGATTTGCAGGCTACTTCGAAGACAGAAGGCCAGCATCGAACATGGATCCATACGTCGTGACATCGATGATTGCCGAGACCACCATCATCTGGAAGCCTTGAAGAGGTGACAATTGGAACATGTGAAAGATGAGAAGGAAAATCATCCTGAAGAATAATAACCTCCTCTCTCAGTCTCCTTTGTTGGAGCAGTGGGTGAACTTGTATTTTACGGCTTCGGTTTGCTGGTTTGCCATTTAAATTGTGCTATGTGTTGTGTCTTATTATCCTTTTAGTATTAGTCTTTTGCTGCTGCCTGATTGTTCGCACGAACGAATTTATGGTATGTTAAATAAAATGGTAGTCGATTTAAATTGTGACAGTAGATATAAATAAATATTTAGAGTTACTATTCATTGAAATGGTATAAAATTTAAAAAATATATTTATTTGAATTGTTAGATAAAATAAAATTGATGGTTAAAATTAATTATTGAAAATGAAGAAATTTTATAGAAAAAAATGGATGCGAGTACAATGTATTTTTATTTAATAAGTACAATGACTTATTTGATTTGTTCTAATTGGTTTTTTAAAATAATATGTTAGTTGAATTTATTAAAAATAAAATAATAAAACAAAACTAAAAACTTAAAGAACGAACCATCATACTTACAAAAACATCTTTAGGCCCCTCTTCATAATCTTTCCAAACTTTTGTCCTTATATTGTTTGGTTGGGTCGCTCCACACTCGCAGATAGTGAGTGCTTGGGTTTAGATTGTTGCTTCCATTGGGGATGATTTGGACCACACTTTGAATGGTCCTTCAACGCAAGGCAAATAGATCAACTTTAGTACATCTTTTGAATTATTTACCTTAAAACTGATTTGATTAATAAAAGATTAATATTTTAAATATGTTTAAATTTAATTATATGATTGTGATTTTATCTTATTTTTCACCTTTAATCATATGATCAAAAGTTTATGATCGGATGTTAAGTCTGGATCTATAAAATACATTTTGCGACAAACTATTTTACTTTTTGGAGAACAACTAAAAAAAAAGATTTGTCATTGCTATTAATAACGGATTTATTGTTTTTTTTTTAAATCAACTTCAGTCGAATCTAAATAATTTAAAATACTTGTATGGCATATTCAAAATAACCATCTTGCCTAACTCAAAAACCAATATAATATGAGGAGTCCATTTTAACACCATTACTTAATAGACATGCTATTTTTTTGTTGACTAATGGCTGAGATCAACTTTAGACCTAATAGGAATGGTAGGGGACATGAGTCTCTCTTTGCCATAACTACACCAATCATACAAACATTGCTTTTTAACATTTGTATTAACATCAAATTTGGGCAAATAATAGAGGTTTACAATAATCATGCTTACAAGAAAATCCATTATAAAATTAAAAATAAATATCAAAATTTGAGCCACAACCCTTAAAGTGTCAACATGAAATCTCAATCACTTTCTCCAAAGATGGGTCCTCTTTAATATTATGTGATACTAAAGCTAGTGAAACTTTTAAACTTGTGGTTGAGAAAATTCTTTTAGTAATGCTACATACTCCAACCCTAAAATATCATGGGGAATCTTAGGATGGGGTCTCAAATACTCAACTAATTGTACCAAAAGAGGTTAAAAACTAAATTTTGAAAGGAAAAAAAAAACATGATAAAGGTAGCCCCCAAGCTTTTTTAGATGCTTAGGTCCCCGTTATGAGCCATGCTTTTTTAGAGGATTTTTTTTTTGTTTAACTATAGTTCGGATCGAGTATTGCAGATGCTTTTTATGGGGTGACTCTCTCAATTCAATTTGCTTCATTCACAATGTCACGATTTGAATCTTTAATCCTGTTTAAAGGATCTAATGCATCATCTAACTAGACCAACCGATTGTTGGTATGTTTTCCTAAGAATTTGATTGCATGTTTTCTAGAAATATTATTTTCTTACCAATAGTTATTCATTATAATTGTGAAAATTAATATTTTAATGATTTAATTTTTTATGCCTGTTTGATAATTTAAATTTTTTATTAAATATAATTTAAAATAAAACACATCTATTAGAGTACTTTTCAATGAAAAAGCGTGAAAAATTTTCAGTAGGTAATGACTGAAAAATTATTATATGGTCTTAGCCCACAACGTCATCTATGGTCCTTCTCACTAAATATCAGCCGCATAATTTTTTTTTCATGTATTTTTTTTAAAGATGAATTTTCACCTTTTTAAGCCATGTAAATAGGGAATGGGCGGTTACATAGAAGTTGATTATGAATAGATTAGTGACATAGAAAAAAAATATATGGCTTATTTTTAGTGGATAGGGACCATGAATGACGTGGTGAGCTGAGACCATGTAATAATTTCTCGGTAATGACTTATTTATCAATATTTTCAACATTATTTTTATTTCTTTTAATTTTTTCTTTTTTAATTGAACTATGTTATCCTTTAAAACTTACCTTTATCAAACAATCTAATTATATTTACTAATTGATTTTAAACAAAATGCCAAACGAATTTATAATTTAAATTAAACAGTTAATTTTTTTTCGTTTATTAAACAACATCTAAATTAAAATAAATCCAAACCCAAATTAGTCCAAAATATTAAGATCTGATATGAAAATAATTTAAACCCAAACCAACAGGAGTTTATTCAAGTTATAAGCAGTTTGGTATTGCTTAACCAGGTCTCGAGTTCTACTCCTTGTGTATATAAAAATTTCTCGCTGGAAGACTCACATACGAAAACTAAGTGTACGACATAGGTCCGTCCAGATTAATCAAGACAAAGCCCTAAAGAACCAAGAGAGCATAAAAAAATAATTTAAACCTAAAAGTTTTCTAATCTAAAACCATCCTAACCTAACTCAAAACCAACATGATGAGATCAGTTTCACACATTAACTTGAAATAAATTGACAAGATATTGTTTGGTGACAAATGGTTGAAATAAATTCTAGACCTATTAGGAATGGTAGGTGACTTGAGTCTATCTTTGTCATAACCACACCACCAATCATACAAAATTTATGAATCCTTTAAACGGTTTTAATGAAAAAAGAAAATTTGAATGATCTTAATAAAAAAAAGTGAGATATGTTCTTCCGCTTGAATTCGAGTAGTTTGTCTGTAAAGTGTATCGGCAATAAATTTGAGCTAAGATCAGAGTTTCACAATAACCATGCTTGATATGCATTCAGATGAAAGTCAATCTGGTTTACATAAGGATTACATTAATTTCATGTTGTTCTTGTTTCTCAGTTTTCCCTATAACCTATATATATTGCTTATATGTAACAATTCAGGATTCTAGTTACTTCCATTACAATTTCTCAGACAGACCAGACAAGATCCCCTACATGTTTAACCAAAGACATAGCTAATCAAAGAAAAAGAAAAGGTGTTTTTGTTGAATGCTTTGTTTCCATGTCGGAGTCACATTGTCTTCTTCTCTCGGACCAACTCACCGTTGTCGGCAAAGCTCCCACGAGATATCTCTGCGTTAGATTCTGACATGTATTGCAAAGGAAACACCTTATGTGCCTCAGAGCCAAGAAGTTAGCCTCGTGAACCCATCTGTCGCATTTCCGGCATAGGTACGCATCGTCGGCTTGACAATACAAGGTTGCCCTCAAGTTGCAAAGCTCGCAGTTCACCGACCTCGGAACCGGCCTATTCGAATGAGGCGAGACACTCTCTTTCAGACAAGAACCCGGCGTGTTCCCCTGCCTTAAACCTTTGCACATATTTGGACGATGGCTAACAAGTTTGGTCGATAAAATGTTAAGGCTTTGCTGGAATGAGAAAATTTATATGTATTATGATCCAATGCGGCTTTTACACATGGGAGAGTCCATTACATGACAAAATTGCCTATGTTGTTTTCTTCTTTAATCTTGTGTGATGTTCAAACAAAGCAAGTAAAACTTTTAAAACTTGTGGTTGTTAAAATGTTATTTTTTTACCAATGTTATACTTCGACGTATATTTCTATATAGACCAATAAAACATAAATCATTAGTCACTAAATATGCTATAACGAATAAAATTAGAATGTTGAACTTAACAAGTGGTTTCAATGAAAAATCGAATGATGTTTATATTAAGAAACTCGAATTCGATTGCTCTGCCTGCAAAGTGTGTGTGCATTGTCAAAGTGTTAAAAACATATACGCATATATACTACATTATATTCACCTTTAGACTATTCAAAAAATATTAAGAAAAAATGTTAAACATGATTAGGTTAAAAATTCAAGCTTTATGAGATGTTTTGTGGCCTCAAATAGAATGTTATGGGCCATGATAATTTTAGGTAGGAGGCTGTGAATTATTTAAGAAGCTATATATTAAAAATGTAGGAGATGCAAAATTACAAAATTTTAAAATGTACGGAATCATACTGTTAATAGAATATATAAATAAATTATTTAAATTATAGATAAATTTTAAATTTTAAGGGGACAACTATCTAGCATCTCTCGATCAATCCCTAGCGGTGGGGTTAACCAGTCAATTTTAGTTTACCAAAGAAACAAGTTTGATTTATGACAATGAATTGGAAAGCTCTCTCATTGTAGGGGTAGTTGCCCACTAGCTACAAAGGGGGTGCATTGTAAGAGAGGACATAATACTTGGAGAGAGCTGATTTGAGCATTTAATATCTGTAGCGATGTCACTCTCACTAAAATATGTGTAGTTTTTATTTCGTTTTGAAATGATGTCTTTCGTGAGATTTTATAAAACTCGTGTTTTATTTAAAAATGGAGTCGCCACCGGCCACTTAGGTAGGTCGAACACCGTAAAAACCAGAGATTTAAAATTGATGAGTTCGGGAGTCGGTTACGGATGGGGAAGGATTAGCACACTCACACCGCCCAAAATTGGTACTATAATAATTACCGCTTTATTAATATTAGACTTTCTGGATTAAAGTGACGATTAAATTAAAATTCGGTTATATGTGCGAGTAAATTTTAAAGGCCCCGTTATCCGAGAGTAAACGCCCAACCACTATCACTACGCCTGATACTAGCCCCATTTACACTCGAATAAAGAGGCACCGCATTGACAATTTATATTCGAAATGCAACTTAAAACATGGTATTTAAGCATAACACATACAAAAATAAAGGCATAAAACAATTATTAAAAAAACTGGAATTAAAAGCACAATAATTAAAAAATGTGTGCATGTATAAAAACATAAGCATATATAAAGAGAATTAGAAAGATAAATAAATATGCATGTACATGGTAAAATGATAGATATATACAGAGATGTGAATATCTAAATATGCTAATATGTTAAACATAAATAGATGCATGAACGTATAATATACTATCATAAATATAAGACATAGATAATAAAAGTACAAACAAATACATGCATACATCTTAAAGAAAATTATAATATGACACATGATAATATTATGTAAATATATATATATATAGATATATAACATACCTAAAAAATGTACATATTATATAGCATAAATATAATATCGACATAATATAACATATATATGATAAAGTAAGATATACATTATACTAACAAAAATAACATGTAGTTCATAAGGTACAAAAACTTAAGAAAATTATAACGTAAAACGTAATATGCATGGAAATGTACATAATACACATAAAACAACATAGAAATAACAAATTAAGGACTAAAATGCACAAACATTAAGTTATATAGCATGAGTAGCAAACAATAGGACTAAAATAAAACAAATACAACATGCATGGGCTGGAAAGTAAATAACATTAAATAGAAGTGCTAGAATCAAATTTGATATAAAAGCAATAACTAAATTGCAACATAACAAAAATTAAAAGCTAAAAAAACATGAAAAATGACGAAAAATAAAAGGGATAAAGGTTCGAAGGACCATGTACGTAATTAACCCTGGACGAAAATTTAAACCAAGTAAAAGCTCGAGGACCTGTATGGTAATTTACCCATTCACCGAAAAACGCGGATCCTCCCCTCGGGTCGTGTCACCGTGTAGGTCAAGGCCCTATACAACGTCGTTTTGTCTACGAGACTAATATAATCAAAATGGTTAATATTTTTTTGGTTAAAACGGTTCAAATAAAAAAACCCTAATCTACAATCTCCTTCTTCTCTCAACTCGAGACGGCAACTACGGGCGACGCTCAACCGACCAGGTAAAATTCGAAACTTTCCTTTTTTTCTTTCGATTAAGAGTTTAAAACAAAAAGAAAGAAAAAAAAATAAAGTTTTGATTCGAAAATAAAAGATGAACTTTGAAATTTTTATTTCGAAACTGGTATTTTTTCAAGAAATCTTACATTTGTTGATCTCGAATCCCTCTTTTTTACCTCTTCTTTTCGATCTCTATGATTTTTTTCGAGCCCCCCTTCACTTACATTTTTTTCGGTTTTTATCCCCTTTCGTTTACAGATTTTCAGGGTTCATATAACCCAAAATTATAAACTAACAACCCTATTTTTTATTGCTTCAGATCTCTGATGGCAGCCGAATTTTAGGGGATATGGGTGTGGTGGTTGATTTGGCAGGGGTATGGGTGTGTTGGGTAGATTAGGTTAGGTTTTGGGTTATTTTATTTTAGGGTTTCAGTCATTTAGGGTGTGATTTAGTTTGGGGTTAATTTGATTTGGGGTTTAGGCTTGGTTGCCGGAATCATGGCGGTCGAAATACAAGTAACGGCGGCGGTGGCAGAATATGATGACGGTGGCTGCAAAATTAAGCCAAATTTAGGGTTTGTATTTTGGTTTGGGTCGGATCCTTAGATTCGGGTCAGATCTTGGGTTAAGGGTTTGACTTGGGCTTGAATTAAGTTTTGGGTATAATTGGGTTTGGGTTATCCGGGCAGAAACGGGTAATTACAGCTGCCCCTCTTTGCTCATTGTTGTGTAACAACAATAGAGCAAAGACTAAGAATGACTCGTTTTTGTCTGGTCCGACTGAGCTTCTCCCCTCTTGATGTATGTCTTCTTTCTTCAGTAGATCTTCTTTCTCTTTGACGCAAGTCTTCTTTCTTGTCTTAATTGATCCGCCTTGTCACTCTTGGGGAAGCAAAGTCTTCAAAATAGGAGGTGATCTGTTGGGGAAGCAAAATGAGTACAACTCACTACATTATTGATGACGATGTGATTCCTAAGAAAACTTGACCCAGATACAACACCGACGAAGAGACCGGGTCGAAAGATAGATGTTGGACCCCAATACTCCATCAACGGAGAAGTAAGATCGGAGAACGTTGGTAACATAGATTCAACCACCCCATCAGCGGAGGGACTGGATTGGATAATGGCGACCTAGAACCGGCTACACCATCAGCAGAGAGCATGATCAGAGGACGACTGTAGCTTGGACCTAGCCACTCCATCAGCGGATGACTAGATCGGATAATGACGACCTAAAACTGACTACACCATCAGCGGAGAGCAGGATCAGAGGACGACAATAGCTTGTACCTAGCCACTCCATCAGTGGAGATACTAGATCGGGCGATAAAAGTTGATAAATTTTCTTTTGATTTTTTATTTTTTGACTTCTTCTGATTTTCTTCTTCTTTTTTCTTTGATTTTTTTTTCTTCTTCTTCTTTCTTTATTCATTTTTCTTTGATTTTTTTCTTTTTTCTTTGATTTGTTTTTTAGCTACAACATTAATAAAGAGAACTTGAAAATCAGTAAAGTTGGATCTAATCTCGCCATCAACGGAGAAGCAAAACATTAACTGGAACCCTACTACACCATCAGCAGAGAAGTAGGATAGCAACAACTAGGACCTAGCCACTCCATCAGCGGAGGGACTAGATCGGATAATGACGACCAGGAATCGGCTACACCATCAGCTGAGAGCAAGATTACAGGACGACAATAGCTTGGACCTAGCCACTCCATCAACGGAAGACTGGATTGGATAATGACGACCTGGAACCGGCTACACCATCAGCGGAGAGCAGGATCTGAGGACGACGGGAGCTTGGACGCGGCCACTCTATCAGCGGAGGACTAGATCAGATAATGACGACCTGGAACCATCAGCGGAGAGCAGGATCTGAAGATGACGACAGCTTGGACTCGGCCACTCCATCAGCGGAGGACTGGATCAGATAATGACGACCTGGAACTGGCTACATCATCAGCGGAAAGCAGGATCCGAGGACGACGATAGCTTGTACCTGGCTACTCCATCAACGGAGGACTGAATTAGATAATGACGACCTGAAACTGGCTACACCATCAGCGGAGAGCGAGATCTAAGGATGACGATAGCTTGTACCTAGCCACTCCATTAGCGGAGAGACTAGATCGGATAATGATGACCTGGAACCGGCTACACCATCAGCGGAGAGCAAGATCTGAGGACGACAATAGCTTGTACCTGACCAATCCATCAGCGGAGGACTGGATGACGACCTGAATCGGCTACACCATTAGCGGAGAGCAGGATCTAAGGACGACGATAGCTTGTACCTAGCCACTCCATCAGCGGAGAGACTAGATTGGGCGATGAAAGTTGATAAATTTTCTTTTGATTTTTCATTTCATTTTCATTTTTTCTTCTTTATTTTTATTTTTTTTTTGATTTTTTTGACTTCTTCCGATTTTTTTTGATTTTTTTGATTTGAGTTGATTTGATTTTTTTGTTGTTGTAACTGTACAAAGAAGTAGCTTGAGGAAAAAGTTAGGTCTAGCTGCACCATCAGCGAAAAAACAAGACCTGAGTAGAAATTTGGTCTGCTGCACCATCAACGGAGAAGCGAGATTTGAAAGATGCCGGATCTGTCGTATCACTGGCGAAGAGACGAGATTTGAAGGAAAATTTTACCTATTACACCATCAGCGGAGGACTGGATCGGATAATGACAACTTGGAACTGGCTACACTGTCAGCAGAGAGCAAGATCTGAGGACGACGGCTTGGACCTAGCCACTCCATCAGCTGAGGGTGTAGATCGGCCGATGAAAGTTGATAAATTTTCTTTTGATTTTTTGATTTTTGATTTTTTTTATTTTTGATTTTTTTTCTTTTTTTTTGATTTTTCAATTTTTCTTCAATTTTTTTCCTTTTTTCAAAATTTTCCAATTCTTTTTTTGATGATTTTTTTCTTTTTTCTTGAACTGTACAAAGAAGTAGAACTCGAGAAAAAAATTAGGTGTGGCTGCACCGTCAGTGGAGAAACAAGACCTGAATAAAAATTCGATCTGCTTGGGGAAAGGTTCGGATCTGTTGCACCATCAACGGAGAAACGAGATCTTCAGGATGTCTATACTGCTGCACCATCAGCGGTAAAGCAAAATCTGGAAATGTTGGCCTATCAACAATGACGAAGGCAAGATCTGAAAAAGGCTACTTCTGCTGCTCTACTAGCGGAGAGGTATGACCTGAAAATGAAAAAAAAAACATTAACCAATAAATGTTCACAAAATTTGTCACTGTTATCTTTTATTGATGTTTCAGCATCCTCTTCATGTTTGGCCTCCTCTAAGACTAAAGTTGGCCGTCGTGTTGTTGCCCCCATGGCTGAGGCTCTTCGATCCCTTTTGTAGACCTATTATGTACAAGCGAAAATTCATGAATGCATCTAATTTTATGCCTAAATGCATGTGTCTATCCTAAATGTATGACGACTTAAATGTATGCACCTAATCTAAATGTATGATGTATGCAAGAATGATTCAATGCAAGATGAATGCAACTAAATGCATGAATGGGACATGATTTGATTTTTTGGTCTTCAAAGGGATGCCCCTGACTCTCGACTGGTCATGTCGGGATCTTGGTCCTTTGTGTTGATTTGTAGCATGTCGGGATCTTGGTCCTTCGTGAATGCCTTTGTAGCATGTTTCAACTTTGAGTTGCATTGTCGCCTTTTTGGATGACTTTCAATGCTCTCGTGAACGCGTTGTATTGCCTCTTAAGTTGGGTTTATGATTTGTCATGTTGGTTCCTGGCCGCTTATCACTTTCAGATTAGGTGGAACGTTGTAGATGGCGATTGGTGTTTAGCATTTGGGATGTGGAGGTATGATTCCAAAAGAAGGGTAGCAAAGGTTTGCTCGACTTTTAGTTTTTTTAATGGCTTTGGGTAGAATGGTAGAGTTGAAGGGCTTGTTTTTTGGGTGATGGTAAGTCGAGAGTTCAAAAGGACTCAAACATAAGGGTTCAGGCAGTGAAATGAGGGGTTCTCTGTTCGAGTATTTTGGTCGATGGGTAGCGATGGTAGTGGGGATGGAAAAAACTTTATCGTGTTTTCGGTTGGAAATGGTGAGTGTGAATGATTTCTGAAGGATAAAAGGTGGTGGGTTAATTTCGGTGATGGAGAGTGAATGGTGAGTGTTGGAATTTGGCACTTGTCGAGAGATGCCCCCAAACTGAGTTCTTGTGGAGGTTTGGTAATGGTGCTGAATTGGCCGACTTTGCTTTCTCTGGTATTAATGACGCGGGACATTCCCGAGGATCGATTTTAAAATTGATGCATCTATATGCAAAAATGTGTCTTAAATGCAAAATGATTTATGTGAATGCAATGCAAAATTAAGACAGTGATGATGTTGTGTAATGATGCAAATGAAATTGATGTGATGAAAATGAAACGAGGTAGTATCGAATAAAATGATTAAATAAAATGATAAATATGACAAAAATGGAGTAATTAAAAAACTGTACATAAACAAGAAATAAGGCACCAAAGCTAAATAGGGTGACCACTAACGGGCAGAGTACTGACATGGATCTAAAGGGTTGGCTCCTACGGCTCACTATATGCAGTTTTGGTGCTAAGAGGTACCCGAATTGTCCTTGTTGTCCTCTACTAAGAGTAGCAAGGCCCCCGGTCATCACCCATTATAGGCTCCTTTCAACCGGGTTCAATTCAGGGGGACCCATTCGCTTAAGCCTGCACGAAGGAACGATATCCTTACGAAAGCATAAGGTACTCGAGCCCCGAAGGTACTTGCTAGGCCTACACGGAGGAACAATATCCTCACGAAAGCATTAGCGTTTTCCCTCACTTAAAAGGACGGATTTATATGCCAAATTTTAAATGCGTTAAAATAAACACGCAATTATAACCGAATCTTACTTTAATAGTCACTTTAATCCGGAATTTCCAATATTAGTAAATCAATAATTATTTAAAAATCTCGACTCTCTTTTATTTTTGAAAATAAAAAATTGTCCCCAGTGGAGTCGTCATTTGTACCGATGTTCCTCTCACTAAAAATGTGTGGTTTTTATTTTGTTTTGAAATGATGTCTTCCGTGGGATTTTATAAAACCCGTATTTTATTTAAAAATGGAGTCGCCATCAGCCACTTAGGTAGGTCGGACACCGTAAAAACCAGAGATTTAAAATTGATGGGTTCGGGAGTCGGTTACGGATGGGGAAGGATTAACACCCCCACACCGCCCAAAATTGATACTTTAATAATTACCGCTTTATTAATATTAGAATTTCCGGATTAAAGTGACGATTAAATTAAAATTCGGTTATATGTGCGAGTAAATTTTAAAGGCCCCGTTACAGAGAGTAAACGCCTAACCACTATCACCACTCCTGATACTGGCCCCGTTTACACTCGAATAAAGAGGCACCGCATTGACAATTTATATTCGAAATGCAACTTAAAACATGGTATTTAAGCATAACACATACAAAAATAAAGGCATAAAACCATTATAAAAAACTGGAATTAAAAGCACAATAATTAAAAAAAATACGTGCATGTATAAAAACATAAGCATATATAAAGAGAATTAGAAAGATAAATAAATATGCATGTACATGGTAAAATGATAGATATATACAGAGATATGAATATCTAAATATGCTAATATGTTAAACATAAATAGATGAATGAACGTATAATATACTATCATAAATATAAGACGTAGATAATAAAAGTACAATCAAATACATGCATACATCTTAAAGAAAATTATAACATGACACATGATAATACTATGTAAAAATATGTATATAGATATATAACATACCTAAAAATGTACATATTATATAGCATAAATATAATATCGACATAATATAACATATATATGATAAAGTAAGATATACATTATACTAACAAAAATAACATTTAGTTCATAAGGTACAAAAACTTAAGAAAATTGTAACGTAAAACATAATATGCATGGAAATATACATAATACACATAAAACAACATAGAAATAACAAATTAAGGACTAAAATGCACAAACATTAAGTTATATAGCATGAGTAGCAAACAATAGGACTAAAATAAAACAAATGCAACATGCATGGGCTGGAAAGTAAATAACATTAAATAGAAGTGCTAGAATCAAATTTGATATAAAAGCAGTAACTAAATTGCAACATATCAAAAATTAAAAGCTAAAAAACATGAAAAATGACGAAAAATAAAAGGAATACAGGTTCGAAGGACCGTGTACGTAATTAACCCTGGACGAAAATTTAAACCAGGTAAAAGCTCGAGGACCTATATGGTAATTTACCCATTGGCCAAAAACGCGGATCCTCCCCTCGGGTCGGGTCACCGTGAGGGTCAAGGCCCTATACGGCGTCGTTTTGTCTGCGAGGCTAATATAATCAAAAGAGTTAATATTTTTTTTGGTTAAAACGGTTCAAATAAAAAAAACCCTAATCTACAATCTCCTTCTCTCAACTTGAGACGGCGGCCGCCGCACCTCTCTCGTTCTTAGCGCCGTTCACTTGCCCGGAGGCTTCACGGCGACCTCACGAAAACTACGGGCGACGCTCAACCGACCAGGTAAAATTTGAATAATTCCCTTTTTCTTTCGATCAAGAGTTTAAAACAAAAAGAAAGAAAGAAAAATAAAGTTTTGATTTGAAAATAAAAGATGAACTTTGAAATTTTTATTTCGAAACTGATATTTTTTCAAGAAATCTTACATTTGTTGATCTCGAATCCCTCTTTTTTTACCTCCTCTTTTTGATCTCTATGATTTTTTTCGAGCCCCCATTCACTTACATTTTTTTTTGGTTTTTTATCTCCCTTTCGTTTATAAATTTGCAGGGTTTATATAACCCAAAATTACAAACTGACAACCTTATTTTTTATTGCTCCAGATCTCTGATGGCAGCCGGATTTTAGGGGATATGGGTATGGTGGTTGATTTGGTAGGGGTATGGGTGTGTCAGGTAGATTAGGTTAGGTTTTGGGTTATTTTATTTTAGGGTTTTGGTCCTTTAGGGTGTGATTTAGTTTGGGGTTAATTTGATTTGGGGTTTAGGCTTGGTTGCCGGAATCATGGCGATCGAAATACGAGCAATGGTGGCGGTGGCAGAATATGATGGCAACAGCTGCAAAATTAAGCCAAATTTAGGGTTTGTATTTTGGTTCAGGTCGAATCCGTAGATTCGGGTTAGATCTCGGGTTAAGGGTTTGATCTGGGTTTAAATTGAGTTTTGGGTATAATTGGGTTTGGGTTACCCGGGCAGAAACAGGTAATTACAGTATCTTGTTTTGTTTGTGCTTTTATGTCTTGTCCACGTGTTGGTTCTTGAGTTGATTCACTACTCCACTTGTACGGTTCAAACTTGAAAGCTTCTTGTTATGTGCCGTCCATTCCTTGAGTTTGTGGAATTCTAGAGTATCAAATAACCCAAATTCAATGGACAAAACCACTCCATTTTTCAACGTAAGAAAGGAGCACACGGATTTTAATTTCTTTAGGTTTACTGGTCAAGTGTGATTCCTCTTTTTATTCAAAGATCCAACTCATTCTTTTTTTCTTTTTGACATAGAAAGATCCAAGTCATTCTCGCAACTCGACTTGAAAGGCTAACGATAATCGTATATGGAGTCATGAATTAAAACTAAAGAGGCCAAACATAATTAATTATAAATGTAACACCCTAGTTTAATAGTAAGATCCAAAGTGCCATACAAGGAAGGAGCCAAGAGAGACGCATTAAAATATTAATTTTATATTAAATTTAAAAAAAAATATAAGGGTTTATTAAATTTTTGAACTTAAAATTTAAAAGACAAGGTATAATTTGTCTAATATTTAAATTTATAGAGATCTAAATTGTTACTAGATAAAAAATTCAAGGGGTACGAGCCCATCCTCCTTTAGTTAAATCTCTATTTGATCAAATATTTAACTCTTATATTTTTAATTTAAATACTTATTTTTTACGGGACCAAATTATGATTAATTTAAACTTATGATTTATAACAGGGTTCGATCCTCTTAGGCCCTAAGAGAGCTCCATCCCTAGTGGTTGGTGCCACATTTAGGTCCTAACTCGACCCATCACACATTTAAACTAATGTTTAGCAATATAACTAGAAAACATTTTCAAAATAAGCATTGTCATAATTAAAACCATCATCCAAGTATCTAAGTTAATACAAATAAGGATCTCCAATTTTAAAAGCCAACATTCGACCCAAAATATTATTACAAATATTTAAAAGAGTTACAGCCTTAACTAACATAAGATTATGTGAATACAAGACCCATAGTTAAAAGTCCTATACTTGATTATATTGTCAATGCTAAAATATCCAAGCTTATAGTGCTCCGTAAACCTTGTACCGACCTAACCTGCAAACGAAAATAACGATTCTGAACGTTGATCTTACAAAACTCAATGGTACACGTCTACTCAATTTTATTTTATATCGATCATAAATATAAGCATGCAAGCTAGTGTCAACATAAGATGATATTAGTAATGAATGGTGCTGCTACTAACCGCTTAAAAACATGCTCTCTTAAGCAACAATAATAACCACTTTTAAGTTATGCTTAGTCACGCAACAATAACACAATGACTCACATGGCCTTACTTTACCTGAGTTCACAGAGAAAACAAGTTAAATGAGATCATAACAGGTCACCTGGCACAAATATGTCATGAGAGAAAACAGGTTAAATGAGACTATATACAGTTTACCTAGCGCAAGTATGTCCTAGGAATGGTAGGTGACTTGAGTCTAACCTTGAATCCTATCTGCTCTAATTTCGTGTGTGAAATTAAAACTCGATTACCAACTTCAAATAAAAAAAAAACTTTAAATACTAACATGAAAGAATATATCAAATTCAAATTGAGTTATAGTCGGTAGACCATTTATGTAGTTTATCCAAAAAAAAAATAGTATCAACATGAAACAAGATCTACGGCCGATTTTTTCTTTTAAATTCAAATGGAAGTTTCGATTAAACGGCAGTGAAATGACAAAGAACTTATACAATTTACATTTAAGTCTTCGATTGATATTTATTCTAGTTTCAACATAATCCCTAAATAATCAAATGTGGGCTTTTGGGTCACATGTGAGATCATGGAACCGTGATACTCTTATTATTATTATCAGCAAAAGGCTAATCCAAAAGTTATTATTGAACCAACGGGTTTCAGTGAAAAAGATGATAACGCTCATTTAAGAAGATTCGGTTTCGAGTAATTTTGTTTGCAAGGTGTATGTTATATGAAAAGGGTTAAAAAAATATGAACAAATATTACATTGCAATCACCTTAAGGCTATTAAAAATTATTATTCATTATTATTAACGACCTTAAAACTATTTTGAAAGTACTAATTAGAAAAACTAATTATATTTTAACATACAATTTAATACAATGTTTATATTATTTAGATTCCTACTTATTCAAGCATTATAGGATATTAAGCGCTTGTGTGATCGATGCCACATCATTCAGTAAATTATACTAATGGCATATTAATCGAGCTGAACTCAATCGACGACAAAGACCGTTATTTTTAATTAGCAACCTAATCAATCACCTAATCTTATGGGTCAAACTTATATATTCTTCTCCCTTGGCATTGACTAGTATATAATGTATTGTTTTTTTGAAAGTGTCATATATGTTATTGTAATATATAAAGCTACATTACACCAAATTATAAAGACTCGTTCAAGATTGAAAACTGTAAAATAACAATGCATGTGCCTCAAAGGTCAATATTATATATATATATATATATAAAAGAAAAATTCAAAGGGAAATATATATAATATTTATTAAATATTTATATTTTAATAAAACAATTTTTAAAGATTACTTGTGGAATTAGAAGAGAAGAAAAGGGAGCTTTCATATTCGTTTTGTTTCTTCGTTATGACTTCATCCCAATGTCTTATTATATGCTAATGTCAGCCAAAACCTTAAAGAGTATTCAAATAAGACATTTGCACAACTCTGGTTTTATCTCTAATGATTCTTTGTGACAGCTGACAGGGTAAGTATAAATATTCTCTCAGTAATAGTGACATGTTTATACCATTCTTTTTAGAAATGTTTAAATAAACAATAAGTGCCTAAATTATATCCCTTAAATTTTAGGTGCTTAAAGTATTTTTTTTTGCTAAAAATAAGTACCTAAAGTTTACATCGTTGTAACTTTAGGCATATGAAGTCAAGGGGTGTTAAAAATATTGTTAACCAATCAATGCTTGACACGTGACACTAATTTGATTTTTTAATTTTTTGAAGAAAAAATATCTAAAATCTTCAATTTTTTTTAGAAAATCCTAGAAAGTTTCAATTTTTACAAAATAGTCCCTAAATCCCTAAAATTTTCCAAACTCGAACCCCCAAATCGCTGTCGCTTCTGCCGCCCCTGAGCACACCCCTTTGTTCGTCAGACCTAAGCTGCCATTTCCCCCAACAAGGTGTCATCCGAAATGTCGAACGCCGCGCTAGTAGAACGTCGATTTCGCGTTCGACGTTCGGCTGGCACGTCGTTTCCAACGACTTCGTGTTGGGGGAAATGGCCGCCTAGGTCCAGTGACCAAAAGGGTGTGCTCCGGGGCAGCTATAGGTGGCAAAAGCGGTGACGATTTGGGGGTTCGGATTTGGAAAATTTTAGGGATTTGAGGACTGTTTTGTAAAAATTCAAACTTTTTCGGATTTTCTTGAAATTTAATTTTTGTGTAAAAATTGTTAGTTTTGAAAGAAAACTTGTCATGTGTCATGTTTCGATTGGTGAACAATTTTTTTAACGTTAGTTAATTACCGGGCGCCTAAAATTGTAATGGTGTAAACTTTAGGCACCTATTTTTAGCAAAAAATACTTTAGGCATCTAAAGTTTAAAAAAGTATACTTTGGGCACTTATTTTTCATTTAAACCTTTTAGAAATAATAGTTTTAGGGATAAATTACACATATCATCATTGAACTTTGCCCTTTGACCTATTTTGGTCACTTAACTTTTAAAATGATTAATTTACTCATTGAATTTTACTTTTTGACCTATTTTGATCACTCTAAATTATTTTATTACTACCTCTGTCCCACTAAATATGTCTAGTATTGACTTTTTTGGGTCAAATTTTTAAACTTTGACTATTTATTGCTTCAAATTTATTATTGGTAAAAATATGAAAAACTATATTTTAAAAACCTTAAATCAAGTAGTCTAAAAATATATATTTTATAAAATTTAATTAATTAAAATATTTAAAATAATTGCGAACAAAGTTAAAAAAATTTTGACTTTTTAAAAGTCAATATTGAACAGATTTCTTGGGACAGAGAGAGTAATATTTTAGTATGACTTGTCATATTTTGTTATTATTAAATATAAAAAATAATTTAAAATAAAAATTATATTTTTTATTATTAAAAAAGTAATTTAAAATAAAAATTTCACACTCAAAATTCCAAATCACCCTCACCGGGGTCATCCACCCATTTATTGAGGTCACCCACCGTTTGCCATTGACTTCCTTAAAAGTCCCATCTTCTTCTGCACCTATATACCCACTAAGAACCGTAAATCAAACCCATGAATCTAAACCTATTTTAGAGTATGATTATTGTAAACCAACAAAATAGCCTCACTTAAACGACCTAAAAAACCTCCATCGCAGGCTTGTGCATACCTTACATCAAAAATAGGTTATTTTGATGATTTAAGGTTTTTTGGTGGGTGACGCCAGCGAATAAGTGGGTAACGCTGGTAAGGGTGGTGAAGGAAAGAGTTTTTGGATTGGGAATTGAATATGATTTAGGGTTTTATTTTTTGGGGGGAAAATTACATATTTTTTGTTTTTAAATTAATTTTGTATTTAATAATAATAAAATATAATTTTATTTTTTATTTTATATTTAATAATAATAAAATATATCATGTCATACTAATAAAATAATTCAGAGTTATCAAAATAGGTCAGAAAGTAAAATTCAGTGAGTAAATTGATCGTTTTGAAAGTTTAGTGATCAAAATAGGCCAGGGCAAACTTTAGTGGTGATCTGTGTAATTTACCATAATTTTAGAATATGGGTTTAAAGCTTAATGATAAGGTTTAGTTTACTGATTTTTTTTTTCCGAATTATGACCAAATTGGTTAAATATGTCAATATCGAGGACTAAATGTACCATTATACAAAATTTCTTAATTGTCACATCATTCCCTTAACAACAATTTGCGGCTTAGTGACCATTTTATAACATAAATTAAAGTTTAACGACCAATTTGTAACATTTAGAAGTTAGATGACCAAAATGAACAATTTACCATAGTTTAGTGACTATTTGAGTTATTATACAAAATTTTTTAACTGTATTGTCACCCCTTAATGGCAGTTAACGACTCAATGAACATTTTGTAACAAAAATCAAAGTTCAATGACCATTTTGTAACATGTGAAAGTTGGTTGACCAAAATGAACAATTTACCATAGTTTAGCGATTATTTGTGCTAATGTCACCCCTTAATGATAATTAACATTACAGTGACAATGATCATTTTATAACAAAAATTAAAATTTTAATGACTATTTAGTAACATTTAAAAGTTGAATACTCAAAATGAATATTTTATAATATTTTAATGACCATTCGTGAACTTTACAATCTCCTTTTAATTCAAAAGCATATTTTTACCAAAAAGCCCAAAAAATTGTTCACTTTAAAGAAAATTTTAAAGTTTTTCCAATATAGAATAAGATGTTAACATGTGTGTTCAAATTTGGGTACCCGGGTTTTTGGGTACACAAGGTACCAGAGTCCTCGGGTAGAACTTCGGTCAGGTTGTGTTGGTTTAGTACCCATAAAATCGGGTAATTGGGTACTCAAATATAAAAATATATATATTTTAGATATAAAAATATTTTATTAGTTTAATATAAAATATAAAAATATGTATTTTTTTATTACTAAAAAATCTATTTTTATATTTTATAAAAATATGTATTTTTAGTTTAATATAAAAATATGTATTTATTAAATATAAAAATATTTTAAGATGTTTTATTATTTTAATATAAAAATATGTATTTATTAAATATAAAAATTCTAATTTCAAATACATTCGGGTAGTCGGGTAGTCAGGTACCTGAAATTCTAAAATTTTATGACCTGGGCCCGACCAAGGAAATGGCAGGCCGAGTACCCAACCCGAAAGGTGAATTTTTTATTTTTATAAAATTATTCGAATTTTTTGATCGGGTCGGCAGGTCTACGAGCCGAGTATCTTTAAACACCCCCTACTTATTAACTACTTAAACATGATCGATCTTATACCTCTTTATCAATTGTATCAACATCATGTCAATTAAACTAAACTCAATAGACGAAATTTTACACTTTATCGTTTGAATAGATCCACAAATATGATGTAATGACATTATATTAGTGACATTTTTTTTTTGAACGAAAAACTTTAATTGGATTTCATTAATCAAAGAAAAAATTACAAATGATGAACACACTCTAAACCATAAATTTTCATCGAGATAAAAAGCATAAGAAAATCAAATAGTGTGATAGATAAAATTAAATATATTCCTTTCTGAGAAAACTTGTTTTTTCATCCAAATAAAAATCCAGCAAATATATATGTTAGGAAATCAATGGTGAAAGGGCAAAGAGGGGGAGAATTGGCAAATTTAAAAACGCGGGGGAAAATTAGAAAGATGAAAAATTGGGACACAAGAGATTTATAGTGGTTCAACCTTCTAACAAGGTTTACATCCACTACCATAGCTTCCCACTAAGGATTTTCCCAAATTCACTAAGAATTTCTTCCTTTTTTCTAGGCTCGAAAGGAAACTTTTACACGCTCAAAGCTTCTACCGTAAAGCTTTGAGAAAACACTCTTTTACAAGAAGAGAAATAACAAACTGAAAAATCCTCTCAATAGGTAGAAAGTTTTCCCAAATACAAGTTCGCTTAAATACAAGTTCACTCAAACTCAAAAACTTGAATCAAAAGATTACAATTTTGCTCTCTCAAGTGAGTTACAAGATTTGACTCTAAATGGCTCAAAGATTATTGGATGTGTGCTTGAATGCTTTAGACTTATTCGATAGTTGTTGTTGTAGCTTTGGAGACTTGTTTATATACCCTCTCATTGATTTCTAACCGTTTGGGTGGTTGAGATATTGAATAGAGCCGTTGGGCTACATTTTTCAACAATAAATGTGTTGGAGTATGCCCAAAGACCAATTATGAGATGGTTGTAAAAGAAATACTTATTTTATCTTGTTTATTAATAAGAAGTCATTATTATTATTTCATTTTTATTCTGCGTACTATAAATAAACTAAATTATAATAAAGTCCTTAGAATAATATGGTTATTCTTGAATGTCCTCAGTCGAGAATTATTGTGGGCTTGGAAACCAATAAAGTATTAAGACTAATATGTAGTTGATTGATGACAAAGTGTTGTCATTGACATGGAGATGTCAAAATCAATACATAAGTATGTGTTAGGGAACGACATACTGGATTGACCCGCTATGAGCATGTTTCTTGGATTATTATGTGACAGTCACAACATTGCTCATGGTGATAACTACATATAAGATCCTTAGACTTGAGATCATCATTATTTCAACATCGTGAGTGACATATTTTGATATGGTCAAACGTGTGTCGTAACTGACTACACTATTAAGACTGATATTGGATATGTCACAATCCATGTAGCGAAATATGGTTGATCAAGATAGGATTTGTCCCTCCTACATAATAGGAGTAATATCATAGGCCACTTGATTGAGTAAGACTAGAAAATGTACGATCATGCTCGAATAAATTGATATGGGATATCATAGTTACTCGTTTATAATAGTCTACTCAAGATATCAAGAAACATTAGATGGACTATACAAGTGCGACTAATCATGACTTGTGTCTGATCTAGTTATGAGGACAAAAGGATTAAATACATAAAATAGTTAATCACAGAAAAAGTTTAAATCGAACCACGATTTCATGTAACTTAGGTAGCAATGATGTATTGTTAGATACCACCCATTGCTTGTATTATTAGAATTGTTATGGATATTACTGCTAACGTTACATGAACCTACAAGGGTCACACCCTATAATTGAAACGAACAAATATCAACTAGATAGCATGTGTACAAACTTGTTGTACACGTAATTAGTGAGAAACTGAAATTGTTATAATTATTGTAATTATGGATAATTTTGTTTTTATATATATGTTAATATTTAATAAGTTATTGTAATTATCAAATACTATTAATATATATATATATATAAAAGAAACCTAATTAAAGTATAATCAAATTTTACATATTTAATTATATTCGTTTAAATATATTGTATATTTATAGAATCTGAATTTAATTAGAATTAGGTTTTTGAATGCTATGCAAAGGCATAAGGTCTAGCAGCCAACATATATTTTTTTTTCGAAAATCCTCTCTAACAGTTAGAGAAGAGAAAAATTGTTCGTTTTATTCGGGTGGACTGCATAGAGGTTGGAACGCTGTTATGACGACTCAGATTTGATTTGAATTCTCATATATTCGCTGCGAAATTCCAGATTACTTGAGGTAATGTTTTCATCCTTTATCACACCAAATTCGTCCCTTGTACATGGATCACGAGTCGGATAATTTTTCCACTACATCATGGGGTGTACCGTCGTTTCCCAACAAAATGTTGTCTGCCAATAGTTGGCATCGATACGCGAGCTGCCATATCAGTAACTGCCAAAAGAAGAAAGAGTCGTTGTACAAAGGGATCAATATGTGGGAAGTCGTATTGATACGGACAATTGATTTTATAAAAGCGTACTAGTACGGTCCGTACCGTATCGGTGCTGGTCTTGCTCACTGGAATCCTGATAACTTGTGTAACAAAACTCATATCGATACGCCTATAAGGGTATCAGTATGCTATAATTGATTTTTCAAAGTTATGTTCCAATAAATTGACAAGACAACAATCAAATATTTATTACAAAAGATTTGAAAAATCTTAACACCCCGTACCGGTACGCATAAAGTTGTACCGATACTCTTAAGCAAAAATTAGTTTCCAGGTTGAATGGCGTACCGATACGAATATGCGTGTATCGATACCCATTAAGTATACAAACGATTTCTTGTAGCTAAAACCTGTATCGATACGGCCAAAGATGTATTGATACGTCTGGACCAATTTTGGCTATTTGAGTACAGAACGCTTAGAAAATATTTGGAGTTTTAGCTTTTGACTTAGAAACAATTTGAAGCTCAAACCATTGTCATTTTGTGAGTCTTTTTGAGTACTTACAAATTTATCAAATTTTACAAATTTTTCCTTGAAATTCCTTGTTATATCAAAATCAAATATTAGTTTTACAATATACTTTGACCAGAAAGCTCCACGAATTCAACATTTTTTTAGTTGTGAGTTCTTGGTACATCGACAAACTATCACAAGGGAATCCGAAAAATAACACATCGTTGTTCATCTCGTGACTTGAAACGCTCGATAATACTTGTTATCTAAACGCTAAATTGTCATAACATCAGATAATAATGTCACAATGACAAACAAATCCTGCAAAACAAACAAACAAACTGTCATACAAGCAGACGAAAAATTACCAGAAAAGCATATGTGAAATGACTTCGTACAAAGTAAAATAAAGAAAAAGTGAAACTAAAATGAAATAAATAATTTTTTATCAAAAGAAAAGAATCTTATTTATATACGACTAACGTAAATACTAAAAATCAATCGATGACATAAAATCGTACCCGAAGATAGCTTAAACGAAGAAGAAGATTTGAAGTATCTTAGTGACAATTAAAAACATGTTAAAGTGGAATTCGTCTTTGACATATAAGGTGATTAAGTAAATTCAAGTTATTTATGTAATTCTCAATTTTAATCAGTTAGATACCAAATAAATCTTATTGTGGTCTGAATATTAGGTGAAATGATTACTGAATATTAATATCAATTAAATATTATTTCAACTATATTATAAAAAATACATCATTTCAACTAACCATTTTAATTAATATTTTAAAACTCCGATTGATATATTTGACTTGGCAAATAAAAAGACTGCAAACAATTAGCAAATATATGTTAAAAAATAATAATTAGCAAATTATTCTCATTACTTTTCTAGTGCATATTAAATAATTTATATTTTGTTTATTATACATGGAATTCAACCACCAATTACTCTCCATATATATAATTGAAAATAAAGATAATGCTTATCAAATTAGTTTGACCTTTTGAGTTTATATTCTACGACGTATACGCGTATATATTGCATGTGGATTTAAATATTTTGATATTAATTTTAAGATTCATCGGTCCAGTGGAGAAATAATACAGAGGTAAAGGCAGGTCATGGATGCACCTCTAAAAAATAAATTAAGGTCACTGAACCATCCTAAAGAATACAAAATAGTCGCTAATCTTTCAAAAGTTATTTAATAGACATTAAATTTTAATTTTTGTTACAAAATAATTACCGAGCTATTAGTTGTCGTTAAATGGGTGATATTGTAAATTACGGAAATTTGTATAATAATGCATTTAACCCTTTATTTTTACACATTCAATCAATTAGTCCCAATTTGAAAAAATTTATTAAATTTAATAATATTTAACAATTATTACTAAATATTAATAGGACCAAATTGAAATAATATTTAAATAACAAGGACTAATTATTAATAGGATCATACTAAATTTATAATGACAATTTAAGTCTCTATAAATTTAAATATTAGATAAATTAAGTCTTGCCATCAATTCTAAGTTCAAAAACCCAATACACCGTTATATTTTTAAATTTCGATAATTTAATCATCCCGATATTTAATCCTGACTTTGTTTTTAATTCGACCATATACGTGAATGTTCTCTATCTGCAAAGTCAAAAAGAATATGGTTAAGAACATGAAGATAAGAGGAGGTAGTGTTAATTTTATATAAATTAATAAAAACAATAGTAACAAAAACAAAAGAATTTGGTATATCCTTGTAAAAACAAGTTGGCATCTGCTGGTGTTCATATACTAATTAAATCAACTCCGGCAGGTAAATTAATAAACTAATGCTTATCATCTTCCTTCTGAAAATGCAGTTTCCATGGTCTTCACCCATCTTCCTCTATATAAACAGGCTCTTAACACAACCCGAATCCGATCAATCTTTTCTTCTAAATTGACATCGAATCTATTCGATACTTCTGTAATTACCATCTTTGATAGCCAGGAAAATGGCAGTGCAGAGAACTTTATTAGTGTGTTTGGCAGCCACAGCAGTTGTTTTCCAGTTGGCCATGGCAGCAGATCATACTGTTGGAGCTCCGAATGGAAGCTGGGACACCAGCACCGACCTCCAAACTTGGGTTGGATCCCAGAGTTTTTCAGTAGGCGATAATCTGAGTATGTGCTGCAAAAAATAGCGGTCCCTGACTGCAATAGCGAACACGGCTGTAACTGCAGTTTAAATTCCTGCAATTAATACTATGCTTCTTTCCCTTTGATTATGTGTTAATTATGAGTTTTAAATCGAACATACATGTTCTATAACTTGCAGTTTTCCTGTACACCTCAAACCATGATGTGCTCGAGGTGACGGAGGCGAACTACGACTCATGCTCGACGGGGAGTCCGATCGCTACTCACACTGGTGGCAGCACGGTCATAGCTTTGTCTGCACCGGGGAAGCGATACTTCATCTGTGGAACGGCCGGACATTGTCAGCAAGGAATGAAGATTGAAGTCGACACCAAGGCGTCGGCCGGAACACCACCCGGATCGTCCCCCAGTGTTCCTTCAGCTGAGTCACCCGGGAGCTCCCCACCACCACCTCCGGCATCATCTGACGGGATCAGTTTGAAGACTTGCCTCACCGTGGGATTTGGCACCATGTTGATGATGCTTTTGGCCCTCTAAGCCTTGTGGGATTCTCTTCTTTGTGAGAATCTTTAAATAAATTTATCTTTGTGATTTTCCCATTTTCTCTACATGTATTACTTCATGTTTGTATTATTTCTGTTCGAATTAATTTATACTATTTTTTATTTATGTTAGATATAATAATTTATGTGTAATTCAAAAATTATATGTTAGATATAATGTCGAAAACCGGGTCCGAGAGGTATAGGCACTATCTCATTGAGGTCGTTGCACTCTTAGAAGATTCACCCTTACCACCGTATTTTTTCTTATATTTTCGACATTCTTCCTATCCATTGACCGTAGTTAAGTACAACATTTCATTATTAAGATAATAGATCAGGTACTCTGACCTCTCAAAATCAAAATCATCCTCTTAGATTACAACGCGAAGCGGTGATGTTAAAGCTTTGTTGTTCCACATATTAATGTAGTCGATATGTGTGGCTTCCTAATTTACTTCTGCCCTGCCGCGTCCATCATAATCGTGCAGATAGTCATGATTAATGTGAATATACAGAATCGACTGGTGGAAGCCAAATTGCCTCAGCAACCTGTCGGCAAAGTGGAACTCGACAATCGCAAAGTGGATCAACGGTGTAACACTACACCATTGATTAGAATCCTTCCTCTGATCACCCGGTACAAAAATGCAATCACGTTTTATGACATCCAAATAAACTACAAAATAAGTATTATTATAATAAGACATCTAACTATAACGTAAATAATAAACTGTAAATATTTAACTAAAATATAAATAATACATTTAACTAGATACCTGCTCTTGACAATACAAATCAATATGAGCTCTAAATACTCTCAAATTATTGTTCGCCAATCCCGTGTGCGTTTTTTTCTCGCACCATATGCATACAAATCACAATAATGTTTTAAAAATAAATAAATTTAATTTAAAAATTCAAATCAAAATTAGGATAATTACATGGCAACAAGAGGGAACTGAATCGGTGTTTGAGTAATTGGTGCCAAAAAGGGAAGTCGCTGCTAAGCCCACGCTTGCAGCAATAACAAACATCCACCAATACCCCGAACCTTATGATCATTTTCTAGTTTGGCACCCTTGCACAACTCACGATACAATAAATCTAATATGGTCGATCTCCAACTATATTTAGCAGCCTCTCATAGATACTCCAAAAAGCGTAGATACCGTGTATGAACAAGATTGCCATATTTATCTGGCATCAATATACCTCTAATGAGTTGCAGAATATAGGCTCGACTGGCATTATAAATTGCATCAACAGAATTATATTTACCGAGTGTAAATTCACTTTGCAACTAACTCATTTCCACACGAGACCCTTTCAAATTTGATCTATCATGCACCTTCCCAAGGTATTTGAAGCAAATTGCTTCAGGTGAAACATTCTTCTGCTCGATCAATGGTGCCCCGTTTACCGGGACCCCGATTAGCATGACCACGTCTTCAAGTGTGATCGTGCATTCCCCACACGGCATATGGAATGTATGGGTTTCTGGCCTCCAACGCTCAATCAGAGTGGCAATCAACCCGAGCACGAACTTGTACCCCCGAATGAAGGTCGCATGATAAAAATCCAGAAATTTGTAACCATTCAATGATTCGATCGTCTGGATGATTTTTGGCCATGGTCAGATGATGCTTAAATGTATCCTCCACATCATGTAATTAACACATTAATAAATAAATATTATTAACAAACAAAAAAGTAATTGAATTTCTAATAAATAAATAATTAAAAATTTTGAACCATCTCATCAACCGTGAGACTAGTAATGTGTTGATCCTGTAATCGCAATAGTGGAGCTTGCTCAACCATCCTACAGAACAAGTAAGAATATATTAGTACCCGGGACTAAATCTACCACATTAAAAAAATAATAAACATAATAAACTAAACAAACTTTATTGAATTCAGGTGTGCATATACAAATATAGTAAAATGATATAGATCAATCATGGATGCGTAGCATGGAAAATTACATGAAATGTGAACCGAACATGTCTATTTCCAATTGGCCCTCCTAAACCTTAGTGAGATCAAACTTTATTGAATTCAGGGTGTGCATAAACCAAAAAACTTTATTTCTACATAAAATAATCTTAAAATATCCTTAAACTGAAATAACCGAAATTGTGTCTAAAATGAATGAGCATTTTTTCAAAATTACAAACTCCCACTAAAACCGAATATCCTTAAATAACATTACACCCACATAAGTAGTGTACTCATGAAAGACCTAGGGTGACAACTTCTTAATAAGCGCGCAATTATGGAGTTTATATCAATGTGCTCTATAAACACACAACCACTGTTTTTTTTAACAACTAGGAACTTAATATTTATGTGATGTTCTTATTGTCTATAGAATAAATTAATGTATATTTATTGTCACAAAATAACTGAAAGTGGTCTTTCTATTCAATCTATAATTAGTGTACTCATGAAAGACCTAGGGTGACAGCTTCTTAATAAGCGCGCAATTATAGGTTTGTATCAACGTGCTCTATAAACACACAACCACTTTGAATTTTTTTTAACAACTAGGAACTTAATATTTATGTGATGCTCCTATTGTTTATAGAATAAATTAATGCATATTTATTATCACAAAATAACTGAAGTGGTCTTTCTATTCAATCTATAATTAGCAGCTCAAGTGAAAAAATCTTTTGCATCAATATTCTTTTAGAATCAAAGCATGTAAACCCGATGATCTCTAACTTACCAGAACTCCGATATGTGACCATGTAATTTTTGTTCTCTAAATATATCTTCATAATTGTATTGGTTGCTATCCAATAGTCTATACTAGATTTTCTTAAATATTTGTTTAACATTCTAACAATGTATGAATTATCCAAACGCATACATACTTGAACATAAATTAGATTCTCAATAGCTTATGCATATGAAATCATTTGTATTTTCTAAATTCAAGGTTACTTTTAGGGCATTGAGTAAAACAATATTTGTCTTCTTTAGCAATATGAGTATCACTTGGTTTACTCCCACTGAACATGTAGTACATACAATTGTCAACCAAATTTATCTCAAAACCGAATGAGATAATCAATATGAAATTTATAATTTCATTAATGAGACATACTTAAGCTCATAGATGGATTTCTTTAATTTACATATCATTGATATTGTATCATAAAACACAACTCTATGATTGTACCATATAAATAGTTTCTTCAATGTCGCCATTGAAAAACAAGCTTAACATCTATCTAATGTAGCTTAAGACTAAAACGAGCAACAAGTGTCATAATTATCTTGAAAGAGTCTTTCAATGAAACTTGAGAGAAAGTCTCTACAAAATCAACGCCTTCTTTAGAGTATGTCCTTTAGATACAAGACGTGCTTTATACTTATCCACATTACCATTTCCATCCCTAGTGGTTTTAAATATCCATTTACAACAAATTGGTTTGCACCTTAAGGTAATGAGACAAGTTCCTAAACTTTATTGTCTTGCATAAAATTATACTCTTCTTGTATGTCATCAATCCACTTTTGAGAGTTAGAACTTTTATGGTATGATAAAAAAATAATTGAGTCACTTTCTATCATTCTATTGTTATCCTTATTATCTTGATGAAATACAATATAATAATCTCGAATAGTATTTCTCCTTCCTCTCGTAGACCTCTTTGATGACACTTATTTTTTTGAGGTTGTTGAGCTTGTTCTTATGAAATAATTACCTTATCTTGAATGAGAGTTGTTCAACATTATTTTGTTGAGGTACTTGATTCACTTCTTGATTAATGATAGGTGTGGAAACCTAAACATCGTCAAAAGTGATAGTAGGAATTAAATTATAATACAATTCCTCCTCAATAGCAATGTATCTAACCTTATTTCCCCTTCCAAACTCAACATCCTAAAAAAGTTATAAATCTCCCCTTAAAATAATCTTAATTGTGGGACCATAAAATTTATAGCCCATGGATCACTCAAAATAACCGAAGTATTTGCTCACTTTTAAAGTTTAATTACTTCACATGTGTCCTAACTTATTACAAAAGAAATCAACCATTTGTAACTTATTGTTATTTCTTTTGAGTTGGACCTTAACAACTTTATTCTAATTTTTTATTGCCCTTGTTCTTAAATACACTAACTAAATAAGCACTGACCAAATGATTATTTTTACACTTATAATGCTTCAACCTTTCTTCCTCTTGAACACAATAAGAAATGAGCCCAAATAGAGTCTATTTCTCCCTTTGACAATTGTAACTTGAATTAGTTAAATTGTATAGGAAGCGATGCCAAAACCATAAGAACAAACAATTGTTAGAAAGTTCGATCTTATGTGCCTTAAATTTTGAAGCAATGTTAAACATTTTCATAATGTACTCCATCACATTTCCTTGACCCTTATACTTCATAGACATCAAAGAAGGCATAAGTGATGTCATCTTAACCTTAATGTTTTGGGTAAAATATTTCTTAATTTCATCAATGAAACCCTTAGTATGAGTAATCTCTTTAGATTTGTGCTCCTAAAGACATCTAGAATGTTGTGTTTTATGATCGTTAGACTCGTGCGATTAGGATGATCTCACCTCTCAAAATACCTTTTATGGGTGTTTACCGTAGTGAGAGGTGCAAGTTGTTCATTCCTTAGTGCAAAGTCTATGTTCATACAATCACCAATACAAGATGTAAGTGTCTTTTTAATTCCTTGAAATTTATTTCGCTAAACATGAGTGTAGAATGTATATTAGCAGATATTGTGATAGAAAAGGATAAATAACTAAATATAGAACAAAAATAAATAAATAAATAAATAAAATAAAAATAAGCTCACATAAATATTCATAAGTAAACAAATAAATTCAAAATAATGACTAGTTCCCCTCAAGATACCAAGCACAACATTAATATCAAGTCTTTGGACAGTAATATTAATTGTAAGCGGTACTCTTGTTATAGCAATCAAACATTGATAATAAACTATGTCAAACAATAGATTAATCTTTGGACTAACGTATTGCTCACATAAAATACCTTATAATTGTCACACATTTATTGCCACAATTGTCATTGTAATTCTGCCAAATATTAACTTTCCTTTGGGCCAATTAATAAACGCATGAATTACAAAAACTCATAATCATCTTGATATTTTAAATAAATTAATCTAGACAAAAACGGTCGCTTTGGTGACATTATGTTTCAACTAATCTATTAAAATATCATACATCCGAAGCCAAAATATGAATTTATTTGTTTTAAAAAGTTTTCCTTAATTTCATCTTTCAATTAAATTAAAAGATAACCAAAATAATAATAAATTTGAATAAAGGTAAACCTCATATCAAGATACCATACACTCCATTAATATTTCATCTTTGGAAAAAAACATTAACTTGCAAGAGATATCTTGGTACAATAATCAAACATTGATAATAAGAACATGTCAAGCAGAAATCTTCATTTGGGTCGATTTATTGATCACATATAAAACTGAATAATTATCACATGTTTATTACCACAGTTTCACATGTAATAATGTTAATTATTAACCTTCCTCTCGGCCGATTAATACTAACATAATCAGACTTACATGCACTAAACCTTCTATATTTTAAAATAAAATAATTTTCACAATAGAGGTCATTTTGGTGACTTAATGCTTCAATTAATTTATCTTGAAATATATAATATTAATATACCGATATTCAAATTTAAAATTTTGTAATAGTCAAAACTGAAATTTCTGATAACACTTAAATTTTCGAAATAACCCAAAATAAGGTCGCCTGAATGGGGCTATCGGAAATCGAAAAACCTATATCTTTGACTGTTTCTAAAAAAATTCCTTCAACATGCATTTACCAACATAATAAAAACATGATACAAGGAATTAGTTTAATCCTATTAACCAAATACATAATTATTATTATAATAAATAACGATTATAATAATAAAGAAACCTTGTTGTAACTTTACGTTATTGTATCAGAACAACCAAAAGAATTATCAACTTTGCATGCTAAAATCTAAAACCAATACCAATACCAATACCAAACAGATATCATTTGGTAATTCAAAAACAACGAATCACGTACTGTAATTTGCACCTTTATAATATACATTAATTACTAACATAAACGTGAAACGTATTGATCACATATTGTTATAATAACATGCTAAGGAGAGATAATACTGTAACCATAACCGAAATTAAGCAAATATAGCTTTCACAAAACCCATGGAATCCATATTTATCATATGAGAAAAAACCTTTACCTTTGAATATTAATTTAACCTCACCACATGCCTTAATCTACACTATAAATAAATTCTTAAAACCTGACAGTTACGGCCAAGGCACCAACAAAAAATTTATGATTATAAAATTGACAAGAAATAATATGAATTGGACCAAAACTTTATAAGGAAATTTTAATTCCACAAATTATAAAACATTAAAATTTCAATATCAATCTTTAATCATATCAAAAGGTCAAATCTGAATTTATTTGTCAATTACAATTAATAATATAATCATAATTTGAATAATCCAAATATACAAACTAAAAGTCTAAAACTATGATATTTGATTATCAAGGAAGCAAAAGTAAGATCCTAACAATCATGACATAAAAACCGATTATTCAAAGGACTTAAAACTCAAATTCCAAAGGCAGAAGCATGAGGGTTATGGCATCATAAGAATAAAATTGCAATCGGAAATATTAAACTGTGCAATATTAAACCCTAAACGCTATGCAAGCGATTTTAATACATAAAAATCCAAAATTAATCCATTCTCAATGATTCAAACATGACGAGTCTCTGATGCCACTTGTTAGAACCAAACCATAATTAATATGAAACATAATACTCATGATCTATCATAGCAAATCATCAAAAACAATAAATTAAATAAACTGAACGCGAAAGCTACCTGAATTCATTGATAGACTGAAAACCTTGAATCCTTTCATTGAGATCGCCTAAAAGGTGGTTGTGATCTTCTAATAAGTTAAGTTAGCCATTGCCGTAAAAACTATCTGACAGGACAAGAGTAATACAAGTTAACCTATTTTTGGGGACCACTACCTCTTTATATAGTTGATTATTAAATCAACTATTAAATATTTATAACTTTGCCCCTCATTGAATTATAAATATATCTTACGGTATCTACACTTTTATTTGCATGACACTTTAATACCTATGACACGCCTAACATAATTGGTCACTTGACTTTGTGTCATACTTTATAATAGCATCATACATTTTACATATATGTCCACAATTGTGAATTTTAATCCAACAATTATTTCTTGTATTATACGTAAGTTGTCGGTTTAACTCGTGTAGTCTAACCCGGTCATTTTTAGTTATTGTATTTTTAAAATGTTAAAATTTTAGTCCTAACCCAAACAAAAATTATTAGATATGTTAAGTCAAAATTATTAGCTCTTATATTATGCATAAATTATAGATTTAGTTTCTATTCACCAAATTTATCATTCTAAGTCATTGTAACTTAATCATATCATCTTTATATTATTCGAATTAAGATAGAAATTTTATAACTCAAAAAGTACATGAACAATTAAAGTATAAAGATTAAATCAACAATTAATTCATAATATATGGGTTACTGATAAAATTTGTCAAATATAACAATTTAACTAAAAAAGAATTAATATTAAATTTTATAGCAAATATAAAATTTTCTAATTTACATGCACCCACCTCGGCCTAGATACTTGATTATAAATATTTTTGAGGGTTTTGTTGGCTGTTATAACAGCATAAATTTCGATCATTAATGATTATTTTGCTTTTAAGTAGAATATAATAGAATGTAATTAATTATTTTTTTAAAAAAAATAGTTTCATTAATTTAAGGTTTTTAATATAATTGAATCCTAAAACTCTAAAACCATAAAAAACCTGAACACTTATCCTAAAGCACTAAACAATAAACTCTAAACATAAACACTAAATATTGAACTATAAAGCCTTAAATCTTAAACTATAAACCTTAAAACAAAACCCTAAACCATAAGATATAAAATCCTAAACCCTAAAATAAAACCTAATCTCTAAACATTAAACCCTAAATCTTTAATTATAAAACATAAACCATAAAGCATAAATATTAAACGCAAATCCTTTTTGAGTGAATATTAATTAAACACACTAAATTAATGGAACACAACTTTTAAGAATGTAATTATTAGGTTATATTGAAAAGTAAAATAATAATTAATGATTAGAATTTATGTAGTTCTTTGACAACCCTAATAATTAAGAGAGATGATTAATTATTGGATAAACTATTTATTTGGTACTTCATCTATTCTTGTATTTTTGTTTGGTCATCCAATTATTATTTTGACAAATCATGCCCAACCAAGGATGAAGCCATGATTTGGGGTTGGGAGGGGCAAACTGTAAATATTTGAAAGCGGGGGACAAATTCATAAACAAACTATTTTGTAACAAAATTTAAATAGGGGAACAAATGTGAAAAAAAATTCCGCCCCTCCCCACCCCTTAATACCTTCGTCCTTGTGCCCAACTTTATGTATTTTATATCTTGGTCACTAGCCGTTAAGTTTGACCGTTGACTTAACGTAAATGGTGGCATGATAGGCATGATAACATTTTTATTCCCCAAAACTTATACATTTCTATTAATTTGGTACCAATTCTAAATTAATTCTATAAATCCTCAATATTTAAAAATCCTTCAATTTGATCCTCATTTTTATTTGAAATAATTTAATAATTCAATAAATTTAATCTCCAATAAATCTTTTTTTTAGAATGATTAATTTTTTTAAAAATAAAAGTAAGGAACAAATTAAAAAATTAAATATTAAGAATTTTTAAAATAATTTATGAACAAGTCGAGTCGATTTTAGTTCAATTTACGTCTCTTAATGATTGTGCATTTAAATATGCTTTACTATAAATAAATCAAATTTAAAGATTTAACGTTATATTATACCAAAAAAGATTTAACGTTATATAAATAATTAATTTATAGATATAATTATAATATCATGATTGCACTTGATGATTAATAATTTCATATCATATGATATATATAACATCACCATCCAACTAAAAATGTTGGTTAATTGAATTTTTGAGCGGCCTCAATGTAAAAAATATTAATATCTTTGAGAGATTTATATTTGAGCAATTTGTCTATAAAATGTATGTTAACAATTAAAATTAAGAAAAAATGAACAAATACTATCAAGAGATTTGGCCAGAAATTAAATATTTGGCAAAATTACCTAAATATTGTTGTTCAATTTTTTTTCAACAATATGGTACTCCCTACTTTATTTCCAGCAATATGTTAGATTCTACAGTAAACAAGAAATCAGATTGCTCCCCACCTGCTTTTGAACAATGTTTTTCCAGAAAATATTAAAAAAATCATGTTGAAGTCGGATTCATCTCCCTCCGTCTTCAAACAGTACCCATATCATCCATTTGCTGCCACGTGGCAGCCACGTAGGGCATCACACACTGTTGAAAGGCGGACTGCCATCCATTCGACTTCAAACAGTGTTAGGTTGCAGGGTGGTAGTGATGCAGTGGTGCAGGGTAGCATGAATGGCATACCTCGTAAATGAGGCAGCTGTATGCATGCCTCAAGGTAAGGGTTTTTTAATTAATTTTGTAAGATTGATTGGATAGTGATGTAGTGATAGGGTTGATTTTTAGGTTTAGGGGTAAAAGGTGGTAGAGTGTTTTTAAAATTTAAATGTTATAATAATTTTAAATTATATAGTGGTAGTGTAAAATTTTTTATTTAAAACTTATTAGTGCAGATAAAAGTGGTGTAGGGGTATGTAAGGGGAAAAATTATGGTTTTTTAAATAGGTTATGTTGAAGGTAATTTGTTAGAGAAAATTGAGATAAAATTTGAGTAAAGAAGGAGAAGACGTAAAAGAAGAAAGTTGTGGGGAAAAAATACTATAAGTCGGGTTGAAATTTTAATTTAATTTTATCTATCTAACATTTTATGTTGTTTAAAATTTATTTTTTATGTTAGAACGATGAACGTTTTATTTTTTGTTTAGGATTATAGTAGTGGTGTTCAATTAGATAAAAAAATTCGTAATAATATAATGTAATTAGTATTTTTGAGAAGTTGTATAGTTTTATAAAGTCTATTCGAATATATATATATATTTGAAATAATTCCGTAAATAAGTAGTATGTTTTAAGATTATTGTTATTTATAGTTTAAAATTAGGTTTACTAACATTTTAGTTTTTCATTTTGATTTGTATTATAATTGAAAATATTTTTTTCCGAACATGTAGAGAAAATTAGCAACAACAGATTTGTGGCAATTGTCCATTACAATGGACAAATTGTGAAAACTGATGTAGGTATTGTATTTGAATTTGAAAGCCCTACGAAGATGAGATTTGAAAAGGAAATCACGCTTCGAGTAATGAAGGAGAAGATATCTGAGAAAATTGGAGCTGAGATTCATGGTTTACGGTATCGGTGGCTGACATATCACAATCCAGTCAGATATTCCACAATAGTTATTGAAGATAATATAGATGTTGGAATAATGATTGCAGAGCATGAATCCATGGATATGAAATGTCGAGTTGTTTGCTTAGGTACGTGATATTCTCGGCCCATCCAGAAACGTAGTTGGGGAATCTAGTCAAATGGGTTTCAGTAATGAGTTTGATATGTCCGAAGGCAGTTTTGTCACAATGTTGGCAAGTGGGGCATCTAGTGGATTTCATCAAGGTGGGTCATCGACATATGCAGCATCGCATGGGCCGATTGTTGATCTGGCTGTTGATCCGACTATTGATGCTAATGTTGAGAACCTACGAGGTCGATGGGGAGAATCATTTGAAGATTCTAGTGAAGATGAAATATTGGGGATCCTGATTTGTATCTTGATGACGTTGGTGAGGCCCCTAATTTTAGTGTTGGAGAATTCGTTCCGACCGATGGTGACATTACATTCCATGAACCTCTTACGCACATGAACTGGGTGGGTATTGATGCAATGAGGGTGCCGCATATCCCAAATATACCCCAATTAACTTCGAGTCAGCATGGTGAATTATTTGTTGAGCTTCAATTTACTGAAAAGAATAAAGCTATATTGGCAATTAAAGCGTATAGCATCATGTAGCATGTGGACTACGTGGTTGTAGAATCCACCCCAGGGACTTTCTTTGCGAAGTGTGTGAAATATAGACAATGGTGCAATTGGAAGATTAGAGTGTCGAAGCTTAAGAGGATAGATTTTTGGGAGGTCACAAAGTACAACGACAATCACACGTGTTTACGAACATCCATCGACCAGGACTACACCAAATTGGACTTGAATGTAATAAGTCATCACGTGATAAAGTTGGTCGAAGAAAATCCAAGGGTTCCCGTTTCAGCGATTCAGGACAATTTAAATATCAAATAAAATATAAGAAGGGGTGGTGTACAAGGGATAAAGAATTGCATTCAGTGTACGGTGATTACGATAAGTCATATAATGAGTTATCGGCTTTATTGATAGCAATGAGACATTTCATCTCAGACACTATAGTGAGGTATTAAATAAATGATGCATACGGCTGATAAGGCCAACTGCTTGAAGGGTATTAATGCATGCATTGAAGGCTTTTCATTTTGTAAACGTATGATCCAAGTCGATGACATATGGTTGTATAGGAGATACTCTCATATACTGTTGATTGTCGTTGCGCAAGATGGTGAGAGCAATGTCATTCTGATTGCATTCGCAATTGTTAATGGGGAGACGATAAAAGCTTGTAATTTCTTTTTGACCAATTTACGTGACCATGTTATCCGAGAAGATACGGCCTACATTATATCTGATCGAGGGATAGGTATCAAAGCAGCAATTAATCGAGAGGGAAATCATTGGACACCTCTGCATGCATACCCTACATATTGTGTTCGTCACATCGGTAAGAACATCTATGAGTAGTTCAAAAATCAATACCTTCGCAGTGAGATTTTAAGTATGGACAAGTAGCATTTTTCAAACTCCGTTAAATATGCTCATCCAATTATGTGCTTTAATTTTTCTAGATGCTAACAACATATATTATGGCACATGATATCAACTACTATGGCCAGAATTTGATAGGAAGATGGCGAATTTACAGAAATAAGACGAGCATGTTTGGAGTTGGGCCAACAGTATCAAGAGAGAAAGATAGGCCCAATCATATGACAAAGGTGGTAGACGATACGGGCAAATGACAACCAACCTTGTGGAGTGCATAAATGAAGTACTAAAAGGATCACGTCATCTCCCAATAGCAAGCTTGGTGAAAGAGACGTACTACCAGTTGGCTAAGGTTTAGTTGGTTAAAGGGAAGCAGATCTAGTCCTTAATAAATAGGGGACAACGTTGGGCTCTTAATATTGTGACGAAAATGCAGAATAATATGAAGAATACAACGTCGTTGACCGTTCACGCATTCGACCGAATGAAATAGACTTTCGATGTTGCTAGTTCTAGAACCCGCAATGAAGCAGCCCACTCAAATGTATTTCGAGTCAATTTCAGACATACGTGGTGTGACTGTGGCGAGTTCCAGGCATGGCGATATCCATGTGCTCATGCAGTTGCAGCATGTATGTTTGCCACTGTTGACCCGTACATATATGTTGATGAATGCTTCAGTCTCAACCACATGTTAAGTATTTATAGAATTGAGTAACCACCGATCGCGAATTCAAAGTATTAGCCGTTAGTGGAGCATGAAAAACAGTTACCAGATCCTACACTCTATAGAACTCTAACTGGCCGACCTAGATCGACTCACATCTACACCAGTATGGATCTTCTTCACAGAGAGAATCGACAACAAAAGAGATGTACCATATATAGGGCTGAAGTCCATTCGAAATCAAAATGTCTACATGAACCAAGATATGTGCCTATGCCTCAATGATTTTTTATGTTTGTATTCGAAAATATTATGTTTGTACTTTAAAATATTCTACTTTGTATCAGTATTAATTAGTTATTTATAATGTTATGTTTTTACTATTATCATATTGCTTAAGCCTGATTTAACAATTAGAGACCAAATTGCTAAGCATTCAAAGTTTAAGGACGAATTTTTACATTTTATTAGTATAAAATATTTTTAATTTCATGTTCATCACAAAATTTAAGTTCAAAAAAACGGCAATTGAATCGGAGTTCAATTAAAAAGTAATGAGATAATGAACAAAACGTAAAAATTCAATAATTTAAGTCAATTTCAAACGTAGCTAAATATTAATTCGAATCTACTTTTATTTTTAATTTTAATCGCATTTAAAGCTAAATATTAATTCAAATCTAAAAAATTAAAAAAAAACATGCAGCACAGGCCAGCTTTAAATCATGCAGATTCCTTGCGCACAGCCATGCTACCACCCTACGTGGACAGCCATGCAGTTGCATGCATATTGCATGCAGCATGGGTTAGCGTGCTGATAGGTTGATGTGAGGGAGATTTATTTAAATTTTAGTTTTCGGTAATGAGGAAAAAATAGTCTAAACTAAACTAAATGTGTGGTAGTTGTGTATTTTGTTTGTTTTAAATTTTTTAACTTCGATTTGGTCACTAAATTAGTTTGGTTTTTAATTTTAAAGAATTTCAATAAATTTAGTTTCGTTTTTAATTTTAATCACACTTAAGGTTAAATATTAAATCACTTAAGGTTAAATATTAAATCACTTAAAATTTTAGTTTGGTTTTTATTTTTTATTAGTATGGAATGGAGGTTTCGAATCCTATGTCACAAATTCACAAAATTAACATTTCTGGAATGGAGGTTTCGATACCTCTTAGTATGGTCGAATTTGAAAAGCTATTCACTAATTACGAAAGATAATTAGTTTTAGATTAAGTGAATAATAAAAAACGGTGAAAATAAAAAATAAAATAAAATTCAAATTCAAACTGAAATGCCTCTAATGTATTACACAAAATACATAAAATCATTTTTTCTTGTGTAATTTTTGGCCATGATGGGGTGTGGTCGAAAGATAAGTTTGCGGCTGTTCTCGAGCACGTTTTGGCCTTTGTGGTGCCACGGGATCCTCTTCAGCATCCTCTTCAGTGTAGCTCACCTCCTCAGTCACCGAGGGCATAGGAGCTGGTGATGTGAACAAATCCATGTAACTGCTCTGCCCTCCCATAATATCTGGTGAATTCAGAAAATTTTGCATCCCCTAAAAATCTATGTTCTGTACAAAGTTCGAGTAAATAGGTGATTGTCGAGGAAAAAACTCGTTTGTATATAAAACAGTATCATCGAACCCGTGAGTATTTGAGGAGCTCGGGCCCACTTCTGGTTGTACACATGTAGGAGTCGATTCCTTTTCTCATATAACTGTCGTGCCCACTTCTGGTTGTACCCATCTAGGAAAATCTAGGCTTGTTGCACTCTTAGAGGATTCACCCTTACCACCGTATTTTTTCTTATATTTTCGACATTCTTCCTATCCATTGACCGTAGTTAAGTACAACATTTCATTATTAAGAAAATAGATCAGATACTCTGACCTTTCAAAATCAAAATCATCCTATTGGATTGCAACGCGAAGCGGTAATGTTAAAGCTCTGTTGTTCCACATATTAATGTAGTCGATATGTATGGCTTCCTAATTTACTTCTGCCCTGCCGCTTCCATCATAATCGTACAGATAGTCATGATTAGTGTGAACATACAGAATCGGTTGGTGGAAGCCAAATTGCCTCAGCAACCTGTCGGCAAAGTGGAACTCAACAATCGCAAAATGGATCAACGGTGTAACACTACATCATTGATTAGAATCATTCCTCAGATCACCCGGTACAAAAATGTGATCATCGTTGTACGACATCCAAATAAACTACAAAATATGGATTATTATAATAAGACATCTAACTATAACGTAAATAATAAACTGTAAATATTTAACTAAAATATAAATAGTACATTTAACTAGATACCTGCTCTTGACAATACAAATCAACCTGAGCTGTAAATACTCTCAAATTATTGTTCGCCAATCCCGTGTGCGCTTTTTTCTCGCACCATATGCATACAAATCACAATAATGTTTTAAAAATAAATAAATTTAATTTAAAAATTCAACTCAAAATCAAGATAATTACATGGCAACAAGAGGGAACTGAATCGGTGTTTGAGTAACCGGTGTCAAAAAGGGAAGTTGCTGCTAAGCCCACGCTTGCAGCAATAACAAACATCCACCAATACCCCGAACCTTATGATCATTTTCTATTTTAGCACCCTTGCACAACTCACGATACAAGAACGCTAATATGGTCGATCTCCAACTATATTTAGCAGCTTCTCATAGATACTCCAAAAAACGTAGATACCGTGTATGAACAAGATTGTCAGATTTATCCGGCATCAATATACCTCTAATGAGTTGCAGAATATAGGCTCGACTGGCATTATAAATTGCATCAACTGAATTATATTTACCGAGTGTAAATTCACTTTGCAACTAACTCATTTCCACACGAGACCCTTTCAAATTTGATCTATCTTGCACCTTCCCAAGGTATTTGAAGCAAATTGCTTCAGGTGAAACATTCTTCTGCTCGATCAATGGTGCCCCGTTTACCGGGACCCCGATTAGCATGACCATGTCTTCAAGTGTGATCGTGCATTCCCCACACGACATATGGAATGTATAGGTTTCTGGCCTCCAACGCTCAATCAGAACGGCAATCAACCCGAGCACCAACTTGTACCCCCGATGAAGGTCGCATGATAAAAATCCAGAAATTTGTAACCATTCAATGATTCGATCGTCTGGATGATATTTGGCCATGGTCAAATGATGCTTAAATGTATCATCCACATCATGTAATTAACACATTAATAAATAAATATTATTAACAAACAAAAAAGTAATTGAATTTCTAACAAATAAATTATTAAAAAATTTGTACCATCTCATCAACCGTGAGACTAGTAATGTGTTGATCCTATAATCGCAATAGACGAGCTTGCTCAACCATCCTACAGAACAAGTAAGAATATATTAGTACCCGGGACTAAATCTACTACATTAAAAAAATAATAAACATAATAAACTAAACAAACAAAATTTATAATAATGTTTTAGTTTAGTTTTTAATTTGTTAAAATTCTACGAAATTTAAATTTTAACTCTAATACGTTTAAATTACATAACTAAATCAACTTATTAGTTTAAATTTCAATTCCCCTACTATTAACTACATGCAATTTAAAAAACTCCTAAATTAAAATACTAATTCAAACATTAATATTTTTTTTACTAATTGTAACTCCTAAATTAAAAAAGGTTTATTTTCTTAAAAATTAAAAAATGTTTTTTACTAATACTACTACTAATAATATAACTGTTATCCTTAGTCCTTATATCATTCGGAAATTTACCTTTAAAACCCTTCATTTTAAGATTTTTACAAAGTAAGCAGTAATTTACTAATTTGATCATTCAAGTCCTATTTTCCCTTAATAAATTTCTTTCCATTCAATAACTAAATTCAATCACATTCTGCCAATATACTCATTTTAGTCCTAATATACTCATTTTAGTCCCAATATACTCATTTTAGTCATTAATACTCAAATTTCCCAATATACTCATTTTAGTCCCTATATACTCGTTTTTTTTCAAAAATCATTATAAATAAATCTAATAAACCATAAATTAAACAATAAAAATTTCAAATATAAAATTTCAAACATCAACTTAATTTTTTTTTAAAATACCCAAGAACTTAAATTAAACAATAATACACGTCTACTTGGCATACTTACTATATTTTCTTCAAATATTCCTTTCTTTACTCAATCTATTCACAAAATTTCTTCTCTTCAACCACCTATTTAACACAAAAATTTAAAATATTAAAAATTCAAACATCAACTTTAAAATTTAAAAAATATAATGATATAAAATTCAAAAACTTTAACTAAAATAATAATAATAATTCGTAATAACTACAAAAACATACATACATTAAAAATAAAATTATTGAATTGAAATAATATTAAAAAATAAACTACATATCTTATATCTACTTACAAAATTTCCTCTAAATCTTCTTTTTCTTTACTTTATCTTCTCAAAATTTTCATTACAAAATATACGTATCTTCAACCCCTATTTAACTTCAACTAATTTAAATCTCAACCACCCAACTCACCTACCAACCATCCAATCAATCTTACAAAATTAATTTAAAATCCCTTAACCCAAGGCACACATGCAGCTGCCTCATTTATGAGGCATGCAGTCATGCATGCCACTGCATCTGCACCACTGCCCTCTGTCGAACACTATTTGAAGTCGAATAGAGGACAGTCTGCCTTCCAACAGTGTGTGGTGCCCTGTGTAGCTGCCACGTAGCAGCAAATAGATGATATGAGTACTGTTTGAAGACGGGAGAAGAGGAATCTAACTTCAACATGAATTTTTTTAATATTTTCTAGAAAAATACTGTTCAAAAACAGGTAGAGAGCAATCCAATTTCTTGTTTACCGTAGAATCTACCATATTGTTGAAAATAAAGTGAGGAGTACCATATTGCTGGAAAACAAATTGAACAACAATATTTAGATAATTTTGCCTAAATATTTGTTGGTTGATTTTACTAAAACTCATAAATATTACTAAAACAAAAATTATGTAAATATATCAAATTTTTACATAATATAAATGATAAAAATATCAAATCTATATAAATATAGCAATTACACAATTATTTACTATAAAAAATACCATAATTTTAATACGTATTCATATTATCAAGTCCAATTGCCATTGTCGTTGGATGAATCCAACAGATAGAACATTTCACCATGCAATTTGTTAAGACTAAGCATTTTACCCACAATTTGAAGATAACATTTCACCGACAGTTCGGTTCACTCTAATCCTATATTCAATTACAGCACAGCACACAGTGTGGGTAAAAAGACAAAAAAAAATCCAATCCAAATCTCGTCGATCATCATTCTATACGAGCCATTTAGAAAAGAATTATTTATTTCAAGAAAATTTGAAACTTGAAACAAAAATTAAACCTTTTTTCTTAAAAACTGGAAACTAACCGGCATGCATAGTTACCATGTGGTCGGAGATTCGATCCTCATACATAAAGTTATCACTCATTTATCTCTTCGAAAAGCACACGACGAAGGAGATTAGTCAATACTACATAGTGTTAGATCTTGATTTTGAACAAAAAAAAATTAAGCATGCATAGGACCTGGAGCCTCCATTACCGGTGTTGGTTGATTGTAGGGTGGCACCGGCAACACTGTACTTGAAACAGGCGGCGGAGGAATAGGAGTAGGAAGTTGTTGCGGTGGTGGAAGTGTAGAAGTCGGGTCGTCGACGGTTGGTGGAGTAGGTGGTGGGTTAGGAGAACTAGGCTGGTTAGAGCCAATGGCGGGTGAAGGGGGGTAGAAAGAGGAAGAAGAATAGAAAAAGGGTGGTGTATTAGGGGTGGAGATAGGGTTAGGGAAGACATTGGGAGGAGGGCAAGAGTCGTCGACGCCTGCGCACTTGTACGAATGTGAATTATGGAGGCCGTGACGAAGCAGCCCGAATCCCAGGACAAGACCCGAAACCACCAGCACCGTAACTATGAAAATGAAGATCTTTGTTGCTTTCCCCACATAACACATCTTTATTTGTTTTTGTTTTAAAAAAACAAAGAACCTGTAAATCTGAAAATGGTGTCTGTTTTGTCTTTGTTTTTGTTGGGTTGTGTTTTGTGAAGATAGGGTTTTGGTTTGGTCCTTGTTCTTCGGTGTGCGTGTCATTGTGAGTTTAATACAATGGTTCAGTTTTGGTTGGATTTGGTTAGTGAGTTGAGTGATGATTGCACGTGATGGCCATTTTTAGGATATGGAACATGAGCTTTTGCAATGCTTCCAAATCTGTGCAAAAAACTAGGGTGAGCATTTCATTAAGTTGTGCTAAACATTTTCGAGTTAATTAAGTTTATAAGGTTATTTTATAATTTGAATTTTATTTTAAAAAAATTAAGTCGAGTCGAGTCAAATTGATTTGTTCGAATTTCTATTCAAATTTAATTGTAAACATTTATAATATTATGATAAACACATATATTTCTTCATATTAAATATACATATATCAAATACAATTAAGGAATTTAACTTGAACTTACAATTAATTCACTAATTATTAAAAACTAAAAATTATTTAAATTATCTAGAGCTTCATTTTATATCTCATATTTTATTTAAAAATTATTTTAAGTTAGAATTTTGTTCACTCCTACTCAAAACTAAATCTTTTAGAACATTAGCTCAAGGCTCTAGACTTTAGCTTTTTTAATCTTGGAATGGTTTAGTTTAGTTATGAGTTAATTAATATAATAATGATGGATTAAGGACTTATAGGGTTACAGTGAACCGTTGGGGCGAATATTTGGGGAGTCGAGCAAGGTGTTGACAGGCATGTTTGCCATGTCATTCACCAGGATGGAGGTTACTGCAGAGGGCTTGTGCCTGTCATTCACCCCTTAATATTAGGGGTGTAGGCAATCGGTTGATTAATCGAATTCAACTACCTAAAATTTATTAATTAATTTTTTTAAGTCATTAATCAAATCTATAACTTGTAAAAAAATTTAATCGAACCGTGAAAAATTCGGTTAATTAGGTCGGTTTTAGAATTAACCGAAATTTGTTATACATTTTGAATAAATTACACAAATAATCACTAAACTATGCTAAAGTATCTTTTTAGCCACCAAACTTTTAAAAGTTACAAAACAATCTTTAAACTTATCGAACTATTACAAAATGCTCATTGGCTCAATACATGTTATAAATTATTGATAAATTTTGAAAATTTTAATAACCATTTACTGATCAATTTTAAAAAGTTTAATGACTATTTTGTAATAATTCAATAAATTTAATGATCATTTTGTGCTAATTTGATAGAGTTTAATGACCATTTTATAATATATATAAAAATAATCATTTTATAACTTTTAAAAGTTTAATGACCAAAAATAAATATATATAATATTTAATATATATTTATTTTAATTAATTAACCAGTTTCGAACTGAATTAACGGATAATCAAAATTTGAATAAATTCTTAACCGTTAACCGATCTTACCTAAAATTAACCGAAAAAATTGGTTTGGTCGGTTAATTATGTTAAAACCAAATAGTGCACACCCTATATATTATTAAAAGATAAGTTTATATTTATTTTTTGGCTTAAATGAAAAACCAACCCATAAACTATACCTTTTGTTTGTTTTTAGCCCTTAAACTATTCTTTGGTCAAAATAAGTCCATAAACTATTATTTCTTGTCACTTTAAGTCTGATAGCTATTTAAGTCAAAAGAAAATTATTTCGACTAATAAGATGTTGACACATCACAAAGATTTTTCAATCAATAGATAGTTTAGGGACTAAAAGAAGAAAAATGGCATAGTTTAGGTACTTATTTTATTCATTTATCGTATTATTTAAAATCTCTAATCTTAAATTTCAAAATTACAACCACACAAGTCAACAACTTCTAGAGCAAGTGGTTAAAATTTTTTCGTTGACACATTTTCTTCCTCTAAGTTGTGGGTTCTAGACCCAGCAGGAGCAAATTGTTAAAAAAAAATTATAACCACACAACAAGGAAGATTGATATTTAAATGCTTGAGAAAATGATCGGATTGCGCAAGTTGCGTACTCACAACACTGCGTTTCTTATGAAATTTTTTTACCAAATCGTTGCTGCACCTAATTGTTATTGGATCATGCTATTGCGGCAGAAATACAAAATCATGGAAGCTTGCCCATCGTTCGTTGAGCGCACTAATTGCTCCACCTTGTGGCGTGTGCTATCGCCTCTACTTGGACTGAATGCTCTGAACATGTTGGAAAAATGCGAGAAAATGGTAACTTTGAGTCATATTTCGAATGGGTAAAGGTGGAAATATAAACGAGGATTCGATTGGATCGTATTCCATTCTGTGAGACCTTTACAACGATATCTCATATGCTCAAAATATTGAGTAATGAATGAGAAATTGATGTTCAAAGTAAGGAGGTTGCAAATTGAGTAGAGGAAATAAAACCTCATATCCCACATTAATGGAATAAATAGAATGAGAAGTGTCTATATACACTTGTGATCATTAAATGACTTGGATTTATATTGTGTTTTGCGCGCAGGGGGTGTGAATCTAATCTTGTTTAGGTTGGGGTGTACCTGCACGATGTGGATGATGCGAATGTTTGGACCAGTTGAGTTCTATGTAGACTTGCTAACATTTTACCACTTCAAATTATTTTTTCTTTTGAGATAGCATATTATCCCAAAATTAAAGGGATAATTTCCGATTAAAATTCGAATTTTGCTTGCAACCCACTCATATATTCGATCAAGGTGAAAATCAGAATATTTTTTATTCACGTTTGACTTAATTTTCCCTTATAATACATGATATTTTCAGTTGTTTAATACACAATTAAACACAGCTAAAATCGTTTTCCTTCTCCCAAATTGTATTGGTTTTTCTGGTGATAGTCGAAGGCTCGAGTTCGTTAGTGATTATTCAGTCGTGCTGCAGAAGATAATCATCCGCTGTTGTATCCTAGGAGACCGACGACCGAAGATCTCTAGCACTGAAAAGCGGTCGAATCTGTCTTAAGAAAACTGCGTTAGCAGGCCTCAACAATCGTGTCTGGTTATATCGAATCTATATTTCGTTTATTTCTTTTTGATTACTGTAATTTTATTACTTTAATTTATTTCACTGATTGTTTCGAATTTAACCTTGTTTTTGTCCAACACTCACTCGATTTTGGCATGATAATTGGATACCTGACCTTGGTCCCCTTATCCACTGGAAAGCCGACACCGCTGTGGTCGTTGATAACTTTTTAGTTTGTGATGTTGCCACCCCGACCGAGGTCATGGAATTGGTCTTTGATCCAAAGTCTCCTCGTTCCAATGGCTCAGCAACATCTATTGAATATTCGCGCCCCACTTGAATCTGCAGGTACAGATCGATGTTTCTGGCCTCGCGTCAAACACGGTCATTTCTCAATTAAATCAGCCTATGTCGAGCTTTCTCAGTCTACATGGGGTATGAAAGACAGCAAGTGGAACTTGGTTTGGACAACTCCTGTTCCGGAACGCATCAAGCATTTCTTGTGGCTCTCTTTGCATAATAAACTGCTATCTAATGTTGGGCGTCAACACCGGAATCTTACTGATGACCCCTCTTGTGCAATATGTGGTGCTGTTGAGGAATCGGCGCTTCACATTCTTAGAGATTGCAAGAGTACACGTGATTTGTGGGCTCTCATCACCCCTCGCCAGCATCTCCCAAGCCTTTATAGTCTCCAACTTGAGGAGTGGATCCTGTTAAATCTTGGTTCGCGACAACTTTTCGTTGGCTCTGGGATCCTTTGGTCCGTTGTTTTCGCTACTGTTTTATGGCAGGTTTGAAAGCGAAGGAATTCTCTCATTTTTACCGGTCAGGGTCCCGAGAATGGTGCTATTCTTCAGCTAAGTAAATCATGGGCACTACACTTCTCGGTTCCGCCAAACTCAGGAAGGCCTACTCCTCTTCATCTCCCAAGTACCGTCATACAATGGAAGCCGGCAAGTACTGGTTGGTCCACGCTCAACTTAGATGGTGCATTTTGCAACGACACTTCAGTTGGTTCTACCGATGGGGTCATTCAAAATTCAGAGGGCGATTGGTTGGTGGGATTTAACAGGTATCTCGGCCCCTCTTCTGTCCTTCTCACCGAGCTATGGGGAATTTATGAAGGTCTCAAGATTGCATGGACATATGGTCTCGAGAGGGTTCAATGCCAAACCGATAATGCCGATGCTCTCAATTTGGTCACTTCGCCTTCAGCTCATGATAGCTCTCTTGCTTTGGTTCGTGCAATTTCAAGTCTTCAGTCGAAACCTTGGATGCTAGACTTGGTGTTGATCTATCGTGAAGCTAACACGATTGCGGATTCTCTCGCAAAACTGCCAACTAGGCCCGATGGCTCTCTTTGTATCTTTCTGGAAGCCCAAGCACCCTCCAAGCTGATCTACACCGTGACCTTCATGGTCCCCCCTCTATAAGAACAATTACATGATGTAATGGCCTTTGGCCTCTCCTACTATTCCAAAAAAATTCGAATCTCTTTCTTTCTTTTTTCTCTATCGTTTTATATTTCTTTTGTCCATTTTCCCTACCTTCTCAACGAATCACATTTCTTAATTTAAGGATTGAAAATTCGAACCGTCCAATAGATTCTAAATACATTTATTTTTAAATGAAATGTTTTTTTTTAAATTATTTGTCTCTTTTTTATGTCCCTATTATGGTCCCACGTTAAGAATTAGATTTATGGTTTAAGATTTAGAATTAGGGTTTAGGAAATTGTGAATATGATGTGTATTTTTTGGAATTTAACTTTTCAAGATTTAAAATTTAGGATAAAGACTTATAATTAATTTTTTTTAGTGATAAGCATAGAAAATGACACCAAAAAGAGACAGATATTTTTTGTTCGATAATTGATAAATAACTATTAGAAAAGTACAAGAGTGAAAATTACAATATAAAAACATTAAATTCTAAAAGAATTTATGTTTTATGTTTAGATAATTATGGAAGGATGAACTTTTTTTCTATAAGCAATTTTAATGTATTGTCCTATATTCTCTTAATTAATATTTAAATAAACAACAAAAGACACATAATTTTAGATTAAAATCACAGATGGCGAAAATCATTATCAGACTATCAAATAATTATGTATCAATATTAATAAATGTAGCAGGGGTGGATGCTTATTACTTCCATGAGGAGCATATACATCCCTATTTTTCATTAGATAAAAAATAAAATTTAATCTATATAGTATTTAAACTTACGTAACCTAAATTATCATTAGATAAAAAATCGGGAGAACTCCTGAACTGAATATAATAGTAATATTTATTTTATTTATTTTTCATCGTCAATATTCCCTTTGAGTTTCAAGTATTAGACTATTAGCAAAATTTTATTTTAGTGTCCATAAATGATAAAATTATAATTTAATCCTCTCAAAATTTATAATCTACTTTTTGTCCTAAAAAATCATGTTTTTACTCAACACATTTGATTTACGGTCCATATTTAAGTTCATAATTATCTCCCAACAATTTCCACTCCAAAATTATGGCACTTTGCATCCAAATAACACAGCCGTGAAGAATGAAGATCATTAATAAGTTAAAACTCCAGCAGAAGAAGGTTATGTGTAGAACAATTCATCGTCCAAATCCAAAACAAACATTTACAATTTTTGGATGACAAAAAAGTGATTTCAGAAGAAAAGAGACTGAAGCCAAAGTTGATCAAAAGGGTGTTGGACAGAATGCAGGTACACTCATCGGCTCACTGATATAATCATTCCTGAAAATCACCCAAAAAAATTATTCGAATATACCGTAAAACGGACATGAAAGATAAATAACGCATGCAGTGAGGAAAAGAAAACCATAAACCAACCTGGAATAAAAGGAATTCTCATCATGTCTAACCCTGTGAGGCTTAGACGTGTAGTATCTTCCCTTGGACTTGTTTTCACCGAAGGTCCTCTTTTCAGCAATCTTGTTCTTATCTTCCGAACCGAATACGACGCCGTCTTCCGTGATGGCCTGGAGAACTGGTCTCCAGTGCCGAGTTGCAGATCCTCTACCACCACCACCCGACTTGTTCGGGCGTTTTGCGTGGCGGCGGTCGGAGGGGAGAGGAGCCACCACGTGAAAAGGTTTGTCCTCTTCCTGAAGAGACGGTGAAGCCGCTGTCGGTGGTCGATAACAGGAAGCTAATTCTTGTAAGAACTTCATTTATGCGGCGTGGTGTAGTCGAAATTGTGAGGGGGAATCAAAGAAGAAGGTTCTGGATTGGTTTGAACGTGAGATGGGAGGTGGTGCGGGGTGTCGAACATGGAGTTCTTATATATATACACGAGAGAGGGGAGTGTAGGGTTAGATTTGTGAAGTGGATGATGTTGACACTGATTTCTTTTTCTAAATTGATTGAAAAATATGGTTAAAGGGGAGTTATAGTGGTTGCATAAGCTGATTGTTCTAGTTTAATTAAGATTTCGGGTTTAAAATCTCGAAAATGTAATATTATTGAGTATTAGATAGAAGAATTTTGTCACTTTTATGATTTAATTTTTTATATTTTTTTCTGAAAAAATAGAATAATTATAAATTTGCTCATCTTTTCAGAATTTATATTTTGTCCCACCCCTAAATTTTGACTATCGTCTTGAATGTATTAAATATTAGATAAAAGAATTTTGTCAATTTTGTGAACCTATTAAACTCGAAAAATTAATCTTTATTTAAACCATTATGCGATTAGACGGAAACACGAAGGATTCACACAAAAATTCAATTGGCATGTACCCTAATCATAAACACATTTTTATTGATTTTGGAAACGATCAATTTTGAACTTAATTCAATGTTGTTTAATTTTTTTGAATTAAAATGGGTCTCATTAAAACTCCTTACAATCGTAAATTATGGTGTCAAGGGGAAAAGATTGCGCTACTATTATTCATATCATCAAAGTCAATTGTTACAAGATAAACCCCCATATCATTACAATCCACGATTAATTCAAGAGAGAGCTGGCATCCCTAGCAACCCACAAGATATCAAACTTTCTATCTATCCCTTGCCTCGTTAAACAATGAGCTTCAACTTTTTTCTCTATAAGCAAACTCTAATTTCCGATTAATATTGCCAAAGAACTCTTTACATTTTTTTACCAGCTCTAAGAAGCATGTAAGAGACCGATGAGGCCTTTCGATCTACTTGATTGCTAGACTACTATCTATTTCGATAATGAGCGATTTTGAACCGTACCACTTTGAGGAAGAAAACATAAAACATGCTTTCAAAATTCCTTTCAATTCAGCTCCTGTTGGATCAGAAAATCCAATAGATTTTGAGAAACGTATAAGAGTTTCACCCAGGTGGACTCTTAGAATGCTTCAGTGTTGTTTAATAAAAAGGTGCAAACTACATAAAGTTATAAACTGTTCTCTGACTATGTTTTTTTTTGTTGAGTCCTCTAATTATGAAAAGTTATTAAATAATTTTTTAATTTTTAAAAAATAATAAATTAACTCAGAATCGTTAAAAAATTAACGGCTGATGATATAACCATTAATAAAAAATGATATAGTAACGCGCAGAAAAACTTCAATGGAAAGTTAACCAGAAATGGTGGCTATTAGGTGAATGAATTGGGGGAAGGAAAATGTAGTGGGAAATAAAAGCTAAAAGTTCAATGGAAATTTTATTTTTTATACAATCTTTTTATTTTTGTAGAAGCAAGATCAATTTGAGATAATAGGGAAATATGAGGGCTAATTGTTTAAGAATTATGGCCAAATTTAGAAAGTGCAAAATTTGAGGGATAAATTTATTATATGCCATTTTTATTAGCTGTCACATCGTATGATTTTAATTTTTTAACGTCACTGGACCATTTTTTTAAAATCGTATGATCATTTTGTAATTTTTCATAGTGTTAAGACTCAACAAAAAACATCCTATAATAAGGGACTATTTATGTAGTTTACACAATAAATAAATAAAAATAAGTGCTAAATTTGGTTTTTCCGCTAAATTTGTAGTATTGAATTTTATAAATATAAAACTATATGGTATATACGTAAAAATCAAGTACATGTTTATAAATGTTAATCTTATTTTTGAAAATCATTTATTTTTTAATTTTAATATTATAAATATAATCTTACATATTATTTTGAATAGTAGCTATGTTGATGTACCTACATATCCTATTGAATATATTTTCATTGAAAATTTTGTATTAATTAAAAAATTAATGTCAATATAAATGTATTTAAATATTTAATCCTAATCTACAAAACACGAAATAATCTGCCCAATAGACATTCGAAGAGCATGGAGCTGTCGTGCCAACCCAAATATCTACGAATTTTAGAATTTGTCAATTTATTGCAATTATTATAGTAATTGATGTTGAGAGTCACATGTCTGGTGTTGGGTCCCTTGACTTGCATGGGCATTTAATTAGAAAACGAACCTAACATAGAAAAATCTAGATAACCAAAGCCATTAATGTGGACCGTTGGGACATAATTAGGGTTTGTAAATGCAAGTGGACCCAGTCCTATTCCTCAAGGGAATGCCAATTCATATCCACCACACACAAATATTGCTTCACTACATGACGTACAGTCTCACTGAGATATCAGCTGCCATCAATTTTAAACAAAAATCTTCTTCTTCACATGTTTTTATTTATACCATAATATTAAAAAATTAAACTCTATATTTTAATTTTAATTTTAATTTTAATTTTAATTTTTAAATTATAAATTTTAAATTCTTAACTTTACAAAATAAATTTTACTCCTACCCAAAGTACGTGAAAAGAATAAAACGGAACTTTTCCTTGGCAATGTTCATCGTCATCCATGAAAATCTAGCAAAAAAATATTTTTATCTTTGTCCAACTATACTCTTAAGTAGTGATGTGATCAACAAATTAATCTCCATGCTACTCTGCTAATAGTTTTAAAAACTCCGACAAACTACCACAAGGTATAGTTATACAAGACCGTTAATTTTCTCTGATTAAAAACTTGCGTCGTGATGATTATTACACCAAATTACCACAAAATAGATGAGAACCGTGCCATAAAACAAATGAATGAATAGATAAAAAATTATACCACAAAGATAGACGAAATTGAAATACAACAAGATGTGCGGAAAAAAATTCAAAACAGAAAAATTCTTATTTAAAACAATATAATTAATAAAATAAAAATAAAAGAAATAAAAAATTACCAACAACTGACAATCAACACAAAATTAAAATTACACCATCAATAAAATAACATGATATATAATTACGTGACGTTGAAATTAAAAGAATCTAAATAAGTTGGAATCTATTTATGTGTGTATTAATTGGTTGAATTTGAAAAGGGGCAATGAGAATGGCGGTGGCGGTCCCCCAAGGCAAATGTGTGTGGATATTGTATTGTTATGTGACAATAATCGAGTCGACCAATCCCCTTTCGTCATTACTTGCCGGCTATTTAGTCACGGCGTAAGTGATGAAATAATCAAATTATGAGACCTAACCTTACGTGACCGTTGATCTTTTCTAATAAAGAACATATGTTATAAAAAATTAAATTATTATAAATATAAAATTGTGTCATAAGATAAATAAAAAAACCATAAAATAGAAGAAAAAAATTTGTGCTACAGTAAATGCGCTGAAATCTCTGATGTACTATCCACTTAAGATATGGGCCATTATTGAAGGGTTACAACTAGCTTGGAAATATGACTGAAATGCTCTTAGTTCGGTCGGACTCATCTTAATCGACTGCTCTAATTCATAATCCTATGCAGCCACCAAGCCCTTATCACTGGTACGTGCATTCGATAGACTCCGTAAAAGATATTGCTTGGACAACTTGCAACCACAACAAACCTACTAATCAACAGGTGAAACCGGAATGTATGGATCGCCAGCAATCAACAACCAACAAAAAGTTAGTGTCGTTGTCAGCAATATAAAAAAAATAAAAAATAGCAATAAAAAAATAACATCATTCGCCTTAGTCCATTAAATTTGTCATACTCAAACTGTCATTTAGAATATTCTACAATTTTTTTAGAATCATATTTCATTTTCTAACATTTTCTTAGTTTCTCACTAAAAATAAAATTTAATTTTTCATAAACTAAATTGTCATTTAAATTATTTTACATTACATGTCTTACAAAATTTTTTACAAGATGTTGAAATTAAAAGAATCTATTAAGTTGTATTAATTGTTGAATTTGAAAAGGGGCAATGAGAATGGCGGTGGCGGTCCCAAAAGGGCAAATGTGTGTGGATATGGTATTGTTATGTGACAAATCGGCAGGAATGGAGTCGACCAATCACCTCTCGTCATTTACTCGCCGGCTATTTTGTCACGGTGCCAAGTTATAAAATACCCAAATTATGATTCCAACCCATCAATTCCTTTTGTTCATTTGGAGCTGCCCACATTTGTCTTGTCCATACCATGCATGGGAATGGCTGGTTGACATTTATTTTTAAACGATTTCTAATTGGGGAACGAAAAATAAAAAAATTTATTTCTAATAAGTGTAGAACTCACAACTTAAAGGGAGAGAAGGTATCAACTGACATTTATTAATTTTACAAGTGAGTTAATAAAAATATAATAGATACCAACATGTTAGTTTAAGTGATAAATAATTTAATATAATTTAAGTAAATTTTTAGTGTGTAACACGAATAGATCCAATTAAATTATGGCAAAGTACTGAAGAACCAAATGGACAACGAAAAAAATTTATGCTCATCACATTATATTTATATGCTTTATCTTTTTATCTTTGATATATATTCCGCTGGCTTAGGCCTAAGGGCCTTCCAAAATGGTCTACTGGTCTGAGCCTTTTTACGGGGCTTCCAACATTATGTTGATCCAAATATCAAAGGTCTATAACTTTTTTATGATTATGTGCTTATTGAAGAAGTCGATCACGAGTTAAATAGTGTTTGACTTGTACTCATTAAAAAATTTCGTTATTTAAATTAATCTCGTTGCTCGTTAAGCTCGATAAATTTTTGCTCGACTCGTACTCGTTAAAATATATCGTTACTCGTTAAGCTCGCCAAAATTTATATTTTATTTTTTTAAATATAGGTAAAATCTAATGATACTATTAGAGCTTGATATAAACATAGAAATTTAGGGAAAAAATGTGAGGTTTGAGGAGATAAATAAACGAATCTGTCATGACCGAGTTAGAAATGAAGTCGATATTTGAGTATAAGACTTTTTTAGTTTCTCAACAATCTTCGATGAACAACAAATGAGAGAATGTCTTAGAAATCTCTGGGTTTTAACTTTCAATCCTATTTTTTATATGAGGACTTTCCCCTTTTCTACATAATAAAAGAAAAAGGAAAGACTTGTTATTATAATTTAATTTCTTATTTATACAAATTAACTTTTTAATTCTCAGAAAATACAAGTCGTTTTAGAAATTTGAAACCAAAATTTTATGGGTAAATTACTTAGTAATTCACTGAACTTTTCTAGAGTTTTCACCTAGTATTTAAACTTCTTGGAACATAATTTTTTTAAGGTAGCCACCAAAAAATCGTAAAAGACTATATAAAAAAATAACGACCTGCTCACGAACTTATTAAGTCGAGTTGGGCCTTGCTCGACTTGACTCACTAATATCTCGAGTCGAGTCAACTCAAGTCAAGCGTTAACTAAGTTTTGACCGGGTCGAGCTTGAGTTGTTTGCAAGCTGCTCAACTTAATAAGCACCCCTACACTCAGCACTCGCTAATTATATTAACAAAAAAAGAGTTTTTATATAATATTTTTTAAACAAATATAGTATTTTTTAATTTAGTACCATCGTGACAAAAACTGTTCACTGTTTTTTTCTTTCTAATTTTATTTTATAATCATCGATGTATAATCCATTGATCGACTAATCTAAATAAAGTATTACAAAGATTTATTATAAGGACAATATTCTCAACTCAGTTTATTTAATTCATAATGTCAAAATTCGAACATATAACTTTACGTATTAACTAAATAATATTATCTCATACTCTGACAATGAAAAAATATTCTACAAGCAGTGTTTTGATGCCACCATGCGTCCTATTTAGGATTTATGGTCCTAATAAAATATGTAACAACATTAGAACTTTGTTCCACAATATGTGTACAGAATAATAACACATTAATTTATATATTCAAGTTCCAACACAAAATATAATATTCAAAATCATGCAATAATCTTTCTATAAGGAAAAATTACACTATTAGTCTTGGGTCGGGCCATATTTTTTCACTCTAAACTCTAACCGATACCACCCTTAATAAAAACTTCAGCCGATATTTTCACAAAAAACCCGATCCAGCTTGTCGGGTTCAGATGAAATGCCCATCCCTAAGCGGGAGGAGCCCATGTCCCCACCCCCAGCTGGGTTCAGATGAAATGCCCATCCCTAAGTAGGAGGAGCCCATGTCCCCACCCCAATTCCTTTTACCTTATTATTATTATTATTATTATTATTATTATTATTATTATTATTATTATTAAAAATGAATTAATTATAAATTTATCCCACTACTCTAATCACTAATTTTGTCCAGGCTGGACCCGTTTTTATTTTAATGGGCTTATACATGTGTTAATACTATCTAAGTTTTGTTAGGGGTTGTATTTATTCTTAACTAAAGCATGTAAAATAAAAAACTACTAGTCTTTTTGTTGAGTGTTAATAGTCTAGTCAACTAATTTTATATATGTATATATAGATGTTGCTATTTAATTATCATGTTATATTATATATTATCATGTTAGGTGGGTTTATCATGTTATTACCCAATTAAAAAGACCAAAGTTTTATTAGATTATAGCCTTTATTATTATTACTAATATTACCTTTGTTATTATTATCTTTTTATATTATTATTATTATTATTATTGCTCTTTTACTATCGTTGTTATCCTCGTTACAATCATATTATTCTATATTATGTTACTATAATTGAACTGAAAATACAAATATATATTATATTACTTAAATAGAAGCCCAACTTGCATAAATAAATCAGCCCATATATATATATATATGTATATTATAAAGTCCATTTACATTAAAAAAACCCAAAAAATGTTATTACATATTACATTTGGCCCGTTCGGGCCCATAAATAATTAAACCCTAATTTCATCTGCCTAACCCTTCTCATGTCTCCAGCGCTGCAGGATCTCCACCGTCAGATCTAAGATATGATGGTCCAGGATCAAAGGATGGAGGCTCCTCAACTTCTCACATGCGCTCACGCTCGATCTCCCGTCTCCCCAATTGCGCGCGTGAAATCCACCGCCCGACCGTTCATCTTCTGGTGACGTTTCCTTGCCTCCACGCTAGCAAGCAAGGCCAGTGGCTGAACGCCACATCATGGCCGCTCAACCACATCGACTACCACGATGGCAGATGGCTCTCTCTCCCCCTGGTCCCTTCCAGTGCTCGATCCGGCCATGTCATATGCTAAAAAAAAAGACAAGGACGATGTTAGAGGCAGAAACGAATTACAGGGAATTCTGGGGACAAATTGGCAAAAATCAAAATTACGCATGAATAATTCCAAACCAAATGGCAGCCAATAGAATATTAGGATTTCATTTATCTGTTTTTCAAAATATATTTAATAGCAGGGTATATAAAACAAAATGCCCTAACCATTGTATTCATTAGGCAACTAAAAAGGAATAAAGCAAAAAAAAGGCAAAACACCTCAAGCTTTTTGAGGTATATCTCTTCCTTCTTTTTTTCTTTTCGAATATCATCAAGCATAAACAAGCTTAGAGGTTAGGGTTTTTTTTACCTTATCCGTTTCGTCTTTCCATCGTCGATTTTCATTCCATCGCCATTGATAAGCCCGTATCCGATCTCCGTGAGACCGTGAGTGGTTAAATGGTAAAGGGGCCAGCCAAAAAGGGAGTGGTTGCTTTCTTTTGCTTTCAGCCTTTCAAAAAAGGGGTTTTTAGTTGTTTTTCTCAAAAGCGAGTCTTGGTTTTGATTTCAGAGGAAGGCGAGGTTGTTTTTGAGACTAGGTTTTGGGTCACCAACACCGATGAACGGTGTGGTGGTTTACGGTGGTTAACCACCGGATTATGGAAAACAAAAGGGGTTTGGGTTTGTTTATAGGGAAATTGGTGAATCGCTCCATGTTGGTGTTTCTAAAGAAAAGGAAAAGAGTCATTTTTTACCCGGAAAATATGTTATATAGTTGGCCCTTACTTTAAAAATGGTATATTTATGATTTGATGACCTCCGCCCCGTCTTAATCGCACCATAAGGGTTTCCGCGTTTCTAAATAGCAATAATAGCCCCTCCGCGTGGGTAAATCACATTCCCAGGTCCTTCTGCCTTTCAAAACCCCTTTCCAAATCCCCGCAAGTTTTCAACAGTTTTCAATTCGGTTCTCTTTTAACCAAATCTTTCCTTTTCTTTAGATTTAACCCTCGGCTTTATCTTCTCTACATTTTAGTCCGTATTTCAGTGTATTATACCCTTAAATTCATGCATCTTATTTCTGGTTTCTTTATTGTTGATTATCTTGCTTAATTTTGCTATATATTGTTAGAGTAGTGGTTGTTAAATATACGATATGTGGTGATCTTTGCTTACGTGGTATGTGATATAATACATAGTATATGCATGTAATACGGTTTCCATATGAAGTATCATATATGTTTCTTATACTATATATAATATAGGGTTTTTTATAACGTGTATAATACATAGTTCTCATATATGACATGGTTTTAAATCTATAAGTTATATTTTAATATATATATATATATAATATGGCATATATGATATAGTTCTCATAATGTATATAATATGGTTTTTTAGTATAATGTAGATCTTGTAAGATGTATAACATATAATCCTTATATAATATACTATATAGTTTCTCATGTAATATATAGTTTTATTATGTGATATGTTTTTCATGTGATGTGTGCCTTTTTTTAATACATATAATATATAACATATTTAATATAGCTTCTAAAGTATTTAATATAATTTTATAAAGTTTATAATTTCATGATATGCAATACTCGGTTATGTAGTTAATGTATTTGTTTTATTTGTCTAATTAGTTTTGTTTGGGCCTTTTGTGTTTGGGCTTAATGTTAACCTTAGTCTTTTGGGCCTTGGGTTGTTAAGCTAGTTTTTTATTAGTTTAGGAATTAATTTAATTAATTTAGGTCGTGTGCTCATCTAATAGGGGCACGGTCCTTAAACTAATTACGTTAATTCTAGGATTAGACTATTTAGAACCTTAGTTAGATATAGGTTCAAATTAACCTAATGAATTTAAATTATCATTGTCTTATTGAGATAAATGTTAAATCCATTAAATTAATTTAACATTTTCTAATCACTTTTGGGATAAAATCAATTGCAAGTTTAGATCGACATTTAATTTTAAACCATGGTTAATTAACTCAATTTGTTTTAAGTAGCATTCTTGGCTTATTGGAACACTAGTTTAAAACCGATTGAATTAATCATCATGGTACAAGATAATCCATAATTGGTTAGGGCTTTCTATATTTTACGGTTTAATTAATTTAGGGTTAATACTAGAATCATCTAATTAGTAACTAGATCACTAATTAAATTTTCACAATCTAGGCCTTCTTAGGTTAGGGCTTTAGGGGCCTTTTTGCGTGTTTATTTTCCAAGCCCTTTTTGTGACATGTTTTTTTATTGTCATTCATTTGGCCCATTTAGTTTACACGTTAATCAATTTAACTCATAAAAAGGGAGGTAGTCATTAGTTTCGACATTTTGTCGTAACAGTCCGAGTTTAAAGGATGTTGACCAAATGTTTGAATTAATCCTTATTGACTCAAGGTAAAGTTAAAAATAGATAAAATCATTACATCATATTTAAAATGCTTGCATCATGCCTAAAGGTGACGTGCGGGATTCGAACCATAAATTAACACAACAATCAGGCTTATTCGATGTCGGTTTAATCTATGGTCCAATGTATTATCAACCTTATTAATTAAATGTACAATTAATTCTAGCCCACCAATTTGATAAAGCCCGTGTAATTAAGGACAAATTTTCAATTAAGTACGCCGATTTAAATTCAATTCAAATTCCCACAAATTTTATCAGTTTGAAAGCAACAAATATTCAAGTACCGATTCTCGGGCGTGATGGGGGTGCTAATCCTTCCCCATGCATAACCAACTCCCGGACCCTTTCATATTGAATCTCTGGTTTTCTATGGTGTCCGGCCTACCTTACCCAAGTTGCCGGTGGTGACTCCAAGTTTTTTATCATTTTCAAAAGAATGAAAATTTTCAAAAGAAATCCCTTTTAAACTAAGACTTCAAAAGTGATTTATGGGATAATTTGTATCGACTGATTTCTAAAAGAAAACCATGCTTATTATTTTAAAGAGAATAAAAGAAAACGTCGCTATAGCATGGCGACTCCATTGGGGACCGATTTTGTTTTTACAAAACAAAAGAGAGTTAGTCCAAAAGAACATTTGTTGCCTTAAAATGATGAAAAATGTTGAAATTTCAATTGAGTTTAACGAGGTTGATCCTTTCATGAAAATATGCCTGAGATTGCATAGGCTTTGATAATTGGTGGGTTTCAGATTAATTTTCATTTAATTTCTAATGAATCACCGACATTTGTTGCATCATGTTCATCAAGCTCTATACCCGAGCTCCGCCCCTTAAGTGGGAGTAAAACGCCATATACCCATGTGAGTAGCCCTCTCGGGTCGGTAATTCACTTCGGGAATCCACACCTTTTAACACGTGGGCAGCCCTCCACGTCACTAGGTCATGATTTCCCTTGAGCCAAAACCAATTTGCAAGCCTGTAATGGGCCAAAATTGGGGTTCTTATTGCCTTAGTAGGTAATAAGATATGTTCGGGTACCCTTGTCTAGAACCAAACACATGTGTGAGAATTTAGGAAACCTATCTTGTTAGAGCCATGCGGATAACCCTAGCGAACTAGAATTCATGTGGTTAGGTTTGTTTCCTTATGTGTTTGCCTTGTGCTTATTTTGTTTTGTGTTTATCTCTTCTCATTTCCGTTTTATTGTTTATCTTATAACTAACGCTTCTTTTTGTTTTCTTCATTTTTCTCTTTACCCTTTTTGCATATCTTATTATATCATGAAGAGCACATTGAGTTGGAAATAGTTTGAAGTTAAACACTAGATCAATGGGAGACTTAGTCCGTAGCAGTGATGAAAAGAATTTCGATGTCCAGATATGGTCGGAAGGGGATCAATTGCATGAGGGGGATAATATTGCCATTGGGTTCAGATCAGCCATGCCAACCACGAGATTCATGAATACAAAGTTCAATGTTGTGTCTAAATTGAAGCCGGTTTAGAACAATTGGGATTTTGAATCGAATAGTACTTTCAGATAGGAGTATGGTGACATTGCGTACTTACTAGAAGTTTTAGTTGACCAAGCACTACTACAAGCTTTGGTGGGTTTTTGGAACTCTACCTACAATTGCTTTACGATTGGAAACTTTGAACTAACTCTGACAATCGAAGAGTATCGGGACCTCATAAACTGCAAGAAGATTGACATGAATCAGGTATATTCTAAGCCAAGTAAGAATAAAGCCTTCCGAGGAAAGTTGAAGAAGTTCTTAGATATGCTATCATCTTGGGTCGAGCATCAAGTGACTACTTGGAACAACAAAGAATATCTTAAGTGGGAGGGGATCTTAGCTCTAGCCTCTGTGCATCCCGTTGGCCGAGTTCAGCAGAATCTTTTTGCTTTGTTAATATACAGATCGGTACTATTTTCCCGAGCATTGGGACTCGTCATTCTATCAGTTTTGGATCTATTTGATCTTTTGGATAGTGGGACTAATCCAGTACCTGTAATTTTGGCTAAGATTTTTTGATCCTTGAGGTTCTGTTGGGAGCATGGTAGAGGTCACTTCTGAGGATGCCCACAGCTTTTTTATGTTTGGTTCTACAGCCACCTCTGGACCAATCCCAGTTTTTCAAGGCCCCTTTATGACGGCAAGTTCTCGCCCTTAGAAGAATTATTGCGAAAGAGTGATTGGCCAACCCGAAGATCCGAGGAAGTATGGCAGGATGTCCTTCGAAATCTAAAGGAGAAAGATATAGTTTGAAGAGCATCGTGATTGTTGGCAAAGAACATTCTCTATAGATTTATAGAGCATTCGTGGGTGCCATTGCTTGGTCTCTAGGGGCATACCGCGTATGCACCTCTTCTAGTTTCGAGACAGTACGGGTAGAAACAGTTTATGCCAGCCACCAAGGGACTAAATGAATTCAACGTGGATTATGCAAAAGAGAAGTGCTACATGAAGATGGTATACAATATTTCTTCAACTTGGAATAACACAAGACGGGTTAGAATCATAAATGCTCCATACATGGTCACTCCCGAGTACAAAGCTTGGCGATTTAATCATGTCAATGACAACATTCCCCACTTGAATCCGGATGGAAGAAGATCTGTGGATGAGAGATTGGCCATGCTTCCTACCGAGGCTGACTTGATGAGAAAGCAACTTGAAGAAGAGTGAAAGAGGTACCTCAAGCTCGAGGGGAGGGCCCATCAAGAAAAGTTTGACTTCGAATTAGATAAGACACAGTTTGAGGAAGTGGTTAAAGATCTGCAGCAAAGAAGGGATGAGTTGGAACTTGAACTCAAGATGGAGAAGGAAGAGATTCAGAAGCTTAAAAGGTTGAATAAGAGCAAAAGAGTTACAGAGCGTAGACCGAGCGAAGGGTTAGAGCTCCGATTGAAAGATGAAAAAGCAAGAGCCGAGAACTACAAAAGAATGTTTTACGAGCACAAAGATCAAGCGCTCACTTTAACTGAAGAAATGAAGAATCTACGAATTTCCCACTCGAGGCAAATCAAAAAGGAACAACACCAAAATGAAGCCTTGAAAGATCGAGTGAAGTGTTTGGAAAAATCTCTTTTTTAGCATAAGGGTTCAACTAGCAAGCTAAAAGCCAACAACTTAGAGAATCAAGTCTTGACGACTCTCGTTGATGAGTTGGAAATCGAGGTTCAACAGCTTAAGGATCACTTGGCAAGCCTTAGGGGAGCGATTCAAGTATGCCCGACGCCGAGATTAGAGCAACTGCACTTTGCTGCCTACACAATTTGGAGGCAGGAACAAAAGCTGGCACATTGGATGACCCAGATACAAGAAGTTGCCCAGAAAGTACAGATTTTGGCCGAAGATGCTACCGAACTCTATGACTGTGTGGATGATGATTCTGAGGAAGGAGAAATGATTGTTTGGATTATGTAGGAGATCATTGACCTTGATATTACACCTGAAGCCATATGTGTAGTTGGTTCTATTTAAGTTATTGTAACAAGACAACGTTTCCGTTAATGAAAGTCGTTTAACGATGATATTTGCCAAACTCGGTGTCGCTATTTGTATTCATGCATGATTCTTTCGTTTGCATTCTTTGTTAAAATCTAAATAATCATCTAATTAGTACAATTGCTTGCATTCTTGATTAATTGCCATTTATTAATTAAAAAGCTTTTTATTTCAGAAAGATTGCATTTTTGCTCTTAAAAATTATCATCATTCCTCATCCTTATCGCACCCGCTCACGATCAAAGCAAATGGAGGAGAGCTTTGCCAAGTTGGATGCAGACGTATACGGCCATTTGGAACGAGCCCAACAGGAATTAAGGGACACCATCATCAAGTATTAGCAGGACATGATCAAGGAAATATCTCAGCTGCTGCAAGCTCGGCTAAGACTAGATCCGAGAGGCAAGAGTACCTTCAAAAATCCTGCCCAAAACTCGAGGGGTCGCCCTCATGCATAGATCTTCAAGAACCCCATGCTCGTTAACCATTCTCTTAATCCCCCTCAAGGGGCATCCTCCTCTCGTATCGGTCTAGCTCATCAGACTCAACCGGAAGTGACCTTCGGGAATCTCAAAGTTGTCGGGGACAACATCCCAGACTTTGATGAGTTAGAGAAGATGAACCAAATGAAGGCAGAATTCACTATGCAATTAGAAGATACTCAGAAAGATCTGGAGGAAAAGCTTCGAGTGAAGGAAGACGATGATGACTCTTATGGGTTAAGCACTAGGGAACTCAGTTTGGTCCCTGATGTGGAGATCCCATATAAGTTCAAGACCCCCAATTTTAAAAAGTTTGAAGGAACCACCTGCCCGTCTGCTCACATAGTGATGTTTTGCCAAAAGATGGCTAGATTTACCAACAACGAGAAACTCCTAATTCACTATTTTCAGGACAACTTAGTAGGATCTGCTTCGAGGTGGTATAATCAGCTAACTAGGGCTCAAATTAAGTCATAGAGGGATCTGGCAAAGGCTTTCACAGATCAGTATAAGCATGTGACCGACATAGTTCCCAACCAACTGCTGTTGCAAGGTATGAAATAAAAACACAACGAGACTCTTCGGGAATACGCTCAAAGATGGCGTGATGTGGTAACATAGGTTCAACCGCCGTTTCACGAGCACGAGATCTCCCCAATGTTTGTGGATACACTAAAAATGACATTTTATGATCGATTGATCAGTAACCCTATTAGCAATTTTGCGGAGATGGTCATGACTGGCGAACGCATTGAAGCAGCCATCAAGAGTGGAAGAGATGGAGGGGATCATTCATGCAAGCAATACAAGAAAAAAGATCATGAGGTGAACAACGCAAACACTTTCGAGGCAACCAAGAACTTCACCATCTCCCAGCTACAGGCCCCAGAAGGGAATTCTAGAAACTTCAACAAGAGAGAAGACAAATGACCCAGGAAGGAAAGGGAGGAAAGATCCTTCACTCCTTTTCCAATCTCGTATAAGAAGCTCTACTCACAATTTTACAAGGCCGATTTGGTTCAACCTTATCATGTTACTCCTTACAACCCATAGTACCCAACGTGGTATGACCCTAAGGTTCATTGCGAATACCACGCTGATGTTCCGGGATATTCGATTGAAAATTGAGTGGCGTTCAAGAAGTTTGTTCAGAACTTAATCTGGATTGGAGTGTTACAATTGGGAGAACCAAGCACGACCAACAACCCCTACCAAATCATAGAGTTCAAGGCGTGAATGCTATTGAAGACAAGAATGCCAGAAAACTAGGGAAAACGTGTCTGAGGTTCGGTCACTGTTAAGGTGGGTTTTCCAACAGTTGTGCATGTCACGACTTATTGACCAGGGAATGGTGATTGTGGAAGAAGGTTGTGGCCCGTATTATGATTACCACCAATAAGAAGATCATGATATTCAAGGTTGTGAGGAGTTCCATCAGCTGATACAAGCTATGATAAATAGGAAAGAGATTGAGTTTTTTCAAAGAAGAGAGAGGAATGAAGGATTGTGAAGTTTGCTTCTCCGAGGTCGTTTCCTTTCAAGGATACAAAGATGGTTCTATGGAACTACACTTCAAGCATCACAATGTCGGGTTCCTCTAGTTCACACGGAGGGGAGAACGTGAGAATAGGGATAAAACCCATTCAAGAAGAAAATTTGGAGCCCAAAGCCGAAGAGGCAAAGGATGCTGGGCATCTCACAAAGAGTGGCTGATGCTATGCTTCGGAGAACCTAAAGGCACCGGAGGAACCAAAAGAGAAAGATAAGGAGGTCGAAGTTTAACCCGAGAAAGTTTTTGGAGATGACCTGCCTCTGAAAGTTAAAGAGCCAGTCACAGAAACTCAAGCTCAAGAGTTTTTGAGGTTTTTGAAGCACAACGAGTACAGCATCATTGACCACCTTCGGAGACAGCCAACTCAAATCTCTGTACTTTATCTCTTACTGAACTCAGAGAAGCATCGTGAGGCCCTGTTGAAAGTTTTGAATGAGACCTATGTTGAAAAGGATATCTCGGTTAGGAGGTTGGATCAGATTGTTAGCCATATCACTGACATTAATCACATCACCTTTGGTGATGACGAAACCCCGAGGGAAGGTACGGGATCCACTAAGGCCCTGAACATCACCACTCACTGCAAAGGTTATGTATTACCGGGCTTGCTCATTGATAATGGCTCCGCGCTAAATGTTATGCCATTAGCTACACTACAACGACTACCAATCGACAGTTCACATATACAGCCGTGTCATAATGCAGTACGAGTTTTCGATGAGACCCAGAGAGATGTGGTCAGGAAAATAAAAGTACCCCTGCTCATTGGTCCCATCGTATATGTGGTTGATTTTGTGGTTATGGATATCCGACCATCTTACAATTGCTTGTTAAGGAGGCCATAGATACACTCGGCCAGCCCCATTTCGTCCCCACTCTATCAAAAGTTAAAGTTTGTCACCGAAGGAAAATTAGTGACAGTGAACACCGAAGAAGACATCGTCGCCTCATTGACTTTGGACACACCATACATCCACACTGATGAAAAAGCAATAGAGTGTGCCTTTAGGGCCTTGGAACTTGTTAGTGCTACCTTTATTTCCAAAGGAAACAAGATTCCATGCCCTAATTTATCCAATTGTACTAAAATGGTGGTGTATGAAACCTTAGGTAAAGGAGCAAAGAAAAAGAAAGGCTTGGGAAAGAATCTGCAAGGATGCCTTCGTCCCATCCAGGTGATCCACAAAGTTGACCACTTCGAACTCAGTTACAAGCCAAGTTTTCTACAAAAAAATGCAAGAATGAAAGAGGAAGCAAGAGCAAAGGAAGGCTAGGCTTAGAGAGGAGGACATTCCATAGGCCCCTATCATCTATGGAGACTTTAGGGGCGCCTTTATATCTGGAAAAATTTGGAATTCGGAGGTGGACATCCAAGAGGCAAACCGAGAAGGCGAGAGGTGCCTTCAAGAAGAGTTAATCAGTGAAGCTATTTAAGAGATGAATGTAGACATGATTGGTGACGAGAGCGAGGCTAATCAATTTTTGGCCAAGATTCGCCCTTGCCTCCCAGGAGAAGAACTCAACAACTGGACTTTTAGGGACGTACCGGCATTTTCTGGGAACAAGTCAAAATAATGCTCAGAACAATCTCGTTACTTTTGCCCAAAAGTAATAGACATCGTTTTGTAAAAAGAGCAGCTATGTCATACCTATCCATGTTAAATGAAATAGACCATTCCTACAATTTCCTTCTCAAATGGCAAACACAACATCATTTCATTTTATTCTATTTTATTATTTATTTATTTATTTGTTTGTTTATTTTTATTTGTTCACATCATAAACTATACCTTTCCTATTTCAATATGCACTTTCAAAATTATGCAGGCCTCTTAATATAAACTGCATAAATGATGCGGAATCTAATCCTAAAGTATATTTTGAATGACCCACGTATTTGGCGAAGGTGGAAGATGAAGACGATGAGATTCTCGATAAGCTGCTAAGAATGATGGCTAGTGAGGAAAGGTAAATTCTCCCACACCAAGAGAGGATAGAGGTTTTGAATTTAGGAATTGATGAAGAGAGGAAAGAAGGATTGGAGGTACCCTGTCACCAAAAGTCAAGCAAGAGTTGGTGGAGTTTCTTGTGGAATTTAAGAATGTGTTCGCGTGGTCATACTTGGATATGCCAGGCTTAAACATAGATATTGTAACGTATAAGCTCCCCATTAGGCCGGAATACAAGCCTGTCCAGCAGAAGCTTCAAAGAATAAGGACGTATATGTTGTAGAAAATTAGAGGAGGTAAAGAAATAGTTTGAGGCTGGTTTTTTGGAAGTTTCTAAGTACCCAAAATGGGTGGCTAACATAGTGTCGGTACCGAAAAAGGACGGGAAAGTGTGTATGTGTGTGGATTATAGGGACCTTAACAAGGCGAGCCCCAAAGATAACTTCCCCTTACCTCATATTGATACTCTGGTTGATAATACGGCGGAGCATGCTTGGTTTTCCTTTATGGATGGTTTCTCAGGGTATAATCAGATCAAAATGCACCCTGAGGATATAGAGAATACCACTTTTATGACCATGTGGGGCACGTTTTGCTATAAGGTGATGCCTTTTGGATTGAAGAACGCCAGGGCCACGTATAAAAGAGCCATGGCGACCTTGTTCCATGACATGATGCACAAGGAAATTGAGGTGTACGTGGATGACATGATAACCAAGTCTCAGACTGAGGAGGAGCACCTCCAAAATTTGCGAAAACTCTTCTAGAGGCTAAGAAAGTATCAATTGAAGCTCAATCCCGCCAAATGTACCTTTGTAGTAATATCCGGGAAACTCTTAGGTTTCGTGGTAAGTCAGAAAGGCATCGAGATTTGTCACACCCTGAAAACCGGTCTAGTCGAGGTTAGGTTTCGGTGATCAAATATTCTGTACCGGTTATAAAATTAGCTCGATCTTGTACCTAATTTAAAGCAATAAAGGTTATTCGGGCTAACCATATGAGTTTATTATTATTATTATTATTATTAAAAGGAGAGAAAAAAAATAAAGGTCGTGGGACCCACGGCCAATTCCTTCAAATTGAAGGAATTGCCGTGGGCAATTCCACAATTGGGAAACTTGGCAAGGTGGCCATGGGCTTTAATTGCCCTCCACCACGTGGGCACAAGGTGGCTAAAATGCAGAACTTTAAACATTAAACACTAAAAATGAAACCATAAATTTTAAAAACTTAAACCCTAACTTTAAACATTAAAAATTAACCCTAAATCTTAAAATCCTAACAAGAACTTTTAAAATGCACCGCTAGCTGTAAACTTCGTTTACACCTAAAAAAATTATAAGTTAAACAGTTTTTTCGTATTTAAGCCTAAAAACAACCCACAACTTTAATCACTTATGAGTGGTTTAATCGACCATTTTTGAGAAGATCCAAAGGTTACTGTCATGTCAACATCTTCTCTATTTATTACAGTAATAACGACCTCTCAATTCTGATCCTTCTTTTTGCTGTTTTTCTTGGTTTAGATGTTTCATTTTGTCTCCTTTCCTTTTTCCCCTTGGTAAATGTAATGAAAATTTGTTAGATTTTTTTCTAAGCCCTGAAATATTCTCACGAGAAAGTGATTGGGGACTCACTTTTGTCTGTCAACTATGAACTGTCGTATTTTGTAATTCCATTCTCCCACCTTCCTCTGCAATCCTCATTCTTGTTTTTGTATTTTTCCTACGCTTTCTTATCTCTTTTATTGCAATGTTTCTTGTAGAAACAAGTCTCGGCTAGTGTCGGATACGCGTATGTGTCCTACTGCTCGATTCATGGTGACGAACAGTATGGTATCAGGGAACTGTAATCGGTTACAGAAAACCGAGAGCCCCATCGATCAGTTCGGTGTCTCGACATGGTCTGATCTTTTGGTAGGTTTGAAGCATTACCAAGATTCGCAGCCGGTTGCGATGTCTTCTGGTATGCTCGAAAAATGCTTGGATACACTTGTTGTGAGGCTGGCCATGGTCAGTGATGCTAGTCCTTGTGGTTCTGTTTCTTCTACTGATAGCTCCAGGTTTCGAATTTCTGTCCATAGTAGTACCGTGAGTTCGAAAAACAGCCTCGCTCGAGCAACTTGGTGGTTCGAAGACCTTTCAGTTTTGAGTCCAGATTTGATTGAAATGCTGGTGAAATCCATGGTGTCTCGCAACTACAATCATGGTATCATCTGTGGGTTCCTATTATACTACAGGAAGTCGAAGTCTTACACTGTATCATCGGATGAGAAACACGGAGTTCTGGAAGTTGTAATTGATATGCTCTACACTCTTGACCCGAGTTCTCTTTCATGCAAGAGTTTGTTCGGCGTTCTTCGATCCATTCGGTGTTCGAACATAAGCAAGAGCTGCAGGGACAAATTGGAGAGTATGATAGGTTCTCGGATAGACCAAGCAACATTAGATGATCTGCTAATTCCATCTCCACACGGGCGACGTTATCGGTATGATGTGAATCTTGTTCTGAGGTTACTCAAAGCATTTCTACGCAGAGGAGGCTCGGAATTGTCTCCGATTCGAATGAAAAAGATCACTAGCTTGATAGATCGGTATGTAGCAGAAGTAGCCCCGGATCATTGTCTAAAATCATCGAAGTTTTTAGCTTTGGTTAGCGCCTTACCGGATTCTGCTCGGGACTCGTGGGACGAAATGTACCATGCCATGGACATTTATCTTGAGGTAGACTTCGATTTCAGTTATAAAAGATCCCTAAATTATGCAGCAATTTTACTACTAGATATTGTATTTGAATCAAACATTGTTCAATAGGTTCATGCAGGGTTGTGTGAAGAAGAAAAAATGAAGATATGTTGTGCACTTAACTATGAGAAGCTCTCTGTTGAGGCTTGCCTACACCTTTCTCGAAACACCAAATTTCCATCGAAAACTGTCGTGCGAGCTCTTGTTTCTCAGCTATCGGATTTCTCATATCGGTTCACCGGAATCGGAGGCAGCGCAAAGGAAGATGAGGGAAGTGAACAAGCTGTTCTTTACAAGGAAAATGTCAGATCACAGTTACAGGGGATGCAATGGAGGGTGATGGGATTGGAGAAAGTGTGTAAGAAAATGCAGATTCAGTTGGCCAATTTCATGAAATCAAAAGTATGGAATCATAGAACAACAAGATCCCTGCCCAGACTCTGTCAATGAAAGAGAAAATTTTCATATCATTTGTATGATTTTTTTTCCGATTTTCTTTTAGATATGATATTTTAATGGCTTAAGGCGCTTTCTTCCTAAATTTTACATGTTTTTACAACTTACCCCTTAAAGTATTTTTTGATATTTTTTCACCTAAAATTTTTAAAGTTACTTATTTCACCCAAAAAAATTAACATTGCTAAAAAATTTCTCATGACCAATCAAAACGTACCACGCCACTTAATTGTTTCTTTTTTCTTATTTTTCGGTTTAATAATAATAATAATAATAATAATAATAAACCCATCTTTCCCGACCCCGATTCTCTTCTTCACCTTTTATTAAGAAAAAAACATAATTTTATCATGGCGTTTTTTTCTGTAGTTTATTACAAGAAAGGCGTCGATCAATAAGTTTTATCATTGGTTCACTATAAATTACAACTGTTTTCTTTGTTTTACAAAAATTCTTCCTTTTAGAAAAGTTGTGTGTGTGTGTGTGTGGGGGGTTAGTAGGATTAAAAAGTTTCGGTTTGATTTAGTTTTTGAAACTATCATCCGGGTGTTGATTAAAGTTTCATTTCCTTTTGCTTCTCTCCATATTTATTTAGTGTCACATGGTGCATCTGTAATTTTTGGGAGGAAGAAAACATGGTTTAAGAAAAATTGAAAAAGAAATGTGGTATTTTGGAAAATACAATTAAATAAATATTTTAATTTATTTATTTTATTTATTTAAAAATTTAAAAATAATTAAAAAAATAACATAGCAATATTTATTGGTCAGAGCAATTTTTTTTTAAATGGCGTCTGTTTTTAAAGTTATATGGGTAATGACGTAAAATTTAGAGGACAAAAGTGGTCAAAAAATATTTTAAGAGCAAGTTGAAAAAACATATAAAATTTTAGGAGAAAAAAGTACATTAAGCTTATTTCAATTTATCTAAATTTGTTGATATAGTCGAAAAATCATATTTCGTCTTAATGAAATAGAATACATAAATATACGAATTTGATATTACAAGATCCATATGGACCAGTTGCCATATAGGCCAATGCCGCACCCAACCTCAGAGCAGACCTCTCCCCCTCGCTCCCATAAATATCCAACACTGAAAAGGTCTCCAACATGACTCCATTTGATTTGTAAATCATCTAATTCTTTAAGTAAAAAAGTATTTACCTTAATTTTTTTGTGTTAATTTTTGTTCTTGAGAGTTCTTTTTTGTTATTATTCGTTGTTAATTTTTTAATTTGACTCCGCTTAAAATAATTATTTGTTCGAGTGCCTTAGAAGAGTTTGATATTTTGAAAAAAAATTAAACCGATTAAGCGTTTGTCCCGAAAATATAATCTAAAGCCGCATGATTCGCTAGAACAAAACTCTGCCACATGACAATGAATGTAGAGGAGAGAGCGGGGAGATGAGATAACCTGGTGAAGAATAAAATAGTAACAAAAACTGATATGTGAAAATAATCATCAAATTGTATAATTAAATTAGAAAAACGACGAACAATAGAATGGGTAAAAGTGGGTTTTATCGTTTTACAGGCTTCTACTTCAATTAAAAGATAATTTATCGCTCGTCAATTAACAGAATCTTAGATCGTTTCATATCTCTCTATGCTATTTTCCCTCATTTTTTTCTCCATTTTTGTAAGATTTTGGGTTAATCTTTTTCATAAAATTTTTAATAATTCATTGGTTTTTAATTCGGTTAATATTGGTTATCTATTTTTCCAAATTAACTTCAAAGTTTTGTGAAATTGTTTTTTTTTATTTTGACAAAATCACTTTATTCACTATTTTAAACAATAATTGATAAAATTTCAAAGTATTTTTTATAAATATTAAAAAAATTTAAAAATAATTCATATATACTATTTCTTATCTTTTTAATTGCATTGTTTCTTGTAGAAACAATATCGGCTAATGTCGGATACGAGTATGTGTTATGTTGCTCGATTTATTGAGACGAACAATATTGCATCAGGGAGCTGTAATAGATTTTTAGACAACAGGCGTTAATAATCCAAAAAAATAATAAAACAATAAAAATAAATACTGATAATATTATTAAATCAAACATAATAACATTAACTATAAATAAATCTAAAGTTAAAAACATAAAATTGAATAAAAGAAACGAATAAAACCGTAATTCGATTGAGTAGAAGCGAGTTGAGGTCTGTGAGAACACAGTTTACTTAAGACAGATTTTCAGCCACTCATGTAGTGCTTGAGATACGTTGGTCGCCTGTCTCCTAAGATACAACAACTATATGATCAACTGTAGTAGCACGACTGCAGAGATCACAAACTGTAACCCTGCTTTCTTCTATCACCGAAAACACTTTAGAAAATCACAGAGTAAAAATAGTAGAAATTCTCTGTGTTTTTGCATTAGTAAAACTTAGTAGGTTTGCATGCTATTTATAGGGGTAGGAGTTTAATTGGAAATAAAACTTGTGAATTATCTGAATTTTATTTAAAATAAAATTCATTAATTAAATAACATTATCACAATGATATCTGAATTAAAGGATAACATTTTATCCTTTTAATTTTAAAATATTAAAAAATAATATCCAAATTTAAAGATAATATCTTATCATTTATCCTTTTATTTGTTATATTTAAAGAAAATTATCTCGTAATGAGTTAAATTATCCGTAAGCCCACAAAGGGCCCGACCGATCCGGACATGCACGCCACCCCTATCATATTAACTTAAATTATTCAATAACCACCAAGTAGAGTTTTGTATATAAACACATCCCACGCTTGGTAACCCATCAATATGTGATATAAGCTTTTCTTTTTCCTTAACTCAATTCACAAACCTACTTTGAATATCAATTTCTCATTCATCACTCACCCATTTTGCGCGTATGAAATATCGATGTAAAGGTCTCATGGACTAGAATATGAAGACGTAATTTTATTATTCGAATCTCCACCTTTACTTATAGAAAATATGCCTCAAAGTTTCCACTTTATCATATTTTTCCAATATAGATTACATATAACCGAGAGCCACATCCCAGCTCGGCCTCTCGACATGGTCTGATCTTTTGGTAGCTTTAAAGCATTACCAAGATTCACAGCCGGTTGTGACATCTTCCGGTATGCTCGAAAAATGCTTGGATACACTTGTTGTGACGCTGGTAATGGTTAGTGATGCAAGTCCTTATGGATCTGTTTCTTCTATGGATAGCTCCAGGTTTCAGATTTCTGCTGATAGTAGTATCGTGACCTCGAAAAGAAGCTTCGCTCGAGCAACTTGGTGGTTCGAAGACCTTTCAGTTTTGAGTCTGGATTTTATTGAAATGCTGGTGAAATATATGGTGTCTCGGAACTAGAATCATGTGATCATATGTCGTTTCCTATTATACTGCAAGAAGTCGAAGTTTTACACAATATCATAGGATGAGAAACGTAGAGTTCTAAAAGTTGTTGTAATATGTAACACCCTCAACCCAGTTTAGAAGAAAATCAGAATCGAGGATGTTACTACAAACAAGACATAAAACTTTTTAATCAACTCAGGAGGCTTACAAAATTTTCTCATAACCACTTAAGAGGTTATACTTAATTCATAAGAATTAAATCACATCTTCAACTTTCAATGGTAATTGATTCAAGCTTAATCTAACTTATTTAGTATTCAAAAACATCATAGCAAGCTTACCATTTTGTTCAAACAAACATTTACATTGCTAAATAACACGATCATATCATAACTAATTTAAATTTCATTATCATCTCTCAATTCGCGATCAAAACGTAGCTCAGTTTCACTTATTTATCAAGTAAGAGATCTTTATCTTAATGGTCTAGAAAATGTGGTTTAATATAGTTACGTACTCTTTAAGGACTAAATTGCTAAGTTTTAAGATTTTAGGGGATCGATCCCTTCTTTAAGGGGATCGTGTTATTAAAGCTTTTTGATTTCTTGTTAAATCTTCTCAGAATACTTATCAGAGTTACATATCAAAGCTTATTGCCTCTCATATTAGGCACATATTCAACTCATGTAAATTTCTTATCATAGGTGAGCATTGCTCCATATCTTTATTAACATTGCCGCTAAGGCATCTTTCATAGTTCATCACAAGTTCAACTTTATTCAAATCTTTTAAATCATTTGCCTTGGATCATATTTGGACATGAGTACCACTAGTCCGTGTTCGATCGTATTGGTCCAAGTTACACATAGCTCAAAGCACAAAGCAATGGCTTGTGTCTGAGCATAACAATCATATCTTATCTTCTCTATCCAACCAAACCGTCGCCAGTCTCATCATCATCTCCCCCGTTACCTCCTACTGTCGCTAATATATCACATATATAAAGGGGCATCCCCCGAGCCGTAGCTCATAAACCGTAGTCCCGAAATATACCATGTACTATGCCAAAGTGTCCAAGGGCTTCCATTAATTAGGCAACTTAAATAGCTTATATTTGAAGTTGGGGGACATATCTTATGACACAAGTAATCTTGTTTCTTTTATTAATATCTTAAAATCTTGAGTTGAGCCTTTAGCTCCTTAGGATTTAAGAATTCTTGAACTTATAGTATTGAGATCACATTTCTTAATTAGAATCTTATTGCATTACATTCCAGAAGTTAGCTTTGGAGTTTATAACAAAGTTTACATAACCTTTCATGACAAAACATAGCATAACAAGATACAAAGTACATATGTAATGCAAACATGACCAAAGGGTTTATCAATGATGCTATGCTATGAATGTTTTCACACTTTATGCTCTATGTGAGCCGTATGTATATTGTCACGGGCTAGAGTTTGACTAGCTGATCCATGCGGCCTTAGTCAATGATCTTAGTCGAAGACTAAGTCAACCTTCAAAATCACTAAGCAAGAATGCTTAGAACTTAGAATGGCGGAAGCTTTGAAAAGCTAAGGCGAGGCAACAAGGAAAACAAAGAAAGAATGTTGAGAGAAAATATAAACTCTTTACTCAAACTCAAAGAAATGATAGAAGATGGAATGATTTACAATGGTGGGTGAATGCCTCTATTTATAGGCTCACCTCCTACATCTAACGGTCATGGATGATTTGATCCAAGGGCTATGGATGAATCCTCAAGATACATATCTCCTATCTATGGAAAGAGTATCACTCAAATACAATGTTGCCTAAATTATAAAGGGCAAGAATCACTCTATGATATCACACTTAGGTGGCAAAGGATACTTTCCCCAAGTGTTGGTCAAATGTGATATCCTTACATGTGTATTGGTCAAAAAATGACCATTCTCAATGGGTCTTGGAGTCTTGGGCGGATTGGGAATTGATAGGCCCAGTTTGCTCGTCCAAAACCTCATCGGCAGCATGCTTGGTGTTGAATTGGGCCCTAGGGTCATGGTCAACTCGGATGGGGCTTGTCTCGGCCCCTTAGTGTGCACACCGGGTGCTGAATTCGGCTCCATAGCGTGGGCAGCATGGAGGGTGCTCAGTTGGGCCCCCTTGGGAGCGTGTGGAGTGCTCCCGCAGGTCCCTCTCTCATAGACAGCACATGGGGTGCTTGTCTCAGCCCCATGGTGCGCAGGCAAGGTGCGGACATAGATCCCCCGGTCGGGTGTGGCACTTGGTGTGCTAGCAAAAGCCCCTTGGTGTGTGGCCTTCTCGGTGGATCTCGACAGTCTCGTCCTTGAACTGTCTTGACTCCTCGGTAGGTTCCTGCTTGGCTTCAGGAAGTCTCTTCCAAAGTGCAGGCCTCTGTGCCTTGGACTTGGTGCTCGATTCGTCTAGATGATTGGTGCATCCTTGTCATGGTATGACTTAGCTCTGCTTTGTGCTTGGCTTAGCTCACTCTGCTCTGGCTCATCGGCAAATCCTTGATCACTCTTGGCTTTAGAATGTCTCGTCCAAAGTGCAAGGCCTTTGTGCCTTGGGCTAGGATCTGGTTCTCGATCCGTTAGGATGGTTGGTGCCTCCTTCTCATAGGAGACCTTTACTCCTCGTGGTGCTTGGCTTAGCATGCTTGGCTCTTAGCCATCGGCTTCCTCGTCTAACAGCTTGGGCATGCTGGCATGGATTGCTCGCACTTTCGGTGGCAGCTCAAATTTGTAGGCCTCCTTGCCTACTTGCTCCATTGCTTGTCCCTCGCTCGGTCTCACAAGTAACCTATGGACAAAACCACTATAAGTTAGACTTAATTTTTCAAAAGTTGGATTGCTTACCTCGGACACAATGTCCTTGTTGGATTGGTCCACCATGTCTTGTCGATACTCAAGACAAGTGTTGTTGACAAAAGGGTCGTTGGATAGACCCTTCTTGGTGCTCTCAAGTAATTTTCTCTCAGGTCGGTTGATGGCCTCGGTTGGAGAGTCTTGCTTTCTCCATCCGCCATGGTGCTTGCCGTTCTTGGTTTGTGCTTCATGGGTTCAATAAACTCGTCAGTGGGTTCTTGCAATCTTTCAACTGTAGTCACCTCTTTCTCTTGGATGGTGTTTTGCTCCATGGTCTCACTTGGCTTTCTACTCTTGAAAGTGATTGGATGCTTCACTTGCATTGGTAACTCTTTGATGACAAAGTTCAATGCCTCCTTGTTGGACTCATTCGGTTTGGTGCAATCTGGCAGCACCGCCTCTAGCTCATTCACTTTAGCTTGCTTTAACTCATCAAGCTTTGGTGGTACTATTTGATGTGGTGCTTCGGATGGTTTGATGTGATCCAGCAACAACTCTAGCTCACCCTCCTTGGCTTGATCTACTTCTCCAAACTCAGATGGTGCTATCTGATGTTGGGTCTTGGGTGGTGGCACAAGACTCAGATAGTGCTCAATCTCACGGTCCACCTCACTCCTTGATGGATAACTAGCATCCCCCTACTGTACCTTTGGTTTAAGGCATCGATTAAAGAGTTCACATTTCCTAGATTGTACTCCAAGAAAAAGTCAAATTTTGCAAGAATTTCTTGCCAATAAATCTGCTTACGAGACAACTTATCTTGGGTTAGAAAATAATTATTTGAAACATTCTTGGTATAAAACGGTAAACCTAGACCTAAGTAATCGATGTCTCCATGTGTGCAAATAGTGCACGATTACAAGCATTTCCTTTTCGTGAATCGAGTACCTCTTCTTGGACTTGTTAAGCTTCTGGCTTTCACAAGTAATATGTGTTCTTCTTGAAAGAGAAGTCCTCCGATTTCAACGTTGCACGTAACGATATAGACTTCAAATGCATTCGCATCCTCGAAATCTTCAAGGACTTATCCCATTGCCTCGGGGATTTCCATGGTCTCTACCATGTTCTCATCGTTATTGGATACCTTTGTCTCGTGCATTCCTTTGTAGGAATGGATGGTTGACAACGCCTTGGCATTCTTGCCCTCATCATGGCTCAATTGTTGGTGCGGATCTAGAGTACACACAATATTGGCTTTTGGAAAGATAAGTGCGTTAATCCGTTCAAGGAAAGATAGTCCAATAACAAGGTCAAAATATTCAAGATATGTTACCTTGATGGATGTACCGTGCCAATCTCTAATTCAAAAATTCACTCCATTTGCAACTCCTGTAATTGGCTTTTCTTTGGACTCGATGATTTCAATCCATCCGTTTACCTTTTCAACTTGAAGGTTTAACCACTCGGTAGCTCACTCGGATATGAACAAGTCAGATGCACTTGGATCCACTAGTGCACTCAGCTATATGTTGGGAAACACTACGTCCACAAACTTAGGCTCCTTCTTCTCACGGCCACTCTTGGCTTGAAGTGAGATTTCGTTCAAACCAAGCTTGAACTCTTCTGCCCCATTGTCTCAATGGTCGGCAGCAAGCATGGCACTCGTCGAGCACTCCACAGATTCGTGTTTTTCCCATGGCTTTGGGTTGCCCTCTGGCAACTTCTCACGAATCGATACTTCTTCATTCTCAAAGTTCAAAGTCGTATCCATCGTACCCATTGGTGGCTCTTTGCACAACGAATCAAGCTTCGAAGCCTCGGTCTAATCGGGCTCATCCTCTACCTTGGACTGCTTAAACAGGCATGGGCGGAATAATATGTAGTGTGGTCCATCACAATGCAAACACTTCTTTTTCTTTCTCTCTCATGGTCTGACAAACCGAAAGGGATTGTTGTTTGATGTCTTCTCATTGCCAATTCTAAAAGCCGACTCCTCGGCCCCAAGCACATTGCTCGATCCTTCTATGTCCATCTTTGCTGCAACAATCTTTCTTTCTTATGATATCTCTACTCGATTTGGATGTGGAAAATGGCTCTGATACCACTTGTCATGGGGCTAGAGTCTAACTAGCTAATCCGTACGACCTTAGTCGAAGACTAAGTCAGCCTTCAAAATCACTAAGCAATAATGCTTAGAACTTAGAATGGCGGAAGCTTTGAAAAGCTAAGGCGAGGCAACAAGGAAAACAAAGAAAGAATGTTGAGAGAAAATATAAACTCTTTACTCAAACTCAAAGAAATGATGGAAGAATGAATGATTTAAAATGGTGGGTAAAAGCCTCTATTTATAGGCTCACATCATACGATCTAACGGTCATGGATGATTTGATCCAAGGGCTATGGATGAATCCTCAAGATAAGTATCTCCTATCTATGGAAAGAGTATCACTCAAATACAATGTTGCCTAAATTATAAAGGGCAAGAATCACTCTATGATATCACACTTAGGTGGCAAAGGATACTTTCCCCAAGTGTTGGTCAAATGTGATCTCCTTCTATGTGTATTTGTCAAAAGATGACCATTCTCAATGGGTCTTGGAGTCTTGGGCGGATTGGGCATTGATGGGCTCAGTTTGCTCGTCCAAAACCTCATCGGCAGCATGCTTGGTGCTGAATCGGGCCCTAGGGTCATGGGCAACTCGGATGAGGTTGTCTCGGCCCCCTGGTGTGCACATCGGGTGTTGACTCGGGCTCTATGGCGTGGGCAGTATGGAGGATGCTCGGTTGGGCCCCCTTGGGTGCGTGTAGAGTGCTCCTTCAGGTCCCTCTCTCATGGGCAACCTATGGGGTGTTTGTCTCAGCCCCATGGTGCACGGGCACGGTGCGGACATAGGTCCATCGGTCGGGTGTGGCACTTGGTGTGCTAGCAAAGGCCCATTGGTGTATGACCTTTTCGGTCATGGTCTTGGAGTCTTAGGCGGATTGGGCATTGATAGGCCCAGTTTGCTCATCCAATACCTCCTCGGTAGCATGCTTGGTGCTGAATCAGGCCTTAGGGTCACGGGCAACTCGGATGGGGCTTGTCTCGATCCCTTAGTGTGCACATCGGGTACTGACTCGGGCGTTATGGCGTGGGCAGCTTGGAGGGTGCTCGGTTGGGCCCCCCTTGGGTGCGTGTAGAGTGCTCCCCCGGGTCCCTCTCTCATGGGTAGCACATAGGGTGCTTGTCTCGGCCCCATAGTGCGCGGGCAAGGTGCGGACATAGGTCCCTCGGTCGAGTGTGGCACTTGGTGTGCTAGCAAAGACCCCTTGGTGTGTGGCCTTCTCAGTCATGGGCTGGCGGCCCATGACGATATGCTCATGGGTCAATCAAAACATATTATGGAAACAAGGTTCGGAATGACACCGTATCACCCGAGACAAATACAACTACACTTACCTCTTATCCCAAAGTTACGAGATACCTAAATCCACACTTCCTTATAATCTTAATAGGTTTCCCCTTTTTAGCCTTTATGATATTAGCCACTTCTTTATCATGGTATGTACCTCAAATTAAACAACAAATAATTAACATCAACTCAAATCATTAACCAACAATCCTATTGCACTCAGATACATATAAACCAGCCCATTAATGTTCTTAATTAAGCAAAATATTCCCTAACACATGGATACACATTTGTATTCATCAAAATAGTCCACTATGCATATATGTATATACAAATAGTCCAAATTACGTATATGTACATTTTGTAGTAAAAAACAGCCCATTATACGTTTATATAGCTTCAAAACTATCCCAACATTAAAATACATTCTTATGTACACATTTACCTATTCTAATCACTCCACAAATTCTTTTATTTATGTAGCGATGTTTTTTCTTTTTTTTAAAATAAGCGTGGTTTTCTTTTAGAAAATCCGTCGATACGAATTATCCCATAAATCACTTTTGAAATCTTAGTTTAAAAGGGTTTCTTTTGAAAAATCGTAATCTTTTGAAACAATAAAAACTTGGAGTCGCCACTGGCCACTTGGGTAAGGTAGGCTGGATACAATAAAATATCATAGATTCATTATGAAAGGGTTCAGGAGTTGGTTACGCGTGGGGAAGGATTAGCACCCCATCACGCCCAGAAATCGGTACCATAGTATTTGTTTCCTTTAAAATTGATGGAATTTGTTGGAATTGGAATTGAATTTAACTCGGCGTACTTAATTGAAAATTAACTTTAATTGCATGAGCTTTATCAAATTGGTGGATTCAAATTAATTGGTCATTTAATTAATAAGGTTGACGATACATCAGACCATAGATTAAACCGACATCATATAAGCATGACTGCAGTGTTAATTTGTGGTTTGAATCCCGTATGTCACCTTTATGCATGGTGTAAGCAGTTAAAATATGATGTAATGATCTTGTCAAGTTTTAATTTTACCTTGAGTCGGTAAAAATTAATTCAAATATTTGGCCAACATCCTTTAAGCTCGGACTGTTACGATACAAATATTAGAATTAATAGATACCTCATTTTTCATGATTTAAATTAATTAATGCAAAAAGAAAAGGTCACATGAATGAAATTAAGGGATGAAAAACAAAGGGCTCAAAGAAAAACACACAAAAGCCCACCCGAAGCCCTAACCTAAAAGGCCTAAGTTATGGAAAACCAATTAGTGATCTACTTATTAGCTGAGTGATTCTAATATTAACCGTAAATTAATTAACCCTAAAAAAACTAGGAAGCCCTAACAAATTATGAATTATCTTGTAATCATGATAATTAATTTCGTTGGTTTTAAACTAGTATTCCAATAAGCCATATATACTATTTAAAAGGAATCAAATCGATTAATCATGGTTTTAAATTAAAGGTCAATCTAATCTTGAAATTAATTTTATCCTAAAAGGGTAATTAAGAAATGTTCAATTAATTTAATGAATTTAACATTTACTCCAATGAGCCAAGGGTAAATTTAAATTCACTAAATTAATTCGAACCTTAATCTAACTAAGGCTCTAAAAAACTAACCCTAAAATTAACTTAATTAATTTAAGGATCGTGCCCCTATTAGATGAGCACACGATCTAAATTAATTAAATTAATTGACCTAAATCTAATCTAAAGCCTAGTCTAACAATCCTAAGGCCCCAAAACTATACTAGGCCCGAAAAAACTAATTAAGCAAACTAAGCCCAAAACCACATGTATATATTTTGAAAATATACTTTAGTTATATATACTATATAAAAATATATATTATTATACCTTTTTATTAAAAAACTATATTATAGATTATGAAAACTATGTAATATAATATATTATCTAAAAAACTATATATTATAACATATATTTTATAGAAAAGCATATATTATAAAATATATATTATATAAACATATACCATATATTATATGTAAATTATGTATTAAATATATATATTAAGAAAATTATGTGTTATATATCTATTATAAAAAACTATATATTAAACGTATTTAAAATATATTATATATATTTTAAAAAAATTATTATTATATATAAATAAAACTATATATTAAGTAATACTCCTATATTAAACACCCAAGATTAAGCATAAAACAACATATTCTATCTAAATAAAGCAAACAACAAGCAGATGCAAAACAAGAAAATAAATATGCTCGATAAAATAGGGTTTAAGTTCTGGAAAAAGGACCGAATTGAGAAGAAACAAAATTGAAAGGTCGATTTTTAAAAGAAAACAAGGATGAAATTACAAACCGATAAAAAGTTTTAAGGACCCGGGGTAATAAAAAAATACGGAAGGATCGATTGTGTGAAAAAAAATGAGAGCCCTTCGGGCATGATTTCTAAGGGGCGGAAGTCCTTAAACGGTTATTAGGCCATTTTAAAAAATGAAAGTACTATAAATCCCCCCATTTCGACCGACCTCAATTTTTTTTGGTCATTTTGAAAACCAGACTCAAAAAAGTATCTCATCCCCTCTTCAAACCTTCATCTGGGTTTGTCACGAACTCAGATTCTGGCACCCTCCCCCGAGTTTTCAAAAAATGGTCGATCTTCGTCATGCCGACCGCCACTCGCCAGCATCCGGCGATCCCCAAAACTTCAAAAAAACTCTTTTCATTTTAAAACCGAATCTGAAAACCACTTTCCTTTAAAACCACGAAAAACCTTTTGTTTTAAATTAAACAGAGATCAAAAACCATTTTTTTGAAAATCCAGACACAACATCGGTCCCCTTTTGACCGACACTCTCCTGTTTCACCATGCACGACCTCGAAAGGCCAGAAAGCTTGTCAACGGCAAGAAAAAGAGGTATGACCCGAGAAAAAAATTGAACGTTGAAAGTAAAACAAACTTAAACCCTAATTTATTTCGGTATATGCTTATGATGCTTGAAATTAAAAGAGAAATAGTTATACCTCAAATCTTAAGGGTTTTTGCTATTATGCTCTATTACCTTGAAATCTCTGTCCAGGATTTTTACAATTTGATGCTTTGGGTTATATAGCACCAATAATTACATGATTTTTTATATATAAAAAGATACAAAAACTGCTACTGGTTGCTGGCTAATTCTCTGAAATTTTATTTGTATTCATGCACAATTCTGCCAATGTTTGCTTGTTGGGGAGGTCGTTCTGATATTCTATTTTTTGTCCCTTTGTATGTGCTGCCACTGCTGGATGGGGGACCAGAGATAAAGAACGGGACGCGGCTGCTGACGAGGCTATCGACGTGGCAAGATCTTCGGCCGATTTGGCAAGGTGGTGCGGAGGTAACGTTAGGCCACTAGCCGACGTGGAAGCCAAATAGGCGCGCATAGGCAGATGGAAGTATAGGGCGTGGACTTCAAACGCGCAAATGGAGGTTGGGAAATCGCGCGTGAGGGAGCCGATGAGTCGCGCGTGGTTTGCACGCGCGACGAGGATGATCTGAGTCGTCCAATGTGATCTGGATCTAATGATTGTTGATGAGGCAACTGCAAACAGAGAAGGATCATTAGGGTTTTCATGTTAATCAATGTTGGGCCTAAAATGGGCTTGTAAATATATTTTTGGGTTTTTATATATAAAACTGTAAATGGACTCAATATATGGACTATTATTTAATTTAGATGTTGAACTTTTATTTAATTACCATAGCATGCATATATAAACTGTATTTTGTAGAAGAAAATATATATATATATATATATATATATATATATATATATATATATATATATATATATATATATATATATATATATATATATATATATATAAAAGAGCAATTTGGGACTCTTATTTTATAAGTTAATCTCTTTTTTTGGATTTTTAACTTAGTTTAAAAACAATAACAATAATAATATTAATATCATAGCCATAATAATAATAAAAATAGTATAACCATAATAGTAATAGTAATATAATGATATTTAAGATAACACAAAGGAAATAACAATATACTAATAACTTTTTAGGGTTTTTTAAAATTAGATAATAACATATAAGAATATAACAATAATATGGTAACATATATATCACTTAGTAATTTTTTTGGGTTTTAAAAACATAACATATAATATGATAATAAATAGTATAGTATGATAGCAAATAACAATACCTAGATATAAATGCTTAACTAAAATAGAACTAGTAATTAGTTAATATTTTTTTTTTTGATTTTTTTAGGTTTTAATAGAAGGATAAAGTAAACAAAACTCATATTTTTTAAATAGTAGTAACATATATAAGCCTATTATTATAAAAACAAAAACAAAAATAAAAAAGAGTCCGCCCCGAACAAAATTAGTGATTACAATTTACAAAAAAAAAGTCCCATTAGTTTTATATTCAATGAAAAACAGTCCCTAACATTGTATACAATTAGGTGTACATAAAACAGTCCTTTTACACATCAAAACAGTCTTCTAGAGTTTCATATAATGGAATTCTGTTCTGTTTTTATATTTATTCAATTACATGTTCAACTCAGTCCATGCTATTTTTAATTAAACAAAAACAGTCCATTAATACTTCCTAATATGCCAAAACAGTCCTTATAACACACATTTTCACATGTATAATCACAAAACAGTCCACAACATGATTATTCTAGTTCGAAACAGTCAGACACATTAATATACATATACATACATAAAACCAGTCCCTATTGTGATTATATTGTAGAAAAACAGTCTAAATTGTTAAGAAAACAATCCCTTTTTTTCAAATTGTCGAATTCAGCCCTTGCACTTTCCAAAACAACCCCTAATTACAAGTATTTACCAATGCTTACATAACAATCCATTTAACTATGTAAAATAGTCCAAATTCTTGCAAAAACAGTCCAGACTTATATATACACATTTAGAAAAACAGTCTCAATTCATTTGTATACCTACATATATATACTTACCTATCAAAAAACAGTTCCAAATTGTTCTCAATTCTGCAGAACAGGGCAGGACATTAAACATCTTATTCAAACAGTCATTAACATTTTTAATTCATTTGAAAACAGTGCAAAAATTGTATCATATATAAAACAGTCCCCCGAATCATTTGTACATCTATTCTACATCCCAAAAACCTTAGTATACATATTTTTCATATCAAACAACCCCTACCCTGTTTTGAAAAATTCAGAATACTCAAAATAATTCTCAATCACAAATTCACATGTATTTTATACATTATAGCTATCTATTATACTCTATATATCATGATCAATGCAAATCTAACATTCAAAGTATAATCTAACAATGATAAGATTCAATTTCAAGCATTCAACTACTCCATGTTTTACTACCCAAGATTTCAAGTATCGTTTTGGTCACAAAGGTATAAAATACTTCAAGCTAAAGAAATCCTTAACCGATTTTTTTAACATTGTCTAACATTTCCTCCAAACCTCTAACAAATCAACATATCGATATCAAATTCCACATGATTATAAGGAGAGAGTAAGATGTTTACCTTTCTCTCAAGCTTCAACGATAATTCTAGCAAGATGTGTGATGAACAATTTTTCCTTCTACTCTTTCTCTCTCTTACAAGGGTTTCGGTTCATAAAGGTGGGGAAGAAGATGATGCAAAAGCTTGGTAATTTCTCTTCCCCTCCACCGATTCCTTCAACATGACTAAGCTCTCCAAGTGACACCTATTCGGTCCTTGGAGTAGTTTCTATCTTAGCATGCAATTTCTAGATGTTTAGGTTGTTCAAATTTGGTCCTTACTAATTGACCTCTCAATTCACTATTTATCCAATTTTGGTCTTCTAATTTCCTAATGGTTCATTTAAAGGACATGTTTAATCAAATTAAGCTTGATCATTTAAGGCATATTTCTAGACTATACTTTGGAATGTTACATAATAACCTATTTTTGTCAGAGCCTCTGAGCCCATCATCCATAACCCATTACAAACAATAAAACCAAATACCCAATTGGCCCAAACCCAAATAACTAAACCTAAATTAACCTAACCCTAAAAACCTAAATTGCAGCCGCCGTCACGATCTGCCGCCGCCTCATTAGCTTCGACCGCCACCGTCGAGACCCCAAAATAACTCCAACAAAACCCTAAACCAATCCCTAACTATCCCAAAACATAAACTCTAAATAACCAATTAAATCCTAAATAACCTAAATAAAACCCATCACATCTCCTTATCTGTCATCTGAGCTGCCTGCCACCACCGCGTTATCCTTGTTGCCGCCGCCAATCAGAGTCCCCATCACCCCTTGACGTGGAAGTTATGAGAGCCTCTTCTCCTCCTATAAATATAACCACCCTTGCAACAACAAAGATGTTTTTTAGACACAAAAAATCGAGAGAGATTAGGGAGAGGATTCAGACCCCCAAAAAATAAAAAAGAGAAAATAAAGGTAAAAATCAAGAAACCTTTTGGTTTCTATTAGATCTAAGAAAAAAGGAAGATTTTTACCGAAAATCAAGTGGAAATCTAAATTTAGGAGGCTTACCCGAGTCTACCGATGCGCTTGCATGTCCTTCAGCCGCCGGAGGTGGCTCGCAACAGCGCACAGAGGGACTCGATGACCGGCGGGAGCTAGAGCATAGAGTGAAGGAGAGGGTAGAGAGAATTTCAGTGTTTTGTGTTTAAGAACTGAAATGATTTTTTTGTCAAAAGTGGGATATTTAAACCCTTCTAGAAACAATGTCGTTTTGGCTCTCTTCTTGTACCCGTGCAGCGGTCCAACCCAGAAAAGATTCGCATGAAATTTCAATGAACGGGTTATTTCCAGAATCAACCTTTCCTTTTTTCAATTTCTTTTAATTTAGTCCCTTTTAGTTTAATTCATTTATATTTATGCCATTTTATTTCTGTTTTTCATTTGGTTACTACTTTGAATTATTATTATTATATTATTATTATTATTATTATTATTATTATTATTATATTTGAATTTGTAATTTTCAATGTTAAGACACTACATAATCGGCCAGGTACTAATTTTGGGTGTTGTGAGGGTGCTCATCCTTTCCCACACGTAATCGATTCCTGAACCTGTTTTTTTTTTGTTTTCGCGTACCAAAACTCGTTGTTTTAATAAATTAACCCAAACAAGTTTTTATTAAAATAGCTGAGTTTACAGGTGATCCAATCTCACCTAAATTAAAAATATTGGTGGCGACTCTATTAAAACCTTTTTTTGTAAAAAAATACGTCAAACTCGAGGGGCCAGTTATTACAACTTGGCGACTCCGTTGAGGACTTTTTCTTTTGGAGAGTCAAGCCACAAGTCAATTACTTTTTGTCTTAATAGATGAAAATTATGACTTCGATTTAATTTAATTTGTGAATCTTGCCCTTTTATTCCTGAAATTTTTACAATTTTTTTTATAAAATCTGTTTTCTGATTTTTCATAGCATGAGCTCTACACCCGAGCCCCGTCCCTCTTAAGTAGGAGTGAGAAACTATTTCTTCGCGAGGCATTCGTCGCCATGCAGGATAGTGGATCACTTCTGGGTTACATTTGTATCTTTGTCTTCGTGAGATATTCATCTCCGTACAGACCTAGGGAAATGTATCCCTGAATTGAACTTTCTAGCCTTAGAAGATGATTGCAAGGACAATTCGGGTACCTCTGTTAAAACCAAATCACATGTAGTGAACTTTAAGAGCCTACCTTGTTTAGAGCCATACTGAACCTCTGCCCGTTTAGAGAGTCACCCGATAGTGCATAATAGAGAGAGTTCGAGTTTATTTAATTTCTTTCGTTTATACTTTTTAATTTCAGTATAATTTATTTTTCCACAATAAATAATGTAAGTAGATACCATTAGGGATGTGAAATCATTAAATCGGACGGATTTTAGTCAGGTAATGTCAGGTCAGGTCAAATCGGGTATGAGTTGTGTCAAGTCAATTCAATGGTTCGACCCGAGTCAGGTCAGGTCCAGGTCGACTCGGATTCGAGTCATTATTAGGTTGATTTTGAATGAGGTTGTGTTAGGGATCAGGTCAGGTTAATTTCAGGTCAGATAAGTCTTAGTTCAGGCCAAAATGGTTCGGGTCCGAATCAGTTAATTAACGAGTTAATTTAGGTTCGGATAGGTTTTAGGTCTGGTCACGTCGTTGAAACATAAAATTCAAGTCAGGTAATATCGGTTTCGGTTGAACTTCAAATCAAGTATTAACGTGTACAGATAGAGTTCGGGTTTGGTAACTGTAGGTCAATTTTGGATAAAAATAATTTTTAGGTATTAATATGAACCAAGATATCCCTTAGGGATGCCGATATATGTTACAAATTACGATTTTAAAAAATATAATTTTGAGTAAATTGAATTAAACTAAAACTTAAATTAGGACTAAAATGAAAAGTTTTAAATGGGTAAGGCCTTAAAGGGTAATCAACCTATAACTTAAAAAATGGACGGCAAAAATAATTAAAATTTAAAATTAAATGGGTAAATTAAAATTTTGGCTTCAATTTGGAATTTAGAGGGAAAAAGCCCACCAATTGTTTTAGGTCAAGGGAAATTTAAGTTTTAGTCTCTCATTTTAGAAGCTTTTCATTTAAGTCCCAGATTTTAAATTTTAGGTTTTAATTTAATTCATTTGAGTCCCAATTTAGGTTTTAATTGAAAATAGAGCTTTAGTTTTAGAATTCTTATGGGACTTATAATTTATATGATTTGGACTAGATTACAAAAATTAGAAATAACTATGGTTCAATTTTGGATAAAAATATAATTTTATAGACTAAAATGAACAAAAATAACACCATATTTACTTTATTAGACAAAATTATAAAAATTAAAAATAAATATGGGTCAATTTCAGTTAAAAGTAAATGTTTGGGGACTAAAATGAACAAAAATATGATCATATTAAAAATATTGGACTAAATTACACAAATTTAAAATAAATAAGGATTCAGTTCGACTAAATACGTATTATAAGGAATTAATTGAACACTAAACTCCTAAACCTTAAATTTCATCCCTAAACCATAAACTAGTCACATAAACCTATAGCCTATATAGGCTATAGGTATAACCCCTAAAAATTATCATCAATCACGTAACACATCTACTACTACTGCTGCTGCTGCTACTGCTACTGCTGTTACTACTGCTACTACTACTACTATTACTACTGCTACTATTACTACTGCTACTACTCCTACTACTGCTACTACTACTACTACTGCTGCTATTGTTGTTGCTGCTACTCTTACTACTACTCCTCCTCTTCCTCTTCCTCCTCCTTCTCATCCTCCTCCTACTACTGCTGCTACTACTGCTGCTACTACTACTGCTGCTGCTACTGCTACTACTGCTGCTGCTACTGCTACTACTCCTACTGCTACTGCTATTACTGCTGCTGCTACTACTCCTCCTACTGCTAGTATTACTACTCTTCCTCCTCCTCTTCCTACTACTACTACTACTACTACTACTATTACTACTCTTCCTCATCCTCCTCATCCTCCTCCTACTACTATTATTACTACTACTACTACTACTACTACTACTACTACTACTACTACTACTACTACTACTACTACTACTACTACTACTACTACTACTACTACTACTACTACTACTACTACTACTACTACTACTACTACTACTACTACTACTACTACTACTACTACTACTACTACTACTACTACTACTACTACTACTACTACTACTACTACTACTACTACTACTACTACAACAACAACTACTACTACTATATACACGGCCGCTACCACACTCCGCTTATTATCACCGCTACTACTACTATTGCTACTACTACTACTACTACTACTGTTGCTGCTATTGCTACTGCTACTACTACTACTACTACTACTGATGCCGTTGCTGCTTACTATTACTCGCCGCCGCCGCCGCTACTACCATCGCTACTATCGCTACTACTACTACTATCGCTACATCGCGTCGCTACTCATCGCCGCTACGACTACTACTACTACTGCTACTACTACTGCTACTACTAATACTACTACTACTGCTACTGCTATTACTGCTACTACTACTACTACTGCTACTACTGCTCCTGGTACTACTGCTGCTGCTGCTGCTACTACTACTACTACTCCTACTACTACTACTCCTACTACTACTACTACTGCTGCTGCTATTACTATTGCTGCTACTACTGCTATTGCTACTACTACTACTATTACTACTACTATTATTACATATAAACTTTGATTTAATATAATTATACACACAAAATTTTGATTTTGATGTAAATATGTAATTGTACACATGAAGCTTTGATTTAAATATTTAATCAAATTTAAATGCATAACATTAACAAGTTGAATTAGAATTAATCTTATAAATCAATAACCCTAAACTAAATCATAGACCATTGATACTAAATCCTAACCATAAACCTTATTAGTTATTACAAGTCAGGTAAATACCAAGTCAATTAAATATCAGATCAGTTCAATAACAAGTCTGATCATTTACAGGTTGAGTCAATTACAGATCAGGTTCATAATAGGTCAGGTTGATAACAGGTCGAGTAATATCAGTTATTTACTAGGTTAATCTATGGTTCGATTTCACATCAGGTTGGATGCAGGTCGGGTTCGATTATCACATTATCAGGTTGAATTCGGATTCAGGTTATTCTCAGGTCGGGTTCATGTCCAAAATTTCCAGGTCCAACTCGGGTTCAGGTCAACACCAGTTCGAACTCGAATAGATTTTGGATCACCACCACCTTGGGTCATAAGCAATTATGACTCAAGTCGGTTTCAGTCAATTTTGTAGGTCGGGTCAACTTTTTACATCCCAATATACCATACGGTTAAGATTTATTTTTGCAAAATAAAGTATGCGGGTAGAAAGCATGTTTGGGTACGGTCCATTTTTCCAGAACATATTCAGGTAGAAAAGTATGCTTGGGTAGGTTGTATAGATTTACTTTTTAGTAATTACCATTTATATTTTCAGTCTGATTATTTTCATGCGTATTAACCAATTTTCTGTTGCCTATGTTTTGTTTTGGATTCCATATTCATGACATGAATAAAACGTGTTGATTCACTAGCGATCATCAATCCAGAAAACTTTCATAATGAATAAAGGGTCAAGTGATCAGATAAAAAATAATATAGATATAAGGCAATGTCCTGAAGTGATACCAAAAGAAGAGAAAGGCTTTTCTTTCAGAGGTTACACGTCAGACATACATGCCGGAAATCACGCCAATACCAAGATAAATGAAATAGAAGAGCTAAAAAGACAAATGACCGAGATGATGAGTATGATGAGCGCTATGACCATGGGGAAAGAGCCCAGTATACAAAGAGAAGAAGATGTACTAAGTGGAAGCCAGAATATATTGTCCATTATTCAAGATTCTATAACTGAACAAGCCGACCCTAGTAAGCTCAAGGGATTGTGCACTGTCACGATCGACATCGATAAGATACTCAGAGATGCAAAGGTGGAAAGCTCAAGGAGAGGGGTGACAAGCCAAATAAAAGTTTGAAATGAGAAAGCTAGAGAGAAGCCCACATTTCATATTCCAATAGCATACAGAGTTTCTTTCGATGTTAGTCAATGAAGGTCTTGTGACTCCAATTCAGTCAAAGCCAAAGCAACCCCCTTATCCTAAAAGTTACGACGTCAAGGCCATATGTAACTATCATCTAGGATGTATGGGTCATACTACTGAGAATTATGGAGCTCTAAAGAACAAAGTCAAAAACCTAATTGAATAAGGGCTATTGAGTTTTCAAGAAGGAAATCCCAAAATTTCCAAAAGCTCGAGCAATAATGGAGTGCTAACATGTGCAGATAGGAGTCAATATCCAACACTCATAATCCAGTGCGAAGGTTAGAGTTCAAATTCTAGTATCCAATCTTCAGATTATCTTTAGCTGGTGGCCAAAAGTCGAGAACCAATGGTCCTTTTAATCCCATACCCATTCCGTATGGAAAATTATATCTGTAATTACTAGAAGCACAATTGGTGGCCCCTTGTCCTCTCATGCCTCTACAACCTCCATACCTCATATGGTACGACATTAAAGCTCATTGTGAGTGTCATGCTAGAATTAAAGGGCATTCCATTGAAAATTGTACTACCTTCAAGCATTGAGTTCAGAACCTCTTAGAGTGTAAGATGTGGAAGTTTGAAAAAGAGCATCAAAATGATTCAACTATTGTTCACCCAACTAGAGTGAACCCAAAAGAGCTTGAAGAAAATGAAAATAATCATTTAGAACATGACGTTCAGGTCAACATATTGTGGAAAAAATAGACAATTTGAGCAAAGAACTAAAGAGCTTGCAAGATAACTACCAAGAGCTTTGCTTAGCATTCGGAGATGCTAGGTTAGGAGATACTCCAAAGCAATGGAAGAAAAGGGCCATCCAATTAAAAAATAATGTTGAGCATTAGAAGAAAAATTCCAAGGCCAATGAAAATCAAGCTGAGACTTTATCTCTCAAACTACAAGCAATGGAAGATCAGTGCATTACTTTCAAGGACTAGTTGAGGAGTAGTCAAACCAAGTGCAAGGTTTTGAACATGTGTTTGCATCTACGTGAAAATGTTGTTGCTGAGTTGAAAGATAGTCTCAAGGATGAGTTGGGGAGTAGTCAAACCAAGTAGATGAGCGTAACAGTTTTCTATTGATATAAAAGGACCTGATCTACTGATATATAAGGACCTTGTGGATGATCTCAAGAAAACTTTACAAGAAAATAAAGAGAAATGGTATTGTCAGATAGAAGAATAGAAAGAAAAGATAAAAGGAAAAGACAACCACATAAAAGATGTCATTGTCGAAGCACGAAAAGTGGCTCGACAAGTGGTAGAATTGGCTATAGAGTTGAGTCAGAATGACGACTCATTCTTGGATCATGACGAGAAACTGGCTTGGCTTTTGAGAAAGATAGATAAGTTAGATGCTAGGGCTCAAATATTATCTATAACTTTGATACATGATGTAACGAGACCTTTTACTTAATGAAAGTTGTCTTATGATGGTTACTATTTGAATCAATACCTTTTTTGCACACATGTCTACATCTAATATTCCATCTTTATTTTATTTTAGTAGCATTACATATCCATTAAATATTTAGTAACATTGCATTTACATTCATAAACTGAACCTAAATCATTTACGGGGTCGATGGCAGTAATCCAAAAAGTTTGCTACCAATATGGATGATGAGATGAAAGTGATCGAGCAACCTTAAGAAAGGCTACAAGAACAGTTGCAAGCATAATCGTCCAAGATAAAGCAAGATATAAAAGACCAAATATTGAAGTCCTTACAAGAAATAATAAACCTAGCAACTCAAGCATCGACTGCAAAAGGTATTGATGAAGTGAAGTGTACTACCATATATGAAAAGTGTCCGTCGATAGCACCCCGCCAAACTGACACATTGTTTCTGACAAATTACTCTAGCGCATCCAAATCGAATTCAATGACGAGTCATGCTAAACCTTTTGTTTCTAGATTGGACAGCCAGACAGAAATACTGAGAATAAAGCTTTTTGAGCAGTATGAAGACAAATTGAAGAGCCTTGAAGAAAATATCAATATAATAGAAAACACTGAGATCTTTTACAAATTAGAGGAAGATGGAAGGCTACCTACATGATGACAAAATGTTGATCCACTACTTTCATGATAGTCTGGCTAGAGTAGCCGTGGAATGGTATAATAGACTTAACGAAGAGTAGATTCTATCATGAGTTGATCTAGCCACTGTATTTTTAGAGCAATACAAGTATATTTTAGATTTGGCTCTAGACCATCAACTTCTTCGGAATATGAAGATGAGGGTAAATGAAAGCTTTAAAGAGTATACATTGATATGGCAAGCAGTGGTAGCTCAAGTTCAACCTCCCATGATGGAAAGTGAAACGTATTATATGTTCCATGGCACCCTTCCAGCTCTTGCAGGTTCAATAGGTAATTTCTGCAATCTTATGATAAAATTAGAGCTAATAAATGATACAATCTGAAATGGAAGTTTGTCATCTTTGTTAAAAGGCCAAATCGGTCAAGAAATAACAAAAGAAGATGTGGACGAATGTCATCTGCAATGCATTAATGGTCACAAAAGAAAAAGATCATCTTATAATTCTTGTCCATCAAGAAAAGCTCATCGAACAAGCATGAATCTTAAAATATTCCAAATGTCCATCTCAGATATGTTTTCTCATATTGTAGAAGGACAATATCTCACTCCTAGACCAATAAAGGTAACGCTGAACCTAACTGCCCACACTTATGATCCGAGCAGTATTTGTGATTTTCATATAAGGGCACATAGGCATTCAACCAAAAAGTGTAAGCCTCTATTGGAGGAGATAAAAAAGCATGTTGATAATGAAATATTAACACAAGAGTTAATTGAACAATGGAAGACAAGCTCAAGATAGGACGAGCTATCATTGGTGTTAAAGGGATCAAAAGACTAGGATGAATGACTCTTGGGAGTGGTTGAGTTTATTTTTGGTAAGCTTTCTTATCACGAGTGCTCAGTTTGCTAAGAAATCCATGTAATTTAAATTTCTTTCCAATTAATGCATAAAACCAACCTTTTTGCTGAAGCCCGAAGGTAACTGGATCTTTTGTAAGGGCATGTGCTTGTTTGTTTTGTTTTCAATGAATGTTGCTTTCTTCTACGTTCATTTTTCAAATATTTTCTAAAAAATAAACTTTACACCATTCTATCTATTTCGTTATAAGTTAGTTTTGGTTCTTACATACATATATGTATGTATTTTTTTAGATTCCCGTATAACGACATCGATTTCAATCTAATAGTTGATCTGAGCAGTCTTGTGTCTAGAGAAAATCAAAAGACGTGAAAATGAGGAGGATGTGACCTATCTTCCAATCTACTTAGGTTAACAAAAGGACTATTGAGATTTCTAGGCAGTGATGGAAATGTCCAAAACACAAATTTTGAGTGAATGTTTCCTCTCAAGCATTGTTGTATAAAATTTTTGAATATCGTGTTAACTCCAACATCTTTCCAACTAAAGACTACCCTTCCTCGATGATATATGCGTAGGAGATGATAACTTGTCATTTCCCAACCAAAGATTAATGCCATGTTGGGGAAAGAGATGTGAAAGGTTTGTTCAAGTGGAAGATGAATAAATATGATTGTATCGAAAAGACAATATCCACCAAATGGCATAAAATAAGAAGATGCACATCAGATGCAAGAATTAATTTGTGCTCGAAGAGCATGGAGAAATGAATTGAGAGTCTTGAACTCATAACCGAGAATAAAAAAGCATTGAAAAAAGAAAAAAAAACCAAGGCGAAAACCCAAAAAGACACCTTAGGTAAAAAAGAGAAAATAAAAAGAAATAGAAAAGTGAATGTGCCAAATAAAAAATGAAGCCTTCAAGGGATAAGAAAATGTAGAATTTTTCAGCCAAAAGAATCCATACCTAAAAGAGATTTGAAAGAATACTCATATGCAAAACCAGAGCATACAACGATGTTCGGCCATGGTATAAGTTTGCTTGAGCTATAAATTTCCAAAAATAGAAGAGTGAAAATGAACACTAGGGTGAGAACCCAAAATGAGCAGTCTAGAGTGATTCGAAAAATGAAAAAACAATACATCTAAACATGTTCATATCAAGTACTGCTACAATATCATTTCTTTCATAATCGTGAGCCCTGGTTTACTTTATATGCCTCTGAAGTCCATACGTAGATATTTGAGTTGGAGGATTTTGTCTTCAGATTATATCTCACCTTACGGGGTTATCCTTTATTCAAAAATGTTGAAACTTCTAATGCTTGATTAAGATCAGAAAAGAGAGAAAATAGAATGGGGAGTTCGTGATCAAAAAGAGCCACTCAAACTAGTTAGAAATTAGGCATATGTGAAATGACCTTTTTGAAAGCCTAATAGCTTGGAAGACTCTTCACATCTTCAGACATCGGTATAACATTCGAGGTCCTCTAGACACAAGCTACACTTGGGACGACCATCAGCAAGTGGTTCAAAGACACTCACGCCCTTAATATCTGGGGCACATGATTTTGGTTTTATTTGCAAATGTTTGTCATTTTGTAAAAAATCTTATTTTTGAATGAATAAATAACCATTCATATTGATAATTTATACAATCATCATGCATTGAAAGGAAAACAAGAAGGCTGACATTTTAAAGAAACAAAAGATTTCTTTGCATTACTTTATAAAAATATTTAAATATAGGGATTCAGAAGCATGTGCTCACCCTAACATATGATCTTGTGATAAAAAAAGTCATGGTAAAACATTGAGAGATTGATTATGAAACAAATGTTCACATTGGCCTTTCACTCATAGATGGTGGAAACATTTTCGATAAGTGATTGGGTGCAGAAATGATAAAGGCAGTTTGCACAAAAAGAAATTGACAACAATCTCCTGAATAAGAGTATTCAACAATCCAGAAAAATGTCCTATCGACAAAATAAAACCATGAAGAATGATCTATCATTGTTGAAATCAAAGAAAATGGTAGTTGAACCAAAAAGTAAAAGGGGCTCCACTATATATAAGAAGACAAAAATGTTCATGCGATGACCTGGGATAAGTGCCCACCTTATGGTTAAACTTCACGGGGGAAGAATTTCAACGAAAGTTAAAGACAAAAAATGGTTAAACCTAAGTTTGAGTGGGGCAAAGTTGTTTGAAGCAACAACATATGTTTTGAACAATCAAATAGTTCACAAGGCAAAGTAACAATTAATGAGGATAATACTCGAGAAAGAAATTGATCAATGAAGAATTCAGAAGTCTTCATTTGAGAACCAAACATGATGATCAATGAGACTACATTTTTAGATCCATGAAAGCATTGTGCATTCAAAAGAAATGCATACATAATTATAGAAATAAATGCATTTATTTAAATTTATTGAAACAAGCTTTCAATGAAGAAAAGAAATTCAAGACACCATTTTCGTGAATCAGGCTACCGAAGAAAGTAGAGTCTAAAAAAGGGACGACGCCAAGTCCTTCAGGCTATCACCTTCGGGAGTGATGTCAAGTCTTTTGGGCCATCACCTTCGGGAGTGATGAAGTTTTTTCAAATGCCACATATAAAGATAGTGGGACAAAACATTTTTCAAAAAAGGAAAACGAAATGATGATTTTCAAAATTTCAAGTCCTTCAAGCCATCACCTTTGGGAATGATGCTAAGACCTTTGGGCCATCACCCTCGAGATTGATGTTAAGACCTTCGGGAAATTAAAAAAATGCTATTGTTAGAAAGAAAATGACTACTTTTCTAAAGCCAAAACATTATAGTAAAGGCACCTCATTTTAAAATGTTAAGTCTTTCGGGCTATCACCTTCGGGAGTAATGCTAAGACCTTTGGGTCATCACCATCGACAGTGCTGTAAAGACCTTTGAGCAATTAAAAAAATGCAATTTTTAGAAAGGAAACTAATTTTTGTAGGTCCTATCTCACTTGTAACATGGTGTAGTGGATCAACAAACAATCTTTAAGATCTCGCCTCTTTTTCAGTGTTATAGCAGACCAAATTCTCAGATCATGCCTCTTCGTCATAGTTGTAGCTTGATCAAAATCAAACTCTTAGATCATGCCTCTTCGTTAGAGTTGTAGCTTGATCAAAATTAACTCCTAGACCATGCCTCTTCGTCACAGTTTTAGCTTGATAAAAACTAACTCCCAAATCATGCCTCTTCGTCAGAGTTGTAGCTTGATCAAAATCAAACTTTCAGATCATGCCTCTTTGTCAAAGTTGTAGCTTGATCAAAATCAAACTTTCAGATCATGCCTCTTTGTCAAAGTTGTAGCTTGATCAAAATAAAATCTCAAATCATGCCTCTTCGTCAAAGTTGTAGCTTGATCAAAATTAACTCCCAGATCATGCCTCTTCGTCAGAGTTGTAGCTTGATCAAAATCAAACTCTCACGTCATGCCTCTTCGTTTAAGTTGTAGCTTGATAAAAATTAACTCCAGATCATGCCTCTTCGTCAAAGTTGTGGCTTGATCAAAATTAAACTCTTAGATCATTCCTCTTCGTCAAAGTTGTAGCTTGATCAAAATTAAACTCTTAGATCATGCCTCTTCGTCAGACTTGTAGCTTGATCAAAATCAAACTCTCAGATCATGCCTTTTCGTCAGAGTTGTAGCTTGATCAAAATCAAACTCTCAGATCATGCCTCTTCGTCAGTGTCGTAGCTTGATCAAAATTAACCCTCGGATCATACCTCTTTGTCAGGGTTGTAGCTTGATCAAAATCAAACTTTCAGATCATGCCTCTTCGTCAGAGTTATAGCTTGATCAAAATTAAACTTTCAGATCATGCCTCTTCATCAGAGTTGTAGCTTGATCAAAATCAAACTTTCCGATCATGTCTCTTCGTTAGAGTTGTAGCTTAATTAGAACTCTTCTCTAGATCCCGCATCTTCATCAGTTTTGTAATAGATCAAACTCTCTTCTCCAGATCCTGCCTCTCCGTCAGTGTTATAGCGGATCAACCTTTTTTTTCTAGATTTTGCCTCCCTATCAATGGTGGAACAGACCGCCCAAATTTATAGATCATACTTCTCCAAGATTGGCGGAGTGGAAGAACCAAATCTCAAATATATAATTTAGATTAAACCTTTTAATTTTGCAGTTTTAAATAAAACAAGTAAAAACTCGGTCTAACATAACATCCATTTACTCTTGTTGATCCTATCTTCCAATAGGAAGGAGAAGTGGAATAATCAATTAGATCCTATCTCTTTAAAGAAGTAGAGGAGCTGACTGACTGATGAATTCTAATTCCCTAAAGAAATGAAGGAGTAGATCAACTAAATTCCAAAGAGAAGAGCTGTGTCAAATAGCCTACATTAGTTTTGGCAAGTATTATCTTCCCAAAAGAAGGACGGAGTAGATTAGACAATCGGAGTCTATCTCTCTCAAAGGAGCAGAGTAGCAGATTGATCAATAAGTTCTACTTCCATGAGAAAGAGAATACAAGAAAACCAAAAAAAAGAAGAGTGGCGTCAAGAAGGAAGAAGCGAATTTGGGCCGGACAAAATTATTCTATTTTTTGTCTTTACTCCATTGCCGTTGCAAAATAATGAGCAAAAGAGCCAGCTGTAATAGTCCATTTTCGTTCGGGCCTTTGAGCCCATCATCTATAACCCATTAGAAACAATAAACCCAAATACCCAACTGGCTCAAATCGAAATAACTAAACCTAAATTAACCTAACATAACCTAACTCTAAAAATCTAAACTACAATCGTCGCCTCACCGGCTTTGACCGCCACCGTTGAAACCCTAAAATAACCCTAACAAGACACTAAATCAATCTCTAACTATCTCAAAACCAAAACTCTAAATAACCAATTAAATCCTAAATAACCTAAATAAAACCTGTCACATCCCCTTATCTGCCATCTGAGCCGCCTACCACCACCGCCTTATCCTTGCTATCATCGCCCATCACAGTCTCTGACACCCCTCAACGGGGCTAATAAGTGTTCAAAAGTACTATTTTTATTACCCTTTTTACTCATATTATTGTTAGACTTAAGCTCATATTAGTTGCATAATTAGTCATTCATGCATTAATTCATGTTTCTTTCCACCGTTGAGCTTGATTACATAACTTGGTGATTTTTGTGGAAAAAGATGCTACTTTGGTGTGTGTGAAGAATCACTTGCCTAAACAAGGCTAGAACCAGTTGCCAGGGCAGTGCATGAAGGAGATGCCGAGCTAGTTGCCAGGGCAATGCATGAAGGAGACGCCGAGTCAGTTGCCAGGGCAATTGTCGACAAAGAATAAGGTGATATGGTAGTCGAAATTTATGGCTAGACAAGCCCAAGATGACGTGGAGCAAAGCTAAATCCCAAAGGAATTTGATTTCCATGAAGAGATTAAAGAATAATTAAATTCCAAGAAGATAGGAGAAGTTCTAGTAGGAATATAATTATAATAAAGAATTATATTCTTTAAAGATAATTTAATTCCAACTTAACTTCCTCCTCAAAGAAGGACTTTGACCTAGCCCTATAAATAAGAAGCCATATCGCCAACTTGAGAGGGGAGCAAGAAGAGGGAAAATTTCGACAACCCCATAGGGCAAGAGGAGAGAAATTTCGACAAGAGAGCAAGGGGGAGAGAGTTCGATTTCTTCTTCTTCTTTGCTTCCATTAGATTCATGGTTTGGGGATTATTCTTTGTATAGCTTTTGAACCCAACCATGAACTAACTTGATTGGTTGGGGTTATTGTGTTTTGTTGTTGTGAGAAACAATTGGATTTTGTTTAGGTAATAAGAGTTTGCACTTTTCTAGTCAAGTTTTACTCATTCTTTGCTTTTATTCTTGTTTACGAATGAATTGGGAGATGATCTCGTAACTTCATCTATTTATCTAATACTGGGAGAGTTAGATTCAAGAAACGAATCAGTATGGTCTTTATTCAATCTATTGATGGTGAAGATTAATCCGGCTTAGGAATAAGTTAAGGATTTTAACGGCTAAGAGGAGCGCAAGATTGGTTGTTGTTCACCCTTGATTCACGCAGGGATGTATTATCAAGGCATGCACAAGTAGCTAGAGTTTCGACTTAGGGATAAGAAAAAACCATTGAAGAACGCTCTGCCTAACCTTGAAGTTGCTGCCCAGATGCCCAAGTAGTTGCCCAGCTAGTCGTCCAGTCAACCATCGATTAGTTGCCAAGGCAACCCCGCTGTGCAAGTTGCCACGGCAACTGAGTTGCCCTTGCACTCTTTTACCAAGATGATCCAATCGGCTATCACACCTCAACTCATGATAACCTGACCCATTCTCTCTTTTGATTTCATCTATTCTTTTAGTTTATTTCTCTTAGTTTACTCGTTAATTAGAACTCCTATTATCAATTGTGTTTTTACTTTTCACAGTGCAATAACTTAAGCAAAGTGGCCCAAACCAATCCCTGTGGAGACGATACTCGATACTCATATAACTTTATTACTTGCGACGTGTATACTTGCACATTTGCGTAACACTTATTACGCGCAACAAGTTTTTGGCGCCGTTGCCGGGGATTGGCAATTGGTGTTAGTTGTTTTTGTTATTGCATTTTTTTCTCTTAGTTTTACTAACTTTTCTTTTTGTTTGTTTTAAAAAAAAATTAGGTGCGCTAAAAGTTAAGGGACATCAACATGTCGAGAAATAAAAGCCAATCTATTCGAGAGATGATGTTGGAAGATATGAATCAATCCAATCAAGAGTTTCTTGCACCCTTTGATGATTACCTATTCCAACCGAGAAAAGCACAAATAACTTATACCATGGAAAAATTTTGTGCTAAGTGTGGAGAACATCATGTGTTTGAAAATTGCCCTCACATTTTCGGTGCATATAACTACATGGAGGACCATAGAGGGAACCAGCAACAAAATTCTTCATGGTATGGTCAAAAAGCTCAAAAATATTTTTACCATAACAATTTTGCTGCAGCAACAGATATGCCATGGCAATGTAGTCATTTTCAAGAGCATTCCAATTCCTTGGAGGAAACGTTACTAGCTTCCTTGGCTAGACTTGACAGATCAATTGAAGAGATTCGAGAGCAATCAAAATCTATGGATACGAGGATAGCTCAGTGGGATGCAACCTTAGGGGATTCAGAAGATCAATTGGGGAGATCCACATATGTCATGGATAACATGCACCAACAATTCATTCCTAGGGATACTAACGTCCCAAGGCAAGAGGATAAGGAGCAATGCAAAGAAAGCTCTCTGATGTGTGGGGAACAACTAGAACCTCAAAGTCAAGAGGATGCCAATGAAAGAGACATCCCAACACATGATGAGCCTGAACAACAAATTGCCTCGGCAATGATTAAGGAGCCTGAACAGAGCAATGCCGCGACAACACTCAGTGAAGCTGAGAACAACAATACTACAGCAAATTCTGAGGAACCTGATGCCCAGAAGGTTACAACGTTGATGTTGAAGCAGGAATCTGTAGATTGCTCTCATCTACAATTGTCACGGCAATTACACGACCACATGCAAGATCAACGAGATGATAATACTTTTCCAATGGAATATGAACAAGTAATAGTTGAACCTTTTGAATTCTTTAAAAACTCATCTCGTCCATTGCAAGTATGTCTTGAGGAACCGAGGTTGGTAGATTTGAAGCCATTGAAATCTTTACTGATGGAGATGTTTGAGAGGCCAAAAGAAAAAGGTGTTTGCATTCGTAAAGCTTTTCAGAAAATTGGTTATTCCCTTGACTTACAGCAAATTTTGGAAACTGATTGCCACGACAATTGGCTTGAGCAGCAATTGCCACGATAACAAAGGCTACATCCAACCATGATAGAAGTCGACAAGAATGAGGTAATTGAATGGTTGAGAATGGATATAATTTTTCCTATTAATATATTTGTGCCTTCAGGAATAGTAGCAAGGTGGAGAGTATACATGGACTACAAGCGAATAAAGAAGAAAGACACATCCACCATGGTAACGCAAAAGGGAGTATTGGCAAGCACATTGGCCAAACTCTTTTTGGGCAATATTGTCACCCAATGGAGGGTGCGGATGGACTATAAGAAGTATCGAAAACGACCATACTCAAGTTTTCTCAGATATGCACTAACATTAGAAGATGCATGATGGCACTCTTTTCATACATGGTCGAAGACTTCCTTGAGATCTTCATGGATGATTTTTCCATTTTTGGTAGTGACTTCAATAGTTGCCTCGACAATTTAGAGAATGTGTTGGCAAGATGTGAAGAAACCGATTTAGTCCTTAATTGGGAGAAGTGCCATCTTATGGTAGATGAAGGAATAGTGCTCGGCCATAAGATTTCATCCAAGGGAATTAAAGTAGACAAAGCTAAGGTGGACGTGATCGAGAGACTACCCTCACCAAGATAAAGTCTTCAATTTTGATGATTCTTGCGCCCAAGCATTCGAAAACCTAAAGGAAAAGCTTGCCTCGGCAACCCTTAATGCCGCAGCAACCCTTGATGCCTCGGCAACCATGGATGCACATGCCTCGGCAACCCTCGACACCGCAGTAGCTCCTAATATGCACGCCTCGGCAACCATGGATGAGCATGCCTCGGCAACCTTCAACACCGCAGCAACTCCTGATACGCACACCTCGGCAACCATAGACGCGCACGCCTCGGCAACCCCTAACACCTCGGCAACCCTCGACGCCACGGAAACCACTGATACGCACGCCTCGGCAACCATGAATGCGTATGCCTCGGTAACTCTAGACTCACACGTCTCGACAACCTTGGGAGTAGTCACCACGGCAGCACATGCCTCGGCAATACCCTGGTATGCAGATTTAGTTAATTTCCTTGTTTGTGGTATTTTACCTTATGGCATTACTCACCAAGGGAAGAAGCGGTTCCGCCATGATGCTAAGCATTACTTTTGGGACGAGCCTCTTTTGTTTAAACAATGTGCAGATCAGGTTATACGCCGATGTGTCCCTGAAGAGGAGCAACAGAATGTACTCCGACAATGCCATTCTTCACCCTATGGAGGACATTTTGGAGGAACTCGTACCACAACCAAGTTTTTCAATCCGGTTTGTATTGGCCAACACTGTACAAAGATGCCCAAGAGTTTTACAAGCAATCTGATCGTTGCCAGAGGACGAGCAATATCACCTACAACCCAATGGGCAATCAAGACTGTAAATATGGATTAGGAAAGTGCCGGACAAAAGCGTTTGTTGTACCTCAATGAGATAGAAGAATTTCGTGCACTCGCCTATAACAATGCACAAATCTACAAGGAGAAAACAAAGCAATGGCACGACAAGAAACTATTGCTGCGGTAATTCATACCAGGGCAACTAGTTCTCTTATTCAATTTTCGGCTAAAACTTTTCTCAGGAAAACTAAAATCAAGATGGTCGGGACCATTCGAAGTTGTCAAACCATTCTCCTATGGTGCCGTGATAATCAAGTCCATTACCACGAACATGAATTCAAAGTTAACGGACAAAGATTGATGCACTACAACGGTGCCCATGTAGAACGTAACAAAGAAGTTGACACCTTAGGAGATGCATAAGCATGCTCTCCTTTTGATATTTTCTTTTTCTTTTTTTTTCTTTCGAGCTATTTTTTCAGTTGTTTTTTTATTCTCTTTATTTATTTTTGGAATTTTTAGGAGATATTTTATTTTTCTTCGTTATCTTTAGTTTCCAGGTTTTCTTTTCCACAACAAGACTCACAACCACCATACTAAGGAAATTCACTGCCGACTACTTGCCACAGCGACCACAACAGAAACTGGCGATGCCCAGGCAACAACAATGGCTTCGACAACTACTGATGCCCATTCAAGTGAACCTGCATCGGCAAACATGGATCAAATCAAAGCAATGCTATTCACGCGGTACCAGCATTCAACCACCGACTGAAAAATGAATCAAGCAAACGTCACGAATGAAACTTATCAATCGAGGTGACGACCTCTCTGACTAACTCATTTCATTTAGTTTCTTTTAAATTTTGTTTCACTTTTACGTGCATTGAGGATAATGCTTCTCTCGAGTTTGGGCGGTGTTGGTTTCTAGTTAGTTTCATGTTTAGTTACATTCATCGTTAGCAATCACATATAGGTTGCATATGTTACTTGCCATGCCTTTAATTAGATTTAATTGCTTAAGACTTGTTGAATATCCAATGATGAATTTTTGCCACTGCACTTAATTAAAAGAACCTTTAATTTTAGGATTGCATGAAAAGAACTTAGAATTTTACTATGATGCTGAATTTTTTTTCTTTTACACGGTTTTGGCTAGTTGATTGAAAGAAACTTAGTGAACTTAGGTTGCTTAAAATTTGGGTAAATTTAAAATTGAAAATTAAAAGTTAAATTCTTGCTAGAGGTGCCCAAAACTGGCTCTAGTAGTAAATGCACTTTCTTGCTAGAGGTGCCCAAAACTGGCTTTAGTAGTTAATGCATATTAAAGAATCGCTAGAGGTGCCCGAAATTGGCTCTAGTCGACTAAAATAAAATGAGAAATTGCTTACTTTGCTAGAGGTGCCCAAAATTGGCTCTAGTGAAAATAAAAATAAAAACCCCGATAATTAAATTGATAAAAGCCTATTGTTCACATAGAATCTTGAAAATCAACTTGTACACAACTACGCACACACATTGTCACGAGCATTATAGTTTTGTTCCGGGTAATTTTTGTGCTATCCGAAAAATTAAAAGGTGATCATACTTTGTGCCATGGTTCCGAGGTTTGAATTCAAGTTTGAAGCATATCTTTGATGATTAAAGTCTTGGCAGGTAATTGTTAGTTTGCATTGCTTGGGGACAAGCAATAGTTCGAGTTTGGGGGTGTGATAAGTGTTTAAAAGTACTATTTTTATTACCCTTTTTACTCATATTATTGTTTGACTTAAGCTCATATTAGTTGCATAATTAGTCATTCATGCATTAATTCATGTTTCTTTCCACCGTTGAGCTTGATTACATAACTTGGTGATTTTTGTGGAAAAAGATGATGCTTTGGTGTTTTTTGTGTGTGTGCAGAATCACTTGCCTAAATAAGGCTAGAACCAGTTGCCAGGGCAGTGCATGAAGGAGATGCCGAGCTAGTTGCTAGGGCAATGCATGAAGGAGATGCCGAGCCAGTTGCCAGGGCAATTGTCGATAAAGAATAAGGTGATATGGTAGTCAAAATTTATGACTAGACAAGCCCAAGATGACGTGGAGCAAAGCTAAATCCCAAAGGAATTTGATTTCCATGAAGAGATTAAAGAAGAATTAAATTCCAAGAAGATAGGAGAAGTTCTAGTAGGAATATAATTATAATAAAGAATTATATTCTTTAACGATAATTTAATTCCAACTTAACTTCCTCCTCAAAGAAGGACTTTGACCTAGCCCTATAAATAAGAAGCCATATCGTCAACTTGAGAGGGGAGCAAGAAAAGGGAAAATTTCGACAACCCCACAGGGCAAGAGGAGAGAAATTTCGACAAGAGAGCAAGGGGAGAGAGTTCGATTTCTTCTTCTTCTTCTTTGCTTCCATTAGATTCATGGTTTGGAGATTATTATTTGTATATCTTTTGAACCCAACCATGAACTAACTTGATTGGTTGGGGTTATTGTGTTTTGTTGTTGTGAGAAACAATTGGATTTTGTTTAGGTAATAAGAGTTTGCACTTTTCTATTCAAGGTTTACTCATTCTTGGCTTTTATTCTTGTTTGCGAGTGAATTGGGAGAGGATCTCGTAACTTCATCTATTTATCTAATATCGGGAGAGTTAGATTTAAGAAACGAATGAGTATGGTCTTTATTCAATCTATTGATGGTGAAGATTAATCCGGCTTAGGAATAAGTTAAGGATTTCAACGGCTAAGAGGAGCACAAGATTGGTTGTTGTTCACCCTTGATTCACGCAGGGATGTATTATTAAGGCATGCACAAGTAGCTAGAGTTTCGACTTAGGGATAAGAAGAAATCATTGAAGAACGCTCTGCCGAACCTTGAAGTTGCTGCCCAGACGCCCAAGTAGTTGCCCAGCTAGTCGCCCAGGCAACCATCGATTAGTTGCCAAGGCAACCCCGCTGTGCAAGTTGCCACGGCAACTGAGTTGCCCTTGCACTCTTTTACCAAGATGATCCAATCGGCTATCACACCTCAACTCATGATAACCTGACCCATTCTCTCTTTTGATTTCATCTATTCTTTTAGTTTATTGCTCTTAGTTTACTCGTTAATTAGAACTCCTGTTATCAATTGTGTTTTTACTTTTCACAGTGCAATAACTTAAGCAAAGTGACCCAATCCAATCCCAGTGGAGACGATACTCGATACTCATATAACTTTATTACTTGCGATGTGTATACTTGCACAATTGCGTAGAACTTATTACGCGCAACAGTGGCAGTTATGAGAACTCCTTTTTTCCTATAAATACAACCACCCTTGCAACAACAAAGGGTTTTTTTTAACACAAAAAAAATCGAGAGAGGTTAGGGAGATGATTTAGACTCCAAAAAAGAAAAAGAGAAAATAAAGGTAGAAATCAAGAAACCTTTCGGTTTCTATTAGATCTAGGAAAAATAGGGGATTTTTACTGAAAATCAAGTGAAAATCTGAGTTTAGGAGGCTTACCCAAGTCGACTGATGCACTTGCATGTCTTTCAGCCGTTGGAGGTGGCAATTTTTATTGCCGATGAACGGTGGCTCTCAGCGGCGCATGGTGAAACTCGATGACCAGTGTTCGGAGCTAGGGTAGAGAGTGAAGGAGATGGTAGAGAGAATTTGTGTTTTTTGTGTTTAAGAATTGAAATAATTTTTTTGGTCAAAAGTGGGGTATTTAAACCTTTTTCAAAACGATACCGTTTTGGCTCTCCTCTTGTACTCGTGCGGTGACCCAACCCGAAAAAGATCGGCGTGAAATTTCAATGAACGGGTTATTTCCTTGTTTTAATTTCTTTTAATTTAGTTCTTTTAGTTTATTTCATTTATATTTATGCCATTTAAATTCTGTTTTTTATTTGGTTACTGATTTGAATTATTATTATTATTATTATTATTATTATTATTATTATTATTATTATTATTATTATTATTAACTTACATATATATATAAGGTGCACGTCTATCTAAGTATCTATATAAAGATATTTTTTTTCCTTTTTAATATAATATTTAATTTATTGAGCTTTCTATATATATAGTGTATAAACGTAAATTAAAGTAGTTTACATTTGGAGATCCACTGATTGACCTAGTGGCTAAGAATGTTTATATTGCCTCATCTTGTATGGATTCAAATTTAAGTATAAGAATGTAATCTCTATTTAATAGAAAAAGTAGTTTACATTTATACATGTATGTATACATGTAAAGTATATAATAGAGAGAGAGTATGATATTGAATCATTTATATATATATAGAGAGAGAGCTATTTTATTTACTTTTATACTTGTGTACGCTTATTTTTCTTAATTCTATACTTTATTTAAACCGTTTTCTTTATATAATTTCATATTTAATTTTATATACATTTGTACATATATCATGCGTTTATACTCAATTTTTGTAATCAAAATTTATAAAATAAAACAAATACATTTTATTTGGATTCCCGATAAAATCGTGTCTCGAGCACGGTTTTCTCGCTAATCCAAAATAAAATAATATTTTAACCAAAGTATTTTATTCGAGATCTTCAATGACATCATGTCTCGAGCTTAAAGAGGCGTGGTCGTTTTTTCTCGTTAATCCTAAATAAAATATGTTTTAACCAAATCATAACATTTAAGACAATATTTTTATATGAAAATCTTAAAGAAAATTATGTCTCGAACTCAAAGAGATGTAATTTTCTTGTTAGTCTTACTTAAAGGATTATTCTTTAAAATATTTTTGAACAAAATAATTGATGCATTTAGGGATCATAATATTCAACTTAATTTCGAATTCGTAATTTCCAATGTTAAGACACTACATAATCGGTTAGGTACTAATTTTGGGTGTTGTGGGGATGCTCATCCTTCTCCACACGTATCCAACTCTCGAACTTGTTTTTCTAATTTTTCCCGGACCAAAACTCATTTTAATAAATTAACCCAAAATAAGTTTTTATTAAAATAACCGAGTTTATAAATGATCTTGATAAATTCTATACATTTAGGTTATATGAGAAAGAATATCTATAACAAAGATTAATTGGAAAATAATATGAAAAGAAATGATTTAACTTCCATCTGATTACAACAAATGAGTAGTGGGCTTTATATAGCAGCCCACAAGCATAACAGACTCAATAACCAACTAACAATATTTCATACCAGATTTATAAGCCCAATATGCATGATATTTCCTAATATATCCAATCTCACCTAAATTAAAAAGATTAATGGCGACTCTATTAAAACTATTTTTTTTTTTTGTAAAGAACGCGTCAAACTCGCGGGCCCATTATTACGGTTGTGATTGATATGCTCAACACTCTTGACCCGAGTTCTATTTCCTGCAAGAGTTTGTTCGGCGCTCTTCGTCAGGTTTTGTGTTCCAACATAACCAAGAGCTGCAGGAACAAGTTGGAGAGTTTGATAGGTTCTCGGATAGACCAAGCAACATTAGATGATCTGCTAATTCCATCTCCGTACGGAAGAAGTTATCGGTATGATGTGAATCTTGTTATGAGGTTACTCAAGGCATTTCTACAGAGGAGGCTCGGAATTGTCTCCGATACGAATGAAAAAGACCACTAGCTTGATAGATCGGTATATAAAAGAACTAGCTCGTGGGCGAAATGTACCATGCCATGGACTATGTTGAGGTAGACTTCGGTTTCATTTATAAAACTACCAGATATTGCACATTTGAATCAAACATGGTTTCAATAGGTTCATGCAGGGTTGTCTGAAGAAAAAAAATGAAGATATGTTGTGCACTGAACTATGAGAAGCTCTCTGGTGAGGCTTGCTTACACCTTTCTCGAAACACCAAATTTCCTTCGAAAGCCGTCGTGCGAGCCCTCGTTCGCAGCAATCAGATTGCCATATCGGTTCACCAGAATCGGATGCAGGGAAAAGGAAGATGAGGGAAGTGAACAAGCTGTACTTTACAAGGAAAAGCTCAGAGCACAATTACAAGGGATGCAATGGAGGGTGATGGAATTGGAGAAAGTGTGCAAGAAAATGCCAGACCCAATTGGCCAATTTCATGAAATCAAAAGTATCAAATCATAGAACAACAAGATCTCTGCCCAAACTCTGTTCATGAAAGAGGAATTCTGCATATCGTTTGTATTATTATTTTTCTTCGATTCTTGTAGATATGAAATTTTAATAAAATGAAATACATCGCAAATCACTCAATTATTAAGAAGATTATAAATGAGTCATTTAGTTAATAGTAAGATTACAAATAAGTCGTCTAGTTTCAAAAGACGCGAACATGACACTCAATTAATCGAAAAGAAAACTCATTTTGAGCTTTTCAAAGGTCGGGGGGCTCAAATTGACAATCCAAACAGTAGAGAGATTGTTGTTGGCGAGAGAGAATATATATCGTTCGAGATAAAGACCACATAACAGTAAAATTTTTGGATGATTTTATTGAAGTATAGAAGTCTGGGTAATTATTCTGAGCCTGTAGTGGTTATTGGTTTGTAACGGCCCAAACCGTCTAACCCCAAACCATAAAATTCACATTGATCATTGGGAACAGCCTTACTTTGTAGTGTTTTCTTAGCTCTTCTCTTTCGATCGTCTTTTTCAATCGTCATGTTAGTCTCTGTTCGTCATCAAAATTTTATACCCAATAACCACTACCTGCTGAGAATAACTATCCAGACCTCTACACTTCAAAAGATTTCATGGTTTTGATAGAAATTCTTATGAGTCTAATTTGATGAATTAAACAAGGAAATCAATGTGAATTTTATGGTAAATTTTGAGGTTTGTCGGCATGGTAACACAATTTAATTGTTACAATCAATTAATTGGATAACTTGATTGTAACTCTCAAAAATTTAACTTTTTAATGAGGTTGAATATTTTAATTTTTAAACTCTTACTTATCAATCTATAATTTGGTTCGATCTTGTAACACTAATAATCACGTATCATGATATATTTATTATAGTAAAAATTTGTGAAACAAGAATATTTGTAAAAAACAACAAAGTAAGGGTGTTCCCAATGATCCACAGATTAATATCTATCAAGGATGAGAAAGTCGTTGTGTTAACGGCACAATGTCTTGTTTGTGACATTTGATTAACTGAATGATTTGTTTGTAGATTTATAAAATTAGACGATTTATTTGTAATTTTATTAATAATTGAGTGATTAATGATATAATTTATCCATGTTAATTTTTTTCTTATTCAAGATAAGCAAATCTGTTAAAACAATTTGTCAGAATTATTCAGGATAAGCAAAGCTGTTTAAAAATTCGAACTAAGTAAATTCTCTGAATCCAAAGATAGCTCGATCTAAACCCGATCATTTATTGACTTTAAGAATTATTTCGTGTTGCCCTCCCGGTTCCTAAAGATTTTGTACTGATTAACTCGACTAACTCGCGTCGCATACCTAGTTTTGGTGGATGAGTCTTCTAGCGGAGGCTTTTTTAGCAGATACAAGGTCTCGAACTCAAGACATACTTAAGTTATACCAAACTGTTTACCACTTCGACAAACTCCGTTGGTACATAAAGTCTCGAACTCAAGACATGCTTAAGTTATACCAAATTGTTTATCACTTCGACAAACTCCGTTAGTATTTTGTTTTAGATATGAATATATTTCACTTTTCAATGGAATTATACATTGTAATCACAACCAAAGAATTTATCAGTAATCAAGTACAAGCGTAAAATTTTATGTAAAGGTGTGAATTATTATAAAGTTATATTAGAAATATAAAAATACGAAATTATAAAATTTTAAGAAGCGCGAAATTATAAAAATATCTAAATTATAGAGGAATTTTTTTTATCATTTGTTACCTTATTCCGCATTCTTTCTGTCTCGCTTCTAAAAAGAAAAAGAAAGAAACTGAACATACATGCCTGATCATATATATATATATCATACATACATATGTATATTTGTTGATATACATGCATTCATTCATATATCATAGGCCTGCATAGTATTAGCTGTAAAAATAAAAATTAATTTGTTCGGTTATAAGAATCTCAATTATAAACGACATGCGTTGATAAATGATTGGGAACATTTATGTCATGATTTTCGTTGCTATTATTTCTTTATTTGATGTATTTTTTGAAGTATTTAAAAACTTACTATTTTAATTGTTTATTTTTATGCGTGTGACGACACATTATTATACAGTATGACCTGTGTCAGGTTTGACCAAATATTATTAATTCGTGCTTATCATCACAATAAATTATAATTTTAAAATTTAATAAAAATAAATAAACTTGTTAGTTTTTGCTTTTAAAATCAAGTGTTATTGGACAAAATGTTTTACATAAATTGCATCCGATTTAGATTTAGGTTTGTTAGAAAAATATGATAAATTAGAAACTTTAAGACATATTTTTTATGGGTAAAGGTAGAGATTTGAATAATGAAATTATGGCTTCAGATTCTACTCCAAAAGTTATTTACAACGGTATCTCATATGCTCAAAACAGTTGAATGGTGAATGAAAAATTGATGCTTAAAGTATCGTACTTATGAATTGGGTTAAGGAAAAATAGAAGTTTATATCCCACATGGGTGCGATATATTTATGTATACCAACTCATTTGGTAATCATTGAATGAATTGAGTTACATTTTGCCTCCCATGCAGACATAAGGGTGGGATTTGTTATTGGATTCATCGACTGCGTTAATAACAACAACAACAAACGAATAACAATTTTAATTCTTATAACGATCAACGTAAACAAAGCTTCAGATTCGATCCTTGGAGATGGTAGCAGCAATGCCCCGGAGAATTTCGAGCTCCCCTTGGAAACGAATTTGTTGAGGAAGGGGAAAGATTTGCTGGAGATGATCTCTCAGGGAATTCTCTGGTTTATACATCATATTCATACCATGAGAAAACGGAGTACTTTAGTGAGAAAATGAAGATGTGATCAAGAGAAAAAGAACTGAACTTTTTCTTGTTTAAGGTTACTTTGTTTTGTTTTTATAAAATATACATTTTGTATTTAAACAAAGCAGTTTTTTCTCAGTTTATACTTAAAGATTTTTATTTTTAAAATTAATTCTTAAACTTGACATCTTCTTTCAAGTTGTGACCTAATGAATTTGTGCTTTAAAATTAATATATCCAAACTACAATTTTATCCATCATTTTGATATTTTTACTAACAATTTTAGTCCTCTAAACTTATAAATTTTATCACTTTGGTCCTAATTCGAACAATTCAATAAATGTAACCTTTTAAATTTAAAGTTTTCATCAATTTAATTTTTTTATAATACTGTCAAACCAAGCGGGTTAGATCAAAACAACAGTTGTGTAATAGCATTCTACTATAGAATATTATGTTATTGTTGAACTTTTATTATACCAGGGAATATAATATCATTTTTAAGAGGATAAAAAGTAAATTGATATAATTTTTTTGTTTCCCAAGACTTACTTTTAACTTTTAATTTTTTTTCCAAAACTTGTTATTAGAGACTCAATTTTTTTAATATTTGTTATTGAGATCTACTTTAAAATTTTAAAAAGTTCAATAATTATTATTAGACCTAAACTTTAAGTTTGCCCTTAGACGATCAAAATTTCAAAAACGACTCTAATTTCTTATCGGTTTTTTTAGTTAATCGTTTAGCAAAAAATTATAACCGTTCCCGTCCCGTTTAACCATTAATTTTACCGGTACAATTACTGTATCGTTTTATTAATTTTTATCGGTACGATTATCTACTATTTAATCCTATTTTTCTAGTTTTTTGATACGGTATAACGGTTCTAAATTTTATGAATACCCCTAATGCTTTCTCCACTTTCTTTCTGTCTCGCTTTAAGAAAAAGAGAAATGAAAAACTGCTTTGAAAATCTAACTAAAATCTAAAAAACTCTTGTATGGATGTAAAAAAAACACAGCTCCTATAGCTCAGTGGTAGAGCGTCAGTCTTGTAAACTGAAGGTCTGTAGTTCGATCCTGCATGGGGGCATTCCACTGTATATTTATTTTACTGAAATATCTAATTTTTAAAATGTTTTAATCACATAATTGGTTTTAAAATACAGTATTCAATTCATTTGATTAAGAAAATCCACTAAAAATACAGTGTAAAAAAGAGTTTTTGTTCACTTGTTTTGTGTTTTATCCCTTTAAAATTATAGGAATTTATATGAAGATCTGATTTTATATGTATATTAATGTACGTATATGTTTTTGTAGATTGCTAGTACATTTGGTATCAAGGTATGGAACCAAGAGATGGACCCAAATTGTGTTAGAAAACCATTAATCCAAGAAATAAAATAAACAGTAAAAATACAAATATTGTATTATAATACTGAATTGAACATAACAAAATTATAGATACAACATATCTAAAACCAAACCGGTTGGAAACGAGTTGAGGCCTGTAGCTAAACAGTTTTCTTAAGACAGATTTTTGGCAACTCCTTAGTGCTTGAGATTTTTGGTCGTCGGTCTCCCAAGATACAACAACAAAATGGTCAGCTACAGTAGCACAACTATAGAGATCACGAACTACAACCTTGCCTTCTCCTATTACCAAAACTACTTTTGAAAATCATAGAGTAAAACAATAAAAAATTATGTGTTTTGAGTTGTGTAAAACCTATAAGGTTTACACCCTATTTATAGGAGTTTCATGAGGGGTATAAGTGGAAACTTTTGACCTAATGGAGCATTTATGATTTTGAGAATTAACAAGCCTTTAAAAAGAAGTTTCCAATATTACTGTCTGAATTAAAGGAAACTTAAATATTTATCCTTTTAATTCCAAAACAGAATTTGGCAAATATATGCTCTTATTTGAGGAAAAATTATTTCAAATTTGGGTCAAAATATCCGTAAGCCCACGAAGGACCAGGCCGATCGTGCTACCCATGTTGTGCACCTCTGCACATTTAGGAACCAACAATGTTTGAATCAATTTATCATTCAAAGCTTCAAAATTATCGATTTTTCCAACAATCCCACACATGAATGAAATTGATGATTTAATCAAAAACATTTTGACTCGATGTGGTGATTGAATCTACGATCGATAGCAGCATAGGATAGGTAGGTTTCCTCCTTTGAACCTTCCCTTATGAAAGTATATTTACTTTATTAGCTGACCAGTAGACGTGATATCCTTGAATTGTTCTTCTGTTTGTGTAAACGATGATATACTTCACACAACTACCTATCTGACAAGAGTATTAGTTCTCATGGGTATGTCCATATGGCCATGGACATCGCCTGGTTCTGTAAGAGTTTGAAAGAATTATGTCCAATAGTCTCCTTGAAGCGGCCCCACTTCACTCTCACATAGGTGACTTATGTTGCTCGGCTCATCGAAGCACACAATGGTCATTAAAAGCTTTGCTTAGCCTATACCACTTTTGATCATTGTTTACATCATAGGAACAAACTTGGGAGAAGAACCCCCCACAGTGACCGTATAGGTCTATGCAATTAGGCTGTCCTTTTGGACCTAAATCTTGGGATCTCCAATCAACTAGGTAGGATTTTCCTTCACATAACGCCTTAAATTTTCATGGTCTTTAAGTACATTCCTTACGATGTTTCTCAACTTGATATCGATTTAACCCTTTGGTTAGCGGATCCACAACGCTATCCTTTGATTCAATAGAGATAACTCCATTTGAGATTAGTTGTCTAATGATATTATGTTGGTGACATATATGTCTAAACTTACCATTGTACATAAAGCTCTGTGCTCTACCAATTGTTGCTTGGTTATTATAATATATACATATTGTGGGCATTGGCTTTGACCATTCAGAAATATCCTCTAAGAAATTTTGAAGCCATTCGGCTTCTTCTCTAGAATTGTCTAGAGCTACAAACTCAGATTTTATTGTGGATCTGGTTTAACCGTTTGTCTTGAGAATTTTCATGACACGGCTCCTCCCAAAGTGAAGACATATCACTTGTTTCTTTGGTATCTTGAATATCATATATCCAACTAGCATCACAGTATCCTTCTAAAACATCAAGATCTCTGGAATAATGCAATCTATAGTTTCGAGTATATCTAAGATATCTAAGATATTTCAGTGGTTTTCACCTAGATTGCTTGTGAATCTGCTTAAACTGCTCACAGTAAAAGCAATATCTGGTCTAGTGCAGCTCATGAGGTGCATTAGACTGCCTATGACCCTTGCATATTCCACTTGTTCAACACTTTGGCCTTTGATCTTGGACAAATGTTGGCATGTGTCTATTGGAGTTCTGGCTATACCATAATCATCATTGACAAAGTTGTCAAGAATCTTGTCCACATAGTGTAACTGAGTTAATATGCGACCTTTAGTTGACCATTTGATTTGGATGCCCAAAATCGTATCGGCTAGTCCCATATCTTTCATGTTAAATCTTAAATTTAACATGTCTTTGGTACGTTTTACCATTTCATTGTTGCTTTAAAAAATGAGTATGTCATCAACATACAAACATAGAGTAATATATCCAATGTTAGCAGTTTTGACATATACATATTTGTCACACTCATTTATCTAGAAGTCATTTGTCATCATGACATTATCGAACTTCTCATGTCATTGCTTTGGTGCTTGTTTAAATCCATACAAGGACTTCACCAATCTACAGACTTTCCTCCCTTGACTTGAAACTATATGACCCCCGGGTTGTTCTATGTATATTTCTTCATCAAGATCTCCATTTAGGAAAGCAGTTTTAACATCCATTTGATGTACTTCTAGATTCCACAAAGCGGCAATTGCAAGTATCATCCTTATGGAGGTTATCCTTGATACAAGAGAGTATGTATCAAAATAGTCAAGGCCTTAATTTTCTATTTGAAATTCATTTAGAATTTAGTGGTTTAATTCATTGACGAAGATCCACCAACTCCCACGTATGGTTTTGCATGATGGAATCAATTTCACTCTTAATGGAATCCTTCCATAAGGTGCCCTCAAATGAACGTATAACATCATTATACGTTGAGGTTCAGCCTCCAGCATAAAGGTTAGAAAATCTGATCCAGAGGATTTTTCTACCTGTGCTCGTTTACTTCTTCATGGCTCTATTTCAAGCTCAACCCCTTGTTGATCATCTGAGCTATCTTTATCAATTGTCTCTAAAGTTCGTTTCATTGAACTTTAACCAACTTCCCTAGCTTTACAAGGGAATACATTTTTAAAGAAAAATGCACTCTTTGATTCCATCATCGTATTCTACACAAGAAATCGATATGCATTGCTATGTTCTGCATAGCCAATGAAAATACAATTCACTATTTTATGACCTATTTTCATTTGTTTAGGCAACGAGGTCATTACCTTCGCAAGACACCCCCACAATTTCAAGTGATTGTGTGAAGGTTTTCGACCTTTCCATAATTCGTATGGTGTATTGTCTATTTTCTTAAGGGAAACCTTATTTAAAAGGTAACTAGCTGATGGAATAGCTCATCCCCACATGTTTTGCGATAACCCAGAGCTTCGTAGAAAAGTGTTCATCACTCCCTTTAGAGTCCGATCATTCGGCTATTCTATTGGATTGAGGAGAGTAAGGTGATGTTACTTCGTGAATAATACCATTTTGTGAACAATATTCACCAAATGGTTCAACGTATTCACCACCACGATCACTTCTTACCATCCTAATCTTTTTATTAAGTTGGTTTTCAACTTCTTACTTATAGAGTATAAATTTCTCTATAGCTTCATCTTTGCTTTTAAGCAAATATACATAGCATTATTTAGTGCTATCATCAATGAAGGTAATAAAATATTTATACCATCCTCTAGTTTGGACAAACTTTAAGTCACAAACATCGCTATGTACTAGATCAAGAGGTTCTATACTTTTTTCAACAGCTTGAAATGAAGACCTTGTTAATTAAGTTTCACATTTATGGTTATAATTAATGTGCAATGAGGGAATGTTCTCCAAGTTATCAACCTATGTAAGATATCATAATTAACATGTCCGAGCATATCGTGCCATAAATCATATGACTCAAGCATATAAACAGAAGAAGAAATATTTTTCTTATTCATTGTTTTAGCTTTTACAGAGATAGTATTTAGTTTCTACATATTATTCAATACATATCATTTTCTTACAAATATTTCTCCTTTTGACAAAATCAACTTCTAGGATTCAAACACCATTCTAAATCCATGCATACTTAGGAGGGTCTTAGAAACAAGGTTTTTTGCATGTCATGTACATACAACATGTTTTGAAGCTTTATTTCTTTGCCCGAAGTCATCTTCAAACTACAATTTCCTTCCACTTGATCTTGGAAATCCCATCATTGCTCATATAGAGCTTCTCATCGTTCTCACTAGGAACCAACTCAATGAATGAGTCTTTGCCACTACAGATGTGACGCATGACACCAGTATCAAGCCATCATTCTCTTTGATCTGAGTTAACCATGTTAATTTTAAAAATCACAGCAGATACATCCATATTGGATACTTGCTTGGAAATTTCTTCCACAACATTGACCTCGTTCATTATACATCTTTTAAAGTCCTTATTAACTTTCATCATGTTTGCCTTGGCAATATTAGGGTTAACAACATTGTCGAGCCTTTTTGTTGTACCTATATTATGACTCACAGTCATAATGTTCACACGGTATATGAGAAATCTCAATAATGAATAATGCACCAAGTAGGTTAGCATGAAAGAGAGGAGGTGTACTAGGCACGCTTAAATACTAAGTCTTTCAAGAAACTAATCCTAGACATGCGCTTTCAAAAGGATTTCCAATTATCCGTTTAAGAGTGTTTCCCAGAATTAGCAATAATTCTATAATAACCAGAAAATCAATTCTTGATCATTTCAATTTTGTTATCCAACAGAATTATAATTATGAAACAAAATCTGTAATCAATATTACTTCTAATGGCAATTTCTGTTTAAACAGATGTGTCCACAACAAATTGAATAAATAAATATATTCAGATTGTTTCTTGTTTGAAAGAGAGTTCACGTAAACCCATTAAAACGGCGAAAATTAAATCTTGAAATAAATTATTTACGAGATCTTAGTTTCCAAAACTAATGGAGATTTCGCGTAGGAATCCTATTCGTCTCAATAATTTTCTCAAAGAAAATTATTAGTACGGGAATAAAATTCACCGTGTTTCCCAAAAACACAAACAATAATAATTATTATATTTAATAATTATTATACAAGACACAAGATATTCTATATGCCATATTTAATATTTTATATTAAAAAGCAAAAAAATATAAAGTAATAAAACCATGAATATTACTATAATAACACCATGATTAATGCTTACATGCACAGTTATGGGAGAAATCTTATCATAACAAACGGCACAAACGTTAAAGCATATATTGCATTTATTTTAATAAAATCATATAAAAATACATTAACGACATTAAAGCAATCGCTTAATACGAAGAATTAAAATGCTTAATTGCCAACCTGTGCGGTAATAATGAAGGCAAGCTTTATGAATTAGTGTTGCCTGATTCAACTTTCTTCCCATGTAATTGTGAGATAGTGAGACAAAACCAAAGTCGGTTCCTTTTGCAACATTAAACCTGTAGGCATAGGTAGAATATAATTTCAAACATATAAAATTATGCCTTTTGCCTCACTGTAATCGTACTCGATGAAGAAGGTGGTAAACATGATTTCAAATCCACATCCTTTTGCCGAGTTATTTTGATCTTTCCTAGGAAATCCTTAGTGTCATATTCGTCTCGAATTAAATCTTAAAAAAAGAATCTCTCTTAAAATTGTTAAAAAAATTTAATCCAAAAAATAAAATAAATAGTAAAATATAAATATTGTATTAAAATACTGAATTGAATAGAAAAAAATTATAGATACAACATATCTAAAACCAAACCGATTGTAAACGAGTTGAAGCCTGTAACTACACAGTTTCTGTAAGACAAATTTTTGGCCACTCCTTGGTGCTTGAGATTCTTGGTCGTCTGTCTCCTAAGATATAACAACTAGATGATCAACTACAGTAGCATAACTGTAGAGATCACGAACTACAACCTTGCCTTCTCCTATTGCCGACTACTTTTGAAAATCATAGAGTAAAATAATAGAAAATCCTCTATGTTTTGAGTTGTGTAAAACCTAGAAAGTTTATACTCTATTTATAGGAGTTTCGCGAGGGGTATAAGTGGAAACTTTTGACCTAATAGAGCATTTATGATTTTGAGAATTAATATGCCTCTATAGAGCAGTTTCCAATGTTACTGCATAAATTAAAGGAAATAAATATTTATCTTTTTAATTCTAAAATAGAATTTGGCAAATATGTGCACTTATTTGAGGAAAAAATATTTCAAATTTGGGTCAAAATATTCGCAGGCCTACGGAGGACCAGACCGGTCTGAACATTTGCGCTACTCGCGTTGTGCACGTCTGCATATTTACGAACCAACAATTAATTTCACATTTTCCTCAATAACGTTTGAATCAATTTCTCATTCAAAGCTCCAAAATTATCGAATTTTTCCTACAAATTGTGCTTGATATCAAAGCTTCTTTTACCTTATTTCCCCTTTCCTTTTCCTCTTTCATCTCCCATTAACACATTAACCATACACACATATGCATTATCAATAAAAGATTATATATGCCCATACATGATATTAGTTGTAAAAATAAAAGATAATTTGTTCGATCATGAGAATTTTAATTATAAACGACATACATTGATGAATGAAAGAAGGAGAACATTTACATCACCATTATTGTTGTTATTATTTCTTTTATGAAGTATTTAAAAATTTACCATTTTAATTGTTTGTTGTTACATGCGTGACATCACATATTATCACGCAATCTAACCAGTGTCAGGTTAGACCAAAATATTACTAATTCGTGCTTATAATCAAAATAAATTATAATATTAAAATTTAATAAAAATAAATAAACTGATTAGTTTTTCTTTTAAAATCAAGTGTTATTGGACAAAATGTTTTACATAAATTGCATCTGGTTTAGATTTGGGTTTTCTAGAAAAATATGATAAATTATAAACTTTGAGGCATATTTTCTACGAGTAAAGGTAAATATTCAAATAATAAAATTATAGTTTCATATTGTATTCCATGTGACCTTTACAACGTTATCTTATATGATCAAAACAGTTGAGTAATGAATGAGAGATGCTTAAAGTAAGTTATCTCTGAATTGTGTTAAAAGAAAAATAGAAACATATATCTGACATGGGTGAGATATGTTTATATAAAACAATCCACTTGATAATTATCTATATTTTGATTCGCCTTTGTAATTACAACAATTGAGCATATATCATCAGGATGGTTGATTAAATCCGTGAAGAATGAAACCAAAATAGATAATCTGCATGGATTTTTCTATCAAGAATTTTGCCACTAACATAAGAAAGCTCATGGCATAAATAAGATCATTATGGTTACCGGTTTTCTTGAACAATGGATCGTTGATTAAATATGACCAAAGGTTTTAATGTTGTTAGAGTTGACATGGAAAATGGAAAATACGATTACAAAAAACAAACAATAATTGGGATTTTCTAATGGCATAAATAAGATCATTATGGTTACCGGTTGACGTTGGTCAAATGTTTGATCTCTTAATTTTTAAGAATTTTCTAGTGGTGCAAAGCTAAGTGGCCTCATACCATTCAATATATCAATAATGTAATTCGCAGTCCAGCTATCCTTTGTAATATTGATCCACTTGATTTGTTGGGTACAAGATTTTTAAAAAATTAGATGTGGTTTTTAAGGAGTTAATATGGATTTTTCGTAAGAAATATTAGAATTAACCACACTTAATTTGTTGGGATATAAGTTTAACAATAGTAATCATAGTGGTATGAGAATCTACGTACCTCGTACTCCACTCTAGTTCCACTATGTAAAATTCCTGGCTCCGCCACTGCCGTAAAGAATTGTTGTATTCCTCAAAGTAGGTAGATTCCGCCTCTGGTTGGATCTCTAAAGTTTGATGTGGATGGAGCTATAATGATTTGTAGCGATTTTTTTTCTTATAAAATTCAAAGTTACGGGTTATCCCCATATTTTCTGAAATTGGTTCTTAGGGGATTTCATTTCGAAAATTCGTATTTTTAACACAATAAAAATTTGGAGTCGCCACCGGCCACTTGGGTAAGGTAGACCGAATACCATAAAACCAGAGATCCATTTTGAAAGAGTTCGAGAGTTGGTTACGTGTGGAGAAGGATTAGCACCCCCATCACGCCCGAGAATCGGTACCAAAATATTTGTTGCTTTTGAATGGATGGAAGCGTATGTATGAAATTTAAATTAAATTTAATTAAGTGTACTTAATTTGAAAATTGACCTTAATGAAACGGGCTTTATCAAGTCGGTGGGTTCGAATTAATTGAACATTTAATTAATAAGGATGACGATTCATCGGGCCATAGATTAAACCGACATCAAATAAGCCTGACTGCCATGTTAATTTATGGTTCGAATTTCGTACGTCACATTTATGCATGATGCAAGCATTTAAGGATGATGTCATGATTTATCCACTTTTAAATTTTACCTTAGGACGGTAGAGACTAATTCAAATATTTGGTCAACATCCATTAAACCAGGACTATTACGACACAAATATCAGAATTAATGAATACATCATTTTTTATGTTTTAAATTAATTAACTCAAAATAAACGGATCGTATGAATAACAATTAATATGCATGGCAAAGACAAGCTTGTAAATAAACACATAAAAGCCCACCAAAGCCCTAACCTAAAAGGCCCAAATTATGAAAAATCAATTAGTGATCTAATTATTAATTATGTGAGCCTAATATTAATCCTAAATTAATTAAACCCTAAAACTAAGAAACCCTAATAATTTGTGGATTGTCTCGAATCGTGATTATTAACTTGATTAATTTTAAACTAATATTCCAATAAGCCAAAGATACTATTTAAAATTAGTCAAATTAATCAATCATGAATTTAAATGTCCACATATGTCCAATGTCAATTTCATCCTAAAGGGTAATTAAGAAGTGCTTAACTAATTTAATGAATTTAACATTTATCCCAATAAGCTAAGGATGAATTCAAATAAATTAAACTCTAACTATGGCTCCAAAACCTAACCCTAAATCTAATTTAATTAATTTAAAAATTGTCCCCCTATAAGCCAAGCGCATAATTTAAATTAATTAAATTAAATTAAGTAAACTATCCTAGAAGGCTTAACCTAATAAATATACAAAAAAGGGACCCAAATATCATACATTAAAACATTAAATTATATGAAAATATATTATATACATATAATAGGATACCATACATATATGTCTATATATATACGTATAAATATATACTTATATAAAACAAAAGTTTGATTCTGGCAGTAGCAATGTGTGTGTATCTTCATCTAAACTAAATATTACATAATATATAAAACATATAACATATATATATATATATATATATCATATACAAAGCATACAGAATATATATAAATATATATACACACACATTAAACCATATATTGTATAATTTGAAACGTATGTATGATATATATATATTAACCATATATTATACGATAAAAATATTATGCCACATATATTTACCTTATACTATATACTGCACAACCATGTATTATATAAAACATATATTTTGAACCAACATGTAACACATATATACCTCGAAACCACAAATTTTTCAATCATATATTCAAGCATACAAATATGAACAAATAAAGCATAAAAAGGTTGAAATTAAACAATAATATAATAAACAACAATAACAAACAAAATGCATGATAAAAATGGGTATTAAGTCTGGATTTGGGACCAGATTAGCAAAATTGAAAGTTTTAGGGTCCAATCTAAGTAAAACATAAAAAGGGACGAAATCACGAAACTCTTTGAAACTCTAGGGACTGCGGCCGTATTTTTAAAAGGAAGAAACCCTTTGTGTGTAATAAAGGATGGACGGAGGGACTAAAGGAGTGATTTTGAAAGGCAAAAATCCTTACGGGCATAATTGGCGCGACACAGAGGGGTTTATTTTGTAAAAAAACCATTTTTAAATAAGGGAAATATTATACATACTTAGAAACCGATTTGCCCCTCTTTTTCTTTCTCTCAGAAAAACCTTACCCAAAAAAACTCAAAAATCTCTGAACCAAGGATGAACGCCGCCATGCGTTCATCCGCAAACCCAAAAATTCGCCTTCGAAACCCAGATTTTTGTGGTCGGCGCCGTAATCTATCGTACCGGCCGCTGTTAGCCGGCTCCGAAAACCTAAGCCCAAACACAGAAACCTCCTCTTTTCTTTCAAAACTCGATCCGAGGCCCGATTTTCAAAAAAAACATCAAAACCCTTCCTCTTTTAACAGACCAAAACGAAACGAGACCATCTTTGCAAACATTCCCCTTCTTCTCTGAAATTCGAACGGCTCACCACGTATGGCTTATTACCGATGGAATTCAAAACGAGATAAGAGACGAACGGTCACCAAGGTAAGAACCCAAAACCATAACTTCTATCTATGCTTGAAATGAAATGAGAGAAGAGAGATACCTCTGGAAAATGCTTCCTTTTTCTTTGTACTGCTATCTGAATCCTTCCCCGTCTAGGGTTTACAATTGATTTAAGGCCCTTTTTATATCCCCTAAATTATATATTTGTTAACATAAATATAAAATCGTCAAAAATCCTTATTGGCTGTCTTTGTCCTTTTTTGGCCGAATTCAACTGCTATATGCCATTTCTGATAATTTGTGCGCATTTTTCTGAAATTTCTGGCATTTTGGTATATAATTGTCCTTTCTGACATATTGTTTGCTTTGTTTGTTGTGCTGTTGTGGCCGCTTCTAAGGAGAGGGGACCAGAGCTGTTGCTGGCGATGTGGGGAGGCGATGTCAACGTGGTGCTCGACTGTTGGTTCTTCATGCCAGCACGGAGGTGCGGAGGTGGCACTAAAGAGACGGGGAGCCGGGCGGTGTTGCATACGCGTGAGTGGGATAGATGGAGAGTCGTGCGTGCGGCGCGTACTGGAGCTAAAAAGTCGCTCTCAGTGTAACTTGGACCGTTCGATCTCCCTTCCAGATCTGACGGTTCAGGATGGGTTGCGCATAAACACAAGGGTGTTAGGGTTTGAATAAGTTAGGGCCAGGGATTTAATTGTAACTGGGCCATAAACGGACCTTACGTAAATATTTTTTATATTTGATACTTTTGGGCCTTTTAAATATAAGTGGACTGTTATATATAGACTTGGGCTTTTTATTTATATCAATTCTTATATATACATATTTTGGGTTTTTTAATATATATATATATTTAGAGTAGTAATAATATAATATAATAATAACAATGATCAAACATGGTATTATATAATATGTGATGACCGAACATAGAACCTAAAAAACTAGCAACACTTAATTGTGATAAAGATATAATGAACTAATAAACCTTTTTTTGGAGTTTTAATGATAATTATGTATACACATAGTATAAAATGGTTATAACAAATAAACAAATAGATGGAATAGCTAAACTAAACCCTTTATTGAAAAATATAAAAACGAGTTAACACCCGGACAAAATTAGTGATTACATGGTTTTAATTCTTTTTTTTATTTTTTCTCGAAAAAAGGAGATTTTATTAATAAGGAACTAGGTTCTTGGAAAAAGTTGATAAAAACCCGCCAATACATACAACAACTACATTTGTGCAAGAAATACTCGACTCAACAACATACTTATTAGCAGAGCCGTTCTTGGGATTTTAGTGTCTCTAGGGCAAACTAAAAAAATTAGGCCCTTAATAATAAGTATTGAAAAAATCGAATTTTAAAAGTAGGCCTCTAATATCAAGTATTAGAAAAATGAGTCTCTAATAACAAATATTTTTTAAAAAAGTATGTTCCTAATAACAAGTATTGAGAAAAAAAATTAGACTCCAAATAATAAATATTAGAAAATTGAATTTTAAGGGTATATCTCTAATAAAAAATATCGAGAAAAAATTTAGGCCTTTAATAACAAGTATTAGAAAAATGAGTCTCTAATAACAAATATTTTTTAAAAAAGTATGTTCCTAATAACAAGTATTGAGAAAAAAAATTAGACTCCAAATAATAAATATTAGAAAATTGAATTTTAAGGGTATATCTCTAATAAAAAATATCGAGAAAAATTTAGGCCTTTAATAACAAGTATTAGAAAAAATTAGCTCTCTAATAACATGTATTGGAAAAATAAATTTTAAGAGTATATACCTAATAACAAATATTAGAAAAAAATTAGGCCCTCTAATAACAAATATTGGGGGTAACTTAAACCCCTAATAACAAATATTGAAAAAATAAATTTTAAGAGTCGACACCTAATAAAAAATATTGAGAGAGAAAATTGAGCCCCAAATAGCAATATTGAAAAATATTAGGGCCCTAATAACAATTATTTAAAAAATTAGACCTCTAATATAAGCACTAGGAAAAATTGGATCCTAATAACAAATATTTGAAAAAAATGAATTTTAAGAGTAGACCTCTAGTAACAATTATTGATAAAAATTGACCCCATAATAACAAATGTTAAAAAAGTTGGACCCTTAATAACAAGTATTGAGAAAAAAAATTAGACACCTAATAATAAATATTAGAAATTTTGAATTTTAAGAATAAACCTCTGATAACAAATATTGAAAAAATGAGCCTCTAATAACAAGTGTTAAAAAAATTAGGGTCCTAATAACAATTATTGAAAAACACTGTGCCCCTAATAACAATTATTAAAAAATTGGACCCTAATAAAAAATATTAGAAAAATTAAAATTTAAGAGTAAATTCTTAATAATAAATATTAAAAATTAGATCATAATACTAATATTATAAAAAAATTACACCCTGGGCGGGTGCCTCTCTCGTCCATGCCCAGGGACGACTCTATATGTATGTCACTCATCATATGTATATTTGTTGATATTTAAGTACTCATTCATACATCATATGCCTACATGGTATTAGCTGTAAAAATAAAAACTAATTTGTTCAGTTGTGAAAATCTCAATTATAAACAACACGCGTTGATAAATGACACAGTTTATGCCATTACTATTTCTTTATTTGAAGTATTTAAAACCTTACCATGTGTGACGACTTATGTTATCGTACAATCTGACTAGTATCAAGTTTGACCAAAATATTATTAGTTTGGGCTTATCATCACAATGAATCGTAATCCTAAAATTTAATAAAAAGTAAAACCGTTAATTTTTGCTTTTAAAACCAAGTGTTATACTTATTGGAAAAAATGTTTTATATAAAAGAGGTTTTTGCTTTACCATATGATTGTTGAACGTAAATGGACATGAATATGGCTGATTTTTCATTTGAGCCGAATATTATTAATCAAACAACGAATGAGCCTGTCGAATCTTACAATCAAGGCCGCCCTAAATCAAGGGAACAAATTAAAACACAGCACCCCAGAAGCAAATTAACTAAGACCAGACCCCCCAAGAACCGCCAGCATAACAATGCAAAGAGACAAAGTGCAGCACTTTTTTTTTCTCGGCAAATTTGAATTTTATTAAGGATTATAAAGTACAATCCCCAATCTTAGGATGTGGGACTCGTTAAAAACCTCCTTAAGCGTAAATAAAGAAAAAGAGTACAACACAATTATGATAAAATTACATCTAAAAAATCCAATACACAGACAATCACCTTTCAAATCAAAGCTATTAACAACTTACACTACATCATCCAATTACCACCAAGAAAGATTATCTAAGAAGTGGTCGGACATCTTGTTCCAATAGTGGACTGTTTTTATTTGGGTTCAGATTGTTGAAGGGTGCTAGTGAGGTTTAAGATTCATTCGGTATCTTGGGTATATGAAGTTTATGTATGGTGACTTGTGAGAACGTAGGTTTGGAGTTGAACCAATTTCTATTGACGGTCGAAAGTGCTGTTAATCTCCTTTCATGTGCAGTGTCCCATAGGTCATGGTTACCAGCTTTGGATCCTTGTTCACTCAGCATGGTGGGGAGGTTAAATGTTTTCAAAGCGAAATTTGTGGCGAGCAAGACTGGTTTGCGTTTGTTGTATATCTCGAGACGGTTTATGCGATTTTCATATAGATGTACTATTATGGTTTCGAGGTTGTGTATGAGAAGGTGGTTACAGTATTGTGTCTGACAGATACATCTATAATCTTTTGTATGAATGAATAGAAATATGTGTATATATGTTTAATACAATCTTTTATCCATGGCATACATGTGATATGCATAATATGAATATATATACATATACATACACACACATACATGATCAGGCCTCAAGTGGTTATGCCATTTCTTTACACTGCTTCCCTTCTCTCCCCTACAGCAGCTTAGCGATTTGAGTCCATCTGTTCGTTCCATACCTTGATACCAAATGTACTTGCAATCTTCAAAAACATATATATAATCAGATATTCATATCAAAAACTTTGAAAATCCAACTAAAAACAGAAAAATCCTTGTAAGGAAGTAAGAAAATCAAAGCCCCTATAGCTCAGTGGTAGAGCGTCAGTCTTGTAAATTGAAGGTCTGCAGTTCAATCGTGCACGGGGGCATTCCACTGTATTTTTGTCAATCACATAATTGGTTTGAAAATACAGTATATAAAATAAAGTTCTTATTCATTTGTTTTGTGATTTTTCCCTTTAAAATTATAATTTATATGAAGATCTGATTATATATGTATATGTTTTTGTAGATTGCTAGTACATTTGGTATCAAGGTATGGAACGAAGAGATGGACCCAAATTGTGCATGATCTCAAGCTTCTTTTACCTTATTTCCCCTTTCCTTTTCCTCTTTCGTCTCCCATTAACACATTAACCATACACATACATGCATGATCAACAAAAGATTATATATGTGTATGTCACTCATCAGATCTATACATGCATTCAATCCCACATCATATCCATACATGATATTAGTTGTACAAACAAAAACTAATTTGTTCGATTATGAGAAATTTAATTATAGATGACACACGTTGATGAATGAATGAAGGAGAGCATTTACATTACCATTTATGCTGTTATTATTTCTTTTATGAAGTATTTAAAAACTTACCATTTTAATTGCTTGTTGTCACATGCGTAACAATACATATTATCGCGCAGTCTGAACAGTGTTAGATTAGACCAATATATTATTAATTCATGCTTACCATCACAATATATTATAATTTCAATTTTTAATAAAAATAAATAAACTTGTTGGTTTTGCTTTTAAAATCAAGTGTTATTGGACAATGTTTTACATAAGTTGCATCCCGTTTAGATTTTGATTTGTTAGAAAAACATGATAAATTGAAAACTTTGAGGCATATTTTTTATGGGAAGGTAGAGATTCGAATAATAAAATTATGACTTCGTATTCTACTCCATGAGACCTTTATAACACTATCTCATATGCTCAAAACGGTGAAGTGGTGAATAAGAAATTAATACTCAAAGTAGGCTACTTGTGAATTGTATTAAGGAAAAATATAAGCCTATATCTCACATGGGTGGGATACCAAGGGTGAGGTGTGTTTATACACAACAACCCATTTAGTAGTTATTGAATGAATTGTGTCAAGAGTTTGCCTCACGCGCAAGCACAAAGGTTCAAATCCAAGCCCTTTAAACTTTTCCGAAGTTGGGGATGCACTCACACAATGTAGCCGATTTGAATGTTCAAATTGACCTGACCCTCCGAAAGCCTACAAACATTATTATATTATGTCCATAATCGCGATAAAACATCACGACTAAAGTTACGATTGTAACTACAATTTAAATTTCTGATCATGGCCATCACTTCAAACCCGAAGCTGGAAGCCATATTTTCTTGAGCAATGGATCGTTGATTAAATATGACCAAAGGTTTTAATGTTGTTAGAGTTGACATGGAAAATGGAAAATACTTGCTTTCTCCACTCTCTTTCTGTCTCGCTTTTAGAAAAAGAGAAATGAAAAACTGCTTTGAAATCCAACTAAAAACTAAAAAACTCTTGTATGGATGTAAGAAAATCAGAGCCCCTATAGCTCAGTGGTATAGCGTCAGTCTTGTAAGCTGAAGGTTTTAATACAGTTCGATCCTGCTTGTGTCCATTTTATACAAAACAGTATCACTAGCAGTTTCTATTTCAATGTTTTTTTTTAACAAAGTCATCAATTTTGCAAGTTTTGGTAGTTGCAGAAAGCAAGAAAAGATCAGCCTAACAAGTTATGTAGTGAGACCGACGACACATGATTTTATATAGGAAATGCGAATTTTATACTTGTTTATTATTATATAGAAATTCAAAAATTTTAGGCCCTCATGTAGTGAGACCGACGATTGTTAAAATAATTTCGCCATCCAATCAGAACATAACACGTGGCATGCATTTTTTAATTTTTAAAATTTTATTTTTTTTTAAAAATCTTAAAGTTTTAATTTCTTTTAATCAAACCCTCAAATAACATTTCCCTCACCTTTCGGCATCCCCACACGTCAGTAGGTCACCATTCACCACCCATGCATCACGTACCTTACTGTCTGGCATCCCCATCCTCTAGTCGTCGGTGAGAACTCAATCAACATCTTTTTTTTCATTGTTGTATGTTCGTCGACGGTGCAACTGACGATTCATTACTCAGTTTTCGACGACATGATGATGAAGTTTTCAGTCGTGAGTCCGACGAAGGCAAAAGTGGTCGGTGGTAATTAAATCGAAAAAACGTTATTTGAGTAACAGAATAAAACATTAGGCATTTATTTGGCTCGAAAAATAATTTAAGCACTTAACTGAAAAAAGATATAATTTGACCATTTTTTCTTAGGATTAAACCTATAAAATAATATAAAAATAAATAAATAAGAAAAAGGCCCACATGGAAACATAACCTTGAGCCTTTATAAAACCATAACTTTCACCCCTTTTATGCAAAACAAACATTAAACCACCCTTCATTTCTCTTCTACCTTTTCTCTTTCTGTTTTTCCTTAGTTCAACCAGCATGGAGTTTGATGAGAGTTTAAGAGAAGATTTTCCTTTCTTTTCCAGCCTTTTCATGGAAAATAACTCCAACCCTACCTTCAAAACTGACTTTAATGGCTCCAGTTTTCCTTTAGCTCCTGAGGCTGATGCTTCTTCATCATCTTCCAAATCCTCGCTTCACAACTTCATTCATAACTCAGCTCCCAGTGCTCCCAGCAATGCTTCTCTCCCGAACCAGAAAAATCCTCACCATTTTCATCAGTTTCCCACCGCCGGGTCCACAAGCACCAACCCTTTTGTGGAGCCTTACACCACTACTGGTTTCTTCAATGATCTCAATGCTTATATCCCTTCCTTGTCGTTTACAGTCCCCGATCATGTCCAACCCTTTCAAACTCAACTCGGCTGGGATTTTTCTTTAGCTCAACCCCTACTGTCCCCGCCAGAGACCGATGGCCGTCGGAGTTATCAGCAGCAACACCAAACACCGCCACTTCCGCCTCCGCCTGTGGCCTCAAAAGTGGGTGATGAAGTCTCATCTGCAGATGAAGACAAAGTTGGTGACAACAAAAACAACAGAAGGCTCCTCAAATCCGAAAAACTTAACAGGGCAGTTATGAAAACTAATGCAGTCAAAGGTCAATGGACTCCTCAAGAAGACAGGTAACTTTTTTCTCTCCCTTTTTGTTATGTTTTTTGATCACCTGTTTTGCTTTATCAGGGTTGTGTGTTTTACCTTTGTGAAGATCTGATTATATATGTGTGTGTGTGTGTATGATTATGTTTTTGTAGATTGCTAGTGTATTTGGTATCAAGGTATGGAACCAAGAGATGGACTGAAATCGCCAAGTTTCTGCAAGGGAGAGAAGGAAAACAGTGTAGAGAGAGATGGCATAACCACTTGAGGCCTGATATCAAGGTTCTTTCACCTTATTTTCCCTTTCATGCCATATGTATACATGCATATACATATATTCATCCATTCATACAAAGATTATGTATGTATGTATGTTGATATACATGCATTCATTCATACATCATATGCATAAATGGTATTAGCTGTAAAAATAAAATATTAATTTGTTCGGTTATGGAATCAATTATAGACAACACGCGTTGATAAATGGAAAAGGACTTTTAAAAACTTACCATTTTAACTATTTGTTTTTATGTGTGTGACAACGCATATTATTATATAGTTTGACCAGTGTTAAGTTAGACCAAAATATTTTAATTTATGTTTATCATCGCAATAAATTGTAATCCTAAAATTTAATAGAAATTAAACTTATTAATTTTTGTTTTAATATCAAGTGTTATTGGACAAAGTGGTTTACATGTTTTTGTTTTATCATAGGATTGTTGAACGAAAATGAACATGAATATGATTAGAGACAAACGTATAATTTTATGTTAGAGAGTGGAAATTTTTGTACTTAGTAAAATTATATAGGAATTCAAAATTTCCAAAAATACATAATTATATTATCAATATAAAATAAAAATCTAAAATATATGAGAATTCGACATTTCCAAAAGTGCGACCGCTTCTAACACCCCTATATGTCTATCCTTAAATATGATCATATATCGTGAACCTTTTTGGAGTGTATATTCTTTTTTTTTTTTGAATTTGCAGAAGGATTCATGGAGTGAGGAAGAAGACATGATACTGATTGCAGCACATAGAGAAATGGGAAACAAATGGGCGGAGATAGTGAAGAGACTCCCAGGACGCACCGAGAACACTATTAAGAACCACTGGAACGCCACCAAACGAAGGCAAGATTCGGGACGCAAAGCCAAGGACGGCAGCGTTCCCAAACCTTCTCTTCTCCAAAACTACATCAAGTCCATAAGCTCGACCTCGGCCTCGGCGTCGACATTGCCATTGCCGCCGCTGCCGCCCCAACATGACAACTCAAAGATGGTGTTCGAAATTACCAAGCCTGAGACCAGCATTAACCCACACCTGGTGCAACTCGAAAATCGGGGTTTCAACCCTACGGATTGGAATATGGAAGCTTATAACTATCAACGTAATCAAAGCTTTGGATCGATCCTTGGAGAAGGTAGCGGCAATGCCAATGCAATGCAGAATTTCGAGATTTAAAGTCGTTTTCTCATGACAATATATACATCATAGGGTTAAGAACTTTGTTTGTTTAAAGTTAACTTGTGTGTGCTTTTAAGGTTTATGTTGCAATGTTGAGGACATATGCATGTTTAACTTTATTAAGAACTATCGACTGTTCAATTTCTATAAAGTTGTGTTTTTTATTAAATCATTGATTTATGGTATAGAATGTAGTTATTTCTTTGTTGTTTTCATCCGATAGATTCATTTGGTTTGACATTATTATAAAAATGAATAAATTCATGAAATTTTTAAATATGAAGAGGTTAATTTTATTGAATTATTTCAAATTAATACCAAAATAATAGAATGTATAAGCTTTGAGACAAGCTATTAATAAAAGAACTAAAATAGTGGATGAAATTAAAGTTCGAGTTATTTAGATGCCAATTTTAGAACATGTGCCTAGTTTAAGTACCAACTTGAAAACAAAAATTCTTTAAGTACCAACTTATTTGATAATTTTTAAAATTTTATGTCACAAACAAACACTAAGACGACACTAGTCTAAGTTTCTCCATGATTATTTAATTGATCGTTATTTTAAGTATTTTGTGAATATATTATTAAGAAGTTAAGGACTCAAACCAATGTCATCTTACTATGTTAGCTGCATCAATAAATTCTAAATTTGAGGTCTAAAATAAAACTCGCGAATATCGCTATATTGTAGACGTAGTCTTTATCTCGTTATTTTTAAATTGATAAACTACACAAATGACCATTAATAGTTAATTAAATTTCTTTTTCCATTATTAACATTTTAAAAATTATGTTACAGTCACTAACATTCGCTTTCTTCACTTTCTTTCCGTCTCGTTTTTAAAAATAAAAACTGCATTGAAAATTCAACTAAAAAACGAATTTACATTGTACGGAAATAAGAGAATCAAAGCCCCTATAGCTTAGCGGTAGAGCGTCAGTCTCGTAAACTGAAAGTCTGTAGTTCGATCCTGCATGGGGGCATATATTTACATTTTTCTATTGAGCACTTGACCGAGTTGATTTATTTTTTAAAAAATCAAGTTATTTGAAAAAAATTTGATTTGAGTTTATTTTATAAAATTCAAGTCGAGTTGGCGAGTTTCCGTATAAATTTAATTGTAATTATTTATAATACTATAGTACGAATCAATTTTAATTTAAACGACTTTTTATACTCATATACGATATATATATTTCTTTATATTTTTTCCACATATGTGAGTAAGATTTATAATGTTATTTAATAAAAAAAATATCATCTGAAATTATAAAATATATTTGTAATGTTATTTTTAAAGAAATAATTTTTAGGACAAAGTATTGGTGGGGTACAAAGGAGTCAAAAACTTGGTGGGGAGAAAGAATTTACAAAAAATAATAGTTGAATGACCAAATTGAATAAAATGCAAAGATAGAGGACTAAATTACAAAAAGAATAATTTATTTTGTGAAATATATGAATTGAATTTACATAGATATTATATAGTAGTAGTGGAGCATGTGGTTTAAATTTGGTCAAATGTAAACTTAAAACGAAGAAGGAATTGAAGAAATGATGAAATCATACAAAGTTGAAGGACTAAATATCAATAAAGAGGAAATTTGTTTTCAGAAATATGAATTGAAGCTAAATAAATATTTTATGCATAATATTAAATTGCAGCCGCAACACAACATAACGGCCGCATCGTAACAGTTTTGAAGGTTCCCATGACGCCGCAAACCGCAACCACATCTAAAATCATAGTTATTTTTAGAGAAAAATTATGCCGCAACGGAAGCAACCGCGATGTTGTAACCGCATCCGCAACCATAATTTAATATTATGATTTTATGTTGGTTTAAGAGCATATGGTTTAAATTTGGCCAAAAATAAACTTAAAATGAAAGAGGAATTTAATAAAAAGGAAATCATAGATTAAATCGTAAAATAGTAAAATTCAATTTGCTAATTTTTCGAATTGACAAATTAAACTTGACTCGAGCTCGGAATTTGTCAAATAACATAAATAACTTGAAATTAAAAAATCAATTTTTTTTATAAGTCGAGACAAGTTTTGTTTATTTCTAGATATTTGATCGTTTAATTGATCTCGATGTTTTAATTTTTTTTTTCTTTTGAACAAATGATTAATTTGGGTCCTTTTTCTTTTTCGCCCTTTGCAACGCATGGAAATTTAACCCTTTCTTTTCCGTTTCAGGCAATTTTGAGAAAATAATCCAAATAGAAAGTAATATTTTTAATATAAGAAATGTTGGAAGATATTTGTAGATATAAACTATTTTTTATAGTGCATGGGGAAGACGTCACCTTCAAGTGATGTCATGGGTGTTATTATAGTTTTTTTAACCTAAAATGTTCAAGTGTTTTGATAAATTATATCATATGATAAATTTTTTTAACCTGCTGGTGGTGTCTTTGCAGAAAAAAAATATTAAAAAATAGAGAACGCCACCTGTAGGTGGCGTTTTCCCCATGCACTGTAGAGCCTATATTCCCAAATATCCCCTATATTCCAAATATTACTTTCTATTTGGATTATTCTCCCAAATTTCCTCCCGTTTCATCAATGGCTCAAAATATTGTCAAATAAATAATGAAATAGATGATTTTTATTGGTTGGGACCATAAATAACGTGACATGACAGACATATGATATAATTTTTCCTCTTTAATATATTTGTGTATGTATACGTTTTTGTAGATTGCTAGTACATTTGGTATCAAGGTATGGAGCGAAGAGATGGACCTAGGGTCGGCAATTACCCATAGATGGTAAGCCACATGACCCAACTAAATGGACAAAAACTCGAAAAAAATATGGATTTGATCCGTTTGAAGTGGGTGGTGGATGGAGCAGGTGATGGGTTCGGGTGAAAAATTTCAACTCACCATCCGATCCGTCACCCGCCTCATCCATCAATATAATATTAATTTTAAAAAATAATTTGAACCTTAAAGACATTTTTAAGTTTTTGTTTACTATTGAAAAATGAGAATTTTGTTTATGTAGTTCTGTTGTATGTAAGAATAGTCGGAAATTTGGAACTTTAATAATAGTTGACTTTAATGTATTAAATATTAAATGTTTTTAGTACGATACGATATTACATGTATTTTAACTCTGATTTTTTAATATAGAACCCATTTATGATCCGACCCATCCGCCTCATCTGCGGTTGATAGGTGGGGCGGATTTGGGTCAATAATCAAGTGAGTGGTAGGCGAGTTGGGTGACGATTTGGGATATGGATGGTGGGGCGCGTGGAACTCTAACCCACCCAAATCCGACTCGTTGCAGCCCTAGATGGACCCATATTGTGCCTGATATCAAGCTTCTTTTACCTTATGATGCATACATATAATTACACATGAACCAAACAAATGTCCTAGCGGAAAAGCAGATGATGTTCATCCTAGGAGACACGAGTTCAAATCGATCTATCTATGAGGTGTATGCGCATTGTTAAAGGGTTAAGAATATGTATGAACATATATTACCTTGTAATCACCTTCAGACTATTAAAAAACATATAATTACATGTATATGTATGTACATTTGTGCCTTGGATAAAAGATTGTATTCAATGTACACACATACATATATTCATCCATTCACACAAAAGATTATATATGTATGTCACTCATCATATGTATATATGTTGATATAAATGCATTCATTCATACGTCATATGCATACATGGTATTAGCTGTAGAAATAAAGACTAATTTGTTCGGTTATGAGAATCTCAATTATAGACGACACATGTTGATAAATGAATGGAACATTAAAAACCTAGCTGCCATTGTATCTGTTTATTTTTGTATGCGGAAACACATTATCTTACAGTCTGTTCAGTATTAGATTAGACCAAAATATTATTAATTCGTACTTATCATCATAATAAATTATGGAGTAATCCTAAAATTTAATAAAAAATAATCTTGTTACTTTTGTTTTTAAAATCAAGTGTTATTGGACAAGATATTTTACATAAAAAGGTTTTTGCTTTACCATATGATTGTTGAAGGAAAATGAACATGGATATGGTCATAAAATCTGAATCCATTTTGGAGTCAACATGGTTTTGTTTGAATTTGCAGAAGGATTTGTGGAGTGAGGAAGAATACATGAAAATGATTGCAACACACAGAGAAATGGAAAACAAATGGGCTGATATCAGAGTCGTTCTTTAGATTTCAAAACTACAAATTAGGTCATAATAATAAGTATTAAAAAGTTAAATTTTAAAAATAGACCCCTAATAATAATTATTAAAAAATAATTTTTTAATAACAAGTATTGAAAAACAAATTAAATTTTAAGAGTATGTTTTGAAAAAAAATTATGCCCCTAATAACAAAAATTAGAAAAAAAATTAGACTTTAAAAGTAGGTCCTTAATAAAGAATATTAGGAGAAAATTGGTCTCCTAATAACAAGTATTAAAAAATGATTCTCTAATAACAAGTATTTGAAAACAAATTAAATTTTAAAAGTATGTCCCTAATAACAAATATTAGGAAAAAAATTAGAACCATAATAACAAATATTTGAGAAAAAATTAGACCCCAAATACCAAATATTGAGAAAAAATTTAAAAGTATACCCCTAATACAAATATTGGAAAAAATAAACCCCTAATAAAAATAATAAAAAAATAAGGCACTAATAACAAGTATTGAAAAAATTTGTACCTCTAATAACAGGTATTGGAAAAAAATTGAGCCATTATAACAAGTGTTAAAAAAAGTGGGCTTTTAATATCAAGTATTGAAAAAATTTGACTTCTAATAACAAATATTAAAAAAATTAAATTTTAATCATAAACCCCTAATAATAAATATTAAAAAAATTAGATTAATACCCAAAATTATATAAAAAATAAGCCTAGGAGGGCGCCCTTTTTGTTCATGCCAAAGACGACTTTGACGGAAATAATCAAGAAACTTTCAGAACGCTCCAAGAGCCTACAAATAATTATTGGAAAACCACCAAACGAAGACACAATTACCTGATGATAAGCACAAGTTAATAACTTTTTTAGTGAAACCTAACACTGGTCAAACCGTATAATAATATACGTCGTCACATATATAAAAACAAATAGTTAAAATGGTAAGTTTTTACATATTTAAAAAATAAAGTAATAATAACAACAAAAACTGTAACGTAAATATTTCCAATTATTTGTCAACGCGTGTCGTCTATAATTAAGATTTTTATAACCGAACAGATTAATTCAATACAAACTGCAAACTATATAGTGTTGGTGGTGGGGAAATGGATTGAGGGGAGTCTGGTTTCGACTATGATAAACGTTTATGCCCCTTGTGCTGGGCTGGATCAGATTGTATTGTGGAACGACTCCTGGTTTTTAATTGAAGTTAAGGAAGGTTAAGTCTACCCTTCGCGCGTGGAACCGGGATGCCTGCGAAGACTGATAATAAGCTGTTGCAATTCCTTTAGTTGCACCGAGTTCTCTATGTCAATCGCTCTTCGAGGCATGGTGGTGATCTTATTGCCATTAGTCTTGTGTTGTGGGTTGGTTTTATAATTTTGTCTTGCTGCGGTTTAGTTCTTGGTGTTTAGGTGGGTTGCTTAGTAATGGCGTTGGTTTGTGTTTCTGGATTCTGTGATCCAGGAGTTGGATACTGAGGGAGCGGTTGTTTTGTCCATGAGCGGAAGCTAGTATGTTGGATAATTCTCCGTGTGTGGTTGGTTTTTTCTTTTTTTATGTATGAGTGTACTCTTTTCTTCCGATTAGGACTAGAGAAGTTTTAACAAGGCACTCATACAGGGGTAAGGTATTTAATAGTTTAATTACATATACAAGTACGTATACAAATACTTCTTTACTTATATAGACATTGAATTCTAATTTTGTTCTTGATCTCTTCATTTCGTGTGTGTTTTACTTATTCGTTCGTAAAATGTTGTCTTTGAACCTGCAACTACCAGAACTTGCAAATCTAATGGCTCTGTAATATGCAAAAAGCATTGAAACAACTACATATGGTACAAAGTTGTATGATAAAAAAATAAATAAAATTAAAATATTCCCATGCAGGATCGAACTAACGACCTTCAGTTTACAAGACAGACGCTCTACCACTGAAATATTGAGGCTTTAATATAATTAAAATATTGATCAAAATAATTTTATTTTTAATTGGATTTTCAAAGCAGTTTTCCTCCTCAATTAATTGGGTTTTATTTACTAATAGCAAATGTTGATGGAAACCAACATTGTGAAAGTTACATAATGCTTACAACCAAAGCAAACACCCAACTAGCAATTCTAACACCAGCAAAACAAAAATCAGCAACATAAACGGAACATAAGGAATACATCCCACTACGGTACAATCCCGAAAATAGAAATTTTTTTGTCCATTTTTAATGTCCCTATATATACCTTAACATTAAAAAAAATTGGCTTTATGACCAGAGTTTAGAGTTAGTATTTAGTTAGGTTCTTTTAGGTTTAAATGCTAGTCAAATAAAGTTTTTGTCCATTTTAAATTTAAAAGCTTAATAGACTCTTGTTCCTCTCAATGTTTAATCCTAGCTAGCTTCTTCTCTGATCGCCACCATGCAACAACTTTCACACCCGAACAATTATAGAACATAAAACATTTCTGCAATTTGGGGTTCAAAACAAAAAACAGTGATAGCGGCTTAAAAATAACCTCCTATCAACGCCTCCAACGGTGGCCACAGAAGTGGGTAATGAAGATCAATTGAGTGACTTGATTTTAACTCTATATAATTTGATTTTAACTCTATAAAATCTAATAATTATAATGAATAGAATAGAATATTCTATGTCAAAAAGCATTTTAGGGACAACATGATATGTTTTTGACAATAGGTTAATTAAGTGAATGGTTTGTAATTTTTAAAATTTAAAGGGTAAAATATTTAAATCATCACTTAACTTTGTTTTGTGACCTATTTTGGTCACTCGACTTTTAAAATACTCAATTTTAACACTGAATTTTAAATATTGACATATTTTAGTCAAATCTCTAACATTGTTATAACATGAAGAAAAAAAAAATCAAACCCTTCCTCACCTCATCCTCCTTTCCATTTCACTCACTGGTACCATTTCTCAGAAACTTAGCGCTTACAGCTCACTTTGGGTAGTTGATTTATCAGACAATCAACTTATAAGAAGGATCCCTCAACATCTTTGTCGAAACTCGAACATGATCTTTCTCAACCTTGGGATAAACAAGCTCACTGGGAATATCCCGTTTGGTGTTACAAATTGCCAATCATTAGTTCAACTTATTTTAGTTGGAAATAGCTTTACTGGGAGTTTTCCATCAAATCTTTGCAAGTTGGTTAATCTATCTGCAGTCGATCTAGGCCAGAACAAGTTCAGTGGACCTATTTCTACGAAGATCAGAAACTGCAAAGCTTTGCAAAGGCTACACCTCTATTATAACTACTTTACATCGGAGTTGCCGAGAGAGATCGGAAATTTGTCTCAATTGGCGAGCTTTAACATCTCATCAAACTCTCTCGTAGGAAGGGTACCACCAGAAATGTTTAACTGCAAAATGCTTCAACGACACGATCTCAGCAGGAACATATTCATGGGAAGTTTACCTAGTGATATTAGAAAACTATCTCAGTTGGAGCTTCTCAAGCTATCAGACAATGATCTGTCCGGGGTAATACCTCCAGAGCTTGAAAATCTTATGCGTTTGACCGAGTTACAAATGGGGGCAACTCATTCAGTGGCAATATAGCAGCTGCATTTGGTGCCCTCTCTTCCACAAATTGATAACCAAAAACCCAAAGAAATACAAAGGAAATCAGAACAGATCAGAGCCAAAAAGAAAAGAGAAAATCGAACTGAAATCTAAAAGAAGGGAAAGTTTTACCTTCCCATTTCGGTTCCGGCGATCGAAGCGTCGGACGGTGAATCCCAACGGTTATTTGAGGTGCCTTGGTGAGGAGATCAACATACCTCGGTTTTAGGCCGATCCGACGGTGAACGGCGGCGAATTGCGCTCCCAAAACGAAAAGGTTTGGACTTGTTTTGAGTTATTTGAGGGTGATTTTTAGAAAAACGAATCAGTAGAAAGAAAGAGGAAAAGAAAAGGAGTCGGCTGGTGTTTTGGTAGCAACGTTAGAAGGTTGCCGGTGAAAGTAAGAAAGGGGTAGGGTGAGGGTTGTCGGTGAAGGTGAGGTGAGGTGAGGTGAGGAAATAGATGATTTTTATTTAATTAAGTCTATTAAATATTATTAAAAAAATATTTTTTATTATTTATTATTTCTATATTATAACAGTATTAAAAATTTAACGGTAGAGTGATCATAGGTAATGTTTAAAGTTTATTTTTAAAATTGACTATTTTAAAAGTTGAGTGACCAAATTAAGATACAAAGTAAAGTTGAATGATGATTTAAGTATTTTACCCAAATTTAAAAACCTACTTTGGCAGTATTGACTCGTTTTCTCACGAAATTACTCTTTACCCAGACAATAACTTAGAAGGTTTTTTTCTCATGGTATGATCTATAAACTAGAGGTTTCCTTGAGAGATCATCTCCAGCAAATCTGGCCCCTTCCTCAGCGAATCCATTTCCAAGGGGAGCTCGAAATTCTCCATGGCATGTCTGCTCCCCTCTCCAAGGATCGATCCGAAACTTTGATTATGTTTATTGTTATAAACATTTGCATCTGCATCCAAACTGCAATCAATTTGCTGTTGCTGCTGTTGACGCAGACGATGAATATGATGACTACAAGCTTCCATATTCCAAGCCGTCGTTGAAACCCCAGTTTTCGAGTTGCACCAGGTGTGAGTTAGGGCTGGTTTCAAGGTTGGTAATTTCGAACACCGTCTTCGAGTTGTCATGTTGTGGCAATGTCGACGCCGAGGCTGAGGTCAAGCTTATGGATTTGATGTAGTTTTGGAGAAGAGAAGGTTTGGGAACCCTACCGTCCTTGGCTTTGCGACTCGAATATTGGCTTCGGTTAGTGGTGTTCCAATGGCTTTTGATAGCGTTCTCTGTGCTTCCCGGAAGTTTCTTGACTATATTCGTCCATTTGTGACTATTTCTTGACTAACAAGTTTATTTTTTGTTAATTTTTGGATTATAATTTATTGGAATGATAAACACGGATTAATAATAATTTAGTCAGATTTAACATTGGTTAGACTGTATGGTAATATGTGTTGTCGCGCACAAAACAACAAACAATTAAAATGGTAAGTTTTCAAATACTTCAAAATTTACATCAAATAAAAAAACAATAACGGTAGAAAGTATGACGTAAATGTTATCCACCTTTTATCGACGTGTGTATCTATAATCGAACAAATTATTTTTTATTTTTACATCTAATACTATGTATGTATATGATGTATGAATGAATGCATGTATATCAACATATATACATATGATGAGTGACATACACATGTATAATCTTTTGTATGAATGAATGAATTAATGTATGTGTGTATATGTTGAATACAAATATTTTATCCAACGCAAAAATGTACATGTATATACCTATACCTATGATATGCACAATATGGATACATATGTATATATTGTCACGCCCGTCGAATCTCACAATCTCGAACGTGCGGCCTTTAACGCTATTGAACGATGCAACGCCTAATTCATCCTGAAACGATCAAAGCTTAACAAGCTAAGATCCCTGCGGAAACAAAGAACAACTAAAAGAAAATGGCAAACAAAGCTAGGCAAGGAGAATTGAGTGAATGCTTAGTTGTATTCCTCACAACTGAAGTGAGAAAATGAGGTGGGGGTAAGCCTCTATTTATAGTTAGAGCCCCATACATCTAACGGCTAAGCCTAAAGTACATCTACGGTCAAGACTAAACAAGATCTATACAATCCCTTAATCTAAGAAAACCTAGTCAAACATTCCAAAGATAAGGAGATTACAACGGATATGGAAAGAATCAAAGGGAATATACTAGATGAGATGTCCTACTTGCCATATCCATCGTGCATGGCTCTTCAACCCCAAGTGATGGGCCAACTTGGTTGGGTGTTGATAGGCCCAAGATGCTGTGGAGTGCTGCCTCGGCAGCCTGATACGCGCTGGGCTCGGACCCTAGGGTGTGGTTCGTGATATTCTCCCCCACTGGTTCTGGCGACGCTCTCGTAGCTCGGCTAAGATGGTACCGACTCACTTGGTCTTTGAACTGCCATAGGGCCTCGGTTGGTTCCCAACTCCCCTCACTGTCGGGAAGTCCCTTCCATTGAATAAAATACTCGTACCTTGGTCGATGACCTGGTTGTGGAATGGCTCTTTCTGCTTGGATGTCTTAAACTTCATTCTCATAGGAGACCTTCACTCTAACTGGCACTCGGTGTGACTTGCCTCGATTCAGATCTGACTCATCTTGATGGTACGACTTGAGTAGACTGACATGGAACATTGGATGAGCTCGGATGGTCGATGGCAACTTCAATCAATAGGCCATGGTGCCTACCCGCTTCACAACTTTGAACAGACTCTCGTATCTTCGCACAAGCCTTTTGTGCATGGTTGGGTTACGCAAGATCCTGGTCATCTTAGAAAGAACTAAATCACCAACTTGGAAGTTTAGGTCTATATGCTTTTTGTCTGCCCATTTCTTGGTCCGCTTCCCCGTCTTGTGTAGACAAGCTCGGGCTAAGTTATGATGCTCTTGCCACTCCTTGGCAAACTTGTGTGCTACTGGATTAGGCCCCTCATACTTGGTAGCAATTGCGTTGGGTGTGAGCGGTTGCTGCCCGGTCACGATCTCGAACGAACTTTGGTTGGTTGCCTCACTCCGTTGCAAGTTGTAGGAAAACTGGGCCATGTCTAACAGCTTCAGCCAAACGCGCTGTGTGACACTCACAGAGTGCCTTAAATAGATCTCCAATAAGGCATTCACTTGTTCGGTATACCTGTCCGTCTGTGGATGAACACTGGTGGAGAAGTTCAGGCTTGATCTTATAAGCTTGAACAACTCGGTCCAAAACCTACCTGTAAATCGTGTGTCTCGGTCACTGATTGTCGTCTTTGACACTCCCTAATACTTTACCACGTGCATGAGGAAAAGACGAGCCACCTCATTGGCTGGGCACACCTTCGATGCTAGAATAAACGTCTCATACTTGGAAAACCTGTCAACAACAACCATGATACTAGACAGGCCGTCAGTGTTGGGCAAACTGATAATAAAGTATATGGAAACACTCTCCCATGGTCGCTCGGGAATGTGCAATGGCTGCAACAGTCTCGCGGGTCTCTTCATCTCGATCTAATCTTGTTGGCACACAAGACAAATCTTCACATAGGCTTCAACGTCCTCGCCTATGTGTGGCCAATAGTAGTGCTTCGCAATGAGTGCTAAGATTCGGTTCATGTCCGAATGTCCAGCCTACTTGGAGTTATGACACTTCTTCATGACTTCCTTGCGCAACTCTCCAAACTGAGGCACATAGAGGCGATGTCTTCGAGCATACAACAAGTCCCCCTCGAGCCAGAACCTTCTGGTTTTTCTTTTCTTGGCATAATCGATCAATATTCTGGTCGTTGGGTCATGTGACAGCCCTTCCTTGATGCGCTTCAACAACTGTCCCTTTGGCAAGCTCACAACCTCAATGTTGTACCTCCGAATTAAGGCATTGGCAATGGAATTGACCTTCCTGGGCTTGTACTCCATGGCAAAATCAAATTCTACAAGAAACTCTTGCCAACAAGCCTACTTGGGAGATAATTTTTTCTGGGTCAGAAAATAACTATTGGCAATATTATCGGTGTATACCACAAACCTGGACCCAATTATGTGGTGTCACCAAGTGCGTAAATAGTGCACCACTGCGGTCATCTCTTTCTCATGGATTATGTACCTCCTCTCGGTCTCATTGAGCTTCCGACTTTCATATGTAACCAGATGTCCCTCTTGCATAAGGACCCCTCCAATGGCTACATCGAACGCATCGATATAAATCTCAAAGGGTTTGGTGTGATCCGACAACACCAACACTAGATCACTCGCCATGGCCTACTTTAAGCCCTCAAAAGCTCTTTGATAGTCGGGACTCCAATCCCATGCCTTTTCCTTCTTCAGCAACTCGGTCAAGGGGGTGGCGATCTTAGAGTAGCCTTTGACGAACCTCCGATAGTAATTGGCTAACCCCAAGAAGGATCTCTATTCTGTCACCTTGGTTGGCGGCTCCCAATCTACAATGGCTTGAACCTTGGCCTCATCCATCCAGATCTTGCCACCTCCAACAATGTGGCCTAAGAATAGAACCTCCTCTTGGGCAAATGAACACTTCTCCTTTTTGACATAGAGCTCATTTTGTCGTAGGACCTCGAACACTTTTCTCAAATGTTCAACATGCTCCCCAAGGGTCTTGTTATAGATCACAATATCACCAAGGTAAACTACAACGGACTGATCAAAAAAGGGTTGTAGTACCTTGTTCATCAGGGTGCAAAAGGTAGCAGGAGCATTCGTGAGGCTGGAGTGCATCACAAGAAATTCATACGAACCGTAATGCGTCACACAAGCTGTCTTCGGCTCGTCACCCTCGGTAATTCTGACTTGGTAGTATCTGAGCCGCAAATCTAGCTTGGTGAACCACCTTGCACCATCAAGATGATCGAACAAGTCGGTGATGAGTGGGATCGGGTATTTGTTCTTCAAGATGAGCTTTTTAAAGTCCAATAGTCAAAGCACATTCGAAGCGTTCCATCATACTTGTTTTGAAAGAGCACCAGTGCACCATATGGTGCCTTGGACGGCCGGACATACCCCGCTTCGAGGAGTCCTTTCAACTGTCTGTGCATCTCCTCTAGCTCAGGCTGATTCATTCGGTAATAGGCTCGGGCTGGTGGCTCCGCATTTGGCACAAGATCAATCTTGTGGTCTACCTCTCACTTCGGTGGGAGATGCTAAGGTAACTTGATAGGCATTACATCACTGAAATTTGCCAAGACCTGCCTCACCTCGGTTGGGACTTCTTTGGACATGGTTAACCTATCATACACCAATGTTGCCAAGTAGGTAGGTTCCTCCTTGCGTACCCCCTTGCTAAACTGGATGGCTGAAAGAATCTTGGCCCCAACTTCAGCCTCTTGATTCACCGAAACCATGTATGGATGTACAAGGTCAAGTATGCATAAACAATCGACACACGAAACATGGAACGTATTAATCCGGTTAAGAAAGCTAATCCCAATCACAAAGTCAAAATCATCAAGAGGGATTACCTTGATTGCTTCCTTACCGGTTTAGCCACCGATGTTGGGCTTAACTCCTTTTGCTACTCTTGAATTGGAGCCTCTTCAGAATTCATGGTTTTGATAAATCCACATTCTTTCTCAACACGAAGGTCAAGTCTCTTGGAAGCCCGTTCTGACACGAACAAATCTGAGGCACCGGTGTCTACTAGTGCGCTCATCTTTTGGCTTGCCACAGTGATGTCCACGAACATCAGACCCTTCTTTTTGGAACCCTTCTTAATCTCCATAGAACTGATGATGGAATTAAGCTTGAGGGCTTCATTCTCTTCGCCACTCTTCTCTTGAATAGTAGCAGCCTTTATGAGTTTGGGGCAATCTTTCTTCATATAGCTACCTCCACAGTGGTAGCAGCTGAATTTTTTCTCCCAAGGCTTGAGGACTTTATTGCCTCCGTTGGATGGCTTATCGGACCCGTTCTTGGCATGCTTATCCTTGTCTTTCTTGTCGCTGCCTTTGTACTTTGGCTTTTTTTTAGAAGACTCCGACTTCTTGTGTTCAAATTCTGCAATGGAGTCAGTTTCGACCATCGCCTTGGAAAGATCTGGGACCCTCTTTCGGTTCATCTCCATCTTTGCCCAACGTTGCAGTCCACTCTTGAAGGCAAAGAGAGCGTTGGTCTCGCCCATGCCCTGGATTTGGAGTATGAGTTCAGTGGATCGCTTGACATACTCTCGGATAGAGCCGTCATGCTTTAACTGATGTAGCTTCTCTCGAGCCTCATCTTGAGCATTTTTTGATAGAAATGCTCCTCGAACTTGACCTGGAAATCTTTCCACATCTTCACGGGAGTGGTCTCATCTTTCGCTTGGGAGCATTTGTTTTACCACCGTAAGAGAGCGACATCAGTCAAATAAACAGAAGTTGTATTTACCTTTGTGGTCTCATCTTCGATGCCCATGAGTTAGAAGTACTACTCCAACCCCTAAATAAAGTTGTCTACTTCTTGGGCTCCTCCGGGGCTAGTTGCAGTTGCTTTGCCCACCATGTCGGACAATACGACATTCTTGTAGAGGGATAGCTCGGTAGTGAGCTTTTTCACCTCTCCTATCAATTCTGCCTTCATTGCCTCTATTGCATCTTGAAGGGAATTGTCTTGCTGGTCCAACTTCTCATACATCGAGTTGAGAACCTCTTGGACCTCCTCGGTGACTTTCTTCTTAAGGGAATCCACCTTCTCGAGGCATGGCTTCGCCTCCCCTAGGTTCTCCTGAACATTGCCCATGGCTTCCTCTAGTCTAACAACCCTTTTGTCCAATAACGAGATGATGTCCCTTGAACTCTCTCGCTTCTTCCCGGCAGCTACAGCACGAGTTTCTCGGTTAGTTGCTAGAACCTCACTAGTGTTTTGTGGTGCCATTTCTCTCGGTCAAACTCGCTCTGATACCACTTGTCACGCCCTTAGAATCTCATAATCTCGAATGTACAACCTTAGGCGCTCTTGAACGATACAACGCTTAAGTCAGCCTGAAACGATCAAAGCTTAACAAGCTAAGATCCTTGCGAGAACAAAGAACAACTGAAAGTAAATGGCAAACAAAGCTAGGCAAGGAGAATTGAGTGAATGCTCAGTTGAATTCCTCAAAACTGAAGTGAGAAAATGAGGTGGGAGTAAGCCTCTATTTATATTTAGAGCTCGTACATCCAATGGCTAAGCCTAAAGTACATCGATGGTCAAGGTTAAACAAGATCTATACAATCCCTTAATCTAAGGAAACCTAGTCAAACATTCCAAAGATAAGGATATTACAATGGATATGGAAAGAATCAAAGTGAATATGCTAGATGAGATGTGCTACTTGCCATATCCGTCGTGCATGGCTCTTCAACCCCAAGTGATGGCCAACTCGATTGGGTGTTGATAGGCCCAAGATATTGTGAAGTGCTTCCTCGGTAGCCTAATGCGCCCTGGGCTCGGACCCTAGGGTGCGGTTTGTGACAATATATACACATACATAATCAGGCATGTATGTGCATGGTGAATGTGTTTAATGGTAGAGGAAAATGAAAGGAGAAAAGAAGGTAAAAGAAGCTTGATATTTGGCCTCAAGCAGGGATGGACTGGGAGAAGCTGGAGGTGTCAGTCTCCCCCTAAAAATTTAAAATTCATATATGATCTAGACATTTTTAGAAATTTTCTATGTATTTTCTACTAAAAATCTATTCCTGCCCCCTTAGAATTTGATAAATTCTCTCCATTTAACATAAAATCCTATGTTTATCTCTGACCTCGAGTGGTTGTGCCATCTCTCTCTACACTGCTTTCCTTCTCTCTCCTACAGCAGCTTAGCGATTTCAATCCATCACTTCTTTCCATACCTTGATACCAAATGTACTAACAATCTTCAAAAACATATGCATACTCATATCTTTAAATACATTATGATTTTAAAGGGGGAAAACAAAAAACAAGTAAACAAAAACATGAAAAAATAGAGAGAAAAAGTTAATTGATCAATAAATCCGATATAGGTGATTACTAAAATTCATTCTTTAAAAATAATATTATTAACATATTTTATAATTTTAGATGATATTTGTTTTATTAATAACATTACAAATCTTACTTACACATGTGAAAAATATAAAGAAATATATATGTATATCTTATACGAGTAGAGAAAGTCGTTTAAATTGAAATTAATTTTTACTTATTTTTTGCTTAGCAATGTACAATTTTATTTATGAAACTGTACATCCTTACCAAACTAGTTGCCTCGTTAAAAACTTCCTTAATCCTAAATGAAGGAAAAGAGTACAAAGCAGCTTGGCTAAACAAAAATTGGATAGGACAACATAAACTCAACAACATCCCAGTTTAGATTACAATATCACCACCATACTTTAAACAAATCATGTATTGTCATTGTTGTCACTAGATTTTCACCTTGGTTTTAGTTGTTATGTTGACAACATTATAGTTGTAAATATTAAAGTGAGTAATAATGTAGTTAGGTTTAGTATTGATAATTTAGTTGTAAATATTTAGTTAATGTTAGAATTATTGAGGTGACGTATAATATGTTGGTGTGTTATAATTAGTGATTGCTAGTTAGAATTATTAATATTCCGTGTTTTAATTAGTATAGTATATTGTTGTTTATATAGAATTAACATAGGTTATATACATTAGATATTAAAACCCAAAATATAGAATACATAGCCCAATTTTAATTAGAAAATAAATAAAGGGTCTATTGGATTTAATTCAAATCAGAATCCATTAATAAAAAAAATACAAAAGAGTCCGTTATACAAAGGGCCGGCTAGCCCATTTATAACCCAAAAACCCTAATCCTGTCATCTTCCTATGCAGCTGAAGCAGAACCGTTAGATCAAGGGGCTGATCCAACGGTGTAGATCATGCCAGCTGGGGATGATATAGCGCCTCAACTTCTCTACCGTTTGATCAGGATGCAATCCAATGGCTCAGATCGCTTTGGGGTGTTTACGCGATCACCACTCGCGTGTGGCAGCCAAGCGCAAGACATTTCAGCTCTGGCCGATCACTGCATCTTCTCTGACGCTTCACTCGCTCCGATTGTTCCTCGTCGGCGTCGTCCGAATCATCAGAAATATGTAAACAAATGAGCAAAAGGGTTAAATCCCTAAATTAGAGCCCAACAATCCAAGATAAAAACAAAAGGGAATTAAAATCTCTAAATCAGAGCCCTAGCTGGAAAGATCAGAAGCAAAACGGGAAGGGATAATTCCTAATTTGAAGCCCTAGCAAGAATCAAGCTACAATTGGATATGCAAAAGGCAAAATCAGAACCGAAAGGGAAAGGTTTCATCCCTGAAGCCTCAGGCAAAGATCAAGCAATTCGAGATAATCCAGGAAGAAATTAGGGATTCAATTCAAGTAATTCTTGTACTATATAAACCCCTTTGTAATCCATGTAGCACAACAACAATTTATAGACAGAAATTTCACAAGAGTTACACATAGCAATTACAATAGATATACTAGCATTCGGAATTTGTAAGAGCAAGCAATTTGTATTCAACGTTCAGAATCAATAAAAAGGAGCAAGTTCTAGTAATTTTCCTATCTATTTACTTTCTATTTCGAATTAAATAAAGAAGAAATAAGTTGTTTTTTTACCTTGTTTTTGTTTGAAATGCCGAGGAACTTGGTTTTGATGTAAAATCCGGTGGAAAAACGTGATTTCAAGGTTGCCGAAATCTGGAAAATTGATCAGAATCTGGGAATTTTTCTGTCGGCAACGGCGGCCGGTGGATGGCGGCTGGCACGGAGGATGTTCATCGTGTTTTTCATAAAATAAAGAACACGATGAACTCGACAGAGGATTCTAAAGGGAGGGGTGTTTGATCTGTTTTGGTGAATAAGAAAAAAAATGAAATATGTTTGTTATAATTGCTATTTATAGTGGCCCGTTTGACCCGACCCGAAATTGAATATAACCCACGCCTTTCTTTCCCGGATCTTGCGCCACAACTCTTCAGTTTTCAATTGTTTCAATTTCGTCCTTTTTTTCAATTCGACACCTAATTTTAAATTATTTTCAAATTAACCTTTATATTTTATTTTCTTTCAAAATTAGTCCTTGATTCAGATTTTTTTAAAATAATAAAAAACAAATCATTTTTCTTTATTTAATTTTAAGTAATCATTTATTTATTTAACTAATTATTTCTTTATTGCCTTTTATGTATGTATTTGTATGTATATTAAACCTTAGGATTAATAGCTTAAAACCTAAAATAGTTACATGTATGTTGTAAAGCATTCTTCATTTTCAATAAAACACACTTAATTATATTATAACCTTAATAATTAAAAAGAATATAGTCATTTCTTTAGGAAATAATCACTAATTAAACTTTAATTAAAATTCTTCAACACATTTAATTCTTCTGTTTATTTATTAAAAAAGCAAAAACTTAATTAATGCGGTGTCTTATCAAACGAGAATGACGGGTTAGCGCCAGGAGTGTTGGCGGTGATTAAAGTTAATTTCCCGGGCGATAAGGCCGTTAAAATAGATTTACATTCATTTTGTGGACAAATAAATTGAAATTTTTGTGAACTTGCAAATTCCAACTTAAAAAATGTCTTTTTGAAATTAATTAGGTACCAATTTTTTGGCGTTGTTGGGGTGTTAACCCTTCCCCATACGTAACCGACCCCCGAACCTATTTTCTCTTATTTTCGTGGACCAAATATGTTATTTTGATAAATAAAATGTTTTATTAAAATAAACCTTATTTTAAAAAATGATCCATCACACTTTTTCAAAAAAGATTGGTGGTGACTCCGTGATTTTATAAAGTTTTCTAAAACGTCAAAATCTTTCCTAAAAAAGGTTGCGACAACTTGGCGACTCCGCTGGGGACATTTTGTTTTAAAAAAAACAAAAGAGGGTAGGGCCACAAATTGTTTTCAAAATGTTTTTAGAAAAATGGATTTGCATGTGCACAAAGATTTCAATTTATTCGTCCGCTTAATGAATGTAATTCTATTTTACGCATTTAAAAATTTGTTGCAAAAAGCTCTATACCCGAGCTCTACCCAATTGTTAAATGAGGGGAAAACGCTTTGCTCATGTCAGAATGTTGATTCTCTATATGAGCCTAACAAGTACCTTCGGGACTCATATGCCTCATGTCTTCGTAAGGATACTGATTCTTCGAGAAGACATAAGAAGTGAGTCCTCCTGAGTTGAACTTGATTCGTTTGAAGCCTATAATGGGTGAGAACCAGGGGCCTTGCTACCCTTAGTAGGGGACAACAAGGACAACTCGGGTACCTTTTAGAACACAACCGTTTGAGAACTTAGAGCCCAACCCAATAGAGCCATGCAAAAAAACTAGGGTTTTGAGTCTGGTCAAAATAATTGCGGATAATCTGTGGAGACATGTCCTAGAGTGTTGGAATGCGCTACCCAAAATTATTCGTGAAATTATTTTTGTATCTTCATTCTGATTTTTTTGTCTTGTTTTTTTGCATATTCATTCATGCATCGTCATTCCATTTCATCGGGTTTTAACATTCAATAAAGCTGTTTCTAAAAATAGATATTTTATTAAACCAATGTTCTTTTGTTTACATTCATGCATTTGCATCATTCTTCTGTTTGTTTGGTTGTTTTCTTCTTTGCTTCGCATTGCATTCCATGCACACATGACATAGTAAGAATCTAACTTAAATAAAAATGACAGAATATCAAAATAACAAAAACAAATCACAAGTACGGTACTCGGTCTCGAGTCAGAGCAATGGAAGACAAAGTGATGGCCTTAGAAAGAAACCATAAGATTACACAGGATAGTTTAGACAAGCTGGAGACAGATCTAAAGCAACAGATGGAGTTAGTTCACCAAAAGACGGTTGGTTCAATTGCAGCCATGCTAGGTTTTAAGGACCCTGATGCAGTGGAAACTGGTGAAGAAGCAAATGTTGTGCCAAAATTTTAGGGGATGGCCTTTGTTCATCCGAACATACAAAGGGAAGCTTAATCGTCTATGGTCAAAATTTCTCCACATGTTGTTGAGGCGTCGGCGCGAAATGATAGGAAGATAGGTTTTGAGGAAGTCATTGAGGTGCCTGATCTCGATGAAATTGCCGACAAAGTGAAAATTGAGAAGAAATGGGAGGATCGCTATGAGAAATTGGAAGATATGATTAAGTCCTTTCAAGAATGAGGCATATATGGAGAAATGGATGCCAATGATTTAAGCTTAGTCACAGAATTGGTAGTACCACCAAAGTTCAAAGTTCCTGACTTTGAAAAATATAATGGAACGATGTGCCCTGCAGCACATCTGACTATGTATTGCAGGAAGATATCGATGTATCTGGATAAAGAGAAGCTGCTTATCCATTGCTTCCAAGACAGTCTAGTAGGGTCAGTTATACACTTGTACACGCAGCTAAGTTGAATTAACATCAGATCATAGAAAGATTTGTCCAGAGCCTTCAGCGAGCAGTACAAGCATGTTTTAGAGATGGTTCTGACCCGCTTAGTTCTGCAACGGTTAGAGCAAAAGCATTATGAGAGTTTTCGCCAGTACGCACAAAGATGGAGAGATGTAGCTACCCAAGTCCAGCCACCATTGTTGGAGAGTGAGATCACCCCAATGTTCGTGGAGACATTAAAGGGATCTTTCTATGATCGTATGCTAAATAATGCCACAAAGAGTTTTGTGGACATGCTTATAAATGGAGAGTTGATACTTGCGGCCATGAAAAATGGAAGGTTGGACAGTGGAGAGACAAAGAAACCATACAAAAAGTGAGACAATGAAGTCAATGTTGCAAATGTCTATAACCCCAGCTACACGAAGGAGGTAGTTTTCAATAAACCCAATGTCTCGACCACAGCTCCAGCAGTCACAAACTCGCCAAAAGAGGAACGAAGATATCAAGGGAGCTCGAAACCATATTTTCCTCCTATTCTGATGACATACGCAGAATTGTTTGCTGAATTAATCAAATCCCAGATGGTGCTGCCAATGCATGTTCCTCAATTCTCACCACCATACCTACAATAGTATGATGAGAAGGCACGGTGTAAATATCATGCAGGAGTTAGGGGACATACCATTGAAAATTGTACTCCATTCAAAAGGGTGGTAGATGACTTAAGAAAATTAGGGATGCTACCATTCGATATGTCGGAAGATAAATGAGACCCCTTGCCAAATCATCAAAAGGCAGGGGTAAATGCAATCATTGAGGAGGAAGATAATGTGGTTAAGGAATATGTTGCTGAAGTTAGAGCTCCTATGAGGTGGGTATGGGCTTAAATGGTGGTAGTAGGGATGCTGGAAGAAGGAACCCAGAAATTGAAGACTAAGAATGAATTGTAATGTGAGTACCACATGAAGGAATGACATGAGATTGATTGTTTCTTAGAGTTTAGGCAACTAGTTCAAAACAAGATAAATGAAAAAGAACTCGAGTTCTTTGAGAAAGAAGACAAAGAATGTTTGCTGGATGTATGTGTATCTGAAAAGTCATCTTCCAAAAGAGACTACACCGAAATGAAGCCTTTAGTTATTAAGGCTAGAACAAGAATTGGTGAGCCGGCAAGGAGTGTGACCCCACGGCTCATAATTAAGGCACCAACGCCATTTCCCTACAAGAATAGCAGGTAGGTCCCTTGGGATTACACTTGTACGGTGGCAGCTCAGGGAGAAACATTTGTCCAAGAGAAAGAAGAACCGATCAATGAGGTGAGCCGTTTTACGAGAAGTTGAAGGCTCTATTCCCAACCAATAGCAGAAGATAGAGATACGGCGTAAAGAAAGACTGTTACTGAAGAGCCTGAAAAAGAAGATGGCAGAGATTTTTTTAAGGAAAAACTGACAACATATCATGAGCCTATAAAGGAATCAGAGGCTCAAGAGTTCTTGAAGATCTTAAAATATAGTGAATACAGCATCGTGGAGCAACTCCACAAGCTTCCAACTCAAATTTCTATGATTTCTCTACTACTAAGTTCTGAGGGCCACCGTGAAGCCTTGTTAAAGATTCTGAACCGGACATTTGTACCAAAAGAGATCACAACTGATAAGATGGATATGTTAGTCAGTAACAATGCTGTTAACAACTTCATATATTTAATGATGAGGAAATACCAGGTGAAAGAACGGGATCTTGCAAAGCTTTGCACATCACCACAAGATGTAAGGGACATATGTTACCATGTGTCCTATTTTATAATGGGTCAGCGCTGAATGTTCTACCGTTAGCCACACTGAAAAAGCTGACAGTAGATAGTTCTCATATGAGAGCTTACCAAAATACGGTTAGAGCATTTGATGGAACTCAGAAGGATGTGTTAGGGAAAATTGAGGGGCCTTTGCAAATTGGACCAACGACCTTTGATGTTGAATTTATGGTCATGGATATAAGATCTAGTTATAGCTGCTTGCTTGGGCGCCTATGGATTCACGCAGCAGGAGCAGTTCCGTCTACTTTACACCAGAAGTTAAAGTTTGTGATCGATGGTCAACTAGTAACTGTCAGTGCGGAGGAAAATTTTATTGCATCAGTAACCACTGATGCACCCTTTATAGAGATCGATGAGGGTGCGCTCGAGTGTCATTTTAGGACATTGGAGCTAGTCAATGCAACCTTTGTCACTAAAGGGAGTAAGGTGCCAGAACCTGAACTATCAAGTTGTGTGAAGATGCAAGTAAATCAAATGCTTGGGAAATGAGCAGAAATTGGGAAATGATTCGGAAAGAGACATCAAGGAAGGTTGTATCCTGTAGTAATCCTGGCAAAAAAGGATCGGTTCGGCTTGGGCTTTAAGCCCAAAAAATGGCAAAGAAGGGCAGAAATAAAAAAACATAAAGAAAAGGGAAGAGCTAGATTGAAGAGAGAGAAAATCGAGTGGGAGATAATGACTTTCCCTCATCTGAACCATAACTTTATATCCGGAGGCATACTAGATCCAAACGCCTCATCTACTGATAGTACTCTGTGTGAAGCATTTGAAAAACTGAGTATCAATATTATGACTGAAGAGGAAGAAGAGAACCAGTACCTGTCAATGATTCGCCCTTGCTCTAAGCTTGACAATTAGACTTCTGAAGAAATTCCTATAGTCTTTAAGACATGTTCAGAGTAATTCTCAAAACCAGCCTCTTTGCTTCAGGCCCGGAGACAATATGGGATCTTATGTAAAGGGCCTATGTCAAAATTTTAATTTGAAATTCAATAAAAGATGAATTTCCTTAAATCTCATGTGGCAAACTTTCTTTTCATAAATAAACCAAAACCATAAAACCACAAAGTTAAAAGCATAAAAACCATTCCATTCATTTTTTTCTTTTGTTTATATCTTTTGTCTATTCCTTTTTTAGGTTTTCAGATATCATTGACATAAATGAATCCGAGTTTGATTTCAAAGATGACTTCAAATTGCCTCTATGCTTGGAAGAAGCTGGAAATATTGATAATGAGGAAGAATATGATGTACCCAGTGTTATGCTCAGAATGGTAGAAGGAGAGAAAAAACAGATTCTACCACATAAAGAGGAACTAGAAACATTAAACCTCGGAACTGAAGAAGAAAAGCGAGAGGTGAAGATCACTGCTACCATCACAGCCAAAACTAGACAAAGTCTGATTGAGCTTTTGAAAGAGTTTAAAGATATTTTCGCTTGGTCATATCAAGATATGCCTGGCCTTGACACCGACATCGTCGTGCATAGGCTCCCTATAAAGGAAGGATACGAACCTGTAAAGCAAAAGCTTAAAAGAATGAAGGCTGAAATACTTTTCAAGATTAGGGATGAGGTAAAAAAACAATATGATGCAGGATTCCTTAATGTAGCTAAGTATCCGAAATGGGTGGCGAATATTGTCTCGGTACCGAAGAAGGATGGAAAAGTACGGATGTGTGTTGACTACAGGGACCTCAATAAGGCAAACCCAAAGGACAATTTCTCGCTCCCGCATATTGACACTTTAGTTGAAAACACATATGGTCATTCACTTTTCTCTTTCATGGACGGTTTCTCTAGGTATAACCAGATCAAGATGTGCCCAGAAGCCATGGAAAAGACAACTTTTGTGACGCTATAGGAGACTTTTTGCTATAAAGTGATGCCCTTTGAACTCAAGAATGCAGGGGCAACCTATCAGAGGGCCATGGTCGCCCTTTTCCATGATATGATGCATAGAGAAATAGAGGTATATGTCAACGATATGATCGCTAAATCTCGATCTGAGGAAGAACATTTGGTCAATTTAGAAAAGCTCTTCCTAAGATTGAGAAAGTTCCAGTTGAAGCTCAACCCGACTAAGTGCATATTTAGAGTCACATCGGGGAAGTTATTGGGTTTTGTTGTGAGCAGAAGAGGAATTGAGATCGATCCAGATAAGATAAAAGCTATACAGGAACTTCTCCCACCTCAAACACAAAAGGAAGTTCGAGGTTTCTTGGGATGATTAAATTACATCGCACGCTTTATTACTCAGCTAACTGATAAGTGTGATCCAATGTTTAGGCTACTCAGGAAAAATAACCCGGGGACTTGGGATGAGGAATTTCAAGCAGCTTTGGAAGAGATCAAAGAACAGCTGAGCAATCCTCCAATTTTAGTACCACCTATTTTACGAAGACATTGATCTTGTACCTAACGATCTATGAAAATTCCATAGGTTGTGTATTATCACAACATGATGATACTGGAAGAAAAGAAAATGTGATATATTACTTGAGCAAGAAATTCACTGATTATGAAACCAGATACTCGTCAATTGAAAAACTATGTTGTGCTTTGGTGTGGACAGCTAGAAGGCTAAGGCAATACATGCTTTATCACGTTACGTGGTTAATCTCGAAGTTGGATCCACTGAAGTTCATGATGGAAGCTCTAGCCTTATTAGGAAGGTTAGTGCATTGGCAAATGTTATTATTAGTATTTGATATCCAGTATGTGAGCCAAAAAGTGATAAAAGAGAGTGCCATAACAGACTTTTTGGCAAGTCGCGCTTGTGATGACTATCAAGCATTAAACTTTAATTTTCCTGATGAAGACTTGATGTGTATCTCAGAAGAAGATGAGGCTCCCACGGGATCTTGGGTTATGAACTTTGATGGTGCAGCAAATGCATTAGGAAGAGGTATATGGGCAGTTTTGGTTTCGCCAGAAGGAGATTATTACTCTTTTACCAGTCATTTGAAGTTTTTCTGCACTAATAATATGGCAGAATGCAAAGCTTGTATAATGGGACTAAGAGAAGCTATAAGAAGGAAAATTCGTACTTTAAGAGTTTTCGAGGACTCTGTATTAGTCATTTATCAGAAATGTGGTGAATGGGAGACAAAAGATGCAAAGTTGGTGGAATACCACAAGCTGGTCTTTGAGTTGACCAAAGAATTTGATGAGATCACTTTCAAATATCTCCCCAGAGAAGACAACAATATGGCTGATGCTTTAGCCACCTAAACTCCATATTTAGGGTAAATAAAGGATCTTAAATAATGTCCATCAGGTTATATATGCTTGACTCTCCAGCTTATTGTTATAATGTGGAGGAAGAAATTGATGGATTGTCATGGTATCATGACATTTTACAATATGTAAAATTCCAGCAATACCAGCCTCAAGCTATAGAGAATGAAAAGAAAATGATCAGGAATATGGCATCAGGGTATGTCCTTGATGGAGAGATTTTATACAAAAGAAGTTGTGATCAAGTGCTTCTAAGATGCATGGGGGCAAAAGAGGCACAATTAATTATAGAAGAAGTTCATGAAGGAGTTTGTGAAACTCATCCTACTGGTTTCACCATGGCCAAGAGAATCATGCGTCTTGGATATTATTGGTCAACCATGGAAGGTTGCATCAACTATTCTCACAAATGCTACAAGTGCCAAATTTATGCTGACAAAGTTCATACGCCACCTCAGCCTCTTCATGTTATGACAGCCCCTTGGCCATTTTTCATGTGGGGCGTTGATGTCATCAGTCAGATTCACCCTAAGGCATCAAACGGACATCGTTTTATCCTTGTAGCCATTGATTATTTCACGAAATGGGTACAAGCAGCCTCATATGCAAATGTTACCAGATTCACGGTTTGCAAGTTTTTGAAAAATGAAATCATTTGTCGATACAGTTTGCCTGAAAGTATCATCACCGACAATGCTTCAAGTTTGAACAACATGATGATAAGTGGAGCCTGTGAGCAGTTCAATGCCAAATATCATAATTCTGTGGTATATCGCCCGAAGATAAGCAGGGCAGTGGAGGCTGCAAATAAGAACATTAAGAAGATAATTGCAAAAATGACTGATACCTATAAGGATTGGCATGAGAAGTTGTCTTTTGCATTATACGCTTATCAAATTGCAGTAAGAACTTCCACTGGGGTAACACCTTTCTCATTGGTATATAGAGTAGAAGCTGTGCTACCCATTGAGGTTGAAATACCATCGCTATGTGTCTCAATGGAAGCAAAGTTGGAAGAAGCAGAATAGGTTCAAGCAAGATACGATCAGCTGAACTTAATTGAAGAAAAAAGACTGAAAGCTCTGTGCTATGGGCAAATGTATCAGAGAAGGATGATAAGGGCTTATAAGAAGAAAGTTTGCCCAAAAGAATTCCAAGAGGGGGATCTGGTGTTGAGGAAGAAGCTATCAATCCAAAGTGATGCTCGAGGAAAATGGGCACGAAATTGGGAAAGACCTTACATTGTGACAAAGGTTTTCTTAGGGGGAGCGTTAATTTTACCCGAAATGGATGGAGACAAACTCCAGAACCCGATAAATTTAGATTCGGTAAAGAAGTATTATGTTTGAAGAAGAAAAAAAAGAAAAAGAAAGAAAAAAAGAAAAAAAGAAAAAAGAAAAAAGAAAAAAGAAAGAGAAAAAGAAAAGAGAAAAAGAAAAGGGGGTTCAAAATAAAAATCCGCAAAGGGCGTTTGAAACCAAAGGAGGATCTGAGTTGAAAACCCGTAAAAGGGCGGCTTAGATAATTTGCAAAAGTGGTCATTCCACAAATCAATCTTGGAGTTTGGTATCGGGAAGCTTCACATCTTTCCACATAGTCATTATTTCCATGGTCTATTTAGCATAGTGGACATGCAAGGCACCTTATGAAGTCATGACAAGAGGAGTTTTGGTTTCTGATATCTGAATGCCTATTCTTTTCCTTGTAATTTCTTTTTGTGTTTGCCACAATACCAATAAAATTTTAGTGTAGACCTTTTCCTTTCTTTCCTTTGACGTCATTCCATAAAGCATCTTGCATTGAAATGAGAATTAAAATTTGACATCATTTGAAATATACAAAAGATTTTTTAGCATTACTTTGAAATTTATCTAGAAGGGTATTGGAACTATGAGGTATTCAATGGTCAAATTTAGAGCTTAGGGCATAAAGAGCAGCAAAACTTATAAGGAAATTCAAGATGGAAATAGGTTTTGCTACAGATCTTGGCGGAAAACCTCAAGAGATGCCTTGACTTTGCTTTAAGAAAGCGTGTTGCAAAACAGAGTTGCTTACATGAAATATTCTGCTTTCTACAACAATGAGAACAATTTTACAGACATTGGAGGAAAAGCTAAGGTTATGAGACATTGGGGGAGCAACAAGATTCTAGGAAGTTTGTCACTGAATATTGATGTATCAACTACAATGATAATAGAGTGTTGAAGAATATAAGGATGAAGTCAATCCTTTCAACTAGGAGTACAAGATAACTGGATTGAGTGAGCAAATGTGCAAAGATCATATGAAGCAAGGAAGTGCTAAGAATGAGAATGGTAAAATAGAAGTGGTGGAGATGACTATCTATGATTATTTAGTCAATCATCGAAGCATACTGTTGCAATTTTCAAATGATTTCCCATACATTAATGATGGCAAACTGATGCATTCCCCATATCCTCATGGAGTTTCGCTCTTAGATGTCATAGCAACAAAGAGCCTCCTTGTTTGAAATAATCAAGGCAGAAGTCACAGGAGGGTATGAATATACTAAGTGATGTTCAAACAATGATAAATGAAGCAGGAAATGGTGAAGATTACTTTCCAAGGAATAGGCGATGGAATTTTAACAACAAGAAATTGGTGAAGCCAACTAGTATTGAAGAACCATCTATTCTGATGGGATGGGCCAAAGCAGACATATGCCATCAGTTGCCAGAGTTGAGAAAATGTTTGAGATGATATAATTCGAGTTTACTGGAGCTTCACAGTTCTCTTCTATGTTAATTAAGAAAAATGTTAAGAAAAAGAGCAAAAGAAATAAGACGTGCATTCATGACTAGGCATCCCTAGGGGCATATGCATCTTAATTAGATCATTTGCAAATGTTTTTGATAGGTTTTTGAATTCGCTTATTCATCCAAGCGTATGGAGGATGAAGTAATCTTTTAGAACCTATCTATCCGTTCGAGTATTTGGAGAATAGAACCTGTTTATCTATTCGAACATGAGGAGAATAGAACTTGCCTATCCGTTCGGGCATTTGGAGAATGGAACCTGCTTATCTATTCGAGCATGAGGAGAATAGAACTTGCTTATCCGTTCGGGCATTTAGAGAATGTAACTTGCTTATCTATTCGAGCATGAGGAGAATAGAACCTGCTTATCCATCCGAGCATGAGGAGGATGGAACCTTTTTTAACCTACTTATCCATCCGAGCATGAGGAGGATGAAACCTTTTTTAACCTGCCTATCCGTTTGGGCATTTGGAGAATAGAACTTGCTTATTTATTCGAGCATGAGGAGAATAGAACCCGCCTATCCGTTCAGGCATTTGGAGAATAGAATTTGCTTATCTATTCGAGCATGAGGAGAATAGAACCTGCTCATCTGTTCGAGCACAAGAAGAATAGAACCTGCTTGTCTTCTCAGGCACAAACGGTTTGGTAATCGGTGAAAATTAGTGTCTTCTTTTCTTTGCTCTATTCATGTTCCACCGAAATGACCAAAGAGGGGCAGTTGTTATCACTAGATTTTCACCTTGGTTTTAGTTGTTATGTTGGCAACAATATAGTTGTAAATATTAAAGTGACTAATAATGTAGTTATGTATAGTATTGATAATTTAGCTGTAAATATTTAGTTAATGTTAGAATTATTGAGGTGACGTATAATATGTTGGTGTGTTATAATTAGTGATTGCTAGTTAGAATTATTAAATATGTCGTGTTTTAATTAGTATAGTATATAGTTGTTTATATAGAATTAACATAGGTTATATAAATTAGATATTAAAACGTAAAATATAGAATACATAGCCTAATTTTAATTAGAAAATAAATAAAGGGTCTATTGGATTTAATTCAAATCAGAATCCATTAATAAAAAAATACAAAAGAGTCTATTATACAAAGGGTCGGCTAGCCCATTTATAACCCAAAAACCCTAATCCTGTCATCTTTCTACGCAGCTGAAACAGGACCGTTGGATCAAGGGGCTGATCCAATTGTGTAGATCATGCCAGCTAGGGATGATATAACGCTTTAATTTCTCAGCCGTTCAATCAGGATGCAATCTAACGGCTCAGATCGCTTCAGGGTGTTCACGCGGATTATCACTCGCGTGTGGCAGCCACGCGCAAGATGTTTCAACTCCGGCCGATCACTTCATCTTCTCTGAAGCTTCACTCGCTCCGATTGTTCCTCGCCGGCGCCGTCCGAATCATTAGAAACATGTAAACAAAGGAGCAAAAGGGTTAAATGCCTAAATCAGAGCCCAACAATCCAAGATAAAAACAAAAGTGAATTAAAATCCCTAAATCAAAGCCCTAGCTGGAAAGATCAGAAGCAAAACGGGAAGGGATAATCCCTAATTCAAAGCCCTAGCAAGAATCAAGCTACAATTGGATATGCAAAAGGCAAAATCAGAACCAAAAGGGAAATGGTTAATCCCTAAATTGAAGTCTATGGCAAAGATCAAGCAATTTGAGATAATCCCTTTGTAATCCATGTAACACAACAACAACAATTTACAGACAACAATTTCACAAGAGTTACACATAGCAATTACAGTAGATATACTAGCATTCAGAATTTGTAAGAGCAAGCAATTTGTATTCAACGTTCAGAAGCAATAAAAAGGAGCAAGTTCTGGTAATTTTCATATCTATTTACTTTCTGTTTCGAATTAAATAAAAAAGAAATGAGTTGTTTTTTTTTTACCTTGTTTTTGTTTGAAACGCCGAGGAACTTGGTTTTGATGTAAAATTCGGTGGAAAAACGTGATTTCAAGGTTGCCGAAATCTGGAAAATTGATCAGAATATGGAAATTTCGCCGCCAATGGATGGGGACCGGCACGGCAGATGTTCATCGTGTTCTTCATAAAATGAAGAACACGATGAACTCGATAGAGGATTCTAAAGGAAGGGGTGTTTGATCTGTTTTGGTGAATAAGAAAAAAATGAAATTTGTATGTTATAATTGCTATTTATAGTGACCCATTTGACCCGACCCGAAACTGGATATAACCCGCGCCTTTCTTTCCCGGATCTTGCGCCACAGCTCTTCAGTTTTCAATTCTTTCAATTTCGTCGTTTTTTCAATTCGACACTTAATTTTAAATTGTTTTCAAATTAACATTTACATTTTATTTTCTTTCAAAATTAGTCTTTGATTTAGATTTTTTTTAAATAATAAAAAACAAATCCTTTTTCTTTATTTAATTTTAAGTAATCATTTAGTTATTTATTTAATTAACTAATTATTTCTTTATTGCCTTTTATGTATGTATTTGTATGTATATTAAACCTTAGGATTAGGGGCTTAAAACCTAAAATAGTGACATGTATGTTGTAAAACATTCTTCATTTTCAATAAAACACACTTAATTATATTATAACCTTAATAATTAAAAAGAATATAGTCATTTCTTTAGGAAATAATCACTAATTAGACTTTAATTAAAATTCTTTAACACATTTAATTCTTCTGTTTATTTGTTAAAAAGCGAAAACTTAATTAATGCGGTGTCTCATCAAACATGAATGACGGGTTAGCGCCAGGAGTGTTGGCGGTGATTAAAGTTCATTTCCTGGACGATAAGGCCGTTAAAATAGATTTACATTCATTTTGTGGACAAATAAATTGAATTTTTTGTGAACTTGCAAATTCCAGCTTAAAAAATGTCTTTTTGAAATCAATTAGCTACCAATTTTTGGGCGGACTCGACTCGAATTTTATAAAATTGACTTGAATCGAAAGAAATTCAAATAAATAAAATAGAACTTGTCAATTCGAATAACTCTATAAACTTTTTGAATTAGCTCGATCGAATGCTTACGCATACATTTAATTCTAAACTAGAAAAAATGTATATATATGCCCCCATGCAGGATTGAACTACAGACCTTCAGTTTACAAGATTGACACTCTACCGCTGAGCTATAGGGGCTTTGACGTTCTTGTTTCCTTACAAGGTTAATTCACTTTTTAGTTTGATTTTCAATGCAGTTTCAATTTAAAAGCGAGACAGAAAGAAAGTGAAGATAGCAAATATTTTATTTGGGGAAGTTCTAATTGGAGTCGGAAGATGAATTAGGTGAAATAAAAAACGTTAGTGACCGTATCATAATTTATTAAATGTTAATGGTGAAAAAAAACTTAATCAAACATTAGTGATAATTTGTGTAGTTTATCCATCTAAAAATAACGAGGTAGAGTCTACAAAATATTAAAAAAACATAAAATAACGATCAGTTAAATAACCATAGAGAATCTTAAACTAGTGTTGCCTTGGCCCTTGGTGTTGGTTTGTGACATAATTTTAGAAGCAAACTATTAAGTTTTATTTTATTTTATTTATCAACCTTTTAGGATTTAAAAAAAATAAATATATACATTTAGTAAATAAATTAATATCTTCTCGCAAGTTGGTACTTAAAGAATTTTATTCTCAAGTTAATATTAAAATTAAGTATATGTTCCAAGTTAACATCTAAATAAATTTTCCCCAAATTAGTATCCAAACTTTAATTTCATAATATAAGGTTTGTGATTTAAATGGAGAAATTTATAATTTAATAAAAACTCAACTTTATAAAAAATGAACAGTCATAGTTCTTAATAAAGTTAAAGATACATATGCCCTAAGCATAACAACATAAACCTTAAAAACACACAAATTAAACTTAAACAAACAAAGTTAAGTTCTTAACCCTATGCTATATATATTGTGATGAGAAAACGACTTTAAAGCTCGAAATTCTCCATCGCATTGGCATTGCTGCTACCTTCTCCAAGGATCGATCCGAACCTTTGATTACGTTGATAGTTATAAGCTTCCATATTCCAATCTGTAGGGTTGAAACCCGGGTTTTCGAGTTGCACCAGGTGTGGGTTAGTGCTGGTTTCAGGGTTGGTAATTTCGAACACCATCTTCGAGTTGTCATGTTGGGGCGGCAGCGGCGGCAATGGCAATGTCGACGCTGAGGCCGAGGTCGAGCTTATGGACTTGATGTAATTTTGGAGAAGAGAAGGTTTGGGAGTGGTGCCGTCCTTGGCTTTGCGCCTCGTATCTTGCCTTCGCTTGGTGGCGTTCCAATGGTTCTTAATATTGTTCTCTGTGCGTCCTGGGAGTCTCTTCACTATCTCCACCCATTTGTTTCCCATTTCTCTATGTGCTGCAATCAGTATCATGTCTTCTTCCTCACTCCATGAATCCTTCTGCAAATTCAAAAAAAAGCCACACACTCCAAAAAGGTTCAAGATTTATGATCATATTTAAGGATAGACAAAGGGTGTTAGAAGCACTTGCACTACTAAAAATGTTGAATTTTCATATATTTTAGATTTTATTTTATTTTATATTAATAATATAATTTTGTACCCTTGGAAATTTTGAATTCCTATATAATTTTATAAAGTATAAAAATTTACACTCTCTAACATAAAATCATGCATTTGTCCCTAACTATATGCATGGTCATTTTCGTTCAACAATAGTATGATAAAACAAAAACATGTAAACATTTTGTCCAATAACACTTGATATTAAAACAAAAACTAACAAGTTTAATTTTTATTAAATTTTAGGATTACAATTTATTTTGATGATAAACACGAATTAATTGATAATATTTTGGTCTAACCTAACACTTGTCAAACTGTATAACAAGTTGTCACGCACCTAAAGCAAATAGTTAAAATGGTAAGTTTTTAAAAATCTCCATTCATTTATCTTCGTGTGTCTTTTATAATTGATTCCCATAACTGTACAAATTAATTTTTATTTTTTACAACTAATACCATGTATGCATATGATGTATGAATGAATGCATGTATATCAACATATATACATATAATGAGTGACATACATACATTCATTCATACATACATAATCTTTTGTATGAATGGATCAATATATGTATATGCATGTATACATATGGTATTTTGTATGTATACATATATGCGTTGTCACACACATAAAAACAAATAGTTAAAATGGTAAGTTTTTAAAAGTCCTTTTTCATTTATCAACGCGTGTCGTCTATAATTGATTCCATAACCGAACAAATTAATATTTTATTTTTACAGCTAATACCATTTATGCATATGATGTATGAATGAATGCATGTATATCAACATACATACATAATCTTTGTATGAATGGATGAATATATGTATATGCATGTATACATATGGCATGAAAGGGAAAATAAGGTGAAAGAACCTTGATATCAGGCCTCAAGTGGTTATGCCATCTCTCTCTACACTGTTTTCCTTCTCTCCCTTGCAGAAACTTGGCGATTTCAGTCCATCTCTTGGTTCCATACATTGATACCAAATACACTAGCAATCTACAAAAACATAATCATACACACACACACACATATAATCAGATCTTCATAAAGGTAAAACACACAACCCTGATAAAACAAAACAGGTGATCAAAAAACATAACAAAAAGGGAGAGAAAAAAGTTACCTGTCTTCTTGAGGAGTCCATTGACCTTTGACTGCATTAGTTTTCATAACTGCCCTGTTAAGTTTTTCGGATTTGAGGAGCCTTCTGTTGTTTTTGTTGTCACCAACTTTGTCTTCATCTGCGGATGAGACTTCAACACCCACTTTTGAGGCCACAGGCGGAGGCGGAAGTGGCGGTGTTTGGTGTTGCTGCTGATAACTCCGACGGCCATCGGTCTCTGGCGGGGACAGTAGGGGTTGAGCTAAAGAAAAATCCCAGCCGAGTTGAGTTTGAAAGGGTTGGACATGATCGGGGACTGTAAACGACAAGGAAGGGATATAAGCATTGAGATCATTGAAGAAACCAGTAGTGGTGTAAGGCTCCACAAAAGGGTTGGTGCTTGTGGACCCGGCGGTGGGAAACTGATGAAAATGGTGAGGATTTTTCTGGTTCGGGAGAGAAGCGTTGCTGGGAGCACTGGGAGCTGAGTTATGAATGAAGTTGTGAAGCGAGGATTTGGAAGATGATGAAGAAGCATCAGCCTCAAGAGCCAAAGGAAAACTGGAGCCATTAAAGTCAGTTTTGAAGGTAGGGTTGGAGTTATTTTCCATGAAAAGGCTGGAAAAGAAAGGAAAATCTTCTCTTAAACTCTCATCAAACTCCATGCTGGTTGAACTAAGGAAAAACAGAAAAAGAAAAGGTAGAAGAGAAATGAAGGCTGGTTTAATGTTTGTTTTGCATAAAAGGGGTGAAAGTTATGGTTTTATAAAGGCTCAAGGTTATGTTTCCATGTGGGCCTTTTTCTTATTTATTTATTTTTATACTATTTTATAGGTTTAATCGTCAAAAATAATACCTAAATTATATTTTTTCCGTTGGGTGCTTGAACTATTTTCCGAGCCAAATAAATGCCTAATGTGTCATTTCGTTATTCAAATAATGTTTTTCCATTACATCCGTAAAAAAAATCCATTACCAAATCAGAACATGACATGAGGATTATTTCTATTATTTTCTTTAATTATTATTTTTAAAAAATCAGAAAATATTTACCCCTCAAACCTTAAATTCTTAAATCCCTCCCATCCATCACCGATTCAACCACGATTGGCAACTTTTGTCTTCGTCGGACCCACCACGACTGAAAAATCATGTCGTCAAAAACTGACGAATGAACAGTTGGTTGCACCGTCGAAAAACATCCAACAATGAAGAAAAAAATGAGTCGATTAGGTTCTGACCGACATCTAGAGAGTGAAGGATGCCAAACAGTGAGGTACGCGACGCATGGGCGGTGAACGGTAAACTCTTGACGTGAAGGGGATGTCGAACGATGAGGGCTATGTGATTTGAGGGTGTGATTGAAAGAAATTAAAACTTTAGGATTTTTAAATAAATTCAGAAATTAAAAAATAAAATAAAAAAAACATGCCACATTTCATGTTCTAATTGGATGACAAAAATGTTTTAACAGTCGTTGACGTTAAAACCTTAACGGAATGAAACATTAGACACTTATTTGGCCCAGAAAATAGTTTAGGCATCTAATTGGAAAAAATATATATTATGGTCACTTATTTTAAGGTTAAACCAACTTTATAATATATATATATATATATATTAAAAATAGAAATAAAAAATTCTGAAATTTAAGTTATTTGTCAATGCTTAAAGCTCTCGATGAAATGGGAAATAAAGGGTTAAACTTCTGATGTAAGAGTTGCATATCGTCATGGACCGCGAGTTGAGGTCCGAGTAACATGCACAACAAGCTGGCCAAAAGGTTTTAAGGCAAACTCTGGGCTTGAAAAGACCATCAGACTAACCCGATCCATGGAGAAATTCTAGAAGACTTATCCATCCACACCTATGTGAAAATACAATGTGAGCATATGAAATACTTTTCTTAGATAGAGATTAGAATCTAGGGAATATGCCAATTTTGTACTGATTGTGGTATGTAGGTTTTGATCTAGGTCGTCAATGTAAATTAGTAGTAACTGTCGGATGTAAGAGGACTCAACCATAAATAGAGGCTCCTCACTTCATTAGTAAATCATCTACCTTCTGAGTAATCAAGGCATTCACTCTAAAATCATCTATTTTGTTTTTTAGTGTTCTTGGTTTTCTTTTTTTGTTTAGTGAGGCCATTCTCTATAATTTGCTTCCACTTATAACGATTCAACGTTCTTAGTGCCTTGGAAGAATTTAATCTTCTAGAGTGAGAACTCAGGCTGACTAAGTCGTTCGTCTAAGGAACATCGACTAAGTCCGCACAGTTCGCTAGGTCAAAACCATAGCCTTATGACAAGTGGTATTAGAGAGAAGGTTCGAGTGAAGGCATTGATCGAGATGGCACCACCAAAAGAAAATGTTGCAACGAAGAAGGGTACGGAGACCCAAGTTGACAAACCCAAGAGGGCGACTTCAAAGGATATCTTTACGTTGTTGGAGAAAAAGGTAGCCAGACTTGAGGAAATCGTAAAGGACTCGAGGGAGTGACTTGATGCGGTTGATACACACTTCGAGGAGCAAGACAACAAGAGGGACCATCTCAAGGGAGAGATGGAGGAACTTTTGAACGATCAATTCAAAAAGTTGGGTAATAGAGGCGATGAGCTTAAGGCCGAGTTGAAGGCTGTGAAGATGGATGGGACTTCACATGGCAAGGAGAAGCCCATGATACTAGCCAGGCCATGGAGAAGGAAGCTATTGAAATGCTTCTATTGTGGCGGTCCACACATGTCAGGAGATTGTTCGAAGAAAGCTAACCTTGCAGCCATCAAGGTAAACGATAGGTTTGAGGGAAGGGAAGTTAAGCTTCGCGCGATTGTTTCGTTCAAGACAGTGAAGCCAAGGGTTGAAAAAGTGCAGCGAAAGTGTTTTCGTTGCGAGGGGCCACATAGTTGGTTTGATTGCCTGCACAGAGTCAAGCAGTCCGAGGAATAAGACAAGGCCGAGGAGAGCGAGGCTTTGAAGCTTGTTTCGATGTGCAAAGAGAAACCAATGGGCAATGTGGATGAGGCATTAAACTTCAATGAAGAAGAAGTGTCGATGTGCGAGGAGCTGCCAGAAGGTGTGCAACCAATGTGCAAGGTGGATCGTGCATTGAACTTCGTAGAAAAAGAAGTTGCAATGCGAGATGAGGCGTCAAACTTCAAGGATAAAGACGGGTCAATGCTTGAAAAGTTTCCAGAAGGCAGTGTTGGATCAAACTTTGAGAGTAAAGAAGAGTTGATGCGAGTTAAAGCGAATACCAACTATAGTAGTCTAAATGAGGTATATCTCGAACACAATTGTAGTGTTTTAAAGTTTGGTTTGTCTAGTTTGTTGGGAGTAGGAAGAGGAAAACCTAACCCAATAGATGATAGAGTTGCAAAGCCTTGGCGATGACACAAAAGGCCTTTCAGAGTTCTGAGAGACCATCCTCTTTTTCCGCGTGGAAACACCAGTGCACAAGTTGTTCATGGATCGGAAGGATTCGAGTCATGACAAATCACAACTTGTAGGAAGGAGTTCCTACGATCGAGATGTACGAAGTGAGACGACGAGTGATGTTACATGTGGCAGTTATCGAAGTGAATAGTCCATATGGGTGGATGACCCAACACCAATTAGGGGCTCTTTGTGGGAAGAACGGTCCTTATGGGGGGACAACAAAGCATGATTTCAGGTTGGGGGAAAGCCGAGGTATCGAGGTGTTCCCAGGAACGTTTCCAAATTCATTTTGGAGAAACGACGAGAGCGTCACTGAGTTTGGTGGGAGAGAATGTCACTAACCGTAAGTTGAGGTCCGAGTCACATGTGTAACAAATTGCCCTAGAGGTTCTAAGGAAAACTTTGGGCTTGAAAAGACCAGCAGACTAGCCTGATCCATGGAGAAATTCTAGAAGACTTATCCATCCACACCTATGTGAACATAGAAGATACTTTACTTAGATAGAGATTAGAATCTAGGGAATATGGCAATTTTGTATTGGTTGTGATAGGTAGGTTTTGATCTAGGTCGTCGATGTAAATTAGTAGGAGCCGTCGGAATTAAGAGAACTCAACTATAAATAGAGGTTCCCCACCTCATTTGTAAATTATATATCTTCTGAGTAATCAAGACATTTACTCTAAACTCCTATGTGTTTTCCTTGAGTGTTCTTGGTTTTCTTCTTTTGTTCAGTGAGGTCATTCTCTATAGTTTGCTTCCTCTTAGAACGATTCAACATTATTAGTTCCTTGAAAGAGTTTGATCTTTTGGAGTAAGAATTCATGCTAACTTAGTCGCTCGCCTAAAGAAATCGACTAAGTACGCACAATTAGCTAGGTCGAAACGCTAGTCCCGTGACAATATCGTTGAATTCAACGAATGACTTAAGAGGATGTTGTTCATCATAGTAGATCTAGGTTCGAACACATGTATGTGCAAGGATTATGTACGCTGTTAAAGGGTTAAGATAAAGTATGAGCATATGCTACCATCTATGCCGACATGATGAATTGAATGAGTGTTAAGGGGCTATCACACCCTTTAAAAATTTTAAATTTTAATGTATTTTAAAATTTTAAACTACCTTTCGAATTATTATATAATAAAGTATATAAAATCATACAGAACTTGCAAATTTGATGACAAGCAGAAACTTGTTATTCTATTTTGTATAAAAATGATTGTGCCCCATGCAAGATCGAACTACATACCTTTAGTTTAAAAAACTAACGCTCTACCACTGAGCTATAGGGCCTACGACAATTTTCTATCCTCACAAAATATATTCGTTTTTTAGTTAGATTTTCAAAGCAGTTTTTCATTTCCCTAACAACATTAAAACCTTTGGTCATACTTGTCATATTTAATCAACGATTCATTGTTCATGAAAACGTGGCCCAACCCCGGCAGAATTCGAAGTGCTTAGATTTGCACAACTTGCGCTTGTGTGCGAGGCAGAATCTTAACATAACCAAATAGGTTGTTGTGTATAAAGACATCTCAAACTTAATATCTCACCCATGTGAGATATGTGCTATTTTTTCTTAAAACAATTCACAACTACTTTGAGCATCAATTTCTCATTCATCAATCCAGCGTTTTGAGCATAGAAGATATCGTTGTAAAAGTCTCATGAAGTAAAATATGAAGTCACAATTCCATTATCCGAATCTCTACCTTTATATATCGAAAATATATCTCAAAGTTTCCAATCTATCATATTTTTCTAACAAACCCAAATCTAAACCGAATCAATCTATGTAAAACATTTTGTCCAATAACACTTGATTTTAAAATCAAAACTAACAAATTTATTTATTTTTATCAAATTTTAATATTATAATTTATTGTGATGATAAGCACGAACTAATAATATTTTGGTCTAACCTGAAACTATCTGACTGCGTGATAATATGTGTTGTCACGCACGTAACAACAAACAATCAAAATGGTAAGTTTTTAAATACTTCATAAAAGAAATAGTAACAACAAAAATGATGATGTAAATGTTCTCATTCATTCATCAACATGTGTGTCAATTCACAAGTAGCCTACTTTAAGCATCAATTTCTCATTCATCATTTAACCGTTTTAAGCATATAAATACCGTTGTAAAAATTCCCCCATGCAAGATCGAACTACCAACCTCATCCTCAAAGAATCAGACTCGAACTCACAATTTTCTTTAAAAAAACCGAGCCTGTAAGGTTGGGTCGGAACATGTCGGGTATAGGATCACATGGCCATTCCTATAAAATAATGATACTATTTTGTATAAGATACCCCATGCAAGATCGAACTTCAGACCTTCAGTTTACAAGACTGACGCTCTACCACTGAGCTATAGGGGCTCTGATTTTCTTACATCCATACAAGAGTTTTACAGTTTTTAGTTAGATTTTCAAAGCAGTTTTCATTTTTCTTTTTCTTAAAGCGAGACAGAAAGAAAGTGGAGAAATCATGATACTGATTGCAGCACATGTAGAGAAACAAATGGGCGGAAATTAGTGTCGTTTTTGAAATTTTGGTCGTTCAAGGGCAAACTTAAGATTTAGGTCAATAATAATAATTATTAAAAATTTTAAAATTTTAAAGTAGATCCGTATTAGAAAAAAATGAGTCTTTAATAATAAGTATTAGAAAAAATAAAATTTTAAGAGTATTCCTTGATAACAAATATTGAAAAAAAAAACAGACTTTTAATAACCAGTATTTGGGGAAAAAATTAGACCCTTAAAACAAAATATTAAGAGATAAAAAATAAATTTTAAGAGTAGACCCATAATAAGTAATATTGAAAAAAATTGAGCCCCTAATAACAAGTATTGAAAAAATGGACCTCTAATAACAAGTAATGAGGAAAAAAATTGGACCCCTAATAAGAAACATTAGAAAATATTAAATTTTAAGAGTATGTGCTAATAACAAATATTAAAAAAATGAGTACCTAATAATAAATATTAAAAAATTAAAACCCTAACAATAAGTATTGAAAAAATTGAACATCTATTAATAAATATTGAAAAAGTTAAGCAGGAGCTCTTTTTGTTCATTCCCAAGGACGGCTCTAGCAGAGATAATCAAGAAACTCTCAGGGTGCACCGAGAAGCAAAGGCAAGATTCACCGCATGATAAGCACGGTTAATAACATTTTGGTCAAACCTAACACTAGTCAAACTGTATGATAATATACTACATCACACACCTAAAAACAAACAGTTAAAATAGCAAGTTTTAACTACTTCAAAAAAGCACATCAATAAAGAAATAATAACGGCAGAAACTGTAACATAAATGTTCTTAATCATTTATCAACACGTGTCATTTATAATTGAAATTCTCTTAACCGGATAAATTAATTTTTATTTTTATAGTTAATATCATGTAGGCATATGATATATGAATGAATGCATGTATTCCAACAAATGTACTTATAATGAGTGACATACATACATAATCTTTTGTATGAATGAATGGAAATATAAAATGTGTGTATGTTGAATACAGAAAATTCTATATTTAAAAATTTTATAAATAAAAGTATTGTGCAACAAAAAAAATCATATCAATTTACTTTCTATCCTCTCATAAATGTTATTACATTCCTTGTATAATAAAAGTTTAACAATAACATAATATTCTATGGTAGAATGTTATTATACAACTGTTGTTTTGATCCGATAGACCTACTTGGTTTGACAGTATTGTAAAAAAATAAATTGATGAAAATTTTAAATTTGAAAGGTTATATTTATTGATTTGTTTCGAATTAGGACCAAAGTGATAAAATGTATAAGTTTAGGGAACTAAAATTGTTAGTAAAAGTACCAAAATGATGGATAAAATTATAATTCGAATATTAACTTTAGAAAAAAAATTTATGTGACAACTTGAAAAAAATGTATAATTTAAATACTAAATTAAAAGGAAAACTTTAAGAACAAACTTGAGAAAAACTGCTTAGTTTAGATACAAACAAAGTAACCTTAAACAAAAAAAAAAAGTTCAGTTTTTTTTTCTCTTGATCACATCTTCCTTTTCTCACTAAAGTACTCCGTTTTTTCATGGTATGATTATGATATATAAACTAGAGGATTCCTTGAGAGATCATCTCCAGCAAATCATTCCCCTTCCTCAACGAATCCATTTCCAAGGGGCTGCTCGAAATTCTCCAGGGCATTACTGCTACCTTCTCCAAGGATCGAATGAAGCTTTGATTATATTGATCGTTATAAGTCTATTTTGAGCATCAATTTGTCATTCATAACTCAACTGTTTTGAGCATAAGAGATGTCGTTGTAAAGGTCTCATGAAGCAGAATATAAAGCCATAGTTTCATTATTCGAATCTCCACATTTACCCATAGAAAATATGTCTCAAAGTTTTCAATTTATCATAATTTTCTAACAAACCCAAATTTAAACCGGATGCAATTAATGTAAAACATTTTGTCCAGTAACACTTGATTTTAAAAGCAAAAATCAACAAGTTTATTTATTTTAATTAAATTTTAATACTATAATTTATTATGATGATAAACACGAATTAATAATATTTTGGTCAAACCTGACTCTGATCAGACTGTATAATAGTATGTGTCGTCACACACATAAAAATAAACTGTTAAAAGGGTAAGTTTTTAAATACTACAAAAAAATACATCAAATAAAGAAATAATAACAACAAAAACCGTGACATAAATGTCCTCAATCATTTATCAACGTGTGTCGTCTATAATTGAGATTCTTATAACCGAACAAATTAATTTTTGACCATGTTTGACAATTAGCTGATAGCATATTACATTAGTTGATAGATGATTGCATTAGCAGATTTGACTATAGTTGATTTGACCAGCGAATTGTATTAGCTAATTGTATAAGCTAATTGTATAAAAGTGTTTGGTAAAATTAACTGATAGTGGATAGTTGTTTGATTATTTAAACAAGTAAAATGTCATATAAGGACATGATTATGTTCGATACTTATTTGAATAATTTATTAGTTGTCAATATTTTGTATCTATTAATATTAATTAGATTATGAAAAATAATATTTTTATTATAACATTACTAAACATATTTGAAGGATCTATATATTGATTTATTATTTATACAATTATTTGCAATAAATTTAATTAATTATTAAATGTAAATACAAATATAAATGTGTGGGAATAAAAAGAAAAAAATATAGTTTACAAATGTCACAATGTAAGTACGTGAGACTGAAGAATTAGAATAAAAAAAGTTAAATTTAGGTTATTTGGAGATTTTTTATAATTGTTAAGAGTAAAAGGATATTTATAACTTTTATGTCAAAAACCTCTAATTTCAAAAGCTCATATTAGGAACTTTTCCAAAATTAAAGGTTTCACCCAATCCACTATTCAAATCCACTATTTACCAAATATCCAAATTAGCGGACTTGATCGGTCAAACCTCTAATATTAGCTCAAACCTCTAATTTTAACTCAAACCACTATTTTCCAAATAGAGCCTTTATTTTTGCAGCTAATACCATGTAGGTATATGATGTATGAATGAATGCATATTTATAAACAAATATACATATGATGAGTGACATACTTACATATAGAATTTTATAATTTTGTACCTTTACCTTTCTAATATAACTTTTTAGTGTCAACAATCTCTAGAGAAAATGGTTGAAGCTCTCAGTTGACACTTTCTCACCTTCCCTCTCTCATAAGTTGTGAGATCAAAACCCATTAAAAACAGAAATTCTTTAAAAATAATAATATAATTTTCTAATAGTTCGCACCTCTTACTTAAAATCTTGCGCTGCCCTGATTACCGGTGAATTTAGACTTTTTTAAATTTTGATTGGTTCGGATTTTTAAACAGCCTTGCTTATCTTGAATGATTCTGACGTTTTTAACAGCTTTGTTTATCTTTAGAGGTGTAAATTATGAACAGAGCTCCGACAAATCGTTCGTGAACCATTCGTATAATATTTATTTATGTTCGTTTATTAAGATAAATAAACGAGTATGTAGAAAAATTTTGTGTTCGATTATTAAATGAACAAACACAAACAAAGGTGTGTTCGGTTCGTTTATGTTCATGAACAATCTCGTTTATAGGATGAAAGTGCTTGTAGATGTATTTAAATACTACCTTGTTGTTGCTAAGGATGTTATCTAAGTTCATCTTGAAATGTAAATTTTATTTTGTTATTTTTGTTTTATTTATTTATTATTAATTTAGTTAACATTTTGAACGTATAAACGGACATGTTCGTGGATGAATAAACAATCACGTTCACAAACACTTAAATGAACACGTTCGTGAACACTTAAATGAATATGTTCGCGAACACAAAACAAACGAACATGAACAAGTTCAAAAATAAATAAACGGACAAGAACACAATATTAAAAATTTAAACGAACATGAATCGACCATGAACACCTTTAATAATAAACAAACAAACACGAACATAGTCTTGTTCGCTCAAGCTCGGTTCATTTACACCCCTAAATAAGATAAAAATTAGCATGGGTAAATTACATCATTGGTCACTCAGTTCTTAGTAAGATTACAAATGAATCGTCTAATTTCAAAAAATTACAAACAAATCATTCAATTAATCAAATGTCACAAACAGGACATTGTGTCGTAAAATATCGAACGACTTTTTCATCTTTGATATATTTTAATCTGCGGACCACTGAGAACAGCCTTACTTCGTTGGTTTGTACAAGTATTCGTGTTTCTCAAATTACTACTATGATAGATACATCATGGTGCGTGATTATTTGGGTTACAAGATCAAACCAAATTATAGAACAAGATTTGATAAATAAGAGTCTAAAAATCGGAATATTTTATTTCATTAAAAAAATTAAATTTTGGAGAGTTACAATCAAGTCACCCAATTAATTGATTGTAACAATTAGTTGATGTTATCATGCTGACAAGCCTAAAAATTTACCATAAAATTCATATCGATCACTTTGTTTCATTCATCGAGTTAGACTCGCGAGAACTTCTATCAAAAGCCATGAAATCACCAAAAATTTTGACCGCCAAGTGGTCTCCATTTCGATCGATATATGTTCTTCCTACAATCTTTCCGCTATTTGGATCGTCAAAATTAAGCCCCGATCTTTGAGAATTCCAAAATTAGTTTTCTTTTTGATTAATTGAGTGACTCGTTCGTGCCTTTTGAAACTGGATAACTCATTTGTAATCATACTATTAACTTAACGACTCATTTATAATCTTACTAATAATTAGGCGACTTGTGATATATTTCATTTCATTAAAATATCATATCTAAAAGAAAATCGAAGAAAAATAATAATACAAATGATATGCAGAATTTCTCTTTCATGAACAGAGTCTGGGCAGGGATCTTGTTCTATGATTTGATACTTTTGATTTCATGAAATTGGCCAATTGGGTCTGCATTTTCTTACACAATTTCTCCAATTCCATCACCCTCCATTTCATCCCTTGTAATTGTGCTCTGACCTTTTCCTTGTAAAGTACAGCGTGTTCACTTCCCTCATCTTCCTTTGCCCTGCATCCAATTTCGGTGAACCGATATGGAAAATCCGATTGCTGCAAAACGAGAGCTCGCACGAAGATTTTCTTTGGAAATTTGGTGTTTCGAGAAAGGTGTAGGCAAGCCTCATATGAGAGCTTCTCATAGTTCAGTGTATAATCACTAATTTTGTCCGGGATAGACCATTTTATTTTTGTCTTTGTTTTTATAATATGGGCTTTCTTTCTCTCTTATAATACTACCATCTATAAAAATATGTGTTATGGGCTTCGCTTAATTTTAACTACCTTATACTATATATGATTATCATGAAAATCCAACAAAAATGTATTATATTACTTTATATTTTGATTAAGTGTTGATAGTCTTATTTGATGTTAGCTATATATGGGCATGTGGTTATTTGTTAATCCAAAGGAAAATAACCCAAAAATATTTTTAGTGTACTATGTTCTTTTTTGTGTTATCTTATTGTTAGCATATAGTAAATATCATTATATTATATTAGCAATATATATATATACACGATGTTAAGTCTTTTTATCTGTTGCTATGGTTATTGTGTTTTTTTATTATTATTAACATTATATTAAAAAAGGAACAACTAAGTTTGCTAGTATAAATAAAAGCCCTTTTAAACTATAACGAGCCCAATAAATAATTTCAAATAAAGAGCCCAAGTTTATCATATATATACTAGTCTATTTACAATTAAAATGAGCCTAATACATAATACATAGCTCGATAAGGCCCTAAATAACAAAAAAAACTAAAAATCCTCTTTTGTTTGTAGCCGCCTCATCGATAACCCTTGGATTCAGACCGCATCCGACGGCTTAGATCGCTTCCATCGCGCGTGCGAATCACGCGCGGTTTTCATCTCCCCAGCGCGCCGCACGCGCGACCTTTAGTGTTACTCACGCCCGTCAGGCGCTCGATCCCTCAACTCCTCCAGTTCCACGTTCGCCACCACGTCGGCCGAAAGAGCCAGTAGCCCAACGCCATGTCACCATCGCCACGCCAGCAGCTTCTGGTCCCCTCCTCTCCTCATGTTTGGCCACCAGAAGGCAAGCAAACATTTCAGAGTTGGCAGATGAATGCAAACGAAAATGCAAGAAGGCAACCAATAGGGAATTGTTGATTACATTTTCATTTTTCTAAAATACATGTAAATCAAGGCTATATAACAAAGAGCCCTAAAAACATTATAAAGGATATTATGGAATTCAAAAAGACAATAGTGCATAAAAACGAAAAGCCTCAAGCTTTTTAGGTATACCATTTCTCTTTTCATTTCAAGCATTATAAGCATATACCGAAATAAATTAGGGTTTAGGTTTGTTTTACCTTCGTCGTTCGGCCTTTCTCTCGAGTTGGACCTCCTTTCCTTGCCGTTGACAAGCCTTCCGACCTCTCGAGGTCATGCATGGTGAAACGAAAGAGTGCCGGTCAAAAAAGGATCGGTATTGTGTTTGAGTTTTCAAAAAAGGGTTTTCGATCTCTTTTTTTTTAAACAAAGGGGTTTTCGTGGTTTTAAGGGAAAGTGATTTTCAGATTCAATTTTAAAACGAAAAGAGGGCATTTTTTTGAAGTTTTGGGGATCGTCGGCTGACGATCGACGTGGCGAGGACCGTTTGCTAGAAATCTCAGTGGAGGGGTGTTGAAATATGGGTTCGTGATGAACCCAGATGAAGGTTTGAAGAGTGGATGAAAGTTTTTTTTTTTGAGTCTGGTTATCAAAATGGCCAAAAGAGGGAGGCATTCGGCCGTTTGGTTTCTTTATAGTCGTTTTTGTTTTAAAAATGGTCTTTTAGAGTTTAGAATCCTTCCGTCCCGGCGTCATTACTCTCGCGGTTCTTCCGCACCTCAAAATAGCAGCAATGATCCCTCTGCATGGGTTAATCGCAGTAGCAGGCCATTTTGTGTTTTTTTATTACCCTCGGGTCCCTTAAACTTTTCATCGGCTTGCAATTTCATAACCGTTTTCTTTTAAAATTCAACCTCTCAATTTTGTTTCTTCGCAATTCTGTCCCTTTTCCAGAACTTAAACCCTATTTTATTAAGCATATTTATTTTCTTGTTTTGCATTTGCATTTTCTTTATTTTCCAGCTTTTAATTCATGTTGATATTGTTGTTTGCTTTATTTAGATATGGATATGTTGTTTTATGCTTAATCTTGGGTGTTTAATATAAGAGTATTATTTAATATATAGTTTTATTTAATATATAATATTTTTTAAAAAAGTATATATAGTATATTTTTAAATACGTTTAATATATAGTTTTTATATAATAGATATATAACATATAGTTTTTCTTAATATATATATATAATATATAATTTCCATATAATATATGGTATATGTTTATATAATATATATTTCTTATAATATATATTTTTTATAAAATATATGATATAATATATAATATAAAGTTTTTTTAGATAATATATTATATTACATAGTTTTTATAATATATAATATAGTGTTTTTAATAAAAAGGGTATATAGTATATATATAACTAAAGTATATTTTCAAAATATATACATGTGGTTTGGGGCTTAGTTTGCTTAATTAGTTTTGTTTTGGCCTAGCATAGTTTTGGGGCCTTAGGCTTGTTAGACTAGGCTTTAGATTAGATTTAAGCCAATTAATTTAGATAGAGTGTTCGTCTAATAGGGACACGATCCTTAAATTAATTAAGTTAATTTTAGGGTTAGTTTCTTAGAGCCTTAGTAAGATTAAGGTTCGAATTGACTTAGTGAATTTAAATTTACCCTTGGCTTATTGGAGTAAATGTTAAATTCATTAAATTAATTGAACATTTCTTAATTACCCTTTTAGGATAAAATTAATTTCAAGATTAGATTGAACTTTAATTTAAAACCATGATTAATCGATTTGATTCATTTTAAATAGTATTCACGGCTTATTGGAATACTAGTTTAAAACCAACGAAATTAATCATCATGATTACAAGATAATTCATAATTTGTTAGGACTTCCTAGTTTTTTTAGAGTTAATTAATTTAGGATTAATATTAGAATTACTTAGCTAATAAGTAGATCACTAATTGGTCTTCCGTAACTTGGGCCTTTTAGATTAGGGCTTCGAGTGGGCTTTTGTGTGTTTTCCTTTGAGCCCTTTGTTTGTCATCCCTTAATTGTCATTCATGTGACCTTTTGTTTTCACGTTAATTAATTTAAAAGGTAAACTATGTCAGGTACCACCAAACTATTAGGTGTGATTCGTTTTTACTACAAACCTTTCAATTGGTCCAATTTTAACACCAAACTTTATTTTTCGACTCGTTTATACCACTACGCCGTTAACTCCTTAATGTCGTGATGACCTGGATGCTAGACTAAAATGACGTTGTTTTGGTGCCGCTATTTTGATACTAAATTGCCCAAAACGGGATTTGAACGACGTTAAGGAGTTAACGACGCGGTGGTATAAACGAGTCAAAAAATAAATTTTGGTGGTAAAATTGGATCAATTAAAAGGTTGGTGGTAAAAATGAGTCACACCCAATAGTTTGATGGTACCTGACATAGTTTACCCTAATTTAAATCATGAAAAATGATGTGTCTATTAATTTCGATATTTGGGTCGTAACAGTCCGAGCTCAAAGGATGTTGACCAAATATTTGAATTAATTCTTACCGACTCAAGGTAAAATTAAAACTTGACAAGATCATTACATCATATTTTAATTGCTTGCACCATGCATAATGGTGACAGACAGAATTCGAACCACAAATTAACATGGCAGTCAGGCTTATATGATGTCGGTTTAATCTATAGTCCGATGTATCGTCAACCTTATTAATTAAATGACCAATTAATTTGAATCTACCAATTTGATAAAGCCCATGCAATTAAAGTTAAATTTCAATTAAGTACGCCGAGTTAAATTCAATTCCAATTCCAATTCCAACAAATTCCATTAATTTTAAAGGTAACAAATATTATAGTACCGATTTTCGGGCATAATAGGGGTGCTAACCCTTCCCCATGCGTAACCAAATCCCAAACCCTTTCATAATGAATCTCAGGTATTTTATGGTGTCCGGCCTATCTTACCCAAGTGGCCGGTGACGACTCCAAGTTTTCATTATTTTTCAAAAGAATACGAATTTTCAAAGGAAGCCCCTTTAAATCACGATTACAAAGAATGATTTGGGGATAACCCGTAGCAACCGAAAACCTATTACATTTTTAAAAGAATTCAAGAAAAGGTCGCTGCACAATGCACAACATATCTTCATTTTTTTTTTCTTCAGACAACCCTGCATGGACCTATTGAAACCATGTTTGATTGAAATGCAGAATCTAGTAGTTTTATAAATGAAACCGAAGTCTACCTCAACATAAATGACCATGGCATGGTACATTTCGTCCCACGAGTTAGTTCTGTTATATACCGATCTATCAAGCTAGTGGTCTTTTTCATTCGTATCGGAGACAATTCTGAGCCTCCTCTATGTAGAAATGTGTAATCCCTAATTTTACCAAAGCATACATATATACATATTATATTTTTTATAAATAAAATCAAACATATAAAATAAATAAAAGCCCATAAATAATACCCAAACAGTCCAATAAATGTCCATTTTACATTCCAAATGCCCAATTACATATTAAAAACTCGAAATAATATAAAAGGCCTCATTTCCCGCTCAATCCAACCCAACAAATACAATGTTATCTGAAACCCAAGTTTCCTGCCCAAATTTGAGATCCAAGGTACACGTGGCAGCTGTTGATTGGTCAAGAAGCAATAGCCACGAATTGTAAATTTTGTTCTCTGCTGACGCCAGCATTGTGACGTCACTTTGATGTCACTTTCCACTGCCTAAAAGGGAAGGAGAGAGAGTCTATCAGGGAAATTAATGGCTAATCAATGATTAAAATAATAATAATAATAATAATAATAATAATATAAAATATAAGAAAATAAATGAGGAGAGAGAACTTGCCGTCCTTAGAAGTCGAACCGTTATCTGGAATGGGAACTGCCGCCGGAGCATCACTGGAGGAGCTAAAAGGACACCGAGGAAGACGATCCGCTGCCGTAAACTTCACCGGAATCATTATCCGAAGCTATCGGAAGGTATATCACTTTCAAATCTCCCATTTCCTACAACAAAACATAGAATAGGGTTAAATCGAAACAAAAAGGATAAAAAAAACAAAAATAAAAGAGTTGAAATGGTGGCCGGTGCTTATCTCGTTTTCGGACTAAGTTGGGCCACGATGAAGTTTTTGTTTGGTCGAAATGTTTAACCAAGTTCTAGGTGAGGGTTAAGGCTACGATTAGTGTTGAAAATGAGCGAGTAAGGGCAGATTTAGGGGAGAAGTTGGGAGATCCTGCCGGATCGGATACTTTAGGAGTGATCGGAGTAAAAATAGAGGTATTTGGGAGTTTTAAAGATTCCTGATCGGAGCTCAGGAGCGGTGGCCGAATAACACCTCAGAGCTCGACCAGAGGTGGCGTTAAGGATCAAGTGGCGAACTTGACGGCGGGGCATGGCCTAAATACTTGATGTTCATCGTGTTCTTATGAACAATGATGAACATTCAAGCAAAACTCAAGGTTTTAATCCGTTTTGAAGGGAAAATTTGGAATTTTGATGTTTGTTGCAGAGGGTTTAGAGTGAGAAAGAGAGAGTTAGAGGGAGTGAAAATCTAAAAAATGAAAAAAAAGGAAAACGGCCAATCTGATAAAGCCTTTATATAGGCACGGGATTCGGACATGTAGGTCTGTGAACCCCCGCGCTCGGCCCTCGCATCCTCGGATGAAGTCCACACATTTCTTTTGTCTTTCTTATAATTTGGCACCCGTATTTTGATTTCTTTCAATTTAGTCCATATTTTTTTGTAATTTGGCTCCTCAATTCTGATATTAATTCAATTTGACCCTAATTTCCTTTGTTAATTACTTTGATTAATGTATGATTAATGCATGTTATTTTAAATTAAGCATATAGTATATTTACTAGATCATATAATGCACTTAAATTTAATTATTAGAGCCTATAGACTTTAGCTTCTCAAATTAGTTTTAATTAATTAAATAGAGTAAGCCATTGTAAGAAATTAGTGAATATTAAATAGAAACTTTGGGGTTCACACTTGGATGATGCTCCACTTGCTTGCAATGGGGTGTTATCTCAAAATTGGCTCTAGAGAGGTATATTTAATATACATTACAACTTAAAATTAAATAAATTCACTTAGTCAATTAAAATAGAACCCTAATTAGGTTACTACTTTAATTAATTAGAACGGCATTTTAATTAGTGAATATCATTTGAATCTATGGGTTCTGAGATAGACGGTATTCAAACAATTGATATTGTCTCATTAAGGCCTTTAAATTCAATAATATTCCTAGTTTAATTAATTTAATTAAATAGAGCCTAATTAAGTTAGCGCTTAAAATGAACAAGACAATAATAAATCATTTATTGTAAACCTTTTATGTTGAAAATACATTTTATGAATATGAATGGGCTCCTTCTTAACATGGTGCTTTTAATCTCATATTCGATCTAAAATGTATTTTCTTATAAAAATATATCTCCATTTGGAATTAAAATCCATTTGATAATTATGGGTAAATTAAATTCAAAATGTCAAAATGCCACGTAAAATTAAAAGGTACCGATAACGGCGATTGTGGGGTGCTAATCCTTCCCTACACGTAACTGACTCCCGAACCCAAATTTATAAGAAATGAATCTCTGGTTGTTTTTATAGTGTCCGAACTATGAAAGTGACCGATGGCGACTTCAAATTTGTTTTCAAGATTAAATAAAGGAAAATTCAATTTAATATGAAAAACCTACGTTTTCAAGATTAAATAAATTAAATGGACAAAAACCCTAATTTTCAAGATTAATCGTCAAGCAACTTTCATACCTCGATTAAAAACGGTAACGACAAAATGCCTTGAGTAACCTCATAACAAGATTCACATCATACCGATAACTTATTTCGTACGGGGATGGAATTAGCAGATCATCTAATGTTTCTTGGTCTATCTGAGAACCTATCATTCTCTCCAACTTGTTCCTGCAGCTCTTGGTTATGTTCAAACACCGAACCCGACGAAGAACGCCGAACAAACTCTTACAAGAATCGAACTCGGGTCAAGAGTGTAGAGCGTATCAATCACAACTTCTAGAACTCTGTGTTTCTCATCCGATGATACCGTGTAAAACTTTGACTTCTTGTAGTATAATAGGAACCGACATATGATCACATGATTCTAGTTCCGAGACACCATAGATTGCATCAGCATTTCAATCAAATCCGGACTCAAAACCGAAAGGTCTTTGAACTACCAAGTTGCTCGAGCGAAGCCGCTTTTCGAACTCACGGTATTCCTATCAGGAGATATTCGAAACCTGGAGCTATCCGTAGAAGAAACAAATCCACAAGGACTTGCATCACTGACCATGACCAGCCTCACAACAAGTGTATCCAAGCATTTTTCGAGCATACCGGAAGATGTGGCAACCGGCTGCGAATCTTGGTAATGCTTCAAAGCTACCAAAAGATCAGACCATGTCGAGAGGCCGAGCTGGTCGATGTGGCTCTCGGTTATCTGTAATCTTTTATAGTTCCCTGATACAATATTGTTCGTCTCCATTAATCGAGCAGCAGGATACATACTCGTATCTGACATTAGCCGATATTGTTTCTACAAGAAAAAATGCAATTAAAAAGATAAGAAATAGTATATACTATGAATTATTAATTATTTTTTATTTACTGACTGTTAGCTTTCACCCACTTATCTCATCTCCCTGCTCTCTCCTCAACGTTCATTTTCCCCACTCTGATTATCGTCATTTTTCTGTTCTTGATATTATCGTCATTTTCCTTTTTTTTTATTATGTATTTGCACAGATTGTTCGATGTGTTGGCACTCTTTACGAAGGTAAATGTATTTATTATGTATGCATACTTTGATACCTAAAAGTGGTAGACACTTAGTTTTATGATTGGATGATTATTTTTATTTATTTAAATCGATACCATTAAATAATTTATCTCACATTATTTTTCGAAGTCTAACGCATAAAAAGAGGGGTTTAAAGATATTCTTGAAAATGATCTTTTAAATTATTATTAGTATGATTTTATAAATATTTTGAGAAATTTTTTATGTGTTTTGATTATACAGTTAAACACTTAGTTTTCAAGTATGATAATTATATTGACTCAACAGTTAAACACTTAGTTTTTCGGTTGTAGACTACCCAAACCAACCAACGCCAGTTACAGCTAGAAGAAGAGAAAAAAAAAGATGTTATTTCTCAACGACCAGTATAAGGAACAGATTCGTAAAGACGTGAAGGACAACCTGCTAATGCAATAACAAATTCAACAATAAAAGTTGGATGGTACTATGAACAACTTATCAAGACTGTAAACATTATAATATTAGTGACAAAGGCAGCAGCATCGATGGCGATGACAAACGTAGCGACACCGATGTCGGTGACAAAGGCAGCGGCACTAGACAAGCAAGTCTCTAATATAATTTGTGGTCTGAATGCTAACATAATTTTGTGGATGGATGCTGAAAATTGTATGACCAGGGTAATGGTAATTGTCACGGAGTTAGAGTTTCGACCCAGCGAACTGCGGGGCCTTAGACGATATTCTCCAAACAAACGCTTAAGTCAGCTTAAAAATTTTCTTCGAAATATCAAACTATTTTGAGGCATTAGAACAATAATCTTTTAAGCGGAAGTAAACTAAAAGATTGACAATGAAGAATAACAAAAATAACTCTCAAGAACAAAGAATAACTCAAAAGAGAATTAGAGTAAATATCTTTTTACTCAGAGAATTGGATTATTTACAAATGAGGTGAGGAGTCTCTATTTATAGTTGATTCCCCTTACATCCGACAGTTCTTATCGATTTACTTTGATGGTCTAGATCAGAACCTACCAATAACAATCAGTACAAAATTAGCATATTTCTTAGATTCCAATCTCTATTTAAGTAAAGTATCTCCTATGTTCACATAAGTGTGGATGGATAAGTCTTCTAAAATTTTTCCATAGATCGGGCCAGCTTGGTAGTCTCTTCAACCTCAGAGTTTGCCTCAGAACCTCTTGGGTAGCTAGTTGTGCATGTGGCTCAGACCTCAGCTCGCGGTCTGTGACATAATGCTAATGGTAATGGCAATGGCCACATCCATAGAAAAGATCATCACAATAGGATGAGTGGCACTTTTAATTTGTTTAGTTTTGATTTTTTTAAGATGATCGTGCATATAGCTAAGGTGTAGATATGTTGCTTGCTATAAAACATGGTTTATTTTCTTTTGGTGCTTCGAAATGCTAGCCCCGTGATAATATCGTTGAATTCAACAAATGACTCCGATTGAAAAGAGGATGTTGTTCATCCTAGTAGATCTAGGTTCGAACACATGTATGTGCAAGGAGTGTGTACATTGTTAAAGGGTTAAAATAAAGTATGAGCATATGCTACCATCTATGCCGGCATGATGAATTGAAGGAGTGTTAAGGGGCTATTGCACTCTCTAAAAATTTCAAATTTTAATGTATTTTAATTTTTTTTGATAATATGGGATGAGATACTACCATAGGCCTTGTTAAAAACCCCCTAAACCTAAATAAAAAAAAGTACCTATTACAAAAAGAAAATCGAGATAAACTCATCCATAAAGCGAAAAATACAGCTAATTGTTCAAATCATCATGGAGCAAATCTAGAACCTCATCAGGAGGGTACGGAAACAAGCGTGGCACAAAACTATCCCTGGAAACCAATTTCACCATTGCATCAGCTACACGGTTACATTCCCTGTAGACATGCCAAACTTCAGTTTGTCGATTGCTTTGTAACATAGCTTGAATTGGGACAATCAAGGAGGCATGAAGACACCTCCCCCATGGTTCTGTAAGGCACGCACAACATCAATACTGTCGGACTCCACCACAATGGCCCTATTGTTCGAACGGCTAGCATACTTCAAACGTTCATAAACCGCCTAAAATTCAACTTCCAAAGTGGAGCATTTTCCAATGTACTTAGAGAATCCCTCAATCCATAAACCATTCAAATCGTGAACAACACCATCACATGAGGCCCCCATCAGACAAGTCTCTTGCACCATCAACATTGAGCTTTAAAACACCATCGGTCGGGGGGACACCATGCAGACCGTGAAGGTCGTGGACCAGCAGACGATGGACACTGCAGCTCGACCATGCTAAGGGCTCGACGAGTCTCCTCTATAAGTCTTCGACTATAGCCCAACATCGAATCACATTGCACGTCATCCTGCTCAAACACTTTCCTATTACGGAACAACCAGATGTTGCAAAGAATAGCCCCAAAAAGGATGTCCCAATCTGGCTCAGTACCTGAGAAATGTGTTGGATTTTTAATATTCACTTGCACCCAATCAGTGATTGAAAGCGAGAAGAACTCGGCTTGTAAATCTGCACGAACCAGTGAGCACCAAAGAAGTTTTATTGTAGGGTATTGACGCAGTAAATGAACAAGGTCCTCTATTCCTGCACCACAAACCAAATAATCCGCAGAATCTGATAAGTGTCGCCTTACCCACTCTCCATTGGTTAGAATAAAACCCCTGCAAACTAACCATAAAAAGGATTTGACCCTTCCGGGACCTCAGAATTTTTGAATTGTCTTCCAAACATTATCACCCACGAGCGATGGATGTGGCAATCGTGACTCGTAAGCTGACTTAACCGAAAACTCTCGGTTAGGACTCCAAATCCAACTTAGTGCATCCGGCACATTAGCTAAGCAGGGCGGCTTGACGGCAGCTATATGATCAAGAACATCTTGGGAGAGAAGATGTTGAAACAAATGATATGCGCACTCTCCATCGGAACCTACCATCGCACTCACAGGAGTGAAACCAAGAATAGGGAATGGACAACTCACCATAGCCTCAAGTGGCCCAATGTCTTAAACCCAAGGATCACGCCAAAAGTCGGCGCCTTCTTCATTACCAAGATCCCATATAATACCATCCCGAACATTGGACAAAACCAAACTCAAACCGCGCCAAAGAAAGGAGCTAGTACTCCGAACCAAAGAAATGGAAAAAAGTTTCGAACACTTGTATTTTGCACGCAAGAAACGAACCCAAAGCTGATTAGACTTGGCGACAAGGTTATAAGCCAATTTCATTAGGAAAACGTCATTCTGAATAACATTTTGTTTGAAACCAAGACCACCAGCAGTCAAAGGCTGACAAATCTCCTCTCATCTAACAAGGTGAACCCCTTTCGAACCAAAAGAATGGCCCCAAATAAAACTACAACTCAACTGTTCAATTTTATCACAAATAACTTTTTGGATCCGAGTTGTCTGCATACAATAATATGGAATGGCTGATAACACCAACTTCGCTAGAGTGACTCATCCAGCAAAGGATAAATACCTTGTTTTCCACCCTATTAGCCGATCTTGGATCTTTTGGATCATATAAGAGTAAGTTGCCTTCGTAACTTGTTAATGCAACATAGGTACACCTAAGTATTTACCCAAATCATGGACTTCCGTAAAACCAAAAGCATCACATATCGAATGCCTTATCGGATCTGTTATATTTTTTGAGAAGAAGTCATGCTAGTATTTTGAACGCTCACCTTAAGACCGGAGGCTTGACAGAACTCAGCTAGGACATTACAAATAACCTCTAACTGAACCATAGAATCCTCAGCAAAGAGCACCGTATCATCGGCAAACATCAAGTGTGAAATGATTGGGCAACGTTTAGATAGGCGAAAACCCTTCCAATGCCCACTGACAACTTGTTGGCAGATCAAATGCCCAAGTCGCTCCATGCATAAAACAAAGATGTATGGGACAGTGGATCGCCTTGACAGATACCCCGAGTAGGCGTGAAGACATAAGTTAGAGAGCCATTCCACAAAATTTGAGTAGACACAGTAGAAACACAATGGAGGATCAAGTCACGAAGATTACTCAGAAAGCCAATGTCTCTCAAGGAATCAGCAATAAAAGGCCATTCTAAGTGGTCATGCGCCTTTTTAAGGTTTATCTTGATCGCCATCCATCCTTTAACACTCGTCTTCCAGCGCATAGAGTGGACGACTTCCTGGGCGATAATGATATTGTCCAATATCAATCTCCCCGAGACAAAACTCGTCTGATTATCTGTCACCCAATCTGGAATAAAAGGCTTATACAATTCACAATCACTTTAGTGATGACCTTGTACAAAACCTGCCAAAGGCTAATCGGTCGAAATTGGCTTATCAACCCAGGCACTTTCACTTTCGAGATAAGAACTAAAAGAGTTTGGTTTAAAGAATCTAGAAACGGTTCTCCCTCAAACATTCACCGAAAAAACTGACAAACACTGGTCCCTACAGTATTCCTATTCCGTTGATAGAAGGCAGTGTGCAACCCATCAACCCCCGGAGCCTTGAGCGGATTCATCTGAAAGACCGCTCCTTTGATTTCCTCATCCATGACTTGACTAGCCAAAACACAAACAACTTCCTCACTGAGCCGAGGAAAATGGCCTCTAAGAGAAAAAGTCGAGGCATCAGCATTAAAACTAGTAAACAAGTTCATATAAATACCAATAGCATGAGCCTTAAGCTCGGACTGATCGGAAGACCAACGCCTATTCCCCAGTTTCAACGCCTTAGTCTGTTGGAAATATTGCAGAAATCAAGGGGAGTGACTTCGGGTATATTAGTTGTCAAATTATGCTAATAGTTGTGAATCATGTAAATTAGGAATTATTTTCCTGTAATTTAGTCATTCTTAGTTCAGAGCCTTTGTATCGTGTATAAATCATTCAGCAGTGGAACAGGGGAATTATCCCTTCATTTTTACCTCATTCAATTTGGCATCATAATTGTTTCTCTTGTTCGACCTCTTCAAACACCATGTCAGAAGTACCGAATGAGACTTCCCTAACCACTTCTGCCCATAACCCAATCTCAGACAATACCTCTGTATTTGCTCCATCAAAAATCGGAGGAAGCAGCACTAAATCACACCCTGTCCAGATTACTACCATTCGCTTGAATGGTGATAATTTCTTGCGATGGTCTCAAGTTGTTCGCATGTATATTCGGGGCTGTGGGAAAATAGGCTATCTTACTAGTGAGAAGAAGCCTCTAGCAGAAGATGATGCTACGTATGTCACTTGGGATGCAGAAAATTCGATGGTGATGATCTGGCTGGTAAATTCTATGTGAAGAAGACATCGGTTCTAACTACATGTGATATCCAACAGCAAAGGAATTGTGGGACAACGTCAATTAGATGTATTATGATTTGGGAAATCAATCCCAAATATTTGAACTGACCTTGAAGCTCGATGAAATGCGGCAAAGAGAAGAAAGTGTCACCAAATACTTCAACTCCTTAAAGCGTGTATGGAAAGACTTGGATCTGTTCAATACCTATGAATGGAAGTGTGCAGAAGATGCTCGACACCACGTGAAGGTAATAGAGGATAACCGAAATTTCAAATTCCTTGCAGGGCTAAACGTGGAATTTGATGAGGTGAGGGGGAGAATAATAGGAAAACAACCACCTCCCTCAATTGGAGAAGTTTTTTTAGAGGTCAGAAGGGAAGAAAGTCAGAGGAACGTGATGCTCGGCAAGAAGGGGCAAAGTACGACCGTTGAAAGCTCGGCTCTCGCTGTAGGATCAGGTGTTGGAAAAAAACTCTCAAACCAGCAACTGAATAATGAGAATCAGCGTCGGAATGATGGGATCTTTCAGGTTTGGTGTGACTAGTGCAACAAACCACGCCACACCCGGGAGACATGCTGGAAAATCCATGGGAAACCAGCCAATTTGAAGAATAATAGGTCTGGTTGAGCTGTTCTACAACATATGAAGGTGAAGCAAGCAGTTCCTTTACCAAAGAATAGGTTGATCATATTCTCGCTCTGCTAAAATCCAATTCGGCGTCTTCTAGTACTCCTAGTGTGTTTGTGGCACAAACTGGTAAGGAAATAAGTGCTCTATCTTGCTGCCTAAATTCCTCTGCTCCATGGATAATAGATTCAGGAGCATCTGATCATATGAATAATTCCTTAAAATTATTTGAATCCTATTTTCCTTGTCTTGGTAATAAAAAGGTTAGAATCGCAGATGGAACTTTTTCTCAAATTGCAGGCAAAGGTTCAATTAAAATTTCTGAAAGAATAGGTCTTAAATATGTTCTTCATGTTCCCAAACTCGCCTGTAATCTCCTATCTAGCAAACTTTCCAAGGATTCTAACTATTGCGTTATCTTCTTTGAATCACACTGTGTTTTTCAGGATCAGAGTTCGGGGAAGACGATTGGCAGTGCTAGAATGAAAGATGGACTTTACTACTTTAAGGATAATTTATCTAAAAATAAAACAGTTCAAGGATTTAGTAGCGTTAGTTCCATTTCTGTTTATGAACAAATAATGGTTTGGCACTACAGACTGGGCCATCCGAGCTTTGCTTATTTGAAACATTTGTTTCCATCATTATTTAAGAATATTAACCTTAAATTTTTGCAAAAAGTCATCGAAGCACTTATGTTCCTAAAACTTTCATAGTGATGTTTGGGGACCTTCAAAAGTTACCACTATAACACGAATGAAATGGTTTGTAAATTTTATAGATGATCACACACGAATTTGTTGGATTTATTTGTTGCGTGAAAAATCTGAAGTGGAAATTTTTTTAAATTGAAAATCAATTTCAAACAAAAATTAGCATATTAAGATCTGACAATGGGACTGAATATTTCAATAAAGTTTTAAATGATTTTATCCAAGAAAAAGAAATTGTTCATCAGTCCACTTGTCGTAATACCCCTTAACAAAATGGGATAGCTGAGCGGAAAAATAAACATCTTCTTAAAATTGCTCGAGCTATAATGCTTTCAATGAACATGCCAAAATATTTATGGGGTGATGCACTTTTAACTGCATCCTACTTGGTTAAACGAATGCCAACAAGGGTCTTGAAATTTAACACACCTTTGAAATATTTAAAAAATGAGTTTCCAGAATCAAGGTTGAATTTTGATTTACCTCTAAATTTTTTTGGCTGCACAGCATATGTTCATCTCCCCCAAAGATCTCACTCTAAATTAGATCCAAGGGTTGAAAAATGTGTTTTTGTAGGATATGCCCCTAATAAAAAGGGTTATAAGTGTTTTAATCCGAAAACAAAACGGTATTACACTACTCTGGGTATTACTTTTTCAGAAAATATTCCTTTTTTGACAAAAAATTCCCTTCAGTGGGAGAAGTCTAGTGAGGAAGGAAATTTTTGGGAACAAAGTCCTTTACCCAGTTTCATCAATCTTGAGGCTCCCTTTACTCAGTATCTTGATGTTTTCATCAAAACAGGACAAGATGAACCTCTTACAAGAAATAATCATATTCAGGAAAAGGAAAATGTTCAAATAAGTACTATTGGACCTCAATATGTTATTTTTGAACCTGGTTTTGTTCAAACAGGAAAGGAAACACTACAAGAGGAAAATTGTAAACTTGATCTTCTTGTTTATTCTAGAAAGAGGATCCACAAAAAAATGAGTTCATCTCTTGTTCAAGCAAATGATTAATCGTGTTCTTCGAATGAAGGCCAGGAAGATAATTCAGGTAACTTGTCTCATCCTACTCTATCTGAACCCAACAAAATATTAGCCCCAGTTCCTGTTTTTCAAACGAAAAACCTTGACATTCCTATTGCTCTTAGAAAAGGAAGAAGGAAATGTGCTAAATACCCATTTGCCAATTACATGTCCTTTGCTAAACTTTCCAAATCCCATAGAGCCTTTACATCCAATATTTCCAAAATTGTTGTGCCAAGAAACATACAAGAAGTAGTAGAAGACCACAATTGGAAATTAGCAGTTCTTGAGGAGATGAGAGCCCTGAAAAAAATGGGACTTGAGAGGTTGTGGATTTGTCGAAGGATAAAAAGACTGTGGGTTGTAAGTGGGTTTTTACGATAAAATGTAAAGCTGATGGAGTGTAGAAAGATTTAAGGCGAGATTGGTGGCAAAGGGCTTCACACAAACTCAAGGAATTGACTACCAAGAGAGATTTGCTCCTGTGGTAAAGATAAAATCTATTCGAGTATTACTGTCTCTTACAGTCAATTTAAACTGGCCCTTGCATCAGCTAGATGTGAAAAATGTGTTCCTCAATGGGGAGTTAGAAGAAGAAGTTTTCATGAGTCTCTCACCAGGGTTTGAAGGAAAGCATGGGGCCATGAAGGTATGTAGACTGAATAAGTTTTTGTACGGTCTCAAGCAATCTCCTAAGGCTTGATTTGAACGATTTGGCAAAGCAGTGAAATGTCTTGGCTTATGTTGACGATATTGTCCTAACAGGAGATGACAACATGGAGTTAGCCAAGCTAAAGGAGAAACTCTCTACTGAATTCGAGATTAAAGATCTTGGGTCATATAAGTATTTCTGGGGCATGGAGTTTGCTAGGTTTAAGGAAGGAGTTTTTGTCGGTCAGAGGAAATATGTGTTGGATCTACTCGAAGAAACATGTATGCTTGGTTGCAAGACAACTGAAACACCAATTGAACCCAACATGAAGCTTGAGGCTGCAAAAGATGTTAGGGAGAGAGAGCGTTACCAGAGGTTGGTGGGCAGATTAATCTACCTTTCGCATACTTGACCGGTCATTGCTTACGCAGTCAGCACGGTGAGCCAGTTTATGCACTCACTGGGATTTGAATATTTTAAAGCTATTTACCGAATCTTGAGGTACCTAAAGGGAACACCAGGTAGAGGGTTACTCTTCAAGAAGCGATGACATATGCAAATTGAAGCCTATACTGATACGGACTGGGCTGGTAGTGTAACAGATCGTAGGTCAACCTCTGGCTACTGCACCTTTGTGGGAGGTAATTTGGTTACTTAGAGGATCAAAAAACAAAATGTGGTCGTCCGGAGTAGTGTAGAGGCAGAGTCTAGGGTTGTAGCTCATGGCATTTGTGAAATTATCTGGATCAGAAGATTACTAGAAGAACTTGAAGTTCAGGTTACATTACCTATGAGATTATACTGTGACAACAAGTTAGCGATTACTATAGCTCAAAACCTGGTTCTTCATGATCGTACAAAGCATGTGGAGGTAGATAAACACTTCATCAAAGAGAAAGTTGATAGCGGACAAATATGCTTGGTTTACACCCCAACTACAGAACAAGTTGCTGATATGTTCACTAAAGGGTTGCACAAGAAACAGTTTGATTGTTTAATGAGCAAGCTGGCCATGGAAGATACCTTCAAACCAGCTTAAGGGGGAGTGTTGGAAATATTGCAGAAATCAAGGGGAGTGACTTAAAGTATATTAGTTGTCAAATTATGCTAATAGCTGTCAATCATGTAAATTAGGAATTAGTAATTATTTTCCTGTAATTTAGTCATTCTTTTTTAGTTTAGAGCCGTTGTATCGTGTATAAATCATTCAACAATGGAACAGGGGAATTATCCCTTCATTTTTACCTCCTTCAATTTAATCATATTGGCTTTCCATCGACTAACCGTTGAAGCATGAAAATACTTCGTATTTTTATCCCCTGTAAAACCCACTTGCACCTCGCCTTTTGGTACCAAAGGCTCTCCTCCTGCTCTAACACTTTATCAAGATCAGCCTTCAATTGTTGCTCCAAATCAACTAAGAAATCGAAATGAGAAACATGTAGCACCCTACCAATTCCTTTAAGCCGCGCTAAAAGCCTCTTCTTCTGCATGCCAATATGACCAAAAATCTCCTTATTCCACGTAGTAACCACACTAGTGAAGCGAGCAATGTTCAAATCCATCGAATCAGTAGGATTCCAAGTCGAGTCCAGGAATTTATTGAACTGAGGGTGGTCTTGCCAAGAAGCCAAAAACCGAAAAGGGCGATCATCCATAGCTCCGTTGTGTTGTTTCGTATTCAAAAGAAGTGGGCAGTGATCGGGTCCAAGACGATCTAAATGGAAAACGAGAGACTCTGGAAAAGCCAGGTACCATGCATCATTAACTAAACACCGGTCAAGTCGTTGATACAAAGAGCCACGTCGCCATGTGAAGTCATCACCCCTATACTCAACCTCCAATAAACCGACGCAGTCGGACTAGCATAAACCGCTGTAAAATACACCCATTAGTAATACCCTACTCTCTTCATTTACCATGAATGAACTGATTAGAAGTAGCCAGCACCATAACATCAATTTCATCCCTCTAGAGGATCCAAATACCTTCACTGAAACCCCGGCATTCGATCCTGAAAGAATTGGCAAAAACAAAGCGCTGAAGAACTCTATCTGCCAAACGACCACTAATCCGAGGTTCCATCAAAACAAAAACCTGTGGATTATTAGCTCAAACAAAAGATTTAAAATGGCGACGAAATTCAGGGCTCGCCACCCCTTGATAGTTTCAAAACATAAAATTAATCATAATCACAAATAAAAAAAATGTGAAACTCAAAAATCTTACAGATTAGGAGTTAAATTCTCCTTCCCTGTGCTCAGAACATTTTCAGGCGTAGTGGCATCCATATCACCCTCATCCATGTGCTGATCAGAACCACCATCACCAACTGTTTGTGCTGCCAAACTATCATGAGATGTATCTTTAGGGGCTTCACTATTTGGCGGTCTCAATCTCCCAAGCTGGCCCGAGAATGATTGCACCCAATTTCGTGAGAACTGGCTTTGGAGGAACACGGGGAGTCGGCCTCTTAGTAACTTTCAAAGTCTTCTTATTGGCAACCTTAACCGGAAGACCCCCCGAGCAAAATTTTCCTCACCTCGACCCCAACCACTAAGTCGAGAACTTTTTTTTTACCTTCAACAATAGACCAAGCCTTATTATTACCTTCAACATTAGAGCCAGTTACCATGGGAACAACTACAACCTGCCCCTCCCGCGTCGGACGACCATTCGAAATGTCAGTTAGAGGAGACCGTGAGGTACTTACACCATCACATTTATGCACATGAACACGTGCAACTTGCACGACTGGTACAGTACTCTTCCCCTTCTTGCTTGCCTCCTCTAATTCCTTGGTTTGTTGCACAATACTACCACCAGATTGAGGTTTATACAGGTCATTATCTAGCACTTGGAACCGAGAACCCTCCCGTAAAGGTCTGGTATCTGCACCCTTAGAAGAAGATTCTTTCCGCGGTCTTCGCTTACGACTATCAACCACCATCCATGGGCCATAAATATTATTTTCACTATTGTCCGAATCCAAGGCATCACCTTCTCGAGATTGAGGAGCGTTCTTAACCGAGTTAACAGTTTCCATTGAGAAAGGAACACCACAAAGTTCCTGAGTATGGCCATACACCCCACACTTAAAAAACATATTTGATGTAGACCCTCATACTCCGGATTCTGTACAAAACCATCAATCCAATGCACGGGAGTAACGGTTTGTTCAAATCCACAAGCACCGCTAACCGAGCAAACTTCCCTCTCTCCCCAACAGTGATGTTATAATCAATTTTAATGACTCTTCCAATAGTCGTAGCTATCAATCTGAAAAGTGCTTTCATGTAGTAGCGATACGAAAGACCGGGCAGGCCTACGCACACAATGACTTGAGGCGGGTGTTTCTCTGTTGTTGAAAACTACCTCGACCAAGGCTGAATGGTCAAATAGCTTCCAAACAAAGTCCATGGTCCCCCAGTTAAAACCTTCATATAGTCATCTACAGAGTCAAAATTAACCAAGAAGTAACTATTGTCAAGATCAACAACCTGATAATTTCAAGTAGGATGCCAAAGACCTGGAATACGTGTTAGGAGAGTTTTATATCCAATTGCACGTCCAAGGAGCCGAACAATCACGACCCTTTGCATTCTCAAATCAATCAATTCATGGACCCTTTTGGAGAATTTAATTTTCGGGAAGGAGCCACTCTGATCAACTGTATAATCCGATTCAAAAACCTCAATATTGTCGGTCGCCATAGGGATGGTGTGTTGTCCTTCCATTACCTGGGATTTTGAAACCATAGCCCGTATATGAAGCTTTTGCCCCATTTGCCACATCAGCGGGGGCACGTGTTGTCCTCGGTTTGGCCACCTGGTTTGGATGTAACCATGGCAGTTGTGCCTTGGGAATCCTCAATCCCCTTCATAAGAACCACGACAGAGTCCATAATAGAATCGGGCGACTCATTATTTTCTTTTGACTTCTTCGACTCTCGTTGAATCTCCTCAGAAAACGGAGACCCAGGACGCTCTAGAGATGATGGGACCACCATCGGAGCCACCCCTCCTGGTGTCTGTCCGTCGAAGTCATTGAACAAAGGAATACTAGGGTTGCCAACATTAGGGTTTGACGGCTCCGGGATGCTCAGAGGGAACGTAAAAATCAGGAAGTTTTTTCTTTTCGTTGCTAATAAATAATTTTTAATGTATTTTAAAATATTGAACTACCTAAAAATTTTGAATTCTTATATAATAAGTATAAAATTCGCATCTTTTATATAAAATTATACATTTGTCCAGCTACCTAAGTAACTCATTAAGCTAATATTTTCTTGCTTGCTGCAATTACCAGAACTTGCAAATTTGATGACAAAAAAAAAACTTATTATATTATGGCTTAACCGTTAAATAAATTCCCAAATTATACCTTTTTTTTATATAAGTGCTCAAACTATATTTTAGGTCAAATAAGTGACTAACGCTTCATTCTGTGATCCATTTGAGGTTTGGTCGTGGAAGATGTTAATTTTTTTAGTTATCCAATCAAAATCGAACACGTGACAATATTAAACATTTTCTAAATTTTATTTTTTTAAAAAAACTAAATAATAATTTTTAAATATCCTGAAATTTTTAAATAATCTTAAAATAGTCATCAAATCCCTAAACCTCCAAATTCGGCCACTCCCACTGGCATTGGTCACGTTTCCGACGATAGAATGAAGTGCCCTCCCCTCGCTGAACGACCCACACACCGTTCGTCGTTTGTTATGTCGTCATTCGTCGATAATTATTTGAATGAACCATTCGACGATTTTGACGTTTCACATGACGTCGGTCGATTTCCGACGATAAAATAATGGGATAAATAATCGTAATGATCTGATGACAGATGTAATGGGCGAAAGCGTGGTAATCGACGGTAAAATTAAGTCAAATACAAAAAGAGTTTTTGGGTGTTAGAGATGAGCCGAGGCATGTTGGATGGAGTGGCACCCTCTGAAATTTCAAATTTCGAATTCAAACGGGTGGCCATTAGCTTTCTTATGTCAGTGGAAAAATTCTTGATAGAAAAATTCATGGGAAATTATCTTTTTTTTTTTCCGTCATTTCATGGAAAGTAAAGCTGGTTTCATTTTGGCTTAATGCATTTTTTACCCCTTAATGTTTATTACTTTTCTCAACTTGGTACTTAAAGTTTTGTTAGGTTATTGTGCCCTTGAATGTTTGCACTGTTACCATTTTTGCCCCATTCCGTTATCTTTGTCGTTAAAATTTTTTCCAACCAATAACATCGTGCCACATCATCTCCTTTTTGACTAAGTCAACCCGCCTGATTTTATATAAAGGGTGAATGACATGTCAAGTCTGTTAGGTTTGTTTGTTGTTCAATTTAGTCACTGAAATGTTTTTTTTACCTAAAATTGACCTCCATTTGTTTCTAAATTTTATAATTAAGTACAATATTTGTTATTAATAATAGTATTATTTTATTTAAAAGTTAATATTTAATAAAAATAAATAAAATTAAATATTTCAATATTAAATTAATATTTTTTAGATAAATTAAATTACCTAAAATTGACCCAACAATTACTTATTCAAATTATATTCTTTTTTGAGAAAAAATTGAATTTTATTCTTTTAGCAAAATTTGAATTATATTTGAATTATATTCTTTTTGAGAAAAATTCGAATTATATTCGAATCATACTCTAATTATATTCGAATTTTTCTAAATTCAATTGTATTTTTTTAGCAAGATTCGGATTATATAAGTGAAATATGATTCAAATTTTGCTAAAAAAATATAATTCAAATTTATCAAAATTCTAATATAATTGAGATATGATTCAAATATAATTCAAATTTTGCTCAATATATATATATATATATAATTTGAATATAATTCAAATTTTGCTAAAAAGATTATAACTCAAATTTTGCACTAATTTAATATTAAAATATTTAATTTATTTTTATTAAATATTAACATTTAAATAAAATAATATTATTAATAACAACAAATGTTGGACTAAATTATAAAAATTAGAAACAAATAGGGTTGATTTTAGGTAAAAAATAGACATATGAGTGACTAAATTGAACAAAAGACAAACTTGACAGACTTAACAAGTCATTTACCCTTTAAGTAAAACTAGACGGGTTGACTTAGTCAATGAAGAGATGATGTGGCATGATGTTATTGGCTGAAAAAAATTTTAATGAAAAAGGTAACAAAATGGTAAAGGTACAAACATTAGGGTATAAGAGCCCAAAAAAAACTTTAAATACCAAATTGAAAAAAGTGATAAACGTTAGGAAAAAAATGTATTAAACCTTTCATTTTTAAAAACTGTAAAAGAAAATGCGAAACGACATGTCCCGTTAAAGCTTCTTTCATAATTTAAGTCATAGCAGGAATCAATTTACACAGGGAAAAAAAGAGAGTACACATTATTAACCAAGAAATAACTTCATAGACTGCAGTACTTTTAATCAATCAGCCAAGAACCTGAAATAACGAAGGGAATACTATATGTCAAAACCGATTAGAAATAGCATTAATTCAAAAAAAATAAAATTAAACATAATAACATAGTAAGTCCCCTTTGGATAGGGCGAAAAATATATGTAGGCCTTGGTAATGTCCAACAGGTTAGGACAATTCACATCGCCCACATTATAATAGTGCACCCCCAAACATGACAGAATTTAAAGCGTTTAGACTTGTATCTCTTACGCCTGCACGCAAGACACAATCTCAATACAATTCATTCAATAACTACCAAGTGTTGTGGTAGATTTGGAATTTTTTAGGGTGAACACAAATTAAAATATTTTTGAGAGCAGACATAAGTTATAAAAATCTCAAAATTCTAATGTGAGCACAAATTATAAAAATTAAGGATTAATTCATAAAAATTAAAAAAAATAAAGTAAAATATAAGAACTTTGAAAAGTTCAAGGTGGGCCTATGCCCACCCAACCTTAAGCATGAATCTATTTCTAACCAAGTAGATTTTTGTATATAAACACATCTCACCATTAGAATCTCACCCATGTGAGACGTAAGCTTTTATTTTTTCTCAACACAATTCACAAATAGCCTACTTTAAGCATCAATTTCTCATTCATTACTCAACTGTTTTGAGCATATAAAATATCGTTGTAAAGGTCTCATGGAGTATAATATGAAGTCATAATTTCATTATTTGAATATTCACCTTTACCCATAGAAAATATGCTTCAAAGTTTCCAACTTATCATATTTTTCTAACAAACCTAATTCTAAACCGGATGCAATTTATGATAAACATTTTGTCCAATAACACTTGATTTTAAAAGAAATATTAATCAGTTTATTTATTTTTATTAAATTTTAATATTATAATTTATTGTGATGATAAGCACAAATTAATAATATTTTGGTCTAACCTAATACTGGTCAGACTGAGTGATAATATGTGTTGTCACGCACGTAACAATAAACAATTAAAATGGTAAGTTTTTAAATACATCATAAAAGAAATAATAACAACAAAAATAGTGATGCAAACGTTCTCCTTCATCATTCATCAACGTGTGTCGTCTATAATTAAAATTCTCATAATCGAACAAATTAGCTTTTGTTTTTACAACTAATATCATGTATGGTCCGTATGGATATGATGTAGGATTGAATGCATGTATATATGGATGTGATAGTGACATAAACACATATATAATCTTTTGTTGATCATGCATGTATGTGTTAATGGGAGGTGAAAGAGGAAGAAGCTTGATATGAGGCACAATTTGGATCCATCTCTTGGTTCCATACCTTGATACCAAATGTACTAGCAACCCACAAAAACATATACATATACATATACATATATAATCAGATCTTCGTATAAATAATAATTTTAAAGGGATAAACCACAAAACAAGTGAACAAAATTTTTATTTTGTATACTGTATTTTCAAACCAATTATGTGATTAAAACATTTTTAAAATTAGATATTTCAGTAACTTATATAGGTTGGATTGCCCCCATGCAGTATCGAACTACAGAACTTCAGTATACAAGATTGACGCTCTACCACTGAACTATAATAAATACATCATGAACGTGATTATTTAGGTTACTACTAATAATTGGAATATTTTATTTCATTTAAAATATAGATTTTATAGAGTTACAATCAAGTCACCTAATTAATTGATTATAATAACTAAGTTGTGTTATCATGCCGACGAACCTCAAAATTTCCCATAAAATTCACATTGATCTCTTCGTTTAATTCATCGAATTAGACTCAAAAGAGTATCTATCAAAATCTATGAAATCTCCCAAAATTTTTACCGTTAAGTGGTCTCCATCTTGATCCATATATGTTCTTCCTCTCACCAACAACGGTCTTTCCTCTATTGGAATCGTCAAATTAAGCCCCGACTTTTGAGAAGCTCAAAACTCAAAATGAGTTTTCTTTTCGAATAATTAAGTGTCTCGTTCGTGCCTTTTAAAATTGGATAATTCATTTGTAATTTTATTATTAACCGAATGACTCATTTGCAATCGTACTAATAATTGGACAACTTATGATGTAATTTATTTCTATAAGATAAAAGAAATTGATATGCAAAATTTCTCTTTCAGGAACAGAGTCTGGGCAGGGATCTTGTTGCTGTATGATTTGATACTTCTGATCTCATGAAATTGGCCAATTTGGTCTGCATTTTCTTACACACTTTTTCCAATTCCATTACCTTCCATTCCATCCCTTGTAACTGTGCTCTGAGCTTTTCCTTGTAAAGAACACCTTGTTCACTTCCCTCATCTTCCTTTGCCCTGCATCCAGTTCCGGTGAACCGATATGGCAAATCCGAAATGAGAGGTCGTTATTACTGTTAAGGAAAAAGGAAAGGAGACAAAGTGAAACATCTAAAGCAAGGAAAGGACACACTTCCTTCATCTTCCTTGTTCACTTCTCTCATCTTCCTTTGACCTTGTTCACTTTTTCATTACATTAACCAAGGGGAAAAAGGAAAGGAGACAAAATGAAACATCTAAAGCAAGAAAAACAGCAAAAAGGAGGATCAGGATTGAGAGGTCGTTATTACTGTAATAAATAGAGAAGATGTTGACATGACAGTAACCTTTGGATCTTCTCAAAAGTGGTCGATTGAACCACTCATAAGTTATTAAAGATGTCAGTTGTTTATCTTCCCCCGATTTTTTCATACCTTCGTCGTCTTCTGACCTTGTTTGCCGGACGGAAGGCGTTTGACTTAATAATTATTTTTATTTTTATTTTTTTAAATAATTTAACTTTAAATATTTTATTTTATGTCAAAAATATTTTATGCTCGTGTAAACATTTGATTCTAACTTTGTCCATCATCTCTTCTTTTGTTCCAAAAAAAAAGCATACTTTTTATTCAATTACATATATAAGGGTAAAGTACACAAATGGTCACTAAACTATCTCTAAAAATACAAAATGATTATCAAATTTTCAAAATTACATAATAAGTATTAAACTTTAATTTTTGTTACAAAATAGTCACTAAGCCGTTAACTGTCATTGATTGAGTGACGTGACAGTTATATAAATTTATATAACAACATATTTAGTCCTGAATATTCATACATTCAATCAATTTAGACATCAATAATGATTGCTAAATTAGAAATAAACTGATGAAAGTTTAATAAATATTATGTAACTTATAAAAGTTTGGTGACTATTTTTATACTTTTAAATATAATTTAGTGACCATTTGTGTACTTTACCCATATATAAATGCCCCATGCACGATCGAGCTACAGACCTTCAATTTACAAGACTGAAGGCTCTACCACCAGAGCTATGGGGGCTTTGATTTTTCTTATTTTCTTACAATGTATATTTGTTTTTTCAGTTGGATTTTCAATGAAGTTTTTATTCAATTACTCTTTTTGTCCTTATTAATTTTAACTACAATTTATGTTTTTTTTTCAAAACAAATAATATTGAAGCATCAAAACCAAATAATTATACAAGTATATATATATATATATATATATCCATATTATGCATATCACATGTATGCCATGGATAAAAGATTGTATTCAACATACACACATATTTCTATTCATTAATTCATACAAAAGATTATATATGTATCTAGGTCACTCATCGTATGTATATTTGTCGATTTACATACATTCATTGACACATCATATGCCTACATGGTATTAGCTGTAAAAATAAAAATTAATTTGTTTGGTTATGAGAATCTCAATTATAGACGACAAGTGTTGATAAATGATTGAGAACATTTATGTTACTGTTTCTGTCGTTATTATTTCTTTATTTGATGTGTTTTTTGAAGTACTAAAAAACTTACCATTTTAACTATTTGTTTTTGTGTGTGTGACGACACATATTATCATACAATCTGACAAGTGTAAAGTTTGGCCAAAATATATTATTAATTCGTGCTTATCATCGCAATGATTCCTAAAATTTAATAAAAAGTAAACTGATTAGTTTTTGCTTCTGAAATCAATTGTTATACTTATTGGACAAAATGTTTTATACATAAAAGAGACCATATGATTGTTGAACGAAAATGGACATGGATATGGTCTTAAAATCTTAACCTTTTGGAATTTATATGGATTTGTTTGAATTTGCAAAGGATTGGTGGACTGAAGAAGAAGACATGATATTGATTACAGCACACAGGGAAATGGGAAACAAATGGGCGAAAATAATGAAGAAACTCCCAGGACACACCGAAAACACTGTAAAGAATCATTGGAACACCACCAAGCAAAGGCAAGATTTGAGGCGCAAAGCCAAGGACGGCCCCGCTCCCAAAGCTTCTCTTCTCCAAAACTGCATCAAGTCTGTAAGCTCGACCTCAGCCTCTGTGCCGTTGACACCGTCGCTGCCGCCCCAACATGACAACTCGGAGACGGTGTTCGAAATTACCAACCCTGAAACCAGCCCTAACCCACACCTGGTGCAACTCGAAAACTCGGGTTCAACCCTACGGATTGGAATATGGAAGCTTTTAATCATCATATTCATCGTCTAGCGTCACAACAGCAGCAGCAAATGGATTACAGTTTCAAGATCCCCATAGAAATGGATTCGTTGAGGAAGGAGCCGGATTTGCTAGAGGTGATCTCTCAATGAATTCTCTAGTTTATACATTATATACATCATACCTTTAGCATTCTCAGGGTCATATCGTTGAAGGGCCTAGTGGGCCACAGTCACCCAAAATTTTGGAAAATTATAATTTTGTCCTTAAAAGTTTTAAAATTTTTGGTTTGACCCCTTCAAAATTTTTAAAAATTCATATTAAGTTTTAAAATTTTATATATTTTAATTAAATTCCTTCTCAATTCTTTTGTTAAATCTCTCAAAATTGTTAAAAATTTTAGTCAAACTCTCAAATTTTTTGTTTAAGTCTCCAATTTTTTTATAAAAAAATTAAGTTGACCTCCTCAAAATTTTATTCCAAATTCTGCCACCGAGTATTCTTAGCAGAGAATAGGAAAATTGAAAAGCCATGATGGAGGGGTGTACTACTCTGTTCGTAAATAACCTTACGGAGAAGATTCATTGGAGGGAACTTGGTCGGGTTTTCGGAACTTAAGGTGAAGCGGTGGAACTTTGGACTGTCAAATGGTGTTTCTCCATAAAGGGTTGCCTGGCTGGTAATTCAAGGAATTCCTCTCCATGCGTGGAATGAAAAAACATCTAAATCATGGGGGGAGTTGGTGTCGATTGATGGGGGTACTCTTGATATGTCAAACTTAGTTTATGGATTTATTCAAGTTTCGACAAAGCAATTTTCAAAGATTGACGAGACTATCTTGGTGAATTGTCTTAATACAAAGTTTCATGTTCGAGTCGTTGAATCAATTGGAGATCATGGAGTCGAATGTAGCAAAATAGTTTCTCCAAATTCTGTCTGGAATGGGGACGAAGAATCTTCTAGTACGTTCGGGTCCTCGTCGAATCCTATCAAGGACGTTTGGCTCGTCCGACAATCGGACGTTTGGAAGAGGAAAAGTCTCCGGAGATGATGTTCAAATTTTGAATGTCTTAGGTTTATTTAATACCTATGTATTCCAAGTATTTAGCTCTATAAATGTAGAGTTTGTCTTAATCACTGTTAAGATATGTACAAGTAATAATGTCGCAGTCTTTTCAAGCTCGACGTTTTAAAAACAATAAAACAACAAAGTTGCCACCATTTTTTTTCTTTTAGAGGTGATTGGATCACCTAAAAAAGCGTCATTTTAGTAAAATCATTTTATTTTATTAAAACAACCATTTTGGTCTACGAAAACACAAAAACGGGTTTGGGAGTCGGTTACGCGTGGGGAAGGGTGACCACCCCACAACGCCCAAAAATTGGTACCTAGCCAATTATAAGTTGTCATTTTGTTAGAATTTGCAAGTTCGTATAAAATTTAATTTACTGTTCATTTATGAATATGATTTCATTTTAACGAGCCCACTATCCGAAAAGTGAACTCTAATCACCGTCAACATTTCTGGCGCTAACTCGTCATCTCCTTTTTATTGGACACCGTATTGCAATTTATGTCACATTATTTATATCAATAAAGAGAAAAATATATACAAAAGAGATAAATATCAAAGTGCAAAAATAAGAGCAAAGGGATGAACAAAATAAATGTTAAAGAAAAGGGGTAAAACGTGACATTTTTAAACGTGTCCTTCCTTGAATTGGGTCGACATCTTAATAATTTGAGTCGATTAAAAAATATTATTTTATAAGAAGGATAAAAACAAAAGGGATTTAAAAAAAGAATTGAAAAAGAACTAAAAATGTGACTGAATTGAGATAATGTCTAAATCGAGGGCCGAATTCACAAAAAAGGCAGTGACCGTTTTTTTCTTTTGCTGAAAAACCATACTTTGATCTTTAAAAAACATAAAACCACTTTCCCTTTAGTGTTTTTTTTTATTAAAAGCTTAAAACCCCTAAGAACACATTTGAATGTTTTCTCTTTTTTTTCAAAATGTTAAAGACATGAATACGAACAAATAAAATAAAAACAGTAAAAAAAGGAATACCTAAGGATTTGAAAGCTTGATTCTTGTATTTCTTCAAAACGTATAGTACAAACTTGAAGATTCATTCCTTTGTAAATAGCGTAGTGAGTATTTGCAATGGTGAGTGTTGTGGTGCATGGTGAAGTGAATGGTGGATGTCATTACATAGGGGGTGGAGGTTGTATTTAAAGGTATTTTTCATACCTAAATTAAATTAATGAAGAATAAAATTAAAATCTTTAATTTTGGTGATTGCTTCTCAAATATGAGTTGATTTGGATTCCCCTTCCTCTTTTGTTTTTGACTGATTTCGTTCCCCTTTAATTGCTTGAATTGTGGGCTAGTTTCCCCTTTTTCCCACTCGATTCAACTCTGATCTGGGAGTTGACTTTCGCCTTATTATTCATATTTAATGCGATATTTTTCCTTGTTTTTTTGTGTTGAGCTAAAAATCAGTGACAACATATAATAACTATGTTGTAGATATGTGTATTATAAGGATGTTGGGAAGAATATTTTGGATACACTAAATTATGGGATATATACTAGATTTGGGGATATTTGAGATATAATCTATTTGTACTCTTTGTGGTCTCTACGTTGATAGGGGATTTTTCGCTTCTCTCATCCGCGGATATAGACAAGGCTGAACCACGTTAAATTTTGTCTATTTGATGTGCCTCATTTCAGGTTATTTTTGCTTTGATTATTTTTTCGCATACAAATTCCTAACAAAAATCAACAAAGAAAAACACCTTGATGTTATTATTCATATAGGCTTGAAACACGTCACATCAATGTTTCCAAGGCTCCTTTAAATGCGACAGTAAATGAGGTGACATTAATATTGGAGCATGTTCATGTTCAGAATACCAATTTAATTTGATTTACAGTAATATCAATAAAGATTAATTTGATAAAAAGATAACATGAAAAAAATGTGTTCTGCCTCAATTGTACATGGTGACCATTGTAATAATCCATTTCACCCGGGCCTTAAGCCCACTAACCAAACCCGAAAACCCATTAACCCGACCCGAACAGAATAAACCCTAATAACCTTGAACCATTCATCTGTCGCCGCCATACACCATTGTCGCCGTCAATATCCATTCCGGCCACCATCGCCGATTACCCGTTTCAAACCCTAAATCTAACATTAAATATAAAATAACCAAAAAAATAACCCTAAAACCTAATCTACCTGACAAACCCATTCCCCTAACCAACTCACCATACCCTAAATCCTGAAAATCTGGATCTCCCTATCTTCATCAGATCTGCCACAATAAAATACAGGAGTAGTTAATTTTTAAGTGTAAAAATTTGTTATAAACCGAGATCAAATGTAAAATTTGGGGGCCAATTTTAGAAAAACAGAGAGAAATTTAGGGGGGGTCTTTTGAGTTCTAATTTTTTTTTTGTAAAAAAGATTCGAAAGGAAATTTTCAGATCAATACAAAGAAAATTTTCAAAGAAATCTGTTTGATTTTTTTAGTTCGAAATCTACAGTTTTTTGTTGTTTTATTTGAATCAAAAAAGGATTTCGAAAGTCTTACCAACCGCTCCAAGGTTACTGCCGTCGTTCCCTCTTCGCCGTGATGCTGAGCCGCCGTTGAATGGCACATAAAGGCCGGCCGAGCATGGAGGTCCCCATGGGGAGCGAAGCCGTCGAGTGGAAGAATGAGAGGATTGAGATAGACTTTTAGGTTATTGTTTTAGTTCGAAATTGAAAAAATGAAACCCTAGCTGTTTTAAACCGATCTCAATGAAACGACGTCGTTTCATGGGTTTGACCCGCGCGGTGACCCGATAACTCGGGGAGGATCCACGTTTTTGGTTAATGGTCTAATTACATATATGGTCCATTCCCTTCTTCCCCGCTTTTGTTTCTGTTCTGGAATAATCGTGCTTTTAGTCCTTCTATTTTGTTTCGTGTGTTTAATATCATCCTTCTTTTGTGGCCTTTAATTTGTGTTTTACTTTTATTTAGTCACTTCACTCTAGCATTTGAATTTCCAGCTTTTATCTCTGTTAGTTTTAATTTATGCTCATAAATGTTGCACTTGTTTCATTTTAGTCCTTATTTTGTTATTTACATGTTGTTTTACATATTAGCTTAGTTCATGGCTTTTATTTATTTTTTATGTTTGGAATGTATGTACATCTTTGTATTTGATATGATTCGTATATATTTTATGTTCATCTTGTTTTTAGGTTATATGTTAGTGTGACATTATTTATCATGTTTAAATGTCATGTTAGGTCGTGGGTGTAAATTATGTTATATGATAGAAGTCAAGTATTAGTTTTTTATGTCAACATGTTGTTATGTTAGTTTAGCATTAAATTTCATGCATGCCATGTATATTATATTGGTGTCTTAATGTGTTTAAACATGTTAGAATTAATTATTTTAGTTTTGGAAGCTCGTTTTTCTCGTTCATGTTTTGTTTTTTTATATTATGATTGATCATGTTTTTTTATTCATGTAGTTTATTATTATCTTTTATATAATATTATAATATTTACGTGTTTATGCCATGTCAATATAAATGTTAATATTTGTTTTCTAAGATTGCATTTCAGATATATAAATTGTCAATGCGGTGCCCTTTTATCCGAGCGTAAACGGAGCCAGTATCAGGCGTAGTGATGGTGGTTGAGCCTTTACTCTCGAATAACGGGGTTTTAAAAATTTACCCGCACTTATAACCAAATTTTAACTTAATCGTCACTTTGATCCGGGAAGTTTAATATTAATAAAGCGTTAATTATTAAAATACCAATTTTGGGCGGTGTAGGGGTGCTAATCCTTCCCCATCCGTAACCGACTCCTGAACCCGACATTTTAAAATCTCTGGTTTTTATGGTGCTAATCCTTCCCGATCGAGAGGGACATCGCTACAGATGGCGACTCCGTTGGGGACATTTTTTTGGTTTTCAAAAAATAAGAGAGTCGAGATTTTTCCAAATTATTACCGCTTTATTAATATCATAAATTTCGGATTAAAGTGACTATTAAACTAACATTTGGTTATAATTACGCGTTTATTTTAACGCATTTAAAATTTGGCATATAAACACGTCCTTTTTAAGTGGGGGGAAAGCGCTAATGCTTTCGTGAGGATATCGTTCCTCCGTGTAGGCCTAGCAAGTACCTTCAGGGCTCGAGTAACTTATGCTTTTGTAAGGATATCGTTCATTCGTGCATGCATAAGCGAATGGGTCCCCCTAAATTGAAACCGGTTGAAAGGAGCCTATAATGGGTGATGATCGGGGGCCTTGCTACTCTTAGTAGAGGACAACAAGGACAATTCGGGTACCTCCTAGCACCAACACTGCATGTAGAGAACATATAGAAACCCAACCTGTTAGAGCCATGCGGATAACCTAGGTGTTTTAGACGGGATGTAAATAGGGTCGTTTTCTGTATTGACTCGTTTTCTTTTTTTGTTTTGTCCTTTTTTGCATACATTTTGGCATTCACTGCATGACATATCATAACACTTTAATTTTTGCATTTTACCAGCATGAAATGCTGATTCACGACTTGTTCTCAATTTAAAAATTTATCATCGGGAGAAAATCTAGTACTCTAGATATCGAGGCAATATTCAAAGTTGCAAATGAATCCCGTGAGTTTGGAAGTTGTGCCACGAGAACCATTTTTGAATCAGTACTTTCGCATCTAAGACATGCAGCTCACATTTACATGCATACATTTTGAAAATTTTAAAGTCGGTCATCGGGTTGCCCCATTAAATACAACGAAGTTGGTCAATCTAGCACCTTACAAAGCCTCTTACAAAAGTTTGGTCTTGGGGCATGTCCAAAAGCACCCCCACATCTTTTACAAACATTATGCCTCTAACAAGGCCTCAGTCTAGAGGCATTCTTTGCCAAGGTCCAGCCTTCATTGCCGAGTCAAACTCTTGCATCCTTGACCACAGTCTGCAAAACTGCACCTAATCTAAAAAATAATAATAATGAGATGCCATGAATCAACACACAATTTATGAACCCAACTTAGGGGCAATAGAATCCGCACTCAAAGTGTCAAATTCAAGAGCAGTTGCAGACGATAGCATAAGAACGAACAAAATGTTGGGGCATGCACCAAGATGGCTGATCGAACCCATGACTAAATCGGGGCACCGCCGCATGAAAAAACCAAGATCCTGACGTGAGGAGTTAGGGGTATCCCATTGAGGGCCAAAAAAATCATGTCACGTTCATGCATTTATTGCATTCATCTTGCATTGAACCATTTTTGCATACGACATACATTTAGAGTGCATACACCAAGGTTACCATGCATTTAAGGTAGACACATGCAATAGATGTATTCATGCATTTTTGTTTGTACATACAAATAGGTTCGAAGATGAGATCGAACATCCTCAACATGGGGGTAACGACATGATGACCAATCTTATTCATAGAGGAGGCCAAACACAAAAAAATACTGAAACACTTAAATAAAAGGTACAGTGACAAATTTTGATAACAATTTACTAATAAATGTTTTTCTCCTTTGTAGGATTCGATTCCTCCGACGATGGCGTGACAGACGCTAACAATTTCCCGACTATCACTCCTGCCAACAGATAACTCATTCCAGATCTTACCCTCTGCTGACAGAAGCAGAGCAAATTTTTCCAGACATTGTCTCGCTGTCAGTGGCGCAATCATCCAACATCTTGCAAATCATGCCTCCGTCAGTGGTGGTACGCCAACTTAATGTAGATCTTGCCTCCGTCGGTGGTGTTGCAGATCAGATTTTCCATTCGGTCTTGTCTCTCCGTCAATAGTGTAGTGGGTCTCACATTTTGCTGATCTAGTCTCCCCGTCAGTGGTGTAGCAGATCAAATCCTCTCCAGGTCTTGCCTCTTCGACGGTGTTGCAGCTAGACCAAACTTTTCCTTGGAATTTGCTCTTTTATTTACAGAAAAATCAAAAAAGAAAGCTCAAGAAAAAATAAAAAATTCAAAAAATTCAAAAAAAATTCAAAAAAATTCAAAAAATTTAAAAAAATGAAAAAAGAAAGTTCGAAAAAAGAAGAGAAATTTGAAAAAAAAGAAGGAAAATTTTCAAGTATTATCTGATCATGTCCCTCCGTTGATGGTGTGGCCGTGTTCAAATTGATGTCATTCGATTCTGCTTCTCCGTTGATGGTCTAGTGGAGTCCAAATGCTAAAATTCGATCTTATCTTTCCGTTGATGGTGTGGATAGATCCAACAAATGTAACTTTCGGTTCTGCCTCTTCGTCGGTGATGTAGCTGAACAAAATTTGCCAAATTCCGATCCTGTCTCTTCGTCAGAGTTGTAGCTGGATCAAATCTTCAAACCTTGCCCCTTCATCGGTGTTGTAGCCTGGTCAAATATAACTTTCGGTTCTGCCTCTTTGTCGGTGTTATAGCTGAACCTAATTCACTAACTCTCGGTCTTGTCTCTTCATCGGTGTTGTAGCTAGACCAAATCCACTAACTCTTGATCTCGCCTCTTCGTCAGTGTTGTAGCTTGGTCAACATTACTAACTTTAGATCATGCCTCCTCGTCGGTGTTGTAGCTTGGTCAAAATTTACTAACTTTATAATTGTATCAATGTTGTATCTAAAAAAAGGGAAAAAAGAAAAAAAAAGAAAAAAAAGAAAAAAAAAGAGAAAGAAAAAAGAAACAAAATCAAAAAAATCAAAATGAGCTTTCAATCCTTCGATCCTGCATCTTCGTCAGAGTTGTAGCTGGATCAAACATCAGAACTTTCATCCACCGATCCCGCCTCTTCGTCAGAGTTGTAGCTGGATCAAATCTCCAGACCTTGCCTCGTCGTCGGTGTTGTAGCTTGGTCAAATCTAACTTTCGGTTCTGCCTCTTCATCGGTGTTGTAGCTGAACCTAATTCACTAACTTCTGGTCTTGCCTCTTTGTCGGTGTTGTAGCTAGACCAAATTCACTAACTCTTGATCGTGCCTCTTCGTCGGTGTCGTAGCTGAATCAATATTACTAACTTTAGACCATGCCTCTTCGTCGGTGTTGTAGCTTGGTCAAAATTTACCAACTTTCAAGTTTTATCAATGTTGTATCAAAAAAAGATTTATAAAAAAAAGAAGAAAAAATGAAAAAAAGAAGAAAAAGAGAGCAAAATGAAAAAAATAGAAAAGAAAAAGCGAAAAGAAAAGGAAAACAAAGAAGAAAAATAAAAAAGAAAAGAGAAAAGGAAGAAGTTGTCAGTTTTCTGGTCTTGTCTCTTCGTCAGAGTTATAGCTGGATCAGACATCAGAACTTTCATCGATCGGTCTTGCCTCCCGTTAGTGTTGCAGCTGGATCGAATTTTGTAGCCCATGCCTCTTCGTCGGTGTTGCAGCTGGGTCGAACTCTCTTTAGGTATTAGCTTATTATTAATAATGTAGCAAGTTGGACTCATTTTGCTTCCCCAACAGACAACCCCCTATTTTGAAGATTTTGCTTCCCAAGAGTGACAAGGTAGATCAATCAAGACAAGAAAGAAGATCTACCAAAAAATGAAGACATATCAAGAGAGGGTGGCCAGCCAGACCGTATGAAATGGGTCATTTTTAGTCTTTGCTTCGTTGCCGTTACACAACAACGAGCAAAGAGGGGCAGATGTAATAACCCATTTCACCCGGGCCTTAAGCCCACTAACCAAACCCAAAAACCCATTAACCTGACCCAAACAGAACAAACCCTAATAACCTTGAACCCTTCATCTGCCGCCGCCATACACCCTTGCCGCTGTCGATATCCATTCCGACCACCATCGCCGATTACCCATTTCAAACCCTAAATCCAATCCCATAACCCTAAATCTAACCATAAATATAAAATAACCAAAAAATTAACCCTAAAACCTAACCTGCCTGACAAACCCATTCCCCTAACCAACTCACCATACCCTAAATCCCGAAAATCTAGATCTCCCTATCTTCATCAGATCTGCCACAATAAAATACAGGAGTAGTTAATTTTTATGTGTAAAAATCGGTTTTAAAACCGAGATCAAATGTAAATTTGGGGGGCCGATTTCAGAAAAATAGAGAGAAATTTGGGGGGTCTTTTGAGTCCTAATTTTTTTTTTGTAAAAAAGATTCGAAAAGAAAATTTCAGATCAATACAAAGAAAAATTTCAAAGAAATCTGTTTGATTTTTTAGTTCAAAATCTAAATTTTTTGTTGTATTATTTGAATCAAAAAAGGGGTTTCAATAGGCTTACCAGCCGCTCCAAGGTTACTGTTGTCGTTCCCTCTTCGCCGTGACGCTGAGCCGCCGTTGAACGGCACATAAAGGAGGCCGAGCATGGAGGTCCCCATGGGGAGTGACGCCGCCGAGTGGAAGAATGAGAGGATTGAGATAGACTTTTAGGTTATTGTTTTAGATCGAAATTGAAAAAATGAAACCTTATCTGTTTTAAACCGATCTCAATGAAACAACGTCATTTCATGGGTTTGACCCGCGCGGTGACCCGGTAACCCGGGGAGGATCCGCGTTTTTGTTTAATGGTCTAATTACAGATATTGTCCCTTCCCTTCTTCCCCGCTTTTGTTTCTTTTATGGAATAATCATGTTTTTAGTCCTTCTATTTTGTTTCGTGTGTTTAATATCATCCTTCTTTTGTTTCTTTTGTGGCCTTTAATTTGTGTTTTACTTTAATTTAGTCACTTCACTCTAGCATTTGAATTTCCAGCTTTTATCTCTGTTAGTTTTAATTTATGCTCATAAATGTTGCACTTGTTTCATTTTAGTCCTTATTTTGTTATTTACATGTTGTTTTACATATTAGCTTAGTTCATGGCTTTTATTTATTTTTTATGTTTGGAATGTATGTACATCTTTGTATTTGATATGATTCGTATGTATTTTATGTTCATCTTGTTTTTAGGTTATATGTTAGTGTGACATTATTTATCATGTTTAAATGCCATGTTAGGTTGTGGGTGTCAATTATGTTATATGATAGAAGTCAAGTATTAATTTTTTATGTCAACATGTTGTTATGTTAGTTTAGCATTACATTTCATGCATGCCATGTATATTATATTGGCGTCTTAATGTGTTTAAACATGTTAGAATTAATTATTTTAGTTTTGGAAGCTCGTTTTTCTCGTTCATGTTTTGTTTTTTTTATATTATGATTGATCATGTTTTTTTATTCATATAGCTTATTATTATCTTTTATATAATATTATAATATTTATGTGTTTATGCCATGTCAATTTAAATGTTAATATTTGTTTTCTAAGATTGCATTTCGGATATATAAATTGTCACGCGGTGCCCTTTTATCCGAGCGTAAACGGGGTCAATATCAGGCGTAGTGATGGTGGTTAGGCGTTTACTCTCGGATAACGAGGTTTTTAAAATTTACCCGCACTTATAACCAAATTTTAACTTAATCGTCACTTTGATCCGGAAAGCTTAATATTAATAAAGCGGTAATTATTAAAGTATCAATTTTGGGCGGTGTGAGGGTGCTAATCCTTCCCCATCCGTAACCGACTCCTGAACCCGACATTTTAAAATCTCTAGTTTTTATGGTGTCCGGTCCACCTTAAGTGGCCGGTGGCGACTCCATTTTTAAATAAAACACTGTTTTTGCAAAATCCCATGGAAGACATCATTTTCAAAATAAAACAAAATAAACACTAAAAACCACTTTTTTTTAGCGAGAGGGACATCGCTACAACCGTAATACACGGTTCTTTCATGCGTCGATCATGGCTCGACGTAGAGCAAGTCAGATTACTTCTCTTCGATGTATGGATGGCACATGGTGAACCGATGGTACTGAGCTGACGGGTCTTGCGAGTAGTTTCTATCGGGAGTTATTCACAGCTTCTCCGGATGGTCGAGTTGAGTATTCGGTTAGAGGTCTTTTCCCGACCTTGGGAAGGGCTGTCCACGATGGGTTACATTGTCTGATGAGCGGTGAGGAAATTAAATGTGCGGTCTTTGATATAGGGCCGTCGAAAGCTCCTGGGGTGGACAGTTTGAATGCAGGTTTCTTTCAGAATAATTGAGATGTCGTTGGCAACTCTGTTTGTAATCTTGTTCAACAAGTCTTTGCTACTGGGTGTATTCCTGAGAATATTAACCGTACTTTGCTAGTTCTTTTGCCGAAAGTTGCTATCTCAGAATCGATGAGCCAATTTTGGCCCATTGGCTTGTTCATAGTAACATATACGATTATTTCTAAAATCCTGGTGAATCACTTAAAGTCATTGTTACTAGATTGGGTGTCAGAGAATCAGACCAGTTTTGTGCTGGGAGGTCCATCACTGATAACATTGTGATCACCCAGGAGGTAATTCATTTTATGCGAAAAAAAACTGAGAAGAAGGGGGTGGATGGCGCTAAAAATTGATATGCAGAAAGCTAACGATAAGTTGGAATGGGATTGTATAGATGACACTTTATTGGATATTGGTATTCCTAATCAGTTGCGAATGTTGATTATGCAGTGTGTGTTTACGGTATCATCTAAGATTATTTGGAATGGCTCTTTAACGGATTCTTTCAAACCTTCCTGGGGAATTCGTCAGGGAGATCCATTATCACTGTATCTTTTTGTCCTGTGTATAGAGCGTCCCTCTCAGGCTATCCAAGGTGCTATTAATCGTGGGAGTTGGAAGCCTTTCCAAACCTCGCTTCGTAGTCCAGCTATATCCCATTTGTTTTTTGTAGACGATATAATATTGTTCGTTGAGGTGTCAATTGATCAAATGGTTGTTATTCGAGCTGTGTTAGATGAATTCTATTTGGCTTCAGGGCACAAGGTTAGTTGCGCCAAGACCACGATTTTCTTTTCCAAGAATGTTCCTGATAACTTGCGGCAGAGCATTAGTAGTGGATTCGGATACTCTGAGGTTGATGATCTTGGTAAGTACCTTGGAGTTTCACTGTTGCATCGGCATGTGACTTCTGCATCTTATAATTACTTGGTTCAGCTTATTCAAAGAAAGCTTAGTGGATGGAAGGCAAGTAGCTTGTCTCTAGCTGGTCGTATCATGTTGGCTAAGGCAGTGCTTGTCGCTATTCTTATTTATACTGGAAAAGACATGTATGGAGATTGAATCGCTTATCCGGCGTTTTATTTGGGGTATCACTTCCACTAGAGGGGAGATTCATATGGTGAAATGGGATGAGGTGTGCAAACCAGTTTCGAATGGGGGTTTGGGTTTCCGCAAGCTCATGACGTTGAATGAGGCTTTCCTTATGAAGTTGGCATTTAATTTGCTTGCAAGGAAGAATGACTTGTGGGTTCGTTTTATTCGTGTGAAATATAAATGTATGGATGGTGTCGCTGCTGCGCTTAAAAGTACAAATTGTTCGTGAATTTGGAAAGGCCTAAGTGTAGTTTGGAATGATGTGCGCGGCAATATTGTGTGGTCATTTGGTTCCGGGATTGAAGTGGATTTTTGGCATTATTCCTGGAGATGTATGGTCGTGTTGGTTGGAGATGTAATCCGGATCTTTGGTTTAGTGTTAAAAAGACATACAGGGTGCGGAGTGGGTTCCCATCGACAGTTCAAATAACATATGGACTATTATTCATAAATTTCAGGGGTTGCCGCATATTAAGGTGTTTCTATGGTTGGTCTATAGGCATAAAATTATGACGAATGATGAGCATGTTTGCTGCTATTTCAAAGACGTTAATCATGTTCTATGGTTTCGTCCGCCTGCATTACATGTTTGGTTTGAGTTAATATTGTCGGGGTAAGCTCCAGGTTTTCTTAAGCATGGATATACCTTCTTAGATATCGGTTAATCTTACAAGTTCCCAAAGGTTTGCAAAGGATAATGCTCATTGGGATTTTTTGTTTGCTGTCATTCTTAGAATATTTGGTTAGCTCAAAATGCCAAGGTGTTTGAGACTTCACTTGCTAGAGAGGGGTCGGGTATTGACCGTAGTCGGCACCTTGTGGAGTTAATGGTGCATGGCCGTGAGGAGAACATGATTGGTTTGAGTGATGTCTCTAGTTTGCCTCGTGGTTCATCCCTTTGGGTATCGCCACTCGATCCTTGGATTAAACTTAACACAGATGCTACAAGGCGAGACGTTGATGGATATGCGTGAAGTGGTGGTGTGGCTCGAGATAGCTCTGGTGTGTGAAAATTTGGCTTTTCCAAGTTCATTGGAGTGTGTTCCATTGGGGATGCTGAATTGTGGGGTGCCTATGCTGGATTATTGTTTGCATGGGATGCCGGTTACCGACAAGTTATCCTTGAAATAAATAGCCATGATGCTTTACGGATTCTTCAGAAAGAACATAATTATTCAAACTCCTTGAGTTGACATTTAGCGGAGTTGAGAAAATGTAGTTGGGATGTCCAAGTCCAACATGTTCATCGCGGCGGTAACAAAGTGGCTGATGCATTGGCTAAGTCTGCTATGTTTGGTAGTCTGGATCCTCTTTTCTTTCTTACGCCACATGTTTCGGTGTTTAGGCTGCTACATGAAGATAATTTGCATAGTTGATGGTGTAGCTTGGTTTCTCTTTTTCCTTTTGTTAGCTTTGTGCTTTGTTTTCTTTGGTACTTTTGGTTTCTTTTATATATTCTCACGTGCATTATTTTCCTTCAGTTAGTTTAGGGAGATTTTTAACGAGGTATATAGTAATATTCTCAGTATGACAAAAAATCATACATTTTCACTCAAAAAAATTAATGAAATGTATAGTTTTTATTAATTAAGACTATAAATAATAAAGTGAGAAAGGCCCGTGATATAGTTTTTCATCTACCATATTATCATTCATACAAGGACTTCCACGTCAACCACCTTAATAATGACATCAACACAATAATGATCAAATATGCAAAGCGTTAACCGAAATTTTAATTTTAATTGTAATTTTCAATTTTAATGCTTAATTGAGTGCATTTTTTCGTAGAAAGGTTTAGTTGATTTTTTTAAAAAAGAAACACACGTCTATAAACCTATATATTAAAACAATCTTAAAATTGTGAGGGTCATAATCTATTCCTCTTACTCACAAATAACCGATTGAGCATCAGATAGATTGGTATTGTTGTAATTTTTAGGAGAGCGCAAATTTGAGGACATTTAAACATATTTGTCTCTAATTTAAGGGTTATAGTATTTATAAATAATTGTTTTGAAATGGGTACCATCTGGTAATTTATTCCAACAAGAAGGAAAAAACACAAATAAAGCAAATAAGTCAAAACACAAAACCAAAGCCACAAAACGGCAACAAGAAAGAAAAATACAAAACACAAAAAGGGAAAACCAGATGATCCAGGCCGATCGGCTGAAATCTAAGATGATTAACAATAGAGCATAAAAGCCAAATTGGAGTGGGCGAAAAGAGCAAGATGCCCACAAATGCTAGCAAACAGAGCCGTCTAAGGCGAATCGATGAAGCGTCGGTCCAAGTCAGCCGCAGAAGTTGCTTCGACTGGAGCTTTCTCGACCCAAAAGCGGTCCTCAGTATACCGGCGGCCGAGGGAGGCGAGTGCATGCACTGCTTTGTTTCCATTATGGACAATAAAGGTGAAGCGACAACGTCTAAAACTTCTGGAGAGATGTTTAGCATCGGATATGAGGGGTCTAATGGTAGATCGATCAATCTCCTGGTGGGTTAGCTTGGAGATTACGGCTCGAGAATCACCTTCCACTATAAGATCTTGAACACCCAAATCACGTGCAAACTTGAGGCCTTGAGTTGCGAATATGGCCTCTGCTTCGAATGCGGAGTAGATGTTCGGATTGAAACGGTAAGCTGAGCCTAGAATTTGCCCCATTAAATCTCTAATGACGAAGCCTGACCAAGATGTGTTAGATTGCAGGGAAAAGCTAGCATCAAAGTTTAATTTTACCGTTGGGTCCGGTGGTGGTGACCATCACGCTTCTGAATGGGTTCGAGGGTGAGCAAGTTGGTTCGACAAGGCTTTTAACTCAGCTTGGTAGCCCTTCACAAAAGTAAACACAAAGGTAGGGCTTTGTTGAAATCCTCCGTGCACCAATTTATTCCTCGAAAACCAGATTGCCCAAATTATAATTGCTATCTCTGAATGTTTGTTAGTACTGTAATTGATGAACATCCATTCTAATCACTCCCAAAAAGATAGCGGATCAATTTCATTCGGCCATTGGTAAGAAAAAGCAACCCAAATCTGTTTCGCATAATAACATTGCCTACTCACATGACTTGTCGATTCTACTTGATTAGAACATCTAGGACAAGAACTGTGGGATGAAATTCTTTTAGTAAACATGTTTTGCATATTGGGGATGTAATTTGATGCAAACTTCCATAGATTAATTCGAACTTTAGCAGGACATGGTATTTTCCAGATTGACGAATAAAACTGACCTTTGTATATATCTGGAAATATTTCTTTAATAAGAAGTCTATAGCCACTGCGTACTAAATATGACCATGTATGCTCCTCTCCCCAAACAAGTATATCTTCGGTTGCAATAGTAGGCAAGCGAATAGACATAATTGCTGTTGAATCTTCCACATTGAAGTTCTCAGTAGTAAGGTCCCTATTCCATGAACGGGTTTCTGGAATTATCAAGTCTGTCACCTATTATAATCCAGCAACTCTTGGGGATATTATCAGATGTATCGGCTTAGAAGGTAGCCAAAAATCGTTCCAAATGGAAATAAGCCTTCCATTGTCAATCTTCCAGAAGATTCCAAGTTCTAGTGTTTTCCTCGAACACCAAATGCTCTTCCATATATATGAAGGCTTGGACCCCAGATTGGCGTTTAGGAAATTTCCATTAGGAAAGTACTTTGCCTTGAGAGTTCTTGCTACAAGGGAATCTGGGTTAGAAATGTTCCTCCAGCCTGTTTAGCCAAAAGGGCAATGTTATTAGAAATAAGTCTACCGGGAATGGGTTCTTTCGTTGGATTAAAGCAGAGTGGGCTTCGTCAATACATAAAGGACCCATAGCTTGAATAGCAGCCAACACTTCTGCATAAAGGACCCATAGCTTGAAAAGCCTCATAAGCAAGAATAATATTATTAGAAATAAGTCTACCGGGAATGAAAGCAGACTGGGCTTCGTCAATACATAAAGGGCGTACCAACTGTAGACGATTAGATAGCATTTTAGATATGATCTTGAAGAGAACACTGCATAAGCTTATCGGTCTGAATTGAGACATTCGAGTCAGATTTTCTACCTTTGGAATCAACACTATATGAGTAGTACTAATATCTGCCAAAGAGAATTCACCTTTTATCGCCCTGATGCAATAATCAGAGACGTCTCGGCCAACTATATGCCAAAATTGCTGGTAGAACACTGCCCCCAAACCATCTTCACCAGAGGCCTTTAAAGGACCCATAGCTTGAATAGCAGCCAACACTTCTGCATGAGAAAACTCCTCTAAAAAACTGTCATTCATTGCATCCGTAACACATGGTAAAATTCCTTCAAGGATCGGTCTGGGATTAGAAGTACCTTGAGAAGCAAAAAGATTAGTAAAATAATATCTTGCAGCTTGTTGTATTTCTTCTTTCGATTCAACAGCAACATCATCTTCTCCAATTAACTTTTTAATTCTATTCTTCCACTTTCGACTGGATGTAAAGCTGTGAAAGTAACGAGTGTTTCGATCGCCATTTTTTAGCCAGTTAGCTCGGGCCCTCTACTCCCAATAAATCTCTTCACGATTAGTCTCCAAATTACGAGCCAACTTTTTTCCAGAATTGCCTCTAAGGTATCATCACAGGGCTGTAAATCATTCAATTCTTACAGTCTTTGTTGTAGTGTCTTTATCGAGATGTTCTTCTCCTTCTTAACTCTTTCAAACCATTCATCAAGACCAGTGCTAACTAATCTCGGACGTTCGGGGATAGAACCTGTAGATATATTCCATAAGTTCTGAACTTCATATTTACACGAATCCTCCATTAACCAAGAAGCTTCAAACTGAAAGTGAGCAGCACGTTCCCTGTTCCTGGAACTTGTATTTGTTGAGAATAAAAGTGGGCAGTGATCAGAGAATGAATGCGACAAATGGTCCAGTGAAAAATCCGAAAACATTTCCCACTAGGCTGGGTTTGCAACACCCCGATCCAATCTCTCTCTAATATTATTTAAGGATAATCTCCCACATTCCCACGTAAACCATGAACCTCGGTAACCGATATCATCAAGATTACAGTCTATCAAAGTTGATCGGAAATTATTCATCTGTCGTACACTACGAATCCGTCATCCACTTTTCTCCGAAGCAAGTAGGAGCTCATTGAAGTCCCCAATTACTAGCCACGGAACCATTGGCCTATCATCTAACACAGGAAGCAAATTCCAAGATGCCTCTCTGTTTTGTTTCCATAAAAACCCGTACATCTCCACATGAGACCATCTGAATCCTCATCGAACAAGACATCAATATGTCTAGACGAGTAAGACCTAATTGATGCTTGACAATTATTCTTCCAAGCAAGGGATAAGCCCCCACTTCTTCCAATTGAACTGACATCGATTCCATTCGAGTAACCACAAAGCTTATGAACATTTTCCATTCTTGCACGTTGTAGTTTTGTTTCTATTAAAAAAACTACAGCCGAGTTAACATCTCTAAGCACATGCTTGAGACGTTTAATCGTTCGAGACTGACCCAAGCCCCAAACGTTCCAAATTAGGAGTTTGGGCTCAATATTTTTTTCAATACTGGTTAATAGGGGTTACTTTTTTTCCCAATATTTATTATTAGGAGTCTACTATTAAAATTCATTTTTTCTCTAATACTTGTTATTAGGGACACGATTTTTTTCAATATTTATTATTATGAGCATACTCTTAATTTTTTTTTCTAATTTTATTATTAGGGGCTCAATATTTTAATACTCGTTATTATGGATCTACTCTTAAAATTTATTTCTTCATTACTTGCTATTAGGAACAGAGATTTAAATAGTGGTATGCAACCGCAACAACGACCGTTACATGATGGTAGCGGCACTATCTAAAACCATAATACCTGCAATTGTTATGTCCACAATAACATATGTTATTAAAAAATTTCACAGTCACAATACTCGCAGTGACCGAAATAACAAATATAATATCCGCAAACACAATAAACATAACACGACTGTAAATACGATCGCAACCATAATTTAAGGGCTCATTTTTAAGAATCATCCTGTGCCACCAAAAGCCCAGGGACCCTATCTTCAACTTAATTAACTTGAACTTTTTTAATCACCTACACTAAGTTGAATGCCTGCCCCCTACCTAATTTTTTTTTGAAGGGAAAATAAATTTCATTAACAACCATAAATTGCATCGTCTACAATATTGTTAGCCACACAGTCTGGCATCTCAACCGAAAAATAAAAAGGCTCAAAACAAGAAAGACTTCAATGGGCTAACGAGTGCGCAACTCGGTTTGCCTCATGGCTTACATGCGCAAGAGAGAACCCCGGGTGCGATCGAAGGATGGCTTTTGCTTCCGCCAAGACGAGAGCTGCTAGGGATAGGTCCGGGTCCGAAGAGAGAAGCCTATTGATGATGCCGATCGAGTCCCCTTCGATGATCGCCTTGCTCTAACCGTTTGATGCAGCAAGCTTGATTCCTTCCGAGAACGCCCACGCCTCCGCAAGCTCGGGCGATAGGATCCCCGCAATAGCGTTCGCGTACCCATTGACCATAAGACCGTGCTCGTCCCTCGCCACAACACCAAAGGCCGCTGCACCGGTCCTAGGGATAAAAGCCCCATCCACATTGATCTTGAAGGTTGATTCCGGAGGGCACTTCCACCTAGACGACCTGTTGCAAGTCACACTGTTTATATCATGATCAAAGGCAGCAGCAAAATCATTCACAAGAAGTTGCACATAGTCTACAACAACTCTAATGAGCAGCAAAATAGATTTATGAACTAGGTGGTTTCGCCTATTTCATAAATTCCACACAAGCACAAGGAGAAAGGTGAACTGCTCTTTGTCCAATTTTTGCACACAAAACTCGAGCCACTCTTTGCAACTTTCTCCCTTATCCAAAGGTAGCAAACTCAAAAGCCCGTTAACCAAAAAGGCTTCCCTAACCGAGGGACAATCTCTGAAAGCATGTAGCAAAGACTCAGGCGCCGAAGAGCAAACAGGACAAACACCAAAGTCTCCAAGCAAAGATCTTGATCTTCGGCAACATTTGCAACTTATGAATTGCCTTCCAAAGGGGGGAGGGGTCCCTTTCCACATTGTTATGCTTTTGAATCCACGCATAGCTCGTTTTTGTAGTGTAGGTACCCGAGGAGTGATGATCCCAAACCATAACGTCACGAGGGAAAGGAGCAATCGGGCATCTAAGAATCCTCTCGGCATCAGCATCAATAAACACGGCGCTCACCTTTCTTACATCCCATCTCGCCTCACCTTGGACCATAAACTCCCCACAAGTAACCAGTTGAAGGGCACTATCCACATATGAACCTTCGAGAACAACGGCCGAATCTCCACCCCACCTACTATCGAGCATAAGGGATTGACTGTCTATGCCCATTCTCGAGTGAAACTTTCCCTTCATCAGCTCTTTAGCTTTAAAGATACTACTCCAAACAAAGGAAGGCTTGTCGGAGCCGATAAGTAAAATGGCGCGTATTGCCTAGTCAAATGGCTGGTAGTGTAGTACTAGTACAATTTGAAAGTCAGAGGCAGGTGGGAGTTATTATGGTCAATTGGACTTTGTTTCTTGGTTGTTGTGTCCTTAAATTCCTTGACTTAGCCTTCACACTGAGGTTTGGCTCCTGTTGTAACATTTATTACAAACTTGTTGCTGTTCCATTTAATTATGGTAATTAGGTTAGTATTTTTTGTGGGTGGTAATGATCTTAGACTGTTTAAAGTGATTTGATTATCTTATGGGGTAATTTGAATCGTTTTCAGAATTATGAGGTCACATCAGTAAATTAATTTTTAAAATTATTATAAGTCAATTTTACTCATGTGATGCTCACTAAAACAGTCTCTCTCTTAATTGTGGTATCGGTTCCGGACAGATGGAATGTAAATAATTATATACGGCTCTCAAACAAGTGGACGGCAAATAGAAGAAAGTAAAAATGCAAAAGATAACAAAATTAAGGGAAAGCAAAATTACACATGTCGTCAAAAACATGTTTCTAAACTTATAAACGAACTGAACGAACACAAATGAAAATATGTTCAAACATATTATAAATATGATACATATTATGTATAGAAAAATATTACACAACTGTTCTTTAACATTTAAAATCTAATTTTTAAGCATAAACTTTTAAATACTAAATCCTAAAAAATTAAACTCTAATCTTAAATACTAAATTTTAAACCTACAACATAAACACTTAAACCTAAACCCTTAACTAGTCCGCTAAACTCTAAATTTAATGAACTTGTATAAATTATTTTCCTATAACATAATAGATAATTCATAATATTTTTAAACCTTATTTATTGAAAGCAAAGTATTTTGTAACAATACTAACTAAATCATCAATGGAATAACAAAACAACTCCCATCGAAATAAAAATCATAATTTACATTATATCTCAAATTCGAATATGTTCACTTTGCTTTTCTTGAACCTTTCTTCTCCGAATTCCCAAATACCAAACTCCCTTCCCACATTCATTAAATCGCCAACTTTATTACACCAGCTGGACCCCAAAAATCTCAGATTGAAACTTTCTTTTGTTTGCTACAATTTCAAAAATCAAAACCACACCAAATTCTCTCTCTATATAGCTTCACCAATCCCCATAGCTTATAAATCACACTTCTGTCTCTCAGAAACATACTCCAAACACACCAACAGCAGTCAACAACATCACAGCATTACCTCGTATGGGTAAGCTTGTTTTGATTTCCTTGCTTTTTCTCGATGTTTTCCTCGTACATGCAATGGCCGATACATCTGAGGCGAAACGAACCGAGGTTAATGTTCGTAATGAAGACGATGAGCCGGGTTGGGTGGTGCCTAGAGAAGCAGACGAACCAGCTGAAAGTCCTTACGAGTCATCTCAAGAACACGGAGATGGTGAAGCTGAGGCACCAGAAATCAGACGGCTGGGAAAGCATCGCTCATCGGATGAGTCCATGGCCGGTGGTGGTGTCATTGTTGGTGGACTTGCCATTGCTGTTTTGGGAGTTGTTTTAGCTTACATTCGAGTTACAAGAACAAGGGTGATGTTGGACACTAGGCTTGTAACTTGTAAGTAACTTTTTAACTAGGCCAAATTAATTTTTTTAAAAATTTGAAGAGATTAAATTCTAATTTTTCAAATTTTGGAGAGGCGGTGACTCTCACATGCCCTTACTGTATTCCGTCCCTGCTGTTACCATTTTTGTGTCCTGTGTTTCATACGGAAATTTCGGGTGGAAGTAAAGTAGTGTTCTTTCTTGTTCCATACATGAATATTTTCAGTAGAAGATAAATTGATGTTGTTTTCATTGTAACATTATGGTATATCAGATTGATATTGCAGCTTTGTATAATGAAATTCTGCCTTTGCCTACTTCTCTGAGCTAGGGATGGACTGAGGGGTCCGCCCATTAAAAAATTGAAATTCGTATATAATTTTAAAAAATTAAATTTTTTACATATTTTTTATTGAAAATATTTTTTCGTCCTCCTAAAATTTTACAAGTTTACCTCCTAACATAAAATTATGCATCTGTCCATGCTCTGAGCCATATCATTACCTGAATTGTTAGGTACTCGTTGTTGCTCTGAATTTAAATACAATACTAATTGAGTCTTAATTCGATTGACATAGTCGTTATTATAAAGGTCAGACTCTTGCAAGTTTCAACTAAAATGTTCGAGAGAAAAATATTTCTGTTGCAGTATTTAGCCATGGATGATTACGATTCCTATTAATCCACACCAGAGCAACCATATACTGTAATAACCTTGAGAGCATAATCCTGTTTATCTCACAGATAGAACTTAAGTCATCATATGGAGGCTGAAGCAATGGGCAAAAATATCAAATCAAAATTTTTAAAAATTTTAAAAGTATAAATTATTTTTTTAAAAAAATTAAAGCTTAATAAGAAATGTTTTAAAATTTAAAGGGGACATAATAAAAATAATTAAAGAAATAAAAACTTAATGAAAATTTTAAAATTTGCGGGAGCCAAATTATATTTTTTTCAAAAAACTTTGAGGGGCAAATGTAAATGCTTGGCCTAAGTCCCCTCGGGTAGGGGTGAGCAAAATTCGACTAAAAAAAATAAAAATATTCGACTCGACTCGATGCAAAAATACTCGACTTGCTTTGACTCGACTCAAAAATTTCAAATAAAGTTTGAATTATAAAATGGAAATTCGAATAACTCAAAATTTTTAGTAATTAGCAGATCAATTTTCAAGTCAGAGAAAATTCTCTCAATTTTGCATGATATGTATATAGTCATAAAAGCTATTTAAATTGAAACTAATTAGCACCCTAGCATTATAAGTGTTTACAGTTAAATTTAACTTAACTCGATTCGAATTTCATAAAAGTGACTTAAAAAAGTTTCAAATAAAGTTCAACTTACAAAATAGGAATCTTCAATTTAAATAATACAGTTTTTTACTTGACTCGATCGAATGTTATCCCTATCCTCAATCTTCACCACCATCCTCCCCTGATAGTCTCTAAACCAATTCCTGAGTGTCAAGGATGGACGAGTTAAGATTCACTCAACATACTAAATAATTATATTTAGTCAACTTTGTTTTTTAACGATTCATACCTAAGTGAGGAGAACAAAAAAATATATTTTTAATGGATCTAAAATTTATAATACAGGAAAAAGAGAATGTGTCAACTGAGAGTTTTTATCCACTTGTTCTAAAGGTTGTTGACTAGTCAACTTTTTTTTTTTTTGCATATTCTAATCCTAATCCTACCTAAAGGGGAGGAAAAAAGGAAACTCTAGGAAAAGAAAGAGGGTGTTCCTATCGAATCTAGAACTCATGACTTAAAGGAATGTGAAGGAACAAAGATAAGCAGCTTGACAAACCGACCAAATTTGTTTGCTCGACTAGTCAACTTTGTTTTTGAAATACACTTAGTTTTATTTTTTCATTAGGCTTAATTGTAAAATTAGTGTTTGAACTATGTATTTTTGTAATATGTATCTAATTTTTTTTTGTCAAAATATGTTCTTAATAGGGATGGTAATGGATGAGACTTTATAAAGTTCAAGTTCAATCCAATTAATAATCGGTCCTAAAAAAATCCAAGTCCGATTACATAAATCCAAGTTCGATCTAATAAAATATCTAAAATCTAAATCCAAATCCGAAAGCCCGAATTCAATTAATTTTTTTCTCTTTTTTAAAGTAACATCTCAAACAAATATCTTTAAATAAAAAATAATTTTCATCAAACTTCTCTTACCACCACCAACCATGCAATCCTCATCATTTGCAGTTTGAACACGTGTCTCTTTTTTTGATGATTCATCTTTTAAAAGTGAAGGAGAAGATACAAAAAAAATAAAAGATTTTTCATCTCGCATTCCTGTTAAGATTATAACAATAAAAACAAATAAATTTATCCTTTTTTCATAAAAAAATTTAATTGAAAATACATAAAAAATATAAATACCAAGAGTACATTAAACTAAAAATTTAATATAAAAAAATATGTAACGTACCACTACTTTTAGGAGGAGCCATTGATACTAAACAATAAAAGTTGACTGCTAGATATATAAAAACTCTCTAAACTATTTATATTTTTTTTCAAAAAGCATTAATGATTGTTAGATTTCTCATGCTTTTATATAGCCTTTGTAATCGTAATTCAAATCATATTAGGATTTCAATATATATATATAATCTCAATTCAACTTAATTAAGATCTCAATATATATATATAATCTCAATTCAACTTAATTAAGATTTCATCTAAAAGTTTTAAATGTTTTTATTTGGATTCATATATGGATCGGACTCGGATTGGATATGAATTTGAATCGGATCCAGATCGGATCATGACAATGTCCATATCCGATCCACCTCCTATTAGGACTCGAACTATTTTTTTTGGATTCGGATTTGAACTTTTTTCGATCGGATTTGAATTATATTTTTTTTTCAGATCGAATCGAATTCGAATCGAACTCGAATTATATTACCATCCCTAAGTTCCTAATATTTCATTGGTTATATTTTAAGGTCGCTCGATTAATTACCATCAAAATATCATCCAAATTTTTTGAACATATGTCATTCTATAAATGAATTACACGTGGAATATTTTTTCATAAAATCTTTAGAAAAGAAATACCCTCTATTTTTTCATAAAACCATCAAATCCCTAATCTTATATTCATCCATTGCCCCGCGGAATCAGCCACCATCGTCTACCTTTTTCGTGGACCCCTAAATATAAAATAAGTTCTCAACGTATCTAATTTTTTCATTTAGGTGCTTAAATTATTTTTTTATAAAATAAGTGCCTAAAATTTTTATTTTAGTTTAAATATGTGCCTAAAGTTTTTATTTTCGTCTAAATATGCGCATAAAGTTTTTTTTGTTCAAACTATATGCCTAATGTTTTAATTTTTTTCCAAATAGGTGTCTAGATCTTTTGTGAATTTGGATTTTTATGGCCGCGTGTCAATTAAAGATTGAGTGTTGATTTTTTTAAGTCAGACACCTATTTCGACAAAAATAAAAACTTTGTATACTTATTTTATCCAAAAAATAGTTTCGGCACCTAAATGAAAAAATAAAACACTTAATTTAGGCCCTTTTTTATATTTAAACCAGAGAGAAATGAAGAACAAAGGACGGAAATGCATTGAACGGCGTTGTGGATCTTACTACAAGAGAAAGAAACTAATTGTGGCGGTAACGATCTGGAGATTGACGATAATAATGGATGAATTTGGAGATGGTTGGGATTGTATTTTTTATTTTAGGGTTTTTTAAAAAATTAAAAAAATAGATTTTAAAAAATTAATTTTTTTAAAAAATAAAGTCACGTGTCAAATGATAATTAGGAGTTGAATTTTCTAATGAAACGACTTTAAAATAATAACGAGATAAAAAGTTAACCACCTATTTTTACAAAAAAATGTTTGACACCTACTTTGTAAAAAAATATTTTAAATATATATTATAAAAATATATAGTTTAAACATTTATTTTATAATTAAGGTTTGTATTACTACACATAACCAAACAAAAAGAAAAAAGAAGGTAAGAGTAATATTCATACAAAGCATAACATTGAAGAAAACCAAAACCTAAAAAGGTTCCTTTGTATACTAATGCGAGTGTCGATTATTAAATTTGAATTTTTAGATTAAAAATAGTTTTAAATTTTATTATATATAAGATTATGTGCGAGTGTCGATTATTAAACTTGAATTTTAGATTAAAAAATAGTTTTAAATTAATTATATAAGATTAAATTTCAAACTTTATTCAACTACAAAACCTAACGCTTTTAAAATCCAATTTTCTTCTTACCACGTGGTTTATAACTGCAATCTATCAAATTAATATTTTTCTAAAATGGTCTAAATTCTCCGCCTATAAGAATCGATTGTTTGTACATAAATATATTTAAATAATGTACCCAATAAAATATACGAATACGAACTTGTTCGTTAGTACATTACTCTCATTACAATTAGACAAGGAAAGAGACAGAGTCAAGATCAAGATCTACGTATTTTTATATCTGCCTCGTGCTCTATTTCCTTATGGGTCCTTTGACTTGGTTTTCTTCGAAGTTTCGAGTAGGTTGGGATGATCCACCAATAAAATATAAATTTTCTATTATTTTAATTTTTAATTAAATTTTAAATAAATGTTATTTTATTAAGGAAAAAACTTTGATACACAGTCCGTGTAACTTTAGTTTACACGTGTCTTTTAGTTTTAGGAGTTAGATTTTTAGTTTAGGGTTTAAGGTTTAGGGGTTTAGGTTGTAGGGTTTAGAATTTAAGGCCAGTGTTTAGAACTTAGGGTTTAGGGTTTAGAGTGTGGGGTTTAGTTTTTTAGGGTTAGGGTTAGAAATTTAGGATTTGGGTTTTTATAGTGTAAATACACATGCTTGTGTAAAATTAATTTTACACAGCCTGTGTATCAAAGTTTTACCCTTTTATTAGTGGATAATTATTCTATACACTATCGGAAATTTAGTTTTCACAAATGCCTTTATTTTAGGGTTTAGATTTTTAATTTAGGGCGTAAGGTTTAAGGGTTTAAGTTTAGGGAATTAGAATTTAATGTTTATGGCTAGAATTTAGAGTATATAGGTTAAAACCTAAATCCCCGCCATATTACCCTGAACCTAAAACCTAACCCTCAACTTTAACCCTAAACCCTATATTCTAACCACTATCCCTAAATTTTAAACTACTAAACTATAAACTCTAAACTCTAAATTAAAGTATTGATCCTTAAAATTAAAACGCTTGTAAAAACTTTTAATTTCCACCACCGATATATTAAATAAAAATCATGTATTAGATGAAAAACAATTTAAAATCGACATGCTCACATGAAATGGACAAAGGGAACTGAGACAGAGCATAAGAAGGGTCTGGGGACGTTCTTCCCAGAGAATTAAAAAAATTAATAATGAACCTTTTAGTTCTTTTGAAAATTTTAACTTAGTTCCGTCAAACGTTAAAAACTTTAAATTTAATTAAATCATCCAAAAATTAATTTGACTTCTTTAATTTTTTAGTCTAATAATAATTTATTCTTTATAATTTAAATACAAAATAAATTAAATTTTATCTCTAAATTTTCAATTTAAATACTTATTAAACCTTTATATTTTTAAGATTCAGTCCCTTCCGATGTTGGACCCGATGAAAAGGAAGTCGAGCATGGTGATGTTTCGTTGCATTTGGACGAGGATGATGAAGAGGAAGACATCATCTCTTCCCTTGTTTAATTTTTCCTTGTCTGACATATGTTAGTTGTTTGACGAAATTAAGGTTACATTTTATATTATTACCATCAATATCATCATCATTATTATTATTAATATATTTATGCACGCTAAAAATGAGGTAGAATATAAATTGTGACCAGTCGTACGGGTTATCAATATCATAATAATTGTATATATTATTATCCAAGTGCATGGATGCAAAGCTTTGAAATTCAGCTCCATTACTTGTTTTACTTTCAAAGTAATATAATATTCTTCACATAAAATATATTAATGTGCCAACTCTTTTCATTAGTCTTAACTTCTAGACTTTGATAATAGGAACAAAATTTGACTGTTTCTTTATATGTTCCTTCAAAAACAAAAATACAGAAAAGGAGTAGAATTCTATTATGATAATAGATTTCTCCATCAACTCCGGTTAAATGGGGTTAGATTTTATATAAAATTTAGGGTAAACAATACAATTGGTCACTTAACTATTCTCTCTTTCTTATTTTGGTCATCAAACTATTGTTTTTGGCAAATCGTCACTAATATTATGTTTTTTCTATTTTGGTCACTCCCATCAAAAAACTTGTAAAAATAATAGATTGGTGACCAAAATTAGAAAAAAGTAACATTAGCGGCCAAAATAGAAAAAAATATAAAATTAGTTATGGTTTTACCAGAATAAATAGTTTGGTGACCAAAACATGAAAACCAGAATAATTTAGTAACGAATTGTATTGTTCAGTGTTTACCGTGAAATTTAATATATGATTAAGTAAACTTATTTTTTCTTTATTATTACAATATAATTCAATATTACTTTGTATATTTTATATAAATTTAATTAAAAATTGTTTATAAAATAATATATCAAAATCAAATTGAGTGCATTCAAGTGAAAGGAAAAATCTCGAATTTGGCGATACGCCCTGTTTGACCAATGTTGACCAGTAGTAGTAGTAGTATATGTCCTGTTTGACCAGTGTTGACCAGTAGTAGTAGTAGTAATCAGTAGCAATACACCATGTTTAACCAATGTTGACCAGTAGTAGTAGTAGTGGTAGTATACGCCATGTTTGACCAATGTTGACCAGTAGTAGTAGTAAACAGTATCGATACGCCATGTTTGACCAATGTTGACCAGTCCGTTTATGCAAGGGCTGTATTGATACGCCATCACCCGTATCGATACCCCCTGACCTGTAATGACAAATTTTTACTGGTTTTTATTCGAATTAACCTAGCAAATATTGTCCAAACATTACCAAATTTTACCAGCAAACTAATAAATAGTAAATCTAATGGCATGCAAATTTTTAGAGCGTTTCAAATTCGTTTACCAAGATTCTACCAATTTGGCTTTTAAGCTCATTTTAACCAACTTACTAAACTCAAAACATGCCATATTACATATACCACACCTAGGTACTATTATGCTTGCACAACCACATCAAAATAAGCTATTATAACGCGTTTAAACCTTATTCCACCTTACTAGGAGTTCGGAAACAAAAGTAGATATATATTTGGTAGTGGAAGTGACTTTCAACCGCAAAATACACAATCGATGTCTGGAAAGCTTTAGGATCCTGAAATGCATGAGACACACATATGTTAGGCTTACATAGCCTAGTGAGGTAGTCATAACAACATAAGCAATAACAATACGTAAATGGCATGCTATGAACATGAATGACATATTGGCATACTTAACTTCATAATCGCATTCTTTTAATCACAAGGTCTCATGCTTAGGCCATTTATCATAATTTCACATAATCATAAGGAAGCTTATACATATTTAAATTCCCTTGGACAATGTAACAAGTGGATACGCGGATTCCCTTTTACACCACATATATTGGAAAATAGGTCGTAGCCACATATAACGGAAAATTGGTCGTGGCCTTGAGCCGTAGCTCCGGATGGTCCCTTACACAATCCATCCTTATCTCCCCCACATATAGGCCGTAGCCCCAGACCATAGTCCAATCCCTTACTTATACGAGCTCAAATAACCATATGGCATGCCAATTGTATCCAAAACTCACAAATGTCCAAAGTTACACATATTTCATCATATAACTTACCTTTATGCCCATAGGCATAGCATATTGAAATCGAAATTGAGCTTTAGCTCTATATAACGGATCATATCATATACGTATCATGTCATAACATATTCATATCAAATTCAGCAAATCATATCATGTTTTTTTACAAAAATTTCACATGTAACATGTATTGATTATCATATATTTACTTATAAAACACCAACCACATCAAAAGCTTACCATGCTCACCTTTAGCATCCACACGAACATTGCTCTACTTGAGCCTTTAGCAAGATACATATTAACATGAAAATCACAAATCAAATGCAACGGGTTGGCTCCGTGCCAATCCCCTGACACGACTACACTCACCTTGATTACGAGGTTCTTGGATTACAACTTCGTTGTGCCTAGCTTCCTTTGGAGATGACAAGGGATCATTCTCTACTATTCGAGCTAGCACAAAAGTAGGAGTTGCATTAGAATTTGACCTAAGAATTTGGAAACATATTTCAAGCTTACCAAAATCTGTAGGCAATATCAGAATATCAAAATTAACTCCTTAGTTCATGGGTTTCACTTTTGAACGTAGAAAATCTAGTCTTGAAATTAAACCTCAATGAATGATGGAATCAACAAATCAATAAAGGGGTTTTACTCACCGAGTCATAGGTTTTCAAATGAAGTATTGAGGTTGAACAAAGGAAAAAGATGAGACCAAGGTGCTTGCTTAAGATTAAGCTTGGAGATGGAAATAGATGTGCTAGCTTAAAAGTTAAAGATGAAGATAACAAGGGTGAATTTGCTTTCGGAGGATTCAAAGACAAAGAAGAAAGCTTTTGTTTGTGATTTAAAACTACACACCACCCTTAGTCATTTTCCCACCAACATATAGACCAATAGGAAGCTTACCCTTCCCCAAGGGTTTGCTAAACCCAATTAAATCACTTTTCTTCCTATCATTCAATTGTCAATTGGATGAAAATTAGTCATCTCTTCTGATGACTTTCATGTGGGGAAGGCCAAGCAAGGAGGTGAGTAAGCACCTTGCTTGAATTTCCTTTAATTTGGGCTTCAAACAGATTCGAAACAAGGGACTCGTATCAATAATCTCATGACCGTATCGATACGCTCATGCCAAAATAGATAAGTTAGTTATTGGCAGTTCGACCGTACTGGCTTGATCGTATTGATACGCCTAGCTCAGAATTTGCATTTTGGCTTTGAATTTCGTACAAGGAATTTCATTTACTCAAATAGGACAAAAATGTAACTTCATTATACAAGAGGGCTACAATGGTCAATCATTACAAACGTTTAACACATCGGATTCAAAAATTTTAATCACCGAAACCTACTTTTGACCATTTTTTGGGATGTGGCACTAGAGGGACACTCCTCTTTGTGTTGTTTGCTTGGATACTACATTTAAATAAATGGCAACAACATATGAGTGAATGAACGTAGTCACATGATGACTCTGCTCAATAGGCTAGGGAATGTGGTGTTTGCTCCACTTTATTTTCAAGTCTAGGAAGGTAGTTGTGATGAGCTAACTCCCCTCTCAGCAGTGTTAAAAAAGAGAGAATGAAAGCTAAAAATAGGAGTATCTTGTGCTTAAACTAATTAAGAAAAGCTAGGGCAAGCTTGAGAACCTAACCAATGATCTTTTAACTATGTTAAGCATAGGGAGGATGTAGTCACATACACACACACACTCGAAGAATCTCGACCTAAGGAAAAGTTCTTAAAATCTCAAAACTGTCTAGCATATTGAAGCATTTATTTTCTGATGACTTAAATTTTGCCATAGCCGTATCTTGAGCTGATTCAATGCTATAGCATTCTTTTGTTTGTTTCTGTTCATTGCTTGAGGACAAGCAATAGTTTAAATTTGGGGGTGTGTTAACCTTGCAAAAGGTTAACATTCCATGCCTTTTTACTCAAGTTATTATATGAAATCAAGCCCATTTCATCTTATTTCATGGCATATAGATGTATTTAGTTCATATAGTTGCATTTGGTGTTGTTGGTTTTGTTTTCGTTGTTTATTTGCAAAAATGGTGATGCTTGGGAAGGTTTTGGTTGGTGTGGTGATGTGCAGGAAAAAGAGGATCAAGGCAGGGAAAATGCCATATCATTTTGGATAGCATTTCTGGGCGCGCTAGAGGACAAAAAACTAAAGATATTTTGTAGCCCCCACACGTGATTCCACCAGCCAGCTATGCCCCTACATGCAAAGGGAATATTCCCTAGAAATTAAGGGTACAAAACCCTATGATCCCTCACTATATAAAGAAAAGGACACCCACATTAAAGGGAGAGGAGAAAAAAGTTACTTTGTGTGCTAAGAAAGAGAGAAAAAGGCAGCTGCCTTTCTTCATCTTCTCCATTATGGTGTCCTTCATTGTTAAAGCTCCAAGAGGTGTTCTTGCTGGCCTTCAAGAGAAGTAGCAAGCTTAGAGTGGTTCACGATAGTCCAAAGCAGCTTTGGAGTTTTTCCTTTCCTTTAGTTTCTTTTGCTGTCTCATTTCCTATTATTTGGATGGGTTGTTTCGAACTTATGATTTTGGATGATATTTACCTAGCCATGAACTGATTTTAAGTGGCTTGGGCTTGTTATTGTTTTATTGTTTTTAGTTTGAATGAATGTTTTGTTACTTTCTTGTTCCTTCCATGCTTTGTTCATTGTTCTTTTATTGCCCTAAGTTTGTAAGAGCTTTCGAGAGTTAGCCTTTGCTTAGGTGTTTGATAGTTTAATATTCAAGAGAGTTAGGCTTAGATCTACATGGACAATAGGGTTTGATGCTGAGAGGCAAAATCCTAACTCACCTTAGAGATAATGATAGAGTTTCAACGGCTAAGAAGAGTAGAACTTAAAGGATAGTTGTATGTTAAGGTTTATACCGAGAGGTATTGCCATATCACTCTTCCTATCAGGTTTCTTGCTAGAGATAGTGTAGAGACATCTTGATAGCTTTGCCAAACATGTTCTGGGCAAGATAGTACGAGACATTCTTCAGGATTAGACATAGAGATCCATAGCAAGCCCAGCCTTCCATCCCATTAGAGTTAATTGCTACAACATTTCTGAACCTGTTTCCTTTTGCTGTTGCTTTTATTTTCAAGTTGTAAATTTGTGTGCTTTTATTACTTGTTCGATGTGTATACTTGCACTATTTGCGTATCATTTATAGTACATCACAGCACGAGCGCGACTTGCCAAAAAGTCAGCTATGACACTCCCCTTTACTGCTTTCTAATTTACATGTTGGATTTCAAATTCTGATAGCAGCATCTGCCAACGTGCTAACCTTCCCGATAGGGCTGGAGCTTCCATCATGAACTTTAGTGGATCCAACTTAAATCAACCATGTAGTATTATATAACATATATTGCCTTAGCCTTTTAGCTGCCCAAACCAAAGCGCAACATAATTTCTCTATTGAGGAGTACCTAGTCTCGCAGTCGGTGAACTTCTTGCTCGGGTAATATATTGCCTTTTCTTTCTTTCCAGTTTCATCATGTTGTCCCAGCACACAACCCATAGAGTTTTCATACACCGTCAGGTATGGAATCAATGGTTTTCGAAAAACTGGCGGTACTAGCACATGAGGATTAGTTAACTGTTCTTTGATTCTTTATAAGGCTACCTGACATTCTTCATTCCATGTGCCTGGGTTATTCTTTCTGATTAGCCTAAACCTTGGATCGCATTTATCAGTTAGTCGAGAGATGAAATAGGCGATGTAGTTTAACCTCCCTAGGAAACCTTGAACCTCCTTCTGTGTTTGAGGTAGTGGAAGCTCTTGTATAGCCTTAATCTTGTCTGGATCAATCTCAATTCCTCTTCTGCTCACCACAAAGCCTAATAACTTCCCTGATGTAACCCCAAATGTACACTTGTTTTGGTTAAGCTTTAGCTAGAATTTTCTCAACCTTTAAAAGAGTTTCTCTAAGTTTACCAGATGCTCTTCTTCAGATCGGGATTTGGTGATCATATTGTCTATGTATACTTCTATTTCCTGGTGCATCGTATCATAAAAAAGGGTGACCATGGATCTTTGGTAAATTTCCCTTGCATTCTTTAGACCAAATGGCATCACCTTATAGCAAAACGTTCTCCAAAGTGTTATGAAGGTGGTCTTTTCCATATCTTCTGGGCACATTTTAATCTGGTTATACCTGGAAAACCCATCCATGAAATAGAAAAAAGAGTGTCTAGCTATGTTATCCACTAATGTGTTAATGTGCGGCAATGGGAAATTTTCTTTGGGGCTTGCTCTGTTGAGGTCCCTGTTGTCAACGCTCATGCATACTTTTCCATCTATTTTAGGAACTGGGACGATGTTAGCCACCCATTCCAGATATTTTACTATGAGAAATCCTGCATCAAATTGTTTCTTCTTCATCTATAATTTTTAGGAGCATCTTAGCTTTCATCCTTTTAAGCTTCTACTTCACAGGCTCGCATCCTTCCCTTATAGGAAGCCGATGTACAACAATATTAGTATCAAGACCAGGCATGTCTTGATATGACCAGGCAAAAATATCTTTGAATTCTTTTAGGAGCTCAACCAGGCTTTTTCGGGTACTAGCTGTGCCAAGATTCAGAATCTCCAGCTCCTCCTTATAGGGTAGAATCTGTTTCTCCTCTCCTTTTACCATTCTGAGTAGATCACTGGGCAAATCATATTCTTCCTCATTGCCAATATTCTTGACTTCTTCTAGGCATAAAGGTAGTTCAAAATCAACGTCAGGGTCAGATTCAGAGTCGTTTGTGCCATTGATATTTGAAGACCTACAAAGAGAAGGGCACGTAATATATTCAAAGAAAAGAGATGAATGTAATTATTGGAATAATTTGTTTTTAGTTTTTACTTTACTTTGAGCTTTACTTATGAAAAGAATTTGTCACACAAGATTTGCTGGAAGAAAAAGATACATCTTTATTGAAATTCAAATTATAAGTTTAGACATATAGCCTTTACATAAGATTCCTAATTACCTTCGGGTCCAAAGGCAAAAGGTTGGGTTCTGAGAATTACTCAGAAACTGTCTCAAAGACTACCAAAATTTCTTCAGCGGTCCAGTTGTCAAGTTCAGAGCAGGGGCGAATCATGGACAAGTATTTATTTTCTCATTCCTCGTCCTTCATAGCGTTGATGCTTAGCTTCTCAAATGCTTCACACAGGTCATTCCTTCCTTTCTCTTCCTCGTTAACATGGGCATTTGGGTCCAAAAAGCCTATGGATTTGAAATATGGCTTAAGGGTGGGAATGTCATAGGCTCCCACTTAATTTCTTCCCCTTTCAATCTTGCCCTCCTTCTTTCTTGGTGTTTCTTGATCTCTACCTTTCTTGCCATTGGTTAGGTTTAAAATCTAGCCTAAATTGGTTATTCTTGGCAGGGATAACTACGGGATACGACCTCCCTTGGTGCCTTTTCCCAAATCCTTTTCTAGCTTCAGTTTCTTTTCCGAGTGTTTACTTCACCTGTACTTTCGCGTAGCTGGATAATTCTAGTTCTGGTACTTTGCTTCCTTTGGTGACAAAGTTTGCATTAACTAGCTCTAATGTCCTAAAATGACACTCGAGCGCACCCTCATCGACCTCGATGTAGGCTGCATCATTGGCTACCGATGCAATGATTTCCTCCTCTGCACCTATTATTACTAATTGTCCTTCAATCATAAATTTTAGCTTCTAATGTAAAGTGGAAGGGACCGCTCCTACCGTATGAATCCATAGACGCCCAAGCAAATAGCTATAACTAGGCTTTATATCCATGACCACAAACTCTACCTCGAAAGTTGATGGTCTAATTTGCAAAGTACTTCGATTCTTGTTATCACCTCCCTCTGTGTCCCATCAAATGCTCTTACAGTGTTCTGACAAGCCCTCATATGCGAGCTGTCTATTGATAGCTTTTTTAATGTCGCTAATAGGAGAACATTTAGGGCTGGTCCATTATCAATTAAGACACATGGCAACATGTATCATTTGCATCTTGTGGAAATATACAGGGCTTTGTATGATCCTCTCCATCCTTCAGATATTTCCTCGTCATTGAAAGAAATGAAATTATTCACAGCAATGTTACCGACCAATATATCCATCTTGTCGGTCAAAATCTCCTTTGGCACGAACGCCTGATTCAAAATCTTTAGCAAGGCCTCACGGTGGCCTTTGGAATTTAGTAACAGAGACAACATAGAGATTCAGACCCAAAGCTTGTGACTGTACTCACTATGTTTGAGTATCTTTAGAAATTTTTGAGCCTCCTACTCCTTGACAGGCTCATGATACACTGATGGCTTCTCTTTAAACAAATCTCTTTTGTCTTCTCTCTCTAGCTCTTCAGCAGCAGCTTTTCTCTGTGCTATATCTCTAACTTCTATCATCGGCAGTGAATACAATCTTCCACTCCTCGTGAAGTGTCTTACTTCATTCACTAGTTTTTCATTCATTTTATTCCCAACCGATGATTCTCCCGAAGTTTTCACTGAACATGCATAGTTCCAAGGGACTTGCTTGCTGTCCTTGTATGAAAATGGAGTTGGTGCTTTAATTACTAATCGCGGAGTCACACCCTTCATAGGTTTATTTACTCTTGCCTTGGTCTTGATAACCAAAGGCTTCATCCCTGTATAATCTTTCCTTGGGTTTGTCTCCTCCGATGCACATATATCTATCATGTGCTCCATGCTTCCATTCTCAATGAATATAAATTCTTTACTATCCATCTTATCCTAAACCAAGCGTTTGAATTCTGAGCAGCATTCAATCTCATGCCTTCTTGCTCTATGGTACTCGCAATATAGCTCATCTTCAACTGTCATTTCCTGGGCCTCCCCTTCTAACATCCCAGCTACAACCATTTGGGTCCATACCCATTTCATTGATGCCCTAACTTCAGCAACATACCTCTTGACCCTCTTATCCTCTTCTTCAATGATGGCATTCACTCCTGCCTTCAGGTGATTTGGTAGAGGATTCCCTTTCTTTTTAGATGTGTCAAATGATAACATGCCTGATTTCCTTAGATCGTCCACCACTCTTTTAAATGCGGTACAATTTTCATTTGTGTGCCCCCTAATACCTGCATGGAATTCACATGCGTCTTTTCATCGTACCATGCAGGGTACGAAGGTGAGAAAGGAGGAACATGGCGTGGTAGTACCATCTAAGACTTGATCAGTTCAGCAGACAGTTCTGCATATGTCATTGGGATGTGAGGAAGTATGGCTTTGAGTTCCCTTGATATCTTCGCTTTTTCTTTGGTGAACTTGTCGTAACAGGGGCTAGAGTGAAGCATTGGGTTTATTGAAAACTACCCCCTTTGAATAATTAGGGTTGTAGACGTTGGTTGTATTGACCTCACTCTCCCTCTTCTTGTAGAGTTCCTTTATTTCTATTCTATCCAATTTTCCACTCTTGATAGATGCCAAGATCAACTTACCATTCATTAACATGTCTGTAAAGCTTTTGGTTGCCTGATTTATCATACAATCATAAAATGAACCTTTCAAGGTTTCTACAAACATTGAGGCCATTTATTTCTCAAGCAAAGGCGGCTGAACCTGAGCAGCTACATCCCTCCACCTTTGTGTGTATTGACAGAAACTTTCATAATGTTTTTGTTCCATCCCTTGCAGAACCAGTTTGGTTGGGACCATGTCAGTGACGTGTTTGTATTGCTCATTAAAGGCTCTTGATAGATCCTTTCATGATCAAATATTAACCTGACTCAACTACGTATACCAACGTGCAAGTGACCTCACTAAGCTATCCTAGAAGCAATGAATAAGTAACTTCTCATTGTCCAGGTACATTGACATCTTCTTGCAGTACATGTTAGATGTGTTGACGAGCATGTGGTTCCATTGTACTTCTCAAAATCAGGGACATTTTAGGGGCACCACCAAATCTGTCACCAAACTCAGCTCCTTAGCGTCCACTCCTCCATGAGTGCTTCCTTCTTGGAAGGATTTGATCATTCCTTTAAGCTTCTCATATCGATCATCCCACTTCTTTTCGGCCTAAGCCTTATTAGTAATTTCATCGAGATCGGGCACCTCATAGTTGTGAGCCCCTTCAGTACTGGCTTTTGACTCATTCCGGGTGGAAGTTTCATCAAAGTGGGAAGATATCTTAACCTTTGGTGTAGAAGCTTCATTCTGCATTCCAGGATGGATGAAAGTTATTCCCTGAAATTGGGGTAGCGCATTGGTTTCTTCACCAACTTCTGCTGCATCTGGGTCCTTGAATCCTAGCATAGCCGCAATTGAGCTTACCTTCTTTCTATGAGCTATCTCAATTTCCTATTTTAAATCAGTCTCTATCTTATCCAGCTGATCTTGGGTACTTTTGTGGCTAACTTCTAGGGCTACTACTCCGTTTTTCGTTGCTTTTGTTTGGGACCGTGTACTATACTTGTGGACTGTTTTGGCTATTTTTGTGTTTTCTGTCATTTTTATATTTAAGTTAGTGTCTTGCTATACTATGAATGCATGCAATGCAAAGACAAAAAGAAAACAAACAAGCAAACAAAATAATGTTGCAAATGTATGAATGCAAACAAAAGAATATTGGTTCAATGAAATATTTGCTTTTAGAAACAACTTTATTGAATGTCAAAAGGTCCTTATTACATCAACTTTTCCATAAATTTTACAAATATTTTTTAGCACGAATTCCTAATTTCAATTAACCACATAAGCCTTGGTCCCACCTCCCTTACTGGTTTGATGTACTGATGGAGAGCTGCAGCTTCAGTGGCTAGCATCATCACATGTTGAGCCACGTCTTGAAATTGGGTCATGACAGTCCTATCGAACTCATCCCGTTCTTATAACCTTCTTGCATTATCTCTGAGATGCGTAAACTAGTAATCATTGCCTCCATCAACTATATCCTCAAGAACCAGGATCTTCGTTTTGTATTCTTGGATGATGTTGTCTATTTCTTCCACTTGCTCTCTCAGGGAATCATTCTCATTCAAGATAGCTCGGAGTTCCACATAGGTGTGATCGTTCTGAAACTTATGAAGAGTTTGGTTCAAGTCAGCCAACTTATCTTACAATTCGGTGATGAAATACTGGCTTTGCTTCAACATCTTACAAGTCTAATCATATGCTGCCTGTAATTCAAGCAGACGGTTCTTGTTGTCCTGGGCTTTCCTTTTCCAAGCAGCCACGTTCTCTTTTTCCTTCTCTAGGGTTCGTTTACCTCTCTCATTTTCTGCCAGTTGTTTACTTTTCTTCTGTTCCTCTGGGAGTGCCTGTCTATACTTTTCAATCTCCCGTTTGCCCTGTTCTTTTTCTTTGCCCACAACTTGTTCAATTTCTTGCCTCCACTGATCTGGGCTTTTTCATAAGTTAGCATTACGAACCTTGGCCTGAAATTTGAGGAATTCGACTCTTTAGATCTCATACTTCTCTTTCAAATCCAAGTACAGCTTCGTTACTCGATCTGTCTCCCCTTTAAACTTCCCTATATCAAGTTGTGCCTTAAACTTATCATGTTGGTTCTGTTCCTGTAGGGCTTCTATCTCTAGTTTGGCTCTTCTTAATTCTTTTCTTAGGATATCAGCTTCAGAAGAAACCACCTTCAAGTGTTCTTCTAAAGACTTGGCCTGTTCGGGTGTAGGTAATATGACCCAGTCGTTCATTCTCGTGTGCCTCCAAGCATCATAGTCAAGAGTAAACATGCAGTGATTGTCAAACTCTGGCTTCATGTAATAGCAACTATTCTAAGAGTCACTAATTATCTGTACCTTCTGCCTGAACTCTCTTTGGAACTCGAATTCTGACGAGCTAAGATAGCTAGTGAATGGGATGAACTGATGAGAACCATACTGTCGGGACACTAATAAAGGAGCACACCTGATTCCACCCCATAAACCTAACAACATCAGGAAGTTAAAATCTCCACATTTGTACAGAACCCTGGCATGGCCCATCCACAGAACTCTCTATCTAATGTCTTCATCACGATGGTCTTTGAAAATTTCAACCCATTTGCTTTTCTTAACAATTGGCCAATCTTTTGCCAAGAACTCCCGGAGAGGAGAAAAGTTTGGGGAGAACACATTAGATTGAGTCAGAGTTGGGTATTTCTAGAAGTGGCTGAGGGCCCAAACCTGAAGTAAAGAAGCACACCCTCCGAAGCGTACACCTTCCACCTTTCGGCATGCATTGAGTGAGATAAAAGTTTCAGCTAATACAATAGGTACTGGATTGACTTCCCTATTCAGCTGCTTAAAGAAATCAAGCAAGGCTATATCAATATTTCCCATGACCTTTGGAAAAATAAACAAACCGTAGATTGCAATAGCCAGGAGGTCCATTCTCTTCTCTTTGACTGGGTGGACTGGAATTATATTTCTAATACTTGACCAGGGAAAGGAGAAGCTACCATATCTTTTTTGTATCAACCCTTTGGCCTAACCTTCACTCATCCCAGCAAAAGATTGGAGTCTTGAGTGCGAGTTTTTGTTTTTGGGAGGCTTAGCATAGACCCGATTCTTCTTCACCTTGCGTAAGTTAAACAGAGCCAAATACTCCTCGAACATGGGCATCATGTCTTCTTCATTGAAAGTAAAGAAGTAATATCCAGGATTCTAGAATTGGACCAAGGCCTTCAAGAATTGTTTATCGACCTTCACATACAACAAATACGCTATGTCTCCATAAGTTTCATGGAACAGCTACTTAGTCTCATAATCAAAGTGCTCCCAGATTTTCTACAGCTCCTGCATATTATTCTTCTTAATGCTGATATGGGCATATTCTAAAGTTTCTATTTCATGACCAGCTGCCAAACTGTCCCCATAAGTTCGCTGATTAACTTCATATCAGTGACGCACCTTTGTATTATCTTCTTCCAATTTCAGGACCCTTTCATCCATAGTAACAACTTTTCTAACTGAGCAGATATTTTAAAGAACCAAAAACCTTCTTGAAATGGAATGATGATGCAAGATTAGACATGCAAAACAACATAACAAAGGGGAAAGATTAGATATAAGAAAACAAAAGGGTCCAAAATAGTTTCTTTCCATAAATAACTCTGGGCATGCATTCCAACACTCCAGGACATGTCTCCACGGATTATCTTTGCGAAATGATTTTGACCAAACTAAAAAGAACCTAAGTTTTCCACATGGCTTTAATGGTGTAGGCTCTAGATTCTCAAACTTGGTTAGGATTTAAAAAGGTACAGATGTCCTTGTTGTCCCCTAATAAGGGTAGCATGGCCCCTGGTTCTCACCCATTATAGGCTTCAAACGAACCAAGTTCAACTCAGGAGGACTCACTTCCAATGTCTTCTCGAAGCATCGGTATCCTTACGAAGACATAAGGCATATGAGTCCCGAAGGTACTTTCTAGGCTCATACGGAGAATCAGTATTCTGACATGAGCAAAGCGTTTCCCCCTCACTTAAACAATTGGGATGAAGCTTGGGTATAGAGCTTTTTTTAAACAATTTTAGAATGCGTAAAATAGGATTATATTCATTAAACGGACAAATAGATTGAAAATTTTTGTGAACTTGCAAATTCCATTTAAAAAAACATTTTGAAACCAATTTGTGGCTTGCCCTTCTTTCGTTTTTATTTAAAAATAAAAATCTCCAGCGGAGTCGTCAAGCTGTCGCAACCCCTTTTTAGGAGGCCCGACATTTTTGAAAACTAAAACACGGAGTCGCCACTATTATTTTTTTAGAAAAAAGTGTGATTGTATCACTTTTAAAAACGTGGTTATTTTAATAAAACGTTTTATTTATTAAATCAACATTTTTGGTCTACCAAAAACAAGAAAACCAGGTTCGGGGTCGGTTACGAATGGGGAAAGGTTAGCACCCCCACTACGCCCAAAAATTGGAACCTTATTGATTCCAAAAAGCATTTTAAAACTGGAATTTGCAAGTTCACAAGATTTTAATTTATTCATCCATTTTATGAATATAAATCTATTTTAACGGCCTTACTGCCCGAAAAATGAACTCCAATCACCGCCAACACTCCTGGCGCTAACACGTCATTTCCATTTGGTAAGACACCACATTAATTAGTTTTCACTTGTTTAACAAACCAACAAAAACAATTAAATGTGTTATAGTTTTTAATTTAAACCTAATTAGCGGTTAATCTCTAAAATATCTACATTCATTTTAACTATTACGGTTTAAGTAAAATTAAGTGTATTTTATTAAGAATACGAGGGAAATTTACTTCAAAGATGTCTTTAATCTAAGCTTATTAGGGAACCTATTCCTAGGGTTTTAATAAATACATATTTACACATAAAAGACACAAGAAAGCAACTAAATTGATAAAACGAAAATAAACAACTAAAAATAAATACTAAATTTTAAGTAAAGGAATGAGATAATTAACTTATATTTTTTTAAAAAAACTGAATTAGGGACTAAATTGAAAAGAGAACAAAGTATGAAGGACAATTCGAAAGAAAAAGAAATTTGGTGAACAATTTAGAAGAAAAAGGAAGAGAAGTTTGCAAACTGAAGAACCGCGATAAGAGATCCAACAAAGAAGGCGTGGGTTTAATCCGGGTACGAGTTGAGTTATCGAGTCGATATATATAACCAAAGCTAGAAACAAAAATCATTTTTGGTTCCCCTTTCAAAATGGATTAAAACGGCTCCCTTTAAAACTCTCTGAAGTGTTCTTCATGAACTAAAAAACATGATGAACATCCGCCGTGTTGGCCACCTTCCATCGGCGCCGATCGCCGTTGCCGGGGGCAAAAAATTCCTAGAAAACTCCATTTTTTCCAAAATTCGGCAGACCCCAAACTGAGCGTCAATCATCAGAGACACAGCCTCAAACGCCATGCACGGTGGAGACCATCGAAAACAAGGTAAAAAAGGAACCTTTTCTTATTTAAATTCGAATAGTAACAATGAAGAAAAGAAATTACCAGAGAATACTTGCTTTATTTCCACTTGAAGACTCGAATACAACTTACTTCCGTATGCTTTTTGTGTATTTCTATGTGTTCTATTACTTGTATCGTGTATGATAATTGTTGTGTAAATTACATGAAATTATAGTGGGTTTATATAGGTACAAAATTGCTTGATTTTCAAGTACAAATCCATGATTTCCTCCCCTAGATTGTCTCCGATTTTATTCGGATTGAACCTGATTATCACTATGACTTCAATTTAGGGATTAGGTCCTTTGACTTTGCTTCTTTCTTGGGATTTAACCCTTGTTTGCTTCCTTTTACATATTTTTGGTGGCTTCGATTGTCGAGGGAGACGCCGGCAAGGGGCAAACGGTGACGGTATCAGCTCATGCATTCGTTGGAGAAGATGAAACGACAACTGGAAAGTGAAGCGACGAGCGCGTGCTGTAACACCACCAAACCCGGCTTAAAAGTAAACCGAGCTAAGAGGTGTTCTTACAACAAACACGAACATAACTACTTAGCAACCTTAGCACAAGGGTTGGACATGTCATTGAAAATCAGAGAAATTTATTTATTTTTTTGTTTATTCCATTAGTATGATTATGGTATATGTATTGAATTAATCCAATATCAAACAATAAATAGTCTTCTTCAATCCCTAGACAAAGTCAAACATACATGAGTTTACTCAACAAGCTTATTTAAAGGCAACTAAAGGAAACATATCATGGTAGAAGTTCTTCATTTTTATTTATGACCCACTTGAAAATCTTTCCATAATAAATCTTGTTTGTTTAATATTAGAAAGATCACAAAGCAACTTAAATCATACTCTCACACAAAGAAGAATCTTCAATAGGCATACAATAATCAAGGCATTAGTCTCCAACAAGATAAATTTAGTATCGTTTCATATTTTAGCATACTTTGACTTGCTAGCCTTCATTTTACCAAGACATCAATTCAACATGTTATTAATACCCAAAAAGATACTAAAAAAATAATATAAAACCTGATATACAACAAGTGTTCAGTTACTTATATCCCTTTTCTTATTCCATATTCGATTACCATTTTCTTGTACACCACTATTTATCATTTGTATATCTACTTCACAATTTAATACTATCACAATAAAAGACATTAGTATCATCCGTAAGGTCCTATCTATTCATTAAACATGTCAAACATTCATGTTGTAATTATAATTACTATTAATTTGGCATCGAACCTAGAATAATATATCTATCAAGCAATCATATAAGCATGCTGACTAACAACTCGAATAGCAAGCAACCATAAAGAATAAATATAAAGGCCCATTACAACTTAGAATGCTCCTTAGAGCTTCTTATAAATACACATATAAGTATCTAAGCTTTTAAATGCATGTTGCCCACACATCACTCATGTGCCACCATCTAGGAATACTTAAGAAGTTAACAACATACTTCATGTCGCTTGCGATCTCATCTAAGCTCGAGAGGAAAATACATATACCCTGAAATGTAACGATGAACCAAAGTAAGCGAAATGCTTAGTGAGGTAGCTCAGCTAACTGAAAATATAGGTCGAGCGCTTCTTAGTTAAGATTTACTAGATTCTAGGTAAGTACCAAACTTGATCACTTAAGCCTTAATTAATTTTATGAAATTCTTATTTTTAACAAGATTTTTTAATAAGCCTTTCACAACTCAATGATGGACATAAACACTCAGATATTCCATTCATAGTATTGCTTATTGCGTAAGGTCTTAAATGATGTTTTCCCTAGATTAACTTATTCCAACCTTGAATTTTATACTACATGTAATCCAATCGTATATTATTAGTTTCTTGAACTATTTCACTCAACAAGCAAAAATCATGATTTTTTCTTATTACGAGGATATCATTCGGTTACATCATTATTCATGTCACTTGACTTACAAGCGTTTTAGTAACTGTATTATTAATAATTATCAATTCATGGTAATTCATTAGAACATGGCTATCTAAAAATTCAAACTCTTAAACTTCATGCTAGAAGACATTTCTTACTAAACGAATTATCAATGAATTCACCAATTTAGCTTGTTTTTTCATAACTTCCTATGTTTATCCTCACAAGTAAATTGTTACTTGCCATTTAAGCAATCAATAAAGACATAACAAAAGCATGAATTTTCCTCGACACAAGATATCAATTATGTTAATCATAAGCGTAAGACATTCTCATACTTAATTAAATCCCAGTCTTCTACTCATAAAAGTAACACTTCACCTTATAAGATTCATTTCGCTTATACATTAGTCATTAGCATGGTTCCTTTTCTTAGCTAATCTACTTTTTTTATTAGCTTTCCTTATATCAACTTCTTATGCATACCTTTCTATTTAAACACACTAATAATGTTTAAATTATACATGTGTTATCCCCCTTTTAAAGGTACAACAAGTAATCGAACTAGGGACTTCAAGATGAGTCTACAATGCAATTTAACATTTCTTTTATTTAGGGTCTGTCTTATTATCCAAGTTTGTTTCGAAATATCTTTACCATAACCCAAGCAATCAATCTAAAATCTTCTATCATGGATTAGCATATAAACTCAAAAATCAAACTTCACAACAACACCACTCCGAAATAAGGAGAAGCATTTACAACATTATAAATTCTCCATGCATTACAATCAAACTTCACTTATAATTATTTCGTTATGATATACTTAAACATTTTAGTATAATTAATTTATACCACAACCTAGGTTCTTCTCAATTATCATACATGATCATCTCAATAAGTACAACCAGCTTTATAATCATGTGAAAGACAGACGTCAAAAAACGCATAAGTTATTCATGGATTCAATATGTTATTTACGTAGATAATCTAACAAATTATAACCCCTTTTAGGCATACCATCGAACTATAGGAGAATATATATTCAGAAGAGACCTAATATTTTAAACTAACATACCAGCCTCAAGTATTTACTCACGTTAACCAAAACAAATCTAGTCACCCAAAAAGGGACACACAATATTCAAGGGACATATTTTCCTTATCAAGCACATTATTGTTAGGGTTTACTTATTTAATTTAATCACCATGATAGACAAGTATGTCTTAAACATAACAACTTGTGAACAATTCATAACGTATACAAACACATCTCAAAGTCATAGCATTTTAGTTAAGATATGTCATTTGTTATTTGATATATATAAGATAGCAATCATCAATTAACATATACATGAAATGTTGGTTACAAGTAAGCCATTCGATTTGAATTCTCAAAGCAAAGGTATTTTCAACCAATTGGACTTAACATTTCACCAAATCACATTAATGTACAAGCTTTTATTCAAAACATTTCTTTCCACTACATCAATAACCATGTTTCCTTAGAAACATCTTTCTTGATAAGCAAGTTACCATAGTTCTTAATTCTTTAATTTAAAAATTCATGCTTTTCTTTTTAACATAGCCTTGAGATTCGAATTGCAGCCTAGGTATACGAATCCCCAACCAACTTTCGCCCATAAACAAAATGGTACTCGCAGTACCGATCATTCCCTCCTACTGTCGCCAAGTGACCACACATACTTCCCTCCTACTGTCGCCAAATAGGGACCACTATCTTGGACCATAGTCCACCCCAATACTGAGCTCTATGGACTCTATGGCATGCCAACTATACCTAAGACTGACTCGAAACCAAGGCTTACATCTTATTTTTATCATATTAGATACATTATGAGCATAGCTCCTTATCATAATCACATATCAGTGAGTTTATCACCCTTATCAATTCAGGCATGTATTCACCTCATGTGACTTCACATTGTAATATTTCTGATCAAATGGCATCTTATCCAAGATTTCTATCATATATGAACCATACATGGTCTTCATTATAGTCACATTTACAAGCTTATAATAGCTTATCACAATTTAGTATGTTGTTCTTTCATAACAATAAAGTAGTAAATTCGCATGCATCACTCAATACATCTTTTTGATTCAAGTGAATCATATCAAAGTCATTATCATTCATGATTCCAATTCCATAATTATAATCTAATTCAAATATTAGCTTGACATTGTTTTGCTTATTAAGAAAGTATTATATTCCCTTTTACAAACATGCATCCTTCAAACTTATTACTTTCGCATTTAAACAAATAATTCAAATATATAATCCCAAAATCAAGACATCAAGTATTCATATCAATTCTATTTCAAAGATCAAAACTATGCATAGAATTCATTTACATTTCATACTTTCTACTATTATCCATTTCACAATTTACTGTCCACCGAGATACTTACCTTATTTTCCAAGCCAAGCTTAAGCATAGTTCGACATATTTCTATAGGCCAAGAAGTATACTAAATAATGTTGCTCGGAAAAATTGTAAATCTACCCGAGACTTTAAAACTACACTCACCTCTTATCCCGAAGTTACGGGATACCTGAATCCACAACTCCCTATACTCCTAGTTTGTTTCCCCTTTACAACCTTCAAGCCATGACCACTTCTTTATCGAAGTATGCACCTCTAATTGAATAACAAATCATCAATACTACTTCAATTTATTTATTGTTCTCTACTAAGTAAAATAGTCTATAACTTATGTAAACACATTCAAGCATATAAACAACCCAGCATATTCACATAATACACAAAAACAACCTAGTTACATATATATAATCTCAATTTGGGACAAATTTCTTGTATACACTTTTAGTCATTCAAAACTGTGTAATTTCTGCTTATAAACACACCAGACTGTACAGAATTATTTATATTTACAAACAAACTCAAAACAGTCCCCTAATGCCTTTAAAAATGTTAGATAGTCTCAAATTTCTTATATACAAATGCACATTTTTAAAACAGCCTATTAATGTCCTTTATACATGCAAAACAGTTTTTGTACAGGTTTAACAGTCCCTCCCCTGTTGTATTTAATCCAAAGCAATCCTTAATTTTATCACTTATGCATGATAGTCCTCAATTCACTTATATCTCATCTATACATGTTCTAATGGTCCTTTACAATTAAGTTAATGATAATACAACCCCAACATGTCTAACATACTATTTCCCCTATTTTTATACTACTTAAAATAGTCTCATTTCATCCCCTATATGCATCTAAACAACCTTAATTTCAAGTAATTATTTATGTGGACATATAACAATTGACCAGCCATGAAAACAGCCCACATTTCATACAAAAACATCCTTTAACAAAAAACACGAGACAGTTTCAGCCATCTATCTGTTCTTTCTTCAAAACAGTTTCCAAATACACTTATTTATATAGAAAAGCTGTATTTAACAATTCGAACTTATCCTTCTTCTCTAGAGTAGATTTCAACTTACATAACTGTCTATATGTATATATGTATACATGCGTTTATAAGACAATTCAGCTTCAATCACCTATTCACAATCAAATTTCATAGTCATTCTATATATACACAAAACAACTTCCTAATGTAGTCTTCAATCAACAAAGGCTTTTCGTAATCGATTCAAGCATTTGAGCATAACTAGCAACACATACTCGAAATTCAAGCTCAATTATTCAAAGTGAATATACCATAAACCAATTTCATAACAAAATCATACAAATTTAGACTATTTAATATATTCAAGCAAGATTTTGTTTCTAAATGGAGTTCTTTCGCAAGAAGGGAGGGTGTCTAGAATTTCTTACCCTTCTTTATTTGAATCAGATGACATGCAAAAGATTAAGCATCCATGACCGAGACCTTCAAACTCGATGGACTCAAGCTGAATTCTTTCTCTCTCCTTCTTCTATTTGGTCTCGGCTTCACACAAGGAAGAGGATGACACAAGGGAAATGGGAATTTCCACTTGGCCGATCCTACTTCCAAGACACTCTCCCAAAGAGCCATGTGTAATGGTCTCTCAAGTAATTTCTTTTTAACATGCAAACATTCTCTTTTTTATATAGTCTATTTGGTCCTTATAACATTGAGTAATCCACTTTTTTTAATAATTCGATTTTAGTCCTTAGAGATACAATTGGACTTAGAGATTTAGTAACTATAACAATTTAATTAAGGTTTGATGCAACATCTAAACCAATAAAATTTAGGGTATTACACGTGCCTCACTCTTGATCAATATGGACTGTTAGATCATTCCTTGATCTAACGATTGCGAAATGTGGCGTTTATTCTTCTCCAGCTGGCGAGATCTGCACTGTTGGATCAACCCTTGATCCAATGGTTGTCCTTCGGTTGTGCAAGGAACAAAGAAAGAAGATTAGGGTTCCGGTTTTGATTAGTATTGGGCCGAATAAGCCCTTATTGTATGTTTTAATGGACTCTCTATTTTTGTAATGGGTTTGTTTTAATACAAATACACATTTTATATATTTTGACTTGTTTTTGACTTAATTTTGCTAGAAAACGGGCCAAATAGCCCTTTATTGTTTACATATTTAACTTAAGGGACTCAAACAATTCTAATAACAAACATTTTCTGGATTTAACATCTAATTCAAAAAAAGAATAAAATACAAATCAATAAACAATGGTAAAAAAGAATGATAAAACAATATAAAAACCGAGATGAAAAATCAGTGACAACAGCACTCGCTGCCAGGCCACCTCTCAGAGACTCCCACCAACCTTCCACATTGGAGATCCAGTCATCTTTTGAAGCTTTTAACCAGAATACTGCTCGAAGCTTGGAATAGAACAAAAGATCCACTAGACTTGAGGATTTGTTTTCAAAAACTGTTTCATTTCTGGATAACCATAAACTCCATAACGCAGCCCCCCACGTAATCCACCACACGCTTCTAACAACACTAGACATATTTGTGTTAAAGCTAAATGAAAACAGTCCCTCAATATCAGATGGTTGAACCCAATTTACTTTCCACCTTAAACAAAAGGCAGCCCATAAATTATTAATAAAAACACAGCCTACAAAAAGATGGTTAACATCTTCTATCTCACTGTTACACCAATAGCAACGACATTAGACATCATTCAAAGGAATTTCCCTATTCCGAAGGAAATTTTTTGTAGGGACTCTCCCCAACTGAAGCATCCAGAGGAAGCTTTTGACTTTAGGAGGGACCTTCAGTTTCCAGATTAAGTCAAAATTAAAGCTCGGCACCTCTATATCCAAGTTAGAAATAAGATCTGTTAAAGCTTTCACAAAGAATAACCCAGATTTGTCATGCACCCATACTAGTTTATCATTCAAAGACACATTCTCAATTGCACTAACAAACTTAGCAACTAGCAACACTTCTCTTTCAAGCAATGGTCTCGTGAAAAAACCACCCCATTGAATACTAATAAAACCATTATGAACAACAACCTCATTCAAGACTACCCCTTTATTATTAACCAACCTATACAGTCCAGGGTAAAGTTTGCTCAAAGATAAGGAATACCACCAAGCATCTTCCCAAAATAATATAGAACTCTCATCCCCCACTTGCCATCTACTTCTTTATTCATCCATGTATCCACCTCCCTACTTTTCATATTATTTATGATCCCTCTCCAAACGACAAACATATTTTTAGCATACAATCTGTTCAGCTTCCAACTTCTTGGAACTCCCCCATACTTGGCACAAATGACCCTACACCATAAAGCATTTTTCTCCAAAGAATATATCCACCCTCACTTGGCAAGTAAGGCATTATTCTTAGCACTTAGTTTCACCACTCTTCCCCCACCTTTCTTCTTAGGGGCACAAACTCGATTCCAACTTATACGAGCTAATTTCAACTTACCATCCCTGGAGCCCCAAATCTTCTTCTAATCATTTCCAACTTAGCCAACATAGTTTTTGGTATATTAAACATTGACATATAGTAGAGAGGGAGAGAAGTCAATACTTCATTGATAAGGACAACTATACCAGCAAAGGACAACGAGCAACTCTTCCAACTTGCCAACTTTTCCCTAAATCTGTCTACCACAGGGTCCCAAGTCTAGACTCTCCTCGGATCAGCCCCTAAAGGGATCCCCAAATAGTTGAAAGGTAGCTGTAACACCCCCTTCCTGGCTTGGTTGAGAACCGGGTCAGAGAGTGATACCGGTGAACAATATGGTAATCAGTGCGATAAAATTTCCATTAATGACCAACTCTTAAACGATGTTATGCTTATTAAACATTACCCAACATAAGCATTAGTCCATTTTGTTCAATATGAAACAAAGATTCATCACTTAGGACCAATTCTTAACTAATACAAGTTTTAGGGACTAAACTATAATTTTAGAATTTTAGGGTTCCTTTCATGAAAATTGAATATGCAAGAATGAAATTCAATACAATAACAATGAACTTGTAAATTTTCATGTTATTCCGATATCATTTACCCTTCCAATAAAACTAACATTATTCATTGACCATTCTATAAACAATACATAACTATAATCTGTCTTTTAACAGAATTAACTACCACCATATCGAAACACCTTGGTGTCGCATCGATACGGGTACACATGATTAAGAATTTCATTTGATAACTTCTAAAACTTGTATTGATACAGCTAAGCCCGTATCGGTGCAGGTTGACCAATGTTGGCCCATTTCGGTACACCCTAAGGCTATAACGACACAATTTATTTCCCAAACTTTACTATCAAATTCCGTTTCAATACACTTTAGAATTGTATTGATACGGTATGGTTGACTCACCTTTGACTTGGACAAATATGCAAGGCCGTACTGAAATAGATGAACTCGTATTGGTACGCCCTACACTATAATGACAAATTTTATCTAGTGTTTAACCAATTTAACATGTTGAACGATGTCCAAATGCAATGAAATTTTACCATCAATATTCAATCACTATAATCTACTATCATGCCAAATTTTAGAGCCATATGAATCCATTTATTAGGTTTTCACCTTTTAGTGCCCAATATGCCATTTTAACCATTTTTAAGCCAAACCAAAAAGCCAAAATAAGCCTTAAACATTATTACAATGCAAGCATGACTTAAACACACCAAAAGGGCTATATGTGACTAGTTTAGCTACTTTTCCACCATCCTAGGAGTTCATAGAGACAAAATACATTACTTTGGCCTTGATTATGACTTGTCAAACCTTTCAACTGCTCCAATCTTCAACTATGAATCTCTTAACCTGAAATGTATGACATGGAATGCATTAGACTTACATAGTCTAAGTGAGGTAGCCATAAACAATGAATGTACATGGCATCTAATCCAACATGTTTCAATGACGATTCTAACCATGAAAATAGAGGCATAGGATTCAATAACAAAATTATCATACTCAATATATGACATGGCATCAATGATCAATATATCAACAATAATTAAAGGCAATATTCCACATTAATAGTCAATAGCAAGGTTCAATAAATTCCTTGGATCGATGTATGGTATTTGGATACACGAATTCCACCTCCGCACCAAAATCAATAATGGTATAGTCATATTGCCTCTGCCACACCAATTTGACTAAATCATACAACATCCCTCCGTCGTACCACAATAAAGGCGTAGCCCCAAACCCATACCAACGAGCTCGTGAATTCTATGACATGCCAATTGTATCCAATACTCTCGAATCCAAGGTTCAATAATCAATAGTTCAATATCGGTATTTCAATAGCAATAGTTCATATCAATAGATCAATAGAAATAATTCGGTAACAGTGTTCCAATTTGGTAATTCAATAGCAATAAACATATATCTATGTTTCAATGGCAATATGCAATATTCAATGGGACTCCATGTAACAATGATTCAATGATTTCTATGGTGATCACAACGATGTTTTGGACATGAATTCAATGCAATACTTACACATACTTACTTATATAGATTTTGATAATGTTCTATGCAAAATCCTTCAATACAATGGTTAGCAAATCAATAATCAATGATTCAAGGTGGCACCTAGCCAACTCTCGAGACTCGACTACACTCACCTCACTTTCAAGCTCCTATGACTCTCGGATTGCAATTCCCTTATTCCTAGCCTTTATTAGAGTTGATGGGTTACCTTCCTCCAATTCTTGACCTAGGGTAAAATCAATAGGAGATTGTTACAATCAATATAACAATGTCGATATTCACTTCAAAACTTAAAATAGCCATTAGCTAATTAGATAGATTCATAAATTGAAACTTGAGAAACAAAGGGTTTAGCTTGAGAATTACAACTTGAAATTAAACATTCAATAATCAATGGAATTGATAATAGATTAAGGGATTTCCACTTACCCAATCAATAGCTATGCAATGGGACTATCAAATCAAGGAAAGCTTGAGTTTAAAGAGTTCAATAAGAGAGGTGTATGCTTAAGCTTGGTGGAGAGGATAACAATGGAGGTGTATGCTTAATCAAACAAAAGATGAAACAATTAAAGATGATGGTGAATTCGGTAAGCTTTGCAAAAAGGCTTTAGCTATTCTTGTAACTTTCCAAGGTATTATCATTGTCTAAAACCTTAATCGTCCACCACCTCACCTTAAGCCAATAGGAAGATTTCATTCCAAAGGAGGAAACTTGTTTATAAATTCTAATTTCTTAATTCCCCAATTTAAAATCACCACCAAATTGTCATCTTTTTAGGACAAAAGATGACCAACATCACGTGGGGGTGGAAAACATGAAGGTGACTCATCCCCAACTTTCAATCTTCTCAATTTAGTCTTTAAAACAATTTTAAACAGGTACCCGTATCGATTCGTCTATGGCCGTATCGTTACGACTAGCTCAATTTTGGTAAGTTAGTTAAAAATGACTGGGTCGTATCGATACATGGACTATCGTATCGATACGCTTAGCTCAGTTTCAATATTCAAACATTACAATAAGGTCCCTAATTGGACTTTGGACTCAAGTAAGGTCCATTATCAATGAAATTAACCCCCACTTAACAATTGCAAAACTCTGCTAATTTACTAACAATTGAGCTATCCACCCTTATACCCACGAGGCAAGGTTTTCTGAAGTTAATACTCAACCTAGAGCAAGCTTCAAAACATCACAGGATCATCTTAACATTGAGAATGGCACATTCTAATGGTTTTATAAATAGTACAGTGTCATCTGTAAACTACAGGTGAGTGAAAACATATCCTAAAATGACCTTATCAATCTCATGAATGTCACTAGACCTCTCGGCTGTAACAAAGAGAAGATGTAGAGCTTCAGTTATCATAATAAATAGGAATAGGGATAGAGGGTCACCTTGCCGTAAATCCCTTCCTCATACTAAACTCTTGGGTTGCGGAACCATTCACTAACACAGAAACTCTTACAGAGGAAACACACTTCACCCATTTCCTCCAAATCCTACCAAACCCTATTTTTCTTAGGACAATGTCATCTGCAAACTACAAGTGAGTGAAAACATATCCTAGAATGACTTTATCAATCTTATTAATGTCACCAGACCTCTCGGCTGCAACAAAGAGAAGATGTAGAGCTTCGATTATCATAATAAACAAGAATAAGGATAGAGGGTCACCTTACCGTAATTCCTTCCTCATGATAAACTCTTGGGTTGCGGAACCATCCACTAACATAGAAACTCTTGTAGAGGAAACACACTTTATCATCCATTTCCTTCAAATCCTACCAAAACCCTAGCTTCTTTGTCTTATCTCCAAAATTTCCACAAGACATGTTAGTCCCCTTCAACTTCAGAATTTCTTAACCCATCTTAATTTCATTGAGATATCAAACATGTTAGTCCCCTTCAACTTCAGAATTTCTTTAATAACATCCTGACCCCCTTCCTTGAGTAGCCACATGTTAAAGAATTTAAAAGGTGTTGGCCCCAAGTCGAGCTTCTCACTAGATAACATGTGTAATCACTAATTTTATCTGGGGTGTTAACCCATTTTTTATATATAATCTTAAGCTTTGATATAAAGGGCTGGGTTTATCTACTCTATTTATGTGTTACTATATATTAAGTGTGTGTACCATTCAAGTTAAAAGCGAAAAAGGGAAAAGAAAAAGGAGAACAAAAAGATTGTTAGTATTATTGCTAAATATTATTAGTTTTTAAGTCTTATGTTTATCATTACGTGTTAGTGATATATATATACATTGCTTATTGTCATTACTATAGTTATATCACTATTCTAAAACAAAATTAAAAAGCCCAAAAAGATTAGTAAATATTAAAAGCCCAAGTTTATATATCAGCCCAAAAACATTAGTAAATATTAAAATCCTAAGTTTATATATTAAAAACCCAAAATAAATATATATGTTACATCAACCCAGCTAATAAGGCTCAAACCTAATAACCCTAATCTGATAATCAACAAAACCCTAATCTAACTTTTCTTGCACAACTCACCCCCACCATCAGATCTGGCATGATCAAACGGTCCAGATCAAGCCCAGGAGACCATTGGATTGCCCCGTAAAGCTCACCGCATGACACCTCAACTACTCATGCGTCACACGCGCGATGTTCTAGCTCTCTTACTCATGCATGTGCTATACGCCCGCCGATTCATCTTGTGGATAACCCCACGTATGACTGCTTTCCTTCCCACTTCATCTCCACGCTGGCAGAGATCCAACGACCACCAAAGAACCTTGCTCCTTAAACAGCTTCTCCCTTTGGTCCCCTCCTCCTCTCAGTCGGCCACAACCCGTGAGGGGACACAAAGGACAGCGTTAGAGGCTCGCAAGTTGCTGTGCATCTCAGCTGGTTTCCCCTTCCCCTCGAGCCGGTGATAACATACACAAAAAATTGAATATTAGAAGGATAACCAGGGGACAAACTGATAATCTTAGAAATACAACAAAATAGCAGATTGACAGAAGGCAACCAATAGAATTATTAGGGTCTATTTTCTACTTTTTAAATGTATGTATAATCAGGGTAATATACAAAAACCCTAGCATTTGTAAGGGGGATTCAAGAATTTTGAGCAATAGAGAACGAAAGCAAAAGTCTCCATATTTTTGAGGTAGTTTTTCTTCTTTTTTTTCCAGATTCATTATCAAAACACCATACATAAAAAACTAGGGTTTAGATTTTACCTTGGTGTCATTTTACCTTCCCCGCGTCTTTCGATCTCCCCTCGCATCTGTTACCTTACTCGCTGGTGATAAGCCCATCGGCCTCCTTAGGGCCGCAAAGGGTGAATCGGTGAAGAGGTTGACACGCGAAGGTGGGTTTTTGGATTTTGTTTTTTTGAAAAGGGTCACGATTTCAAAAAAGAAGGGCTTTTGATTTTTGGTTTTAAAAAGAAGGGGTTTTATCATCTTCTTAGGTAGATCTGGGTTTGGATTTAGTTTCAGGAAGGAAAAAGAGCGGTTTTAGGCTTATTTGGGGTTCGTCGACTGTTGGCGAGCGATGACTGACGTGACGGAAAGCGGTAATTTTCTCAGTTTTAGCCTCCGGTGAGCGGTGGTTTATGGGTTCAAGGATGAACATGCAACAGTGCTCATCCTTGGTTTTAGAGGGTCGAGAGAGAGTGGGAGACAAGGTGATTTTTAAGCCCTTTTTCTGTTTTTAGCAAAAAAAATTGGATTTTATACTTGTTTTAAAACGGAAAATGAGATATTTGCATTTTAAATCCCTTCGCGTTTTCGAAATTGCACCCGCGGCTCTTCCACCTTTTTAAACCACGGTCGTAGTCCCTAGTTTTTTAAAGTCTTTGCCGTTTCATCCCAGGTCTTCATGCATTTTGTTTTTCTGCCCTATAATTTATTGCCTTTTCGTTTCAGTCTTACATAATGTTTGTATAATGTTTATTTCTTGCCTTGTTATGATATGTATGTGTTTAATATGACCTTGACATATGTATATTATAATAGTATGATATATGTCCTATACAATATATGTTTTTGGTAATATATGCTTTATATGTGGTACAAAATATCTACACATTAAGTATGCTTTAAAATAGTACATAGTATAATAATATATTTTTATATATGGTACGTAATATAGGATGTGTATATACTATATAATTATTTTTATATATAACCTATGGTATTAATATATGCATATTATATGTGTTTTATAATACATAGTATATAGCCTTAATATATATATATATATATATTTTACATGTGACACATTAAACACATGTTTTTATATAAGTATATTTTTATATTATAATATATAGTTCGAAGTATTATATATATATATATGTATTCAATATGTATTTATATAATATATATTTTTTATATATGATACACGGTTTATATATATAAATATATGTATATATTATGTTATATATATATATATATTACGTAATATATATAGCTTTAATAATATACATATATGGCTACCGCCATTTTGTTATATATATATGTATGTGTGTCATTACATACGTATATGTAAATAGATATATGTATAATACCCTATTACACAATGTGATGCTAATGCATGATATTTTGAATCTTTTATTTTGTATTATGTTCCGTGCTTGTTTGCCATGGTGTTTCATGTCGCATCCGGTATATTAACTGCTAATGCAGCGCCCTTTTATTTGGGAATAAATATGGTCAGTACCAGTCGTAGTGGTGGTGGCTCGTTCATTTATTCTCAAATAACAGGGTCCTTAAAATTTACTCGCATGTATAACCTAATTTTGATTTAATTGTGACTTTAACTCGTAAAATTTAATATTAATAAAGCGGTAATTAATTTGGTACTGATTTTTGGGCGTTGTGGGAAACCTTCCCCACTCGTAACCGATTCTCGAACCTCAAATCTGTGGTTTTATTTTCGGTGTCCAGTCTACCTAATCCAAGTGGCCGGTGGTGACTCCAAGTCTTTTATTTCCAAAATGTGATTTTTAAAATAAATCCCCTTTTAATAAACATTTTTAAAAAAAAGGGATATATCGAACCAATTTGAGTATTTTAAAACGTTGTTACAACATGGCGACTCTGCCGAAGACTGATTCTGATTTTTAAAAACTAAAGTGAGCCAGGCCATTTATCAAGAAAAACAAAATATAATTATCGCTTTATTAATACCAGAAGTTGTGAATTAAAGTGACAATTAAGTTAATATTTTTTTATAAATGCGAGTTTATTTTAACGCATTTTAAAATTTGACTTATAAGCCCGTCCTTGTAAGTAGGGGAAATTCTAGTGCTCCCATATGGATATCGTTCCTCCGTATGGGCTTAGTAAGTACCTTCGGGGCTCGAGTATCCTATGTCTTCGTGAGAATACTGTTTCTCCGAATGGACATAGCGAATGGGTCCCCTGAATTGAACCTGATTGAGATGAGCCTATAATGAGTGATGATCGGAGGCCTTACTACCCTTAGTAGGGACAATGAGGACAGTTCGGGTGCCCTCCTAGTACCAAAACTGTATGTAGCGAACATAGATAGCCTACCTGCAACACCCCTACCCGGGCTAGTAGCAACCCGACTCGAGAGCGTTACTTAACAATCAAGCAAGGACATGGCAAGCAATACAAAGCATTCAAATTATATACAAACAATGAACAAGGCAAGCAAGTCAATTTTCTTATCATACAAGTACCACACAATTGATTCATACTCATCCTAAACCATTCAAACAAGGCCAAGGCAACCAATCATACATTACTTATCATGCAAGTAACTTACATTTCGGATCTTACATCAATCTAAGACATTCAAATAGGTCACTAAATTGTTTCTTTTTCATACTTACATTATAGGTTACAACATGACCAATTCAAAGGACTTCATTTTTCCCAAGTTTAGGTTCGAATATCTCTAGATGTAACATGCTTCCATTTCATTTCAAGGTTCCTTATTTTGTATACATTTAGTCATTTCATTCCTACACTTAATAAGCATAATTATCTAATATTCAATAGCATGTAACTAGTTTCATTCAAGCTTATTTCCATACCTAACCAGTCGGCCATTTATACAAAACATACATAACATATACATCAAGGCATACACACACATACCATTCGGCAATCAAGACATCACACACTAGACTATTCGAATAGAAGGCAAGCAATATGTTTTGGTTATCCTATGTTCAATTCAAGCAAGACATGTACTCAATCAAAGCACTTAAATGGTACTTATAACTAGATCAAACATTAGATCATTCAACTTAAATCCAAATATGCTCAGCCAATACATTCAGTACATGATACTTAAATTCATTACATACTTGTTACTAAGTTCATAACATAGGTAGGCCCATCAAGACATTATATACAAGCTTCAAAATGCATGATCAAGCTAAATATATACATTCTAGTGCCACCATTCTAGGAGATATGCAAAACAAATATGAAACCATACTTAGGCAAACTTGTGTGAGTTGCTTCTTGCTCAAGATAACAAGCTTCAAGATTAAGTAACACTTGTATCCTTTATCCTGTTGTTGGGAAGAATGAAAACAAGAGTGATAAGTACAAGAATGTGCTTAGTGAGGTAGTACTAAGTCTAACCAATTGTTATGTCAAGTTTCATGTGTCATTAAAATCAAGTATAGACTTAGCTAAGGCTTCCAAGCGATAGAGTGATCTTAGCTAGGCTTTCAAGCATTATAGTGATCTTAGCTAGGCTTTCAAGCATCAAGATTATCCTAGCTAAGGATGTCAAGCATCAAGATAATCCTAATTAAGGATTCAAGAATTCAGCCATTCAAGGAACAAAAATCAAGAAATTCATATCATGAATCAAGCTTATCATGCTTGCAAAACAAGAAATCAAGGAGTCATGCTTTCAAGTCAAGTAACATACAATTCATGGCATTCAAGACAAGTATCATGTGATATTGGATTGTTATTACAATTGTTATTCATTAAATAATCCCCTTGGTACTTAGTTTGTATAGGTAATCAAGTCTCCAACCAACTGTCACCCCAAGATGCACCGTAGTGCTAGTCAACCCTCCTACTGTCACCAAAGACCACATACATACCCTCTTTCTGTCGCCAAATATGGGCCTTAGCCCTGGACCGTAGTCCACCATTACACAATGAGCTCTAGAATCTAAGGCGCCATTCTACCTAGTCCAACTAGCTACCAAGGTTGTTCGATTTACCATTTATTCAAGTGTTTCAAGATCAAGATCATGTCAAGCAAGTTCATTTCATATTAGGCCCTTAGGCCAATGAGCCATAGCTCACATATCAAGTAGTTTCAAGATCATGTCCAGCAAGTTCATTTCATGTTAGGCCCTTAGGACATTGAGCCATAGCTCACATATCAAGTAGTTTCATGTTTCATTTTATCAAGATGAGATAATATCTCAAGCATGTTCTTTAGCATTCAATCACAAGTATCAAGCCATATACAAGCACCAATATACCATGCAACATGCTTAGCATTCGAAATAGACATGTATTTAAGGCTAGGATCAAGTTTCATGTATTACTAGTCATTCTTCCCTTATTAGGCCAAGTCCATGATTAATTTCATTCAACCTTTCAATAGTATAAGCAAGTATGCATTGGTTAGGACCTAGTCCTAATCCTAGAGGTAACTACACTCACAATACTCCAAGCTAGCTAGTCTTGGATCCACACTCCTTTGTTCTTGGCTTTAGGATGATCTACTCTATCCTCTTCCACCAAGTTTACTCCTAGTTCTATCACATTACAAGTATAAGCATGTCAAAACAATATCACAAAGTCATTCAATTCAAGACAATATCATTAAATCAAGCAAAGCTGCAAGCATATTACATTCACATATTGGGCAGGATGCTCATGTGCATTTTCCGTTACACTTAACTACACTTTTCTACATTCTAGTTCATGTAAAACAAGACATATTCCAAGGCCTAAAACTATTTACAAGATAGTTTACAAAATGCCACAAAACATTGTGCATTTGCCTATACAGCTGCCACCAGGCAGCTTGCTCTCTAGTCACTAAATCATGCATAACTTTCATTTCGTACGTCGGAATTTCAATTGGTTTACACCGTTGGAAAGCTAACAAAATTTCTTTATGACCGTATAAGGTTTGAATTTTAGTTCTTTTCCAATTATTACATTTTTTTACTTAAAGATAGAGCATCTTGCTATACTGGGCAGTTTGCACTGTCTCTAGTATTTCTTCTCTACATTTCAGTATACAACCCAGAGTTCATTTCTGTTTTCTCCTAGTGAGTTTAGACATACCAAGGTGTTGTACATAAATATTTCAGCCTAAAATTCATTATATATAATTTATAGTGATTTTTCAAATTCACTTCCCAGAACAGAGCATTTTGGGCAAATTACACTAGGTTGGATTTCTAGCTTCTTAACTCATTTTAGAAAGGCCCTAACATGGAAATTCCATTCATGTTCATGTTCATGTTCATGTTCATATATGTCTAGGCCATCATAATTCACCTAGAAATGTTCTTAAAACAAGGCATATTCATTTTGAACCTAGTTTGATCTATTTGATCATATTTGCACATCCAATTCATTAACTAAGCAATCCATTACCTAATTTAACTAGTTCAATTAGGAGTAGTCATTTTCCAGAAAGGTACCTATTCAATTAAATCTTCTTTTTACCTAGCAACATGATCAAAATAGGGTTCTATGTTCATTAATCATGTTTACACAATTTCTCAATCAAGACAGTCCTAATCAAGACTGTTTTCAATCATGTTCATATACCTCAAATTTCCAGCAACTATACATATATCCTATATCAACTTGGTTACTAAAAATCAAGATTTCAAGTTCACATTGAAGCTAGCATGTCCCTAACATGTATAACATTCATCCAATTTCATCAAGACAACAAGAACATCATCAATTCAAAGTTCAACAGTCTATAACAAGTTAGAATCAAGTATTATACCTTTTCCAAGCTACATTTGATCAATGGATGAATCAAGAAGCTTGAATTGAAGGTTTTTGCATGCAAATTTCTCTCCCTTTTCTCTCTCTAGAATCGGCCAAGATGATGTATAATGTGACACTCTCGCTCGGGTTATGAGCGTCACCAGAATGGAAACGAGAAAAATCATATTATCTAATACAAGTTATAACATACAAGATTAGGGCCAATTAATTTTTTTTCCATTTACTTATAGAATAAGACATTATTCGACTTCTAGGCAATTAGGTTAATCATCCAATTAGCTTAATGGTCAAGGTACTATTCGGTTAACTAGATAACAATTTCAAATAATTATTCAATTCCTATTAACTTCATTCATTTCAATTGGCAATCTAAGCCATTCATTCATCAAAATTAAGTTTACAAAACCTTATACCTATATGCGCAGCATTTAGACCTTTTAGCTCATTGTTTTACCATGAACATTACATGTAGAATAATCTAGATATCTATAACCTATAAATGAATTAAACTAACAACCTAACTTCATAATTTCATTCGATTAAGATCAAGATAGAATAGGCTTATCATGAAACAATTTAACACATTCAATTCTATAATTTATACAATCATATTCGAACAAACAAACTTATAAACAAAGTTCTAGTCATTCATTCATTGGATAATTTCATATCAAACCATTACATACTTACTTAAATACATTTACATATCTCAAAATGCATGGTCCAATATTTTAGGGTTAACACATTACTATAGTTATCGTGTACATACAATTATAATCCATAAGGTTCCAAACATATGAACTAACATGAGTTCTAAAGTTAATTCTACCTGCCACCATCTAGGAGTATCAACAACGAGTACCAAAATCATACTTGTCTATGCTTGATTCTTGCTTCAAAATCCAAGTAAGATAACTTGTTGATCAAGTAACTGATTCGAGTATCTTTAAACCTGTGGTTTGGGAAGAAGGAAAAACAAGAGTGATAAGTACATAATGTACTTAGTGAGGTAGTTCCTAAATCTATCAATTTATCAAGGATATTATCTTGTATTCCTTATTCATTTTAATCAAGATTAACCTAGCTAGGCTTCAATTAAGCAAAGTCATGACCTAGCTAATTTCTCATGAAGCATTCGAATAGACAAGCTTAGGCAATCAAGAAGTATTGCAAATCCACATAGAACAATCAAGCAAGTAGGCACCTTCAAATACTAGCTATTCAAGCAAGCAAGATTTGGCAAGTATCAAGCAATTCAATCGTGGAGATCATAATTCCAATTCGAATAGTGTATTATACCATGTAACTTATTTTTCAAGTAAGGTTCAAGCCAAGATAACATACTCATCATTCATTCATATTACAAGTCTTTTCTTTTAAGTTCATTTAATCTTGTTTTGCCTTGGTAGATAGTAGGACTAGGTAATCGAGTCAAGTGTTAAGGTACACAAAGTACCGGATCAAGTTAAGGTGTCTTCTACACCACGTATTATAGTACACAGAGTACTTAATCATGTTAAGGTGTCTGCTACACCACATGTTAAGGCACACAAAGTACCAATCGTGTTAAGGTGTCATCTACACCACATATTAAGGCACACAAGTACCTGAACATATTAAATCGAGCTCTAGACTCTAAGGCATGCCGTTCTACCTAAATCCAACTAGCATCCAAGGACTTGTTAAGTCTTTCATTATCAAGCAATCACATAACAAGTGTTTAAGCAACGAACATAATAAGGTCAAGATCATTTTATAGGCTTTCATGCACTTCCATTATGTACACATTCATGCAACCAACAATTTCAAGAACATATTCATTCAATTGAACACAATTTATCAAGCATAACCCATGACAACATTCGAATAGGGCATAGAATCTTAAACAAACAATTGTTTCAATTCCCAATCACACCATATTACAAGTATATTAAATTGTCAAGTCTTTAATTAGTCCATTCTCCCCTTAATGCAATATTACCAAATATAATTTAAGTTCATTTCATGTTATCAATCATCAAACAAGTATTTAGACATACAATTTGGTTAGAACACTAGTTCCAACCCTAAGAAAGACTACACTCGCAATACTCTAAGCTAGTCTTGTATTGCTATTCCCTTTTGTCTATCCCTTGATGATCCAACCCTATTGCCTTCAGAAATCTCCTCTAATCCTTGGTCTATCAAGTCATGCACAACATAGAAGGATCATTAGAATCAATACAATAATAATTCAAGCTCATTTAAACTACATCATCCAAAACAGCTTCTGCTTCCAGGCAGTTTGCATACCCTTTAGTAATCTGTTCATATCTTTTAATCTACTCACTGGATTTTCAATTAATTTATACCAATAGAAATCTTATTCAATTACCTTTTTAACCATATAAGTCTCATATTTTAATTCCTTCTATATCAATACAGTTTTCAATTTAAAGACAGGTCATTTTTCCAGTGACTATTCTGCCAACTTGTAGTTTAATCCAATTTAGTGAGCTTTTTATCCTAGGACCCTTACTATTTCATATTAGTCCTTTTTACCATTTATTCCCTTGATTTTCCCCTGTTCTTACAAGTTGAGTTTGGTCCCTATTCAGTTCATTTAGGTCCTCAATTTTATCAGTATTCCAGAAGAGTCCAATTTCACCTATTCTGCCAATATACTCATTAAAGCTATTTATTTAACCTTAATTCATGCCAACCTAACTATCAAACATTCATTTTGCTCCCTCCCATGTATTTTAATAACTTTTTCAGTCTTTATTCCAGTTCAATTCAATCCCAAATTCACCAATTCATTCAAAAACAACCCCTAATCATTTTGTAACTACAATTGTGAATAGTTTGCCTACCAATTCAATTTCTTCAATTTAACTACCAATCTAACTTGATCAGAGCCTCATTTAAACATATCGCATGATTTTTTTAGGTAATTTCACATTAGCCTCTTCTCCTATTCATTTAACACATCAATTCATTCAATTGAATCATTTGGTCAATTCGGCTAGCATGCTTTAACATCCAATATTTGTACATGCTAGCATATTACCCACGGTTCCTTCTTTCAATTCACATAGTTCTAACATTAATTCAAGCATCAATTAAGCTTATACAACAACTAATTCTATCTATAAGCATCACACAACCAATTTAAATCAATATCATCATTTAATCAAATGAACAAAGAAGACAACATGCTTACTTACTTCCTAGCTTAATTTCAATGGATAATCCCTACACATGCAAGCTTCAATCTTGGTATAAATGGTGTTTTTCTCTCAATATAGCTATTTCTCTCTAACTCTCTCTCTCATTCGGCTAAGGGAAAGGAAGAATGAAGACGACAAGTTATTATCCCATTAATCGAATTAGTAAATGACTTAATTAGCCTTTGGTTAAGCCTTATTCAAATAATTACACATGTGCATTAGGGGAATGGATGATTTTGGCATGCAAACATCTTCTTCCTCATTTAATTCGAATAGGTCACTACAAATTGGTCACCCATTTCATTCATCTTTCAATTAAATCCTTAATTAATTCAATTAGTCTAGGTTCAAGGTTCAATTAAATTAACAATTTAGGTAATTGGTTCCAATTCTTCTAGGCTAGGATTTAGGGTATTATGTATAATGGGATGAAGATGACATATTTCTTTGTTCATCTAACTGAAGCTGTCGTGAGTCATCCCTTGCTTTGGCACATGTTCTCTTTATTTGAGAACATGTGTTAAGGCCCTCAAACTTAATCCCTATTGCATGCAAACTCTAATGTTTTGTATGTTCACATTTCCATCCTTTCATTTATGCCTCCTAGTTTTAATTTCAATTCAATTTGGTTCAATTTCACTTATTAGATTTTAAGGATGGCCAATGTTCATTCTTCTTTTAAATTGATCAACTTATGAATTCAATTAGACTATAGTTTATATTGTGGTAACATTACTAGGCCAATTTTAGGGTGTTACGATTCTCCTCCCCTTAAAATAAATTTGTCCTCGAATTTACCTGAATCGAATAGGTGAGGATGTTGCTTCTTCATGACTTCTTCAGATTCCCATAATGCCTCTTCTACCTTGTGATTTCTCCACAAGACTTTGACAAGAGGAACATTCTTGTTTTGAAGTCTTCTGACTTCCTTGTCAAGTATCTGAATAAGCTCTTCTTCATACGATAGATCAGGATTCAATTCCACCTCTTCAGGCTCAAGAACATGAGATGAATCTGACCTATATCTTCGGAGCATGGAAACATGGAAGAAATTGTGGATCTTATCGAATTCACTAGGAAGTGCCAATCGATAAGCCACTGGACCAATCCTTTCAATGATTTCAAATGGTCTGATAAATCTAGGGTTGAGCTTTCATTTTCTTCCAAATCTGAAGACTTTCTTCCAATGAGATACTTTGAGGAAGACTTTATCTCCAACATTGTATTGGATGTCTCTCCTTTTTCAAGTCAACATAAGCTTTTTGCCTATCGAAAGCTGCCTTTAATCGACCATGAATGATATTCACTTGTTCTTCGGTTTCTCTGAGCAATTGAGGTCCTAAAACCTTGCTTTCTCCCAAATCAGACTAGCACAAGGGAGTTCTACATCTTCTTCCATATAGAGCTTTGAAGGGAGCCATCTAAATAGATGTTTGATAGATATTGTTGTAAGCAAACTCTACTAGGCGTAGAGATTTCTCCCAGTTCTTTCCGAAGTCTATAACACAAGCACGTAGCATGTCTTCAAGTACTTGGATGATTCTTTCAGATTGTCCAGCTGATTGAGGATGAAAGGCTGTACTAAGATGCACCTTAGCTCCCAGAGCCTTCTGCAAGGAATTCTAAAATTGAGAAGCAAATCTAGGATCACGATTAGAGATTATAGCTATAGGTACACCGTGTGAACGAATCACTTCAAGGATGTATAGCTCAGCTAAGGTTTCCAAGCTCGTGTTCATTTGAATAATGATGAAGTGAGTAGACTTTGTGAATCTATCAAAAATCACCCATACGACATCATTCTTTCTTGGAGGGAAGGAAGACCAGTAACAAAATCCATTGTGATCTGATCCCATTTCCACTGAGGGAATTCGATTGGTTAGAGAAATCTAGTAGGGACTTGATGCTCGGCTTTAACTCTCTAACAAGTTAGGCACTTCGATACAGATAGCCGATTTCATACTCGGCCACCAGTATGGTGGCTTTAGATCCTTGTACATCTTAACAGATCCCGGGTGAATCGAAAATGAGCTTTGGTGAGCTTCTTGTAACATTTCTTGTCTTAGTTCCTCATTGTTAGGAACCCATACTCTATCCTTGAAATAGAGGAGTCCATTCGACTTGAGAGAAAAGTCAGAATTAGACTCAGAGTCTAGCTTGGATATGATCTTCTGAAGATCTGGGTCAGTTTGCTAGAGTTCTTTGATTCTCGAGATTAGGCTAGATTGAACTTGAAGTTCAGACAAGAATTTTCGTCCTTTGGATAAACGGACATGATCATTGATAGCCAAGGAAGCTACAAATGAAATAACAAGATCATTAAGGTAAAATTTTCAAGTAATTACTTGCAAGACAAGTAAGGTGTTCTAATGGATTACTTGTAATCCAAGAAAGTTCAAATTTGATTGAAATATTCTAGAATTTAGATTTAGGGGTTTACCCGAGTATGGTTTGCGACTAAGGGAATCATCAACTACATTTGCTTTCCCCGGATGGTAGTCGATAACCAAATCGTAGTCTTTAAGCAATTCTAGCCATCTTCTTTGCCTTAGATTCAAATCTTTCTGAGTCAGTAGATATTTGAGACTCTTGTGGTCTGTGAACATGTTACATTTCTCCCCGTACAAGTAATGTCTCCATATCTTGAGAGCAAACACGATAGCTGCCAATTCTAGATCATGTGTTGGATAGTTTGACTCGTGTGGTTTAAGTTGCCTTGAAGCGTAAGCTACCAGATTTCCATCTTATATTAGGACACATCCTAGTCCTAAATGAGATGCATCACTATAGACAGTGAATTCTTTACCCGATTCTGGTTGGATAAGAACCGGTGCATGAGTCAGGGCTTGTTTAAGTTGATCGAAGCTTCGTTGTTGGGTCTTTGACCAAACAAAGGGCGTATCTTTGCGAGTTAACTTAGTCAAGCTTGCGGCAATGGATGAGAATCCCTTAACATATCGCCAAAAATACCCGGCTAAATTGAGAAAGCTTCTGACCTCACCAACATTCTTCAGAGGTCTCCAATCCATGATGGATCGAATTTTGCTCGGGTCTACTTTAATCCCTTCTGCCGATATGACATGGCCAAGGAACAAGACTTTTTATAGCCAAAATTCACACTTAGAGAACTTAGCGAACAATTGACTTTCTCGGAGAGTTTGCAATACAATTCGAAGGTGTCCAGAGTGTTCTTCCTTATTCCGGGAATACACCAGAATGTCATCGATGAAGACGACCACAAACTTGTCAAGATAGGGCTTGAATACACGGTTCATGAGGTCCATGAAAGTAGCCAGAGCATTCGTCAACCCGAATGGCATTACAAGGAATTCGAAGTGGCCATATCGAGTACGAAAGACTGTCTTGGGTACATCTTTTTCTTTTACCCTCATTTGATAGTATCCTGATCGAAGATCGATATTTGAGAATACCGAAGCATCATTGAGTTGATCGAAGAGATCTTCTATCCTTGGGAGAGGATATTGATTCTTGATAGTAAGCTTGTTCAATTGTGTGTAGTCAATACATAGTCCCATAGTCCCGTCTTTCTTTTTCACGAACAAGACTAGAGCACCCCATGGAGATGAGCTAGGCCAAATAAAGCCTTTACCTTGTAGCTCTTGGAGTTGCTTCTTGAGTTCTCTCAATTCAACAGTTGCCATTCGATAGGGTGTGATGGACACCAGAGTTGTTCTAGGTTGAACTTCAATCCCGAACTCTACTTCTCTGGTTGGAGGGAGACCATGGAATTCCTCGGGAAAAACATCAATGAATTTAGATACAATTGGCATACTCGGTAAGCCGAATTCAAGTTCATCTTGCATAGTCATGGCAACAAAAGATCGAGGTCAGTTTTCTATAAATTAGGAGGATTGATTCTTTTCCTAAACCCTGAAGATACAATCTCTTATTTTGGCAATCTATCCAGGCTTCATGTTTGCTTAGCCAATCTAGTCCTAACACTCGATCGAATTCACAAGAAGGCAATACATATAAATCAATAGGAAAGGGTATGTTTCGAATGACTATAGAACATTCCTTGCAAAGGAAGTTAATGGATGTGATTCCCCCTACTGGGTTCGAAATTACAAGGCTTTGCTTTAAAATTTCAGGTTTAATCTCGAAAGACTATCTCCTACATTCGAGGAGCCATTAGGACTTTCATTATCCCGACCAAGTCTTGTTTCAGACATACTACGTTCAAATAGAACAATTAGGGGTTTGTTTTAAAAAGCAAGACACAAGCTATTCAATACAAGTCTCCTCGGTGGCACAAGTATCCTATATGATGCATGATAGCCCAATTTAGTCCTAGAATCGACTAAATATAAAGCTCTGATTACCAATTAAATTGTAATACCCCTTACCCGGGCTAGTAGCAACCCGACTCGGGAGCGTTACTTAACAAGCAAGCAAGGACATGGCAAGCAATACAAAGTATTCGAATTATATACAAAAAAATGAACAAGGCAAGCAAGGCAATTTTCTTATCATACAAGTAACCACACAATTGATTCATACTCATCCTAAACCATTCGAACAATGCCAAGGCAACCAATCATACATTACTTATCATGCAAGTAACTTACATTTCGAATCTTACATCAATCTAAGACATTCGAATAGGCCACTAAATTGTTTTCTTTTCATACTTACATTATAGGTTACAACATTACCAATTCAAAGCACTTCATTTTTCCCAAGTTTAGGTTCAAATATCTCAAGATGTAACATGCTTCCATTTCATTTCAAGGTTCCTTATTTTGTATACGTTTAGTCATTTCATTTCTACACTTACTAAGCATAATTATCTAACATTCAATAGCATGTAACTAGTTCATTCAAGCTTATTTCCATACCTAACCATTTGGCCATTTATACAAAACATACATAACATATACATCAAGGCATATACACACACACCATTCGACAATCAAGAAATCACACTAGACTATTCGAATAGAAAGCAACCAATATGGTTTGGTTATCCTATGTTCAATTCAAGCAAGACATGTACTCAATAAAAGCACTTAAATGGTACTTATAACTAGATCAAACATTAGATCATTCAACTTAAATCCAAATATGCGCAGCCAATACCATTTATTACATGATACTTAAATTCATTACATACTTGTTACTAAGTTCATAACATAGGTAGGCCCATCAAGACATTATATACAAGCTTCAAAATGCATGATCAAGCTAACTATATACATTCTAGTGCCACCATTCTAGGAGATATACAAAACAAGTATGAAACCATACTTAGGCAAACTTGTGTGAGTTGCTTCTTGCTGAAGATAACAGGCTTCAAGATCAAGCAACACTTGTATCCTTTATCCTGTAATTGGGAAAAATGAAAACAAGAGTGATAAGTACAAGAATGTATTTAGTGAGGTAGTACTAAGTCTAACCAATTGTTATGTCAAGTTTCATGTGTCATTAAAATCAAGTATAGACTTAGCTAAGGCTTCCAAGCATTAGAGTGATCTTAGCTAGGCTTTCAAGCATTATAGTGATCTTAGCTAGGCTTTCAAGAATCAAGATTATCCTAGCTAAGGATGTCAAGCATCAAGATAATCCTAATTAAGGATTCAAGCATTCAGCCATTCAAAGAACAATAATCAAGAAATTCATGTCATGAATCAAGCTTATCATGCTTGCAAAATAAGAAATCAATGAGTCATGCTTTCAAGTCAAGTAACATACAATTCATGGCATTCAAGACAAGTATCATGTGATATTGGATTGTTATTACAATTGTTATTCATTAAACAATCCCCTTGGTACTTAGTTTGTATAGGTAATCGAGTCTCCAACCAACTGTCACCACAAGATGCACCGTAGTGCTGGCCAACCCTCCTACTGTCGCCAAAGACCACATACGTACCCTCCGTCTGATGCCAAATAGGGGCCTTAGCCCTGGACCGTAGTCCACCCTTACACAATGAGCTTTAGACTCTAAGGCATGCCCTTCTACCTAGTCCAACTAGCTACCAAGGTTGTTCGATTTACCATTTATTCAAGTGTTTCAAGATCAAGATCATGTCAATCAAGTTCATTTGATATAGGCCTTTAGGCCAATGAGCCATAGCTCAAATATCAAGTAGTTTCAAGATCAAAATCATGTCAAGCAAGTTCATTTCATGTTAGGCCCTTAGGCCATTGAGCCATAGCTCACATATCAAGTAGCTTCATGTTTCATTTCATCAAGATGAGATAATATCTCAAGCATGTTCTTTAGCATTCAATCACAAGTATAATTCCACATACAAGCACCAATATACCATACATCATGCTTAGCATTCGAAATAGACATGTATTCAAGGCTAGGATCAAGTTTCATGTATTACTAGTCATTCTTCCCTTATTAGGACAAGTCCATGATTAAGTTCATTCAACCTTTCAATAGTATAAGCAAGTATGCATTGGTTAGGACCTAGTCCTAACCCTAGAGGTAACTACACTCACAATACTCCAAGCTAGCTAGTCTTGGATACACACTCCTTTGTTCTTGGCTTTAGGATGATCTACTCTATCCTCTTCCACCAAGTTTACTCCTGGTTCTATCACATTACAAGTATAAGCATGTCAAAACAAGATCACAAGGTCATTCAATTCAAGACAAGATCATTAAATCAAGCAATGCTACAAGCATATAACATTCACATATTGGGCAGCATGCTTATGTGCATTTTCCATTACACTTAACTACACTTTCTACATTCTAGTTCATGTAAAACAAGGCATATTCCAAGGCCAAAAACTGTTTACAAGACCATTTACAAAATGCCACAAAACAATGTGCATTTGCCTATACAACTGTTGTTTGGCAGCTTGCACTCTAGTCACTAAATCATGCATAACATTCATTCCGTACGTCGGAATTTCAATTGGTTTACACCGTTGTAAAGCTAACAAAATTGTCTTTATGACCATATAAGGCTATAATTTTAGTTTTTTTCCAATTAATACAGTGTTTTACTTAAAGACGGGGCAGTTTGCACTATCTCTAGTATTTCTTGTCTACATTTCAGTATACAACACATAGTTCAGTTCTGTTTTCTCCTAGTGAATTTAGATATAGCAAGGTGTTGTCCATAAAAATTTCAGCCTTAAATTAATTACATAAAATTTATAGTGATGTTTCAAAGTCACTGCCCAGAACAGAGCTTTCTGGGCAGATTACACTAGGTTGGATTTCTAGCTTCTTAACTCATTTTAGCAAGGTCCTAACATGGAAATTTCATTCATGTTCATGTTCATACATGTCTAGGCCATCATAATTCACCTAGCAATGTTCTTAAAATAGGGCATAATCATTTTGAACCTAGTTTGATCTATTTGATCACATTTGCACATCCAATTCATTAACTAGGCAGTCCATTACCTAATTTAACTAGTTCAATTAGGTGTAGTAATTTTCCAGAAAGGTACCTATTCAATTCAACCTTCTTTTTACCTAGCAACATGATCAAAACATGGTTCTATGTTCATTAATCATGTTTACAGAATTTCTCAATCAAAACAGTCCCTAATCAAGACTGTTTTCAATCATGTTCATATACCTCAAATTTCCAGCAACTATACATATATCCTATATCAATTTGGTTGCTAGAAATCAAGATTTCAAGTTTACATTGAAGCTAGCATGTCCCTAACATGTATAACATTCATCCAATTTCATCAAGACAACAAGAACATCATCAATTCAAAGTTCAACAATCTATAACAAGTTAGAATCAAGTATTATACCTTCTCCAAGATAAATTTGATCAATGGATGAATCAAGAAGCTTGAATTGAAGGTGTTTGCATGCAAATTTCTCTCCCTTTTCTCTCTCTAGAATCGGCCAAGAGGATGTATAATGGGATGAAGATGACATATTTCTTTGTTCATCTAACTCAAGCTATCGTGAGTAATCCCTTGCTTTGGCACATGTTCTCTTCTTTTGAGAACATGCGTCAAGGCCCTCAAACTTAATCCCTATTGCATGCAAACTCTAATGTTTTGTATGTTCACATTTCCATCCTTTCATTTATGCCTCCTAGTTTAATTTCAATTCAATTTGGTTCAGTTTCACTTATTAGATTTTAAGGATTGCCAATGTTTATTCTTCTTTTAAATTGACCAACTTATGAATTCAATTAGCCTATAGTTTATATTGTCGTAACATTACTAGGCCAATTTTAAGGTGTTACACTACCCCTTTTAGAGCCATGCGGATAACCTAGGTGTTTTAGATGGGATGTAATTAGGTTTGTTTCTTGTATTGTTTGTTTAAATTTCCACTTTGATTCTAGTTTCATTTATTTGTTTATTCGATACTAACTTATTCTTTTATGTTTTGTTTCTATTCTATTTTGTTTTTGCTTTTTTGCCTTCTTGCATTTACATGGCATGGCATAAAGGTGTTGATTCGAAGCTATTCGCCCAATTAGAGATCTTTCATTATGGATAGGCGGCATCTTAAGGAGGAAATCAATTCACAAGTTTTACATTGGTCCGAGAGCAACCAAAGAGTTCAAGGCGACAGTTTGCCAAGCGAGCGCATAGTACGAGGTATACTTATGTGAGTCTACAACAAAGTGATCTTCATGACCTGAAGAAGATATGGGAAAGTTGGGATTCGAGGTTGAAGAATCTATTCCGTGATAGCTATGGTGATGTAGCTTATTTGATGTATGTCAGAATCAATGAACCCCTATTTTGAGCGTTATTTCAGTTTTGGAACCCTGCCTTTTTGTTGTTTCACTTTTAACGGGGAGGACATGATACCCACAATCGAAGAGTACACGACACTACTTAATCACAGAAATGTTTAGAAAGATTGGATTTAATTTAAGCACCCGAAGTCTCAAAATTATCTCGCCAAGCTTAGGAACATAGCCAGAATTAGTGAAGATTGGGTAAAAGGCTTGATTCAGAGTTGAGTGATAGTGTTGCTTTTTTCATGGGAATGGATTCGAGATGTAATACCTACAAACCCGGATGAAGTTATGAAGATGGATTTATTTGCTTTGGGGGTATATGGTTTGATAATATTTCCTAGAGTCTTGAATGACATCGATGTAGCTGTCTTGGATTTACTCGAATGCTTGAAGAGGAAGGCGAATCCAGCACCGACAATCTTGACCGAGACCTTTATTTCTTTGAATGCTATCTGAAGGCACAAGGAAGGGCGACTTAGAGGTTGTGCTTAGTTACTTCAGGTTTGGATCCAAAGTCACTTTTGGAAAGCACCGAAGAAAGTTTTACTCGGCATATTCTTAGGAAGCTTTTCTCCTTTACGGGAATATTTGGTCATGGAATGGAGGGAAGATTTCAACAAGAAGAAGTGGACCTTGATTCTCAAGAACCTTCAAGATGGTGACATAGTTTGGCAAGTACCTTAGCTAGATAGTGTTACTCATTTCTTATACCAGTGCGGAGAGTATAATTGGCTATGATGTTGGGTTTGCATGGAGGGATTGGTTGCCCCCTTTGTTAGTTTCAAGATAGTCTGGGTCTCTATAGTTCGTTCATGTTACCTCGGGGTTGAGTCGTACTGAATTTGCTTTCAGAGGTGAATTCAAAGAGAAGGTTCATAATATCTCTAGAGCTTGGGATTATTGCTACCGTATGAAGGTGGAAGGAGATAACAAATGCATGTTCACTTATGATTATGATTTTTGGAGGCGATGGAGGATAAATGATGAAATTCCAAAGCCGTATCAAGGGTTATCCATGATATTAGAAGAGGATGGAGGCCTTGCAAACCGAACATACGGGCGAGCTCTACAAGGTAAGCTTGGACGTGGATATATGTGATGGGATAATCAAGGACTTAAAGAAAGAAAATATGAACTTTAAGGAGAAAAAGACCCTTTACCAAAATGATACCGTCAAGCTTCAAGCTTTGATAAGAAATGCCGACCAGAAAAGTTGATAGTAGTTGAGAAAGAAAGAGAAAATAGCGTGTGGCTGGTTGAGGAAGAAAAAAAGAAAGGTACGTGAGTCATTGTGAAAGAAAGAGAAAGCCACGAGTTGATCATCAGGAAGGAGATACAGGCTTGTAAGAGTGTAATTGGTCGAGAAAGAGAGAAAGCCAAGCAAGAAAAAGGAGAAAGCCAAGCAAGCAGTGGATTGGGAAAGGGAGAACAGTGCCGCTTGGAAAAGAAAATCGCATGACAACAAGAATCATCTGCTAGAGATGCAAGGTCTGTAAAACTTCATTTTTGAGAGTTTGAACCAAAACTAAGCTTAGAATGCCCAACTAGAAGCGACGATAGTAGAGTTGAATCAATCCTTCCAAGAATACCTCGATCGAAATGGCATTCTTGAACTTCAGGCCAGTCAACAAGAGAATGCAACACTTCAAGCCCATATTGAGGTCTTAGAGACTACAGTTCAAGACTACCTGGGTCGATTCACGGTTCTTGAAGAAGTCGCGGAAGGGGGAGACAACTATTGGTTGAAGCAACTTCGTGATACCACCCAAATAATTCAAGACCGGGATGACTTCTACAACACTTTGATGGTTCAAGTGCAAGAGGTAGCACAACATGTGAGGAATCTAGCCGCAAAAGTCAAAGCACTTCGCCCTTTCATTTTCGCGGAGATGGAGGAAGCATCGAGATTCATTCAACTACTTCAAGCTGTTGAAGAATTAGGGGTTAGGGTTGGTGCCTATTTATAGGAATTTATCTTATCTGCTTTGTAATCAATGCCTCTTATATTTTCAATGAAAGTTGTTCTAGGGTGATCACCTATGGAATCAATGCCTTTATTTGCATACATTCTCTTATTTATTTGTTTTTATCATCTATGCATACATTTCATAACATATATATATCGTGCATTAATTAATGAAATAATGAAATTAATGGTGGGATTATCGTGACAAAAAGTGAAAGTTTAACCTACAGTCATTCTGCACTCGTACGGTGCTCGTTTGCAATCAAGAGCAATAGAGGAGAGAATGGATAAGGTGGAACAAAGTCAGAAGGACCTTGAGGTTCGTTTGGATGGGATTGAATAGAATATTAGGGATCAGATCACACAGTCTTAAGATTCTATCATTGATCAGATGACTGATCTACTAATCAAGATGAAAGACAATGAAGGAATTTCTGTTGATAACTCGAATGTTGAAGAACAAGAGGGTACTACATCTCATGTGAAGGTTCAGCCAGAAATGCCAGATCCTAAAAGAAAGTGTATATCAATCTGGTGGGGGCATCTATTAGCCACCACGTGGAAGCCTCAGTACATCAGCCCATTGATTTAGGGGCAAGCTACAAGAATGAGGTACCAGGCCTAAACATGATGAATGAGGTGGAGGAAAGGATTAGGGCCGATATGGAAAAGAGTTACGAGAAGAGGTTTCTTTTCTTTGAAGAAAAGTGCAAGACCTTGTAGGGGATGGATGAGTAGGGAAACGATGCTAGTGAAATGAACCTTGTAGCGGATTTGGTCATTCCACCGAAATTCAAGGTCAAATATGAAGGAACTACATGCCCTTCAGCTCACATCACTATTTATTGTCAGAAGATGATAGCTTTTATAAAAGATGAGAAGCTGCTCATCCACTGCTTTTAGGATAGCTTGACTAGTTCTGCGACCCGATGGTATACTCAACTTAGTCGAGTTAATATCAAGTCATGGAAAGACCTTTCAAGGGAATTTGTGGAATAATACAAGCATGTAACTAACATGACCCCTAACCGAAACATGTTAGAGGGAATAGAACAAAGGTTAAATGAGATTTTATGCCAATATGCTCAAATGTGGCATGATGTGGATGCTCAGATCCAACCACTGATCCCCAAACATGAGATTACACCTTTGTTTGTCAATACTTTGAGGGGCGCGTTGTTTGATCGTTTGATAAATAATACCACTTAGAATTTTGCCAACATGGTAAGAACTAGGGAGTCAATCAAAATAGCCATAAAGAGTAGAAGGATCGATAGTGGGGATAATGCTCAGAAGAACTACTAGAGAAAAGATAATGAGGTGAATACCATGAGAACTTATACGACTCCAAAGAGTTTCACCATTTCTTCACCGCAAGTCACAACCGGGGGAGGACAAAGCTCAAATAAAAAAGTAGCTAGAGCCCTGAAGAAGGAAAATGAAAAGATGACCGTCACTCCTCTGCCAGTGTCATATACCGAGTTATACTCACAATTACATGAGGCTAACTTGGTTCGGCCTTATTATGTCACTCTTTTTAAGCGTATGATGAAAAAGAACACTGTGATTATCATGCCGGTGTCCGAGGACACTCAATTGAAAATTGTATTGCATTTAAAAAGTTTGTGCAAAACATGATAAAAATCAGGGTCTTGAAATTAGATGAACCGAATATGGCCACCAACCAACTGCCGAATCATGTAGGTCGTGGTGTGAATGCAATCGAGGAAGAATATGTTAGAGTATGCCCAAAGACCAATCATAAGATGATTGTAAATGACATTTTTTTTACCTTGTTCATTCATAAAGAGTCAATGCTATAATTATTTTCAGTTACAATTCTGCATGCATAAATATACTGAATTATAATAAAGTCCTTAGAATAATATGATTGTTCTTAAATGTTCTTAGTTGAGTATTATTGTGAGAATGGACAACAATAATGCATTAAGACTAATATGTAGTTGATTGATGACAAAGTGTTATCATTGACATGGAGATGTCAAAATCAATGCATAAGTATGTGTTAGAGAACGACATACTGGACTGACCCGCTATGAGCATAGTTCAAACCGATAAGGATACATTCCTTATATATGAAGGTGATGAACAACTAAGTATAAAAGGTTATACTGATGTCAGCTTTCAAACTAATAATGATGATTCACGATCGCAAATGAGTTTTGTGTTCTGCCTTAATAGAAACGCTGTGAGCTGGAAAGGTTCAAAGCAAGATACAATAGCTGATTCTACAACACAAGCCAAGTATATTGTAGCATTTGATGCTGTAAAGAGGGTGTTGAGATCAAGAAGTTTATATCTGAACTAGGGGTTGTGCCAAGCATTTGAATGCTATATATCTACGTTGTGATAACAACAGAGCCATCGCACAAGCAAAAGAACCCAGATCTCACCAACAATCTAAACACATACTTAGGTGTTACCATCTCATTCGAGAAATTATAGATCAAAGAGATGTATAAATATGTACAGTACCAACAGATGATAACATTGTTGATCCCCTTAAAAATCCTCTAATGCAGCAGAAGCATGATCGTAACACTAAGTCACTTGGTATTAGATACATGAGTGATTGGTCTTAGTGCTAGTGGGAGATTATTAGAGTATGCCCAAAGACCAATCATAAGGTGATTGTAAATGACATTTGTTTTGACCATATCAGAACCATGCCTAAATATGCATACATGTATCAATACGCCATCACATGTATCGATACGCCTTACACTATAATGATAGACTTTTCTGGTTTTTAGTCAAAATAACATATCAAACGATGTCCAAATTCAATGAAATTTTACTAGCAATATTAAAACACTATAATCTACTATCATGTCAAATTTCATGATCATTCGAAACCGATTACTATGTTTTCACCTTTTAGGGCCATGTATGCTCATTGTGGTCACTTTTAACCATTTCTTTAACACCAATTAGTGCCTTAAAATCTTTCACAAAACATAGGCAATACATACATACCAAAAAGGCTAGAAGTAACTAGTTCAAATACTTTGCCACCATACTTGGAGTTCAAAAGGGTAATAGACTTGTAGACTTATAGCAACTTGCCAAAAACTTCTAACTTCTCCGATCTCTTCAATACGATCTCTTTAACCTGAAATGCATGAGATGAAATGCATTAGGCATACTTTGCGTTGTGAGGTAATCACAAACAAGTTAAGTAACAATGGAATGCATAACAACTCATGCTTTAACAATATCAATGCTATGTTTCATGTTCAATATCAACTATATCATGTTTAATATTAATCCTTGGATCAAATCAAGATAGTGGATACGCAAATTCCTACGCCTCACCAAACCAATGAATGGTCTAGTCCCTCCACCTCGCCAAATAACAAAATCACATACATCCCTCTGCTTCGCCATAATAATGGTTGTAGCCAAGGACCATAGTCCACACGTACCAATGAGCTTATGAATTCTATGGCATGCCAATTGTATCCAATGTCCTTTTGAATCGAAGGTTCGATAATCATATCAATGTTCAATATTCCAAAAGCAATATCAATGGCCAATAATACAATGTTATTATCAATGGTCAATATCAATGAGCAATGTTTCAATGTCTATGTCAATATCAATGATCAATAACAATGACAATAGCAATATCTATATCCATAACTATTTCAATGACAATACTAATGTTCAATGGTCAATGTTCAATATTCCAATGGTTTGATAACAACTATAACAATAACAATATCTCAATGAACAATGGTTCGATGCAATGACTTACCGAAGATTACCAATACAATCTCCTATGAGATTTGATGCGATGTTCCTTAAACACAACGTTAGCTATTCATAATTCAATATTAATGGAATCGGAAAAAGGTACCTAGCCTAATTTCGAGACTCCGACTACACTCACCTTGATTTTCGAAGATCCTATGGCTCTCAGATGACCACTCCCTTGTTCTTAGCTTTAGGTGGAGATGATGGTGCTTCTTTCCCCAACTCTTGGGCAAAGTAAAACAAGAGGATATGTTAAAATCGATACAATGATATCGAAATCAATACTAGAACACGAAATAGCTATTAGCTATTGAATTTCCATGGATTAAAGTCTTAAGGATCATGAGCCTACTTCAAGAGTTCAACAATTTCAACTTGAAATTAAACTCCAATCATTCATGGATTTTAACAATTGATTGAGGGTTTACTCTTACCCAAGAAATAGCTATTCAATGGTACCAATAAATCAAAGAAGGCTTAAGTTTTGGAGGCTAAACAAGAAAGGTGTTAGCTTGAGCTTAAGATAGGAGATGACAATGGTGGTGATTGCTTGTTCAAAGCAAAAGATGAGATGTTTCTTGTATAGAATCAGTTTCGGTGGAATCAAACAAAGGGAAGGACTTTTCTTTTATCAATATGAGGTGCTATAATTTTGGTCGACCCCTACCTCATCAATAGCCAATAGGAAGGTTTCCCTTAGCAAAGGGTAAGCTTTCTTTATTATTAGAAAAATCCATCTTTTTCTTCCTTTGTTTAAATCCAACAATAATTGTTTACATCACCTTGTCATACCTTATAACAATTGATGACTAATTCACGTGAAAATGAAGAAAGCAAATAGGTGACTAAGCTTGGATTTGGGGAAATCATAACCTTATTCATTCAATGATTGACACATCACACTTTTGGCCCAATAGTCTCAATTTTCACAATGTAGACACTAAAAGGTTTTCGATAAATTCAATAAGGTCCTCACTCAATAAATTGACATAATTAGAGTCTAACGTCAATGTAATTGACCTCATGATTAAAGTCAGTGCAATATTTTAACCTTTCTGGTGTAAGGTTTCTGATTGCTGGAACCCAATTCTGACTAGACCGGTTTTCAAGGTGTTACATTTCCTTTGCTAGAGTAAAGGTGTATTTCCTTGTTGTGGCAGGTCAGGAGCAGGATTGGTAGCGCAGGTTTGGTAGAGTAGAGCGGGAAGAGCAGAATGCCAAGCTTGGTTGGAAAAAGCATAATGCCAAGCTTAGTTGGCAAAAGAAGAATGCCAAGCTCGTTGGCAAAAGATCAAAGACCGATTATGTCAGCCCTAGTCAAAATCAGATCAGCTTTAATTCAAAGAGGGGATAAAAAGATAACGCTCTTATTCTATTGCAAAACCAATTTTTAAATTCAAACCCAATCTAGGGTTTCAACACATGTCTATTTAAAGCCCGATGATGAGCCAATGAGATCGATAAAGGAAGAGGCTACACTGTGGTGAAAAAGGTGACTTGTGGTTCGACCAGGCTAGACCGAGAGCTTTGGAGCCATTGAAGGGCTACATCGACAAACCCCATTCTTTGCCCATTTCTCTTTATTTTAGATATGATTTTATGGTGATGTTCTTTGAAAACAATTTGGTGTTGATGGTTCCCCCCAACCATGAACTAAGCTTTTACAATTGGTTGGGGATGTTTACGATTAACACTCAGCTTATCTTTGGTTTTTAATATTTTAAATGCCTTGGCATTATTTTCTATTAGGGTTTAGTGTTTCATTTCCTTAAATTCTTTGCCATACAATAGTTGGCATTGTATGCTTATTATGCCATAGTATCTTAACAGACTTAAAGGGTAACGATCAGTTGCCTGGTACTAAGGAGAGAAACTTCGATAGAAGATATTCAAGTAGATGAGCTTACTTCGGAAGTGAATCTACCCCTTAGGAGTATAATTTAAAACTTAATCAAGTTAATCTTTGAAAAGCTACACTATAGACATATAGGGGTTTTATCGTGGTTAACTTAGGGTATTGTCATCAACAGAGGTAATGTTACTCTTGAAATCTACTCGACAATAAAACCAAAGTTGAAGTTATTAATCACTGGCATAGCTAGTGTGAAATCCAAGCATCCCTTGCCAATGCTCATCACCATTTGAATACACTTGTTTGCCAAAATGCCTAAACTTTTACTTTATTTTTCCTTAGTTATTTTTCTTAATCTTAAATCCAACTTTCATATCAAAATCATGTTTCAAATCACAAGTAAAGATCGTGGCACTTAGTTCCTGGACAATACCTGTGGAGATGATACTCAACTCACTACTATATTACTTGCTGACCGTATATACTTGCACGTAAAAGACATATTCTTGGCATTATTTTCTTGCATATTTACATTAAATACTTAATCTTTTGCCATGCAATATTTTGTCGACAAGTTTTTGGTGTTGTTTCCGGGGATTGCAACGGGATTAATTGTTTTGATTTTTACTTATTTTCATTTTTTGTTTATCTTATTTCTTTTGGTATATGTATAGGAGCAGCACTGCGAAGGAAGATTTACAATATGACCCAACCCTACACAGTTTAAGAAAAGAATGTCTAAAAAAGGCTTATAACGGGAATGATGATCTAGGAAGTTCCCTAAATAATGCTAATAAGCAGGAGAAATGGAAATACCTACAGTTATACCGCCCACTCCTGTTATTACTGCTCAGATACCTAAAGAACGATCTATCAGAGAACACCTAGCACCCACCATAGATTATTTGATGCTAGGACTGATCGGTCCAAAGGTAAATATGGATAACTTTAAGCTTAAATCGATAACAATTCAAATGCTAATGAATGTAAGTCAATTTGATGGATCACCTATTAGAGACCCAAGGCAGCATTTGAAGCAATTCATGGAGGTTTGCCAATTATTCCACCAGCCTGGTGTGACTGAAGAGAAAGTAAAGCTTAAGCTCTTTTCATTTTGCTTACGAGATAGGGAAAATTGTAGCTAAATTCATTGCCGCTTGGTTCAGTCACTACATGGGCAGATTTATGCCAAAAGTTCCTTCTGAGATTCTAGTCACATGCATTAAATGCCAAGCTGCAAAGTGAAATCATTACCTTTAGGCAAGCTGATGATAAGACTTTCTATGATACTTGGGAGCGATTCAAAGACCTATTGAGAAGATGTCCCATGCATGGATTCCCTACTTGGATCTAGATGGAGATTTTTTATACCAGACTCAATGCTCATGACAGGACCATTATAGATGCTTCGGCAAATGGTTCATTACTAGACAAAATATACAAAGAGGCGTATGACATCCTTGAAAGGATTGCCACCAATGATCTTTAGTACCCTACCGCCAGATTGGGAACCGGGACAAAATTCGCTGGAACATAGGAGCTGGATGCGTTATCATCTCTTAATGCTCAAATTTCTAACCTCACTAATATAGTGAAAATGATGTAGAAGCCTGCTAAATTCCGAGAAGTGAAGGCATTGGAACCATTCTACACTATTTGTGGAAAGGATAATAATTTGGAAGAATGCTCAACAAACCCAGAATCGGTAAATTTTGTTATTAATTTCAATCGAAATTTTAGCTCACACTCTAATACTTACAATGCAGGTTGGAAGCAGCATCCCAATTTTTCATGAGAAAACCAAGGTGGTAATCAATTTAATGCCTAATGGTAGAATAAAATGCACCGTCAGGTTTCAAGCATAATGCCATGCCACAAAGAGCCCAGAACAATTTCCATCAAGGGCAAAGATATAACCGGGGGGAAATTTGACTGATTACATGGAGTGAAATGGTATAAATGTATAGAGTTTAGTTGCATCCATGAGGAACTTGGAAGTTTAGATAGGACAGATTGCCAGCGCACTTAATGCCAGACCTCTAGGAAATTTGCCAAGTGATACAGAGGATGCTCGAAAAAAAGTGAGAGAATAAAGCAAAGCTAACACTCTTCTAAGTGACAAAAAAGTCAAGATTTCAACATGTAGAAAAGAGCCAATTATTTTCCATGAGAATAAATCAATGTCAATAGAAGAAACCAAGAAAGCAGAGAAAAGGGGAAGCAAGCACCAACAATGCCAGATCACAACCTGATGCCAACCTTACCTTGGTAAAACAAGCATGTATTACTGTTGACATTTTCAAAGCTCTTAAGTGTGAATATTAAGTTGAAGAATGTCATGCAGTTGAGCTAATGGAATCCATTTTGGATAAGAACCTGGCATTGAACTGCCAAGGAATGAAAACGGATACCATAGAGAAAAAGTGTAAAGATCTGGCTAGTAAAACCTTTAAGGACTTGGAAGATTCGACCAAGCTAACAGAAATCACGAGCCACCACCACAAGAGACTTGAACCACTTGAGTTGGCAAGTAGAGAAATCAAATCACCAAAACCATGTATTGAGGAGCCGCCGAGCTTGGAACTGAAATAATTGCCAAGTCACCTCAAACATGCCTCGACATCAAAGAAGAAAAGTGCAGCATAGCCTAAGCACTACTAGGGTGCTGAGTTTGATCAAAGGTTCTCGAGACCTACAAGAAAGAGATGTTTCAATTTTCTAAGGTGGTTGTTCAAAGCCATCATGGCAAAATATTCTCTTTCATTGTGCAATCGAGAGTTTGACATACTCAAAGGTAAGAGATTCTTCGGCCTTCTACGTTGGTTATTCAAACAAAAGATTGCCACAATCTACCACCCACCAACCAAGGGCCAAAGACTGAAGCACTATTGGGAAGGAAGTTAGAATAATGCCAAGGAGACCAATCTCCTTACAAAGATTCAATAAACATTTGCCAAACTAGTATGACCGTTGTAAATAGTTTAGGAGGATTATTTTCTTTTTAGTACTTAAGATATATTAGTTTTTAAATATTTAGTTTTCGTTTTATTTCTTTTTCTATTTTGAAAGGTTTCTTTGATTCTTAGCACAATAAATTTTGCCAATAGACTATGTCGAGTTCTAATGCCAAAACACTCAAGGCTGAATCGACTACTTAATTGCTAGTTGATGTTGTGGCATTACTCTCCTAGGACTATCAACGCCAATAAATCCTCCTTTAGAAGTTCCAAAAGGCCGAAGCATAAAACCTGGCACTCTTACAGTATATTGGGGACGGAGATCATGCTCTAAAGATAACTATTAAAGCAATACCCACCAATTCTTTGCCACCATATCTGAAGTTCCCAACCGAGCTTCATGCAACTGAAGGAATGCCAGGTAACCCTCAGCCTGACCATACTCTTGCCCAGCAATTTGATGCCACTATACCAGTGGAGCACCAAAACCATTCCTCAAGAGAGTCATCATCCCCTAAACTCCTTACATTCATGTTTTTTTCATTTATAGCATGCATTGCATTTTTATATATGCATTTTCATGCTTTTCATTTTATGAATATATGTTTTCATGCATTGAGGGCAATGCACACCTTTGGTTTGGGGGGGTGTTGCCTCACATCTTTTGTCATGCCATGCATTCATGTTTATATTTCTGTATACATTCTATTTCCATGTAGATTAGGTATAACCATGCATACCAAACCACTAATTTTTTTTTGCCAAGGCTTGATTGATCTGATAAGCACAACTGCTAGCATAGTTAGAGTTTGTACTAGTATACTCTGTTCGATGATGAAATTTGGAAATCCTTAATTTGCATGTACCGGCAGGATGGTAATGCCAGTTCTGTGTGAAAATGGATCTCTAGTTTAGGAAATTGAAGTCTCACTTAACACGTAGTATACATCTAGTTCCCAAAACAAGCTTAGGACTCTTAAAACTGAACTTAGAATAAAAAATGATACTAGGGTAAAAATAAAGAATAAAGCAACAATGTTTTGCCAAAGGCACAAAAAAATAACTCTCCTCTGCCTTAGAGATAATAGGTAACTTGGGGCTTCGTGGTTTGCTCCCTCTTATTTCCCATGCCAAACAGAATTGCAAAGCAAGCTAGAAAATATTGCCAGCAGAAACCCCTGGTAAATAAATAAATAAATGAAAAAAATCTAAGTTTGGGTAGTAAAGATTAACAAAGGGAGTTAAAAGGATACTTGATGCATATTGCCTACACTTCATGCACTCTTCATGACCTTATACTAGAGTTATATTGTTGCACTTGAATTTGCTTATCTACTTGGCATTACTGCACTGGGATACCAAAGGGCAGAATTAGGACAAGATTTTGCTTGCTAGCATGTGTTGTTAATCAAGACAATTTTGCCAAGGTACTTCGCTTTAATTTTATGTTTTCTTAATTTTAGTTGCATTACTTGAGGACAAGCAATGAGTTAGGTTTAGGGGAGTGTTAACTCCTCAAAAGTACTGTTTTTCCTATATATATTGACATGCTTTTGCTTGCCTTTGAGTATAGATTCATGCATTTAGTTAGTAGAATCATGCATTTGCATTAATGAGTTAAGGAATGTTTCCTTTGCTAGAGTAAAGGTGTATTTCCTTGTTGTGGCAAGTCAGGAGCAAGATTGACAACGTAGGTTTGGCCGAGCAGAGCAAGAAGAACAAGAAGAGTAGAATACCAAGCTTGGTTTGCAAAAGAATAATGCCAAACTCGTTGGAAAAAGATCGAAGGCCGATGACGTTAGCCCTAGTCAAAATCATATATGCTCTAATTCAACGAGGGGGTAAGAAGATAACGCTCTTATCCTATCGCACAACCAGTTTTTAAATTCAAACCCAATCTAGGGTTTCCACATATTCCTATTTAAAGCTCGATGATAAGCCAATGAGATCGATGAAGGAAGAGGCTACACCGTGGTGATGAGGGTGACTTGTGGTTCGACCAGGCTATACCAAGAGCTTTGGAGCCATTGAAGGGTTGCATCGACGGACCCCCTTCTTTGCCCATTTCTCTTTATTTTAGATCTGATTTTATGGTGATGTTCTTTGAAAATAATTTGGTGTTGATGGTTCCCCCAACCATGAACTAAGCTTTTACAGTTAGTTGGGGATGTTTGCGATTAACGCTTAGCTTATCTTTGGTTTTTGATAATTTAAATGTCTTGGAATTATTTTATATCTGGCTAGCACTTCATTTTCTCAAACTCTTTGTCATACGACAGTTGGCATTGTATGTTTATTATACCTTAATATCTTAACAGACATAAGGGGTAACAATCAGTTGCTAGGTACTAAGGAGAGAAACTTCGACAAAAGATGTTCAAGTAGATGAGCTTACTTTGGAAGTGAATATGCCCATTAGGAATATAAGTTGAAACTTAATCAAGTTAATCTTTGAAAAGCTACACTATAGACATATAGGGGTTTTATCGTGGTTAAATTAAAGTATTGCCATCGACAGAGGTAATGTTACTCTTAAAATCTACTCAACAATAAAACCAAAGTTGAAGTTATTAATCGCTGGCATAGCTACTGTGAAATCTAAGCATCCCTTGCCAATGCTCATCACCATTTGAATACACTTGTTTGCCAAACTGCCTGGACTTTTAATTTATTTTTACTTAGTTATTTTCTTTAATCTTAAATCCAACTTTCATATCAAAATTATTTGTTTCAAATCACAAGTAAAGATCGTGGCATTTAATTCCTGGACAATCCATGTAGAGACGATACTCAACTCACTATTATATTTCTTGTTGATCGTGTATACTTGCACGTAAAAGACGTATTCTTAGCATTATTTACTTGCATATTTACATTGAATACTTAATCTTTTGCCATGCAATATTCCTTCGACAAAAACCTTTCCCGTTTCTCCAACGACCACCTTGCTTGTTTCCTCAGAAGTAAGAACTTCATGCCCTGCATTAAATGTATGTTCAACCTCAGGTATTCTCGTAAGCCACCATTTTCCGACCAATCTTCCGGCATGGTGTCCGAGGACGAAATAGATTGACCATCACTGCTTGAGGATAGGAGCGCGTCTTCCATCGTGGATTCTTCCTTTTTCCTTTATAATCCAGCCATGTCATCCATAAAACTCAATCTCAGTAACTCCGACTTTTTAACTAAGATCACCAACCTCCAATAAAAGCACCTCCTCAATTCTATCCACCGTACTTGTGCATATCAAGATTGTGAGTTTTTTGCAGTCAGAGTATGAAAAGCGTTCTCCCCCAATGCTTCAAGAGATCCCCACATTTTTGTCATCCTCTTTACTGTTATTTGATTCCAACAACGAAGCGGCAAACCTACTATCTCTAGCCACGTTGCCTGTTCCACCTACTGTAACTTTTCGGACCAGAAAAACACTTATGAGAAGATTTCCTTAAGATATGACCAGATTAGATCCTCTAGCATCGGGAAAACTTCGACATCTTATATGACGATAAGGAAGGTTTTCCCACCCATTCTGAATATCTTAACCTCAACAAGACCCCATTTAAGAAGTCGTTCTGTGATGTTGCGTTCTGAACATACTGTTGCCGTCGTCCCCACCGAACACCTCTTCATGTTCCAGAGTTCAGCAGTCTCCACATGCCCCTGGATTCTTCTTGGCTCCTTGATATGCTGTTGACAAGGATTACACTTTGGAGCTGCTTGTGCTCTATTTGGCTTGTCTGTATTAGCGTTAACATCCTCCCCAGCTTCTTTGTTTCTCTCTCCACCCGACCTGACCTTTCTCCAGTAGGCTGCTTTAGAATTAAATTTTGCTACGGCACCAAAATCTTCGAACCCTGTATGAAAGCCCCATCAAGTTTACCTTTTGCTCTGAGCGCCTCCTCTCTCCAGATGAATCTCACAAAACCAAATCTCTTCCCCCTTCTACTTAGCTTCTTTGCGATAAAAGCGTCCACAATATCACCATGATTTCCAAAAATGAGCCATAGACCCTTCTAGTGCAACCTCGCCGGAATGTTCTCAACGTATAGTGTCACCACCAATTCTGCCATGACGCCGCCTGTTTCGATGCCGGACGACGCGTTCCCTTCCAGTGCAACCTCGCTGGAATGTGTGCCCCTATAGCGGTTTACGTTTTTAGAATTTTGATTAGCGTCTTTATCTCATATTTAAAATTTTTAAAATTTAAGAATTTTTTTCAAAAAAAATATAAAAATAAAATAAATAATACTTAGTGTTCATTTTTTTAAATAAAATTTTTCATACAATCATTTAATATTTCACCTTATCCTTCAGGGTAGGTAAAACTTTACTCGACAGTCGATTCAAAAAATTCAAATTATTCAAACTCGGGTTGACATGAAAAAATCCCGACTCGTTTTGACTCAATTAATAATTTAAAAATCTCGACTCAAAAAAATTGCAAATAAAATTTGACTTATAAAATAAAAATTCGACTAACTCAATTTTTAGTAATTAATTGAGTAGTTTCCAAGTTCGAGTCAAGTCCCTCAGTTCTATTGTTAACTCCTCAAAAGTACCGATTTTTATGCTTATTTCATAATGCCTTTGTTTTCCTTTAAGTACATTTAGTTGCATTTAGTTATTAAATTCATGCATTTGCATCAGGAGTTAGGGAGTGGTGTTTATGCTAGTGTGAAGGGTTGCTTTGTTGGCATTATTACAGGCTTGGCAGGTTAGGACATGCATGGCAGAGCAGCGCAGGAGCAGGAGAAGGAGATACCGAAGAGAATGCCGAGTTGCAGTTGGCAAAGATGGACCAGAGATTGCCAAAGCTCAGCTGGCATAGAAGTAAAGTCTGATGCCCGGTCAAGTAGCCCATGGACCATGTACATGTCAGCCCTAGGATTCAAACTCAAATAAGATTCTCACGCCCCTTATCCCTTGCGCAATCAAATTTCAAACTCAAAGGCTTATCCTAGGTTTCCCACTCAAGCCTATTTAAAGAAGATCGAGCGAGTACTTGAAGAGAGATAGGAAGGCTTGAGTGAGAAGAGGCTACACTGCGGTGAACTGTGATCGACGTCGTTCGACCAGCTTAAGACTGAAGGCTTAGAACCATCCTTGAACCTGCTCAGCAATAATCCCAAGGCATAACATTATTAAAGGTTGGCATGAACAACGTAAAAACCAGACATCCTTTGCCAACGCTCATCACTCATTTGAAACCTCTTTTTGCTAAAGTTTTTTTTTTACTTTTATTGCACTTCTTTAGGTCACTTTCTAAAACCACTTCACAATCAATCCAACATTTTTCCTTGACAATTAATAATTGAAGCAGTCAAATTCTTGGTCAATCCTTGTGGATTCGATCTCAGGTTACTGTTGTATTACTTGTTGACCATGTATACTTGCACACAAATGACTCATACTTGACGTTATTTTTATATATTTCCAATGCATTTCTATTCTTTTGCCAAGCGTTAGCACATTCGACAAGTTTTTGGCGCCATTGTCGAGGATTTTAACAAAATTTATTATTTTCAAATTTTTACTTGTTTTTTTTATTTTATATCTTTCTTTTGATCGGTTTATGACCAGAAACCGCCCTGTGGTCGAAGATTGGTCATACGATCTGAAAATTGAAAGAACTTTGCTAAGGTTAAAGAAAAAAGTTTGAGAAATGGCTCAACAAGGCAATGGAGGAAATGATGTCTTAAACAATAAGGAAAACCCACTAAATAACAATGAGATACGGCCAGCTCCTATTGCCCCAGCCGTTAATGTGGAGGAAGAGAGGCCTATTAGAGAACACTCGGCACCAAATAAAAATTTGATGCCATGACTGATTGGTCCCAAGGTAAATGCACCGAATTTAGAACTCAAACCGGTAATGATACAAATGTTTTTAATGTAGGACAATTTGATGGAGCACCTACTGGAGATCCGAGGCAACACTTGAAGCAATTCATGGAGGTTTGCCAGCTATTTCAGCAGCCTAGAGTATCGGAGGATACAATGAAGCTGAAGTTGTTTACATTTTCCCTGAGAGACAGAGCAAAAACGTGGCTAAGCTCTTTGCCACCTGGTTCTGTCACCTCATAAGGAGATCTATGCCATAAATTTTTGTTGCAATTCCAGCCACCTAAACTCACTGCCAAGCTGAGGAGTGAGATCATCACATTTAGGCAAATTGACAATGAGACCCTATATGATGACTAAGAGAGATTTAAAGACCTATTGAAGAGATGCCCCAAACATGGATTCCAAAAATGGACCTAGATGGAGACCTTCTACAATGGACTCAATGCACAAGACAGAACGGTTGTTAATGCTTCGGCACACGGTTCATTGTTTGACAAAAGCTATACAGAGGCAGTTAACATCTTTAAAAGGATTTCAATCAATAATTTTAAATATCCTATTGCTAGAGGGATTGGAACTAAAACTGGTGGGAAATTCCAGATAGATGAACTCACATCCATCCACGTTGAGATTTCCAATCTTACCAGCATGGTGAGAACTTTGCAAAAGAGTAATGAGGCCCAAGAATTTAAGGCATTAGACCCATTATGTACAATATGTGGAGAGGGTCATCACAAAGAAGATTGCCCTGCCAACCCTGAGTTAGTAGATTTTGTTGGCAATTTTAATCGTAATTATAATTCAAATTCTAATACTTACAATGCAGGATGGAGACAAAACCCAAATTTATCTTGGGGGAATCAAGGAGGTAACTAATACAATGACCAACATCAGAACAACAATATCCAAAGGCAGAACAACAATGCCTTGCCAGGTGTCAACCAAAATGTCATACTACAGAGAGCCCAAAACATTTTTTATGCGAGGCAAAGGAACAACCAAGGGACTTTGACAGAATAGATGGAGAGAAATGATGCAACTGTCCAGAGTTTGGCAGCATCTATGCGAAACTTTGAGGTACATATTGGACAAATTGTAGTGCATTCAGCAACAGACCCCGAGGAGCTTTGCCAAGTGATACAGAGGATGTCAGGCAAAACTGCAATGATCAATGCAAAGTTGTAACTGTTCGGAGTGGAAAACAATGTAAGGCTGAGACATTTGTCAATGAGCCAAATAGTTGCCAAGAAAGGACCAGTAGATGAGCCAAAAGAAGTAAAAAAGAAAAAAATAGACATAAGCGATGCCAGACAGCAGTCCGATGCCAGACAATAGTCTGATGCCAAATCTCAGTTGAATGCCAGCAAAACCTTGGTAAAGCCGGCAGAGCCAGTTTATGCTTATCTACCTCTACCATTTCCACAAAGACTACAAAAGCACAAGCAGGATCAGTAACTTAAGAACTTCTTATAAGTCCTTAAACGATTGCAAATCAATTTACCATTGGCTGAAGCTCTCGAGCAGATTCCCAATTATGTTAAATTCATGAAGGACATCTTGTCCAAAAAGAAAAAAACTGGGTGATTTCGAGACTGTATCTATCACTGAGGGATACAATGCAATGATACTTAATCAGTTGCCACCAAAGCTGAAAGATATGGGAAGTTTTACTATTACTTGTACCATTGGAAAAAGATTCATGGGTAAGGCACTGTGTGACTCGGGAGACAGCATCAATTTGATACCAATGTCTGTTTTCAGAAAGCTTGGATTGAAGCGAGGCCTACCACCGAAACACTTTAGTTAGTAGACCGATCTTTTGCACATCCTAACAATAAGATTGAGGATGTGTTGGTAAAGGTAGACGAATTCATATTCCCAACTGATTTTATCATTTTAGATTATGAGGTAGATGTTAATGTCCCAATTATATTGGGCAGACCATTTCTCGCCACAAGTAGAGCTTTGATTGATGTGTCATAAAGGTGAATTAACTATGCGCATAAATGATTAACATGTTACATTTAATGTGTTTCAAGCTCTTAAATGCGCAGATGAATCTGAGGAATGCCAAGCTGATAAGATGATGAAGTCCATTTTTAAGGTGGACGTGGCACAGCTGTGCCAGGGCTCAGATGATGATGCCAGCAAGAAAAACAGTTAAGAAGAGACAAGTGAGGACACTAAAGGAACAACATTAGAAGAGGTAAGCTATTTCGGACAACCAGAGTCGTTGGAGTTGGCTGGCAGAGAAATCGTGGCACCTAAACCATCCATTGAGGATCCACTCGAATTGGATCTAAAATCATTGCCAGACCACCTCAAGTAAGCCTACTTAGGTAAACACTCAACCTTGCCAGTGATTACTGTTGATGATCTAACTAATGATCAGGAGGAAAGATTGCTAGATATTTTAAGTAATTACAAGTAAGCGTTGGGATGGACCTTGGTTGATATCCAAGGAATAAGCCCAACCATTTGTATGCACAAAATAATTCTGGAAGAATATTATGGAAAAAAATTAAGGGCCAGAGAAGATTAAACTCGAGCATGAAAGAGGTTGTTAAAAAAGAAATTATTAAGTGGCTAGATAGTAGGATAATTTATCACATTTTCGATAGCTCGTGGGTCAGACCGGTGCAATGCGTGCCAAAGAAAGGTGGCATGACCGTGGTTCAAAGTAGCAACAATGATTTAATCCCTTCCAAGACTGTTACTAGATGGAGAGTGTGCATGAATTATAGGAAGCTGAATAATGCCACCAAGAAAGATCATTTTCCATTGCCCTTCATTGATCAAATGTTGGATAGACTGGCCGGTAAGGCATTTCCATTACCCGTCATTGATCAAATGTTGGATAGACTGACCAGTAAAGCATTATATTGCTTCCTAGATAGTTATTTAGGATATAATCATATTGCCATAGCTCTGAAAGATCAGGAGAATACCACATTCATGTGTCCATATGGGACATTTACCTTTAGAAGAATGTCATTCGAGTAGTGTAATGCCCCAGCAATGTTTCAACGTTACATGATGTCTATTTTTCCGACATGATTGAACATAACTTGGAAGTATTCATGGACGATTTCTTAGTGTTTGGAAAAATATTTGAAGAATGTATTCAGAGTTTGAAGCAAGTTTTGAGGAGATGCATTGAGACAAATTTGGTCTTAAACTAGAAAAATGCCACTTCATGGTGAATGAGGGCAATGTTCTCGGGCACAAAGTGACCAAGAGAATATTAAAGGTTGATAAAGCAAAATTTGAGGTAATCAAGCAATTGCCACCCTTTAAAAGCATAAAAGGTATAAGAAGTTTTTTGGGACATGCAAGTTTTTACCACCATTCCATTAAAGATTTTTCTAAAATTTCTAAACATTTATGCTTGCTTTTTGAACAAAATGTCGTTTTTGCATTGATGATTCTTATTTAAGAACACTTCAGGAACTTAAGGAGAAATTGATTAATGCCTCTATAGTCGTGGCACCATATTAGAATGAACCATTCAAGATCATGTGCAATGCCAACAACTATACCGTCGGAGCAGTGCTGGGACAACGGCATAGAAAAGTTTTTCATATCATTTACTATGCCAGCCAGAGATTAAATGAAGCACAATTGAATTCACCTCTAACGAGAAAGAATTTATTGTGGTTGTATTTGCATTTGATAAATTCAGATCCTATTTAGTTGGTAACAAAGCTGTGGTGTATACAAATCATTCGGCATTAAAATACCTCTTGGCAAAGAAGGATGCCAAGCCCAAACTAATTCGATGGGCACTTTTGCTACAAGAATTTGACCTTGAGATCCGAGACAAGAAGGGCAGTGAGAACTTAGTAGCTGACCACCTATCACACCTAGAGCATCACCTTGGAAATGGTGAGACCACTGCCATAAGAGATGAATTCTCTGACGAGTATTTACTTGCAGTCAATGCCATGGTACGCTGACATAGTCAATTACCTGGTAAGTAATATCTTCCACCAAACTCGGCATACAATGCCAGGAAACGTTTCCTGCGAGATGTTCGACAATATTATTGGGATGAGCCAATATTATTCAAACAGTGTGCTGACCAAGTGATAAGACGGTGTGTGCTAGAAGATGAATAGCACAACATATTCCAATTATGCAATGCAGCACCGTACGGAGGTCACTTTGCCAGGATAAAAAATGATGCCAATGTGCTGCAGTCAAGATTCTTTTGGCCCACACTATACAGGGATGCCAGCCAGCAGACAAAAAACATTTTCAGTAGACACCAATTGCCACTCAAGAACATAATGTCAGTAGATTTGTTTGATGTATGAGGAATAGACTTCATGGGTCCCTTTCCCCCAGCATTTGGTAACCTATATATCATTGTAGTTGTTGACTACGTTTCAAAATGGGTTGAGGTCGTTGCACTACCAACAAACGATGCTAGGGCTGTTGCCAAATTCTTGCTCAAACATATTTTTACACGATTTGGTTCCTCTAGAGTTATTATTCATGATGAGGGTACACATGTTAAATGCAATCTAATTTCTAAATCTTTGTCCAGGTATGGAATTCTGCAAAGGCTTGTCATGGCATACCATCCCCAAATGAATGGCCAAGCAGAGATTTCAAACTAGGAGATCAAGAACATTTTGGAAAAGACTGTAAGTCCAACTAGGAAGGACTGGTCCTTGAGACTAGATGACTCCTTGTGGGCTTATAGGACTGCTTTTAAAACTCCTTTGGGGACCTCCCCATTCAGACTTGTTTTTGGGAAGGCATGCCATTTACCAGTGGAGATGGAACACCTAGCCTACTGGCAATCAAAACGCTTGATATGACATAGAGGGCTACTGGAGAAAAAAGGTTATTAGACTTAAATGAGTTAGAGGAATTCAGAGCATATGCCTATGAGAATGCAGGGCTCTACAAGGAAAGGACAGAGCGATGGCATGACAAAAGGATATTGCCAAGGCAATTTGAAGTAGGCCAACGTGTTTTATTATTTAACTTAAGACTGAAATTGTTTCTAGGGAAGCTCAAGTCTAGATAGTTGAGACCCTTTGAGGTTGTGAAGTCATATGTTCATGGAGCAGTAGATATTAAAGATTTGAAGACTGGAACAATGTTCAAGGTAAACGACCAAAGACTGAAACACTACTTGGTAGGTATGCAAAAGGATGCCAAGACGGTTGTCCTCCTGATAGAGGTTCCGTGATTGTCATCATCATGGTTTGATTTTTGTAAATAGTAGGTTAGATTTTTTCCTTTTCAGTATTTTTTCATTTATTTATTTTTCTTTTAATTTTGTTTTGATTTTTCCCTTGCTGCATTGAAAGGTTTTCTTTAAGTAAGTGCAGGTTTTTATACCAGGCAGAATGCCAAGACAAGGACTTGGCATAGAGCGATTGGAGATGTGAAGAAAAAAATTACCCTAGCCGCCCCATGAAAGAAAGTGAAAATTTTCCTTTGATTTTACCCTAGCCGCCCAAGTGATAAGTTGAAATTTAAATTTCAACCTAATCACATCACCTTATCACTCCACTTTGTCGCCCTATCTTATCACTTAAACCCTTATCACATCATCTTTTTTTCTTTTCCCCAAACACGCAAAGAACCATCATTATCCCCTCTTAAACCGGCCATATTAATTACTCCACTTAAAACACCCAACCTTTTACCCTTCATCCACTTTAAACCTTAGTTGTTTCAAGGAGTAAAACCCTTTCACTTTTCTCTTTATTTTCTTTATCAAGCAAGAAAGCCAAAGATTCACTTTCTTCCTCGTCCTTTTCCCAATTGTTCAAAGCCACAACTTGTCTCCATGGCCTCATCGTCAATACCGTTCAAAACCTTTATCAATGAGGAGATCCGCAAGAAACATGACAAAAATTTTGCCTTACAGACATTTTGCTATGAGGAAACCTTTGATATCAAGGATGAACCAAACTTGGGATTCACCTTAGAGTTCATGGCGGTGGTAACCAAGCACAAATTGGGGCTTTTATGCCAATATAAGGGAGAATTTTACTCCAACATCGTCTAAGAATTCTATGCCCATCTCACAACCAAAGATTAACCATTTTTATGATTAAAGGTAGGTGTATACATTTTGATGAAGGGTGCATTAATGCCATGTTTGAGTTGAATAGTGCCGAGGATGAAAACCATGAGTTTGTTGACTCCATGAACGTTGCCAAGAGGAAAAAGCTATTGACAGATTTGTGCGAGCCTAGCACTGCATAGAATGTGTCGTCGAAGGGACACTAGATAGTCAAGCGGCTGGCCTTAAAATCACAGCCGAAGGGGTGGAATCATTTTTTCAAGGCGAACCTGATGCCAACTACCCATAATAAAACTATCTCAGAAGAGAGGCTGGCACTACTGCACTCTATCATTATGGATCGCAAGATCAATGTTAACCGGCTCATCATCAAGGAAACTTATAAGTGTGCTGAAAGAGGTAATGGCAGATTGTTTTTCCCCTATTGATTTCTAATATATTTATGAAGCATGGTGTACCAAAGATCGACTCGGACAAGGTCCTGGAAACCAAGGGAAAAAGAATCACGATTACCCTATGGAGGCAACTCACAGCCACCGATTCAAAAGACAAAGAAAAGATAAAGAAAAAAAAAACCAATGCCGAAGCCCAAGGTGCCGAAGGCAGAGCCAGATGTTCCCATGCCAGCTAGTTTAGTGGCAACATTTTCCTAGATCTACTAGAACCATGAGATTATTATCTAAAAATTAGAGAAAGCTAAGGAGAAAAATCTCAAGCTCTAGAATTATGCTCATGCTAGGGACAATGTCATCATGAAGACTCTTGAAGGAATGTCCTCGGGTGTCTTGCTAGCCTTCCCTGATTTCCCCAATGATATCTTTGCTAGTGATGACATGCCAGCTAGTCCTCGTTCAGTTCATACCCTGACACACTCTGATGCCACCGTCCCAGTCTCTCCAGTTGAAGTTGAGTCTACCAAGACAGAAATACCACCAGAATTTGAGGAAGAAATTCAAGAAAAAACTGTCACAATGCTTGTTGCCCCTGCATCGTCTGCTGCCACTTTAGAGCCGGTGCAGATTATCAAGGAAGTCCTCCGCAACCTTGGAGCTTCCACTACCACCTCAAAGCCAAGCATGAAATGATGAAAATGCATGGCCCCCAATCTTGGAGCATTGTCAAAAGAAAGACTCGTGTCACACATAAAGTACCCTTCAAAGGGGAGTCATCTTCTTAAAACTCATTGCATTCATTTTTATTTCATATGTTCATGCATTTCAATATTTCCATTTGTATATATGTTTTATTTTCATGCATTGAGGACAATGCACGCCTTTGGTTTGGGGGTGTGCATCCTCACATCTATTGCCATGCATGCATGTTTATATTTTTTGTCTGCATTATGTTGCCATGCCATGTAGATTAAGTTTAAGCCATGCATACCAAAACGCTATTTTATCTTTTTGTCTCAGTCATATTTTGAAAGAATGTTACCATGTTGCTAGTTTAGTATTGTTTGTTCTAGAATATTTTGTTCGATGATGAAATTTGAAATCTTTAGTTGTCTATGCCAGTAGAATAGTAATGTCAGGACTGCTTGACAATTGATCTCTAGTTTAGGGAATTGAACTTTCACTTGACACATAGTATGCATCTAGTTCCTAAACAAACTTAGAATTCTTGAAACTAAGCTCAGGAAAAAAAAGAGTTTGATGCCATGGTAAAAGGAATTAATAAGGAAACAATATTTTACCAAGGCAATAAAAAATGTAGAACTCTCCTCTACCTTAGGGATAATAAGTAACTTAGGGCTTCGTGTTTTGCTCCCTCTCAGTTCTTAAGTCAAAAACTTTAGGGTATGAGTTGAAGAGTAAAGGCCAAGTAATGCCTGGATTAACGTGGGGTTTATGATATGCTACCTCTTATTTCTCACGCCAAATAGTATTACAAAGCATGCTTAAAATATTGCTAGCAGAAACCCTTGGCAGGAATAAAAGAAAAATAAAAATTCTGAGTTTAGGTTGTAAATTTGTCAAATGGAGTAAAAGGAAACTTGATGCATATTGCCTGCACTTCATGCACTCCTCCTAACCTTAGACTAGAGTTCTTTTGCTGCACTTGAATTTGCTTATTTGCTTGGCATTACTGCATTGGGGTATCTGAGGACAGAAATAGAACCAGATTCTGCTTGCCAGCACTTGTTGGCATTTCGACCAATTTTTTGCCGAAGTATAACCTTTCATATTTTTTGTTTTTAATTTCAATTGCATTACTTGAGGACAAGCAATGAGCTATGTTTGGGGGTGTTAAGTCCTCAAAAGTACTGATTTTTATGCTTGTTTCATAATGCCTTTGCTTGCCTTTGAGTACATTTAGTTGCATTTAGTTATTAAATACATGTATTTGCATTAGGAGTTAGGGAGTGGTGTTTATGCCAATGTGAAGAGTTGCTTTGTTGGCATTATTATAGGCTTGAAAGATCAGGAAAGGTCAGGCACAATAGCGCAGGAGCCGAAGAAGAAGATGCTGAAGAGAATACCGAGGTACAGTTGGCAAAAGATAAACCAGAGATTGCCAAAGCTCGGTTGGCATAGAATTGAAGTCTAATGCTCGGTCAAGTAGCCGTTAGACCTTATACAGGTCAGCCTTAGGATTCAAATTCGGATAAGATGATCATGCCTTTATCCTTGCGCATTCAAAATTCTAACTCAAAGGATTATCCTAGGGTTTCCCACGCAAGCCTATTTAAAGAAGATCAAGCGAGCACTTGAAGAGAGATTGGAGGGTTTGAGTGAAAAGAGGCTACACCATGGTGAACCGTGATCGACGTGGTTCGACCAGCTAAAGACCGAGGGCTTGGAGCCATTGAAGGGTTGCATCAACGGACCTCATTCATGTCCATTCTCTTTGTTTTATTTATTTTTATTCAATGGTGATGTTAAGATATGGTAATGTTTTATGGATGGACCCCCAACCATGAACTGAGCTTTTACAGTTGGTTGAGGGATGTTTGCGTTTAACGCTATTTTTATGTTTGGTTTTTAATAATACAAATGTCTTGGCATTGTTTGCTCTATCTAGCATGTACTTCATTTTTCTAAATTCTTTTCCAGGCGATTGTTGGCATTGTTTGCTTATTACACCTTAATATCTTAACAGACTTGAGGGGTAACGATTAGTTGTCAGATACTAAGGAGAGAAGCTTCGAAAAAAGATGTTCAAGTAGGTGAGCTTACTTCTGAAGTGAATCTACCCCTTAGGAGTATAGATTGGAACTTAATCAAATTAATTAATGAAAAACTTCACTATAGACATATAGGGTTAACATGGTTAATTTCGGGCATTACCATCAACAAAGGTACTGTCATCCTTGAATTTGCTCGACAATAATCCCAAGGCATGACATTATTAAAAGTTGGCATGAACAGCGTGAAAACCAGACATCTCTTGCCAACGCTCATCACTCATTTGAAACCTTTTTTTGCCAAAGTTGTTTTACTTTTATTGCACTTCTTTAAGTCACTTTCTAAAACCACTTCAAAATCAATCTAACATTTTTTTCTTGACAAGTAATAATTGAAAAGGTCAAATTCCTCGTCAATCCTTGTGGATTCAATACCCAGCTTACTGTTGTATTACTTGCTTACCGTGTATACTTGCATTCAAAGGACACATACTTGGCATTATTTTTTATATATTTCCAGTGCATTTCTATTCTTTTTCCAAGCGTTAGCACAGTCGACATCTATCCGATATATTATGTATATCACATGTGAAAAAATAAAGAAATATATGTGTATCATATATAGGTATAGAAAATTGTTTAAATTAGAATTAATATGTATTATGATATTATAAATAATTACAATTAAATTTGTACATAAACACGAAAATTCGACTCAAATCGAAAAAATTTAAATAAAATTTGAATTCTAAAATAAGGCTCGTAAACTCGATCAACTCAAAAAAATTTGACTCGACTCGATAGAATGCTTATCCTACTCTCTAACTCTTTCCTTTTTCGGTGAAAGAAACCCTGAAATCTCTTCAACATCACCATTTCCATGTTGCAACAACAAACAACATTGTCCGTCGCCATCAATTGTTGTCAGCCGGCATCCTTTTCCAACACAAAACCCCATTGCAAACCGAGTTTTTGGACTCTAAAGTCTCTTCGAACTTCCTTACTTGAAAGTTAACCACTGTGAACTCTCTAATTCGAATCACATTGTTTTATTGGTGTTTTTTATAGTTCTAAAAAAAAAAAAAAAAAATCTTACATCCAGATAATCTTATTTCTATAAGTAATCTTATATCATATAAATCAAACATATTCTTACTACTTGTCAACAGGGGCGGATCTAAGAATTTAAGTTTGATGGTTCACTTATTTATCTTATTTAGAGTTTTAAGACGTCTAATCCTTCCGGACAATTAATTTGACTACAACATACTAAATAAGCATCAAAAAGTACATTTTATTAAAGAAATCTTTTTACTTGAAAATAGAATTAAAAAAGTAATAACAATCCTCAATTGATAAAAGTGACAAAAAATTGAATTGATAAAGGGATGGGTAGAGAAATTCGGGATAAACCATTTTTTTGTCAAATAAAACATTTAAAGAGATAAGTGTGATATTGTGAAAGTTCTTTCGAGTTTCAAAGATAAAGATTATCAAAAGTTTGAACATTTAAGGGTGACTCAAATGTAACATTACCCATAATTAAGTGACCAAAATGTAACCTTACCCATATTTAAATGAATCAAATGTAACCTTACCCATATATGAGTGACTCAAATATAACTTTTAAAAATTAAATAACCCAAATGTAACATTACGCATAATTGAGAGACCTTTGTTATAGTTTACCCCAAAAATTAATGGTGGGTCACGTGACCCACCAAGTACCTAAATACATCCGTCCCTGCTTGTCAAAGGGCTAAGGTGCACTTTCAAAAACTTTATTCTTGTCCTCGGCATAGTTTTAAATTCCAGCCGCAATGTAATATAACAGTCGCATTATAACGGTTTTGGAGAACGTCGCGGCATCGCAAACTGCAATTACATTAAAAATCACAACTAATTTTTTAAAGAAAAATCACGCAACAACATTTGCAAGTACGACATTGCAACCGCGACCGCAACCTTAATTTAAGACTATGATCATCAACACAACTCTTAAGAGTCAAGTACTAATTCATTAAAGATAATAAAAATGTAATAACAACACTTTTAATTTCAGGCTGATTCCTACTTGTTTCCAGGATGTGAACCTGAGAAAATTACGAGTTGACTCGTGACCAGTGATAAACGTGACTCAAAAAGCAGGTGAAAAAGAAACGAAACATGGAGAATGGTGGAGAGTTTACACTAGTCATCACTTTCACTTTGGTCTGATTAGTGACACGGTATCATTGTCGCTCTGTCTCTACCTTTTTGCACGACAAATCTTTTTCAGGTAAATTCGTTCAGATTCTAAAACACAAAAGATTTTTACTCCACTAATCCTTCCAATTTACACTAATTGATTTGGAAATGTATGTTTTGATCAACTAATCAGTAAAACAGAAAGAAAAGCCATGGACCATAGTCCTCCCCTTCTTCACGAACAAAGATTTTTTTTTCTCTTTTTAGAGTTGTTTATGTATCAACGCTAAAAAGTTAAATTTTTAATTGTAATTTTAAATTTTAAATTCTAAATCATAAACTATAAACCTTAAAATACAACCTACTTCCAATTTCCTAAACTCTAATCCTAAAATCTAACCTTAAACCCTACATCTTAAACTTATTTTTTTAGTGAGGCATAAATAGGCACCAAAATGGGCACAAAATTTCTATTCCTTCCTCACCTTTCTTCTCCGTGAATAAAAATCATCTACCCCTTTTCGATATCCTAAGTATGCCTCCACGCTAAAATAATAAATTTGGGGTTAAGGTTTAAGATTAAGATTGTGTTAGGGTTTAGGAAATTAGTAGTATGTGTATTTTTTAGGGTTTATGGTCTCAGATTTAGAATTTATGGTTAGAATTAAGGCTTAAAATTTAATTTTTTTAGTGTTGGGACATATATATATATAGAGAGAGAGGATATAATTTTTGTCCCTCCTCCTTGATATCTTTCCGGTACAAAAATATTTACACCATTTTTAAATGGCATAAAGCCAAAAATGCCCTTCAACGTTTAACTAAATAGTTACTTTGATCCTTATTCTTTTTTGGAGCAATTCAACCCTCAACATTTTATATTTGGGTCAAAATGGCCCTATGAAAATTGTTAGTCAACAGACGTAAATAACTTGAAATGATGTGACAAAATTATATGTCAGTGCAAGCTGACATGGCAGTATCATATACAAATGTGTTGACTTGAAAAAAATTACATCAATCAAAAAATAATTTTATAAAATTATATAAAATAATTTTTATGCTGACTTATTATTCTGTCAAGTCATTTCAAACTATTTACCGTCAGTTTTCTAACAATTTTCATCCGTAAAGAGGTCATTTTGACCCAAAATGAAACATTAAGGGTTAAATTGCTCCAAAAAAAAGAATAAGGGCCAAAGTGACTATTTAGTCAAATGTTGGGGGTATTTTTTGACGTTATGCCTTTTTAAATTTTTAACGTTTTAATCTAAGTTTGAGGTTACTTTTTTTTAATTTTGACACCATAATTTAAATTTATGACTCTGTCATTTAGGGGTGCATATTTGATCGAGTCGAATAAAAAATTGAGTTAGTGGTGTTGGCTCGTCCTATTTTATAACTTAAATTTTATTTGAAATTTTAAAGTCGAGTTGTTAGAGTTTATGTTCAAATTTAATTGTAAATATTTATAATGTTATAATACTAATTGGTTTCAATTTAAACTGCATTCTATAAACATATACGATATACATATATTTTTTTTCATATTTTTCATGTGTCATATAGATATATTAAACAGTGTTAAGATACTCGACTCAAACTTAAAAATTGATCCACTAATTATTAAAATTTTTGATTTATTTAAATCCTAATTTATAATTCAAACCTTATTTTTTAAAAATAAAAAATTAACTCAAATTTATGAAATTATGATTTAAAACAAATTAAATAAATATTTTTCGTATCAAAACGAAAAACTACTTTTGTGAACTAAATCTAATTTTACTCTCCCTACCATCATAGAGCATGAAATGTAAAAAACTAAACACATGTACTTCTCGATAAGGATGGAAATTTTGTCGTCGTCGTCTTCTTCTTTTCTCTCTTTTTTTTTCCTTTGAGAAGAAATATGGAGACGTCATGCTCCCTTTTAGAAGAAGGAAACGCCATATTAAAAAATTCAAATAAGGTTGAATTACAAATAAATTATTCAATTCAAAAACAAATGTGTTAGTTTGATTCGATTTTTATAATAGAGAAAGCTAATAACTATTATATGTAGGGACGAATATTTTACGTAAAAAGTGTAAATTATTAGGGATTATATTAAAATTTTAAAGAGTACAAATTTATTTCATCAATGAAAATATAAAAATAATAATAAATTATATAAGAATTTAAAATTTGCACGGAATACAACTGTTTCTTAATATTTTCTTGATCCATCTCTACCCGTGTCACGTGCTTGCTCCTTTCAGGGCGGAAGCTTGTAGGGACCTAGGGGTCGTGCCCCTAATTTTGGGAAAATTAGAATTTTTCCCTTAAAATTTTTTAAAAAACTTATTATGTCCCCTTAAATTTTTAAAATTTTATATTAAATTTTAAATTTTTTTATATTTTAATTAAACTCTCTCTTATAATTTTAAATTTTTTTATTAAATCTCTTAAAATTATTAAAGAATTTAGTTAAACCCTAAAACTTTTTGAAAATTCTAGTTTAAGCCTTCAATTTTTAAAAAAAATTAAGTTATCCTAAATTCTTTTACCAAATTCCGCCCGGCTCCTTCACATTACTACATGATTATTGAAACCCCATAAGCTATTAATCATGGCAACATGCAGACATGGAAACCTAAACAACATCTGATAAAACAACCTTCAAAACCAAAATGATTTTCAAGCTCAAAACAAGTACAACAGTACTTGTTCATGAAAAAACGAGGCTAAAAAAACGTGCCGAATCTACTGCTGCCGATGAAACTAAAAATGACCTTCGACGAAGTTTAGGTTGATCGTGTGCACACATCACGTTGTATCGTGACAATTCCTTTTATCATAAAATCTGCCTTCCTCGAAGGTCAGCTCTGTATTAATAATGCGAGTTACCAACATGACATTATACACATAATTTTGACTATTATGAAACATTGAAAGCGACATCTGCTGAATTTTCCTGGATATCGACCCCTACAAAGACCAGATACAAGGGTAAAAACGTCATGATATTATTAAATTCCGACAGCAAAACGTGGAACACGTTTTGGTCCGAAGGACAGCAGAGTATAAATTGTTCAACTTTTGAAGTTTGAAAGCTTGTAAAACAGAAAGCAAAGAGACTCGAGTGAGTGAAGGAAACATGGCGAGAACACCTTCCTGTGATAAGAGCGGCCTAAGGAAAGGAACCTGGAGGCCGGAGGAAGATCAGAAACTGAAAGCATATGTCACCAAATATGGCTGCTGGAATTGGCGACAACTCCCCAAGTATGCAGGTAATGCCCGGCGGCCCCGGCCTGTAAGGGCGGATGCATAAAATCCTGGTGGAGAGCTTCTGCATACTCATTTAAGAAAAAAATATTTTGGACCTTATTCTTGATTTCTTTTTAGATCAGTCTCTACCTGCTTGTATTGTCATAACTTTGTTCTTTGCCGGAGGATTATTTTATTTCATTAATTTAGCCTTCGAATTCCTGAAATGTTTCATGTAATCTGATGATTGTCTCGTGTTTCAGGTCTGCAAAGGTGTGGGAAGAGCTGCAGGCTTCGATGGCTGAACTACTTAAGGCCGAACGTCAAACGAGGGAATTACACAAAGGAAGAAGAAGAGACGATCATCAGATTACACGAGTCGCTGGGAAACAAGTGGTCCGCTATTGCCGCACAGTTGCCTGGTCGGACGGACAACGAGGTGAAGAACCATTGGCATACGAATCTCAAGAAACGATTCAAGGACAAGACATTCGAAACAAGAGACAACAGTCAAGAAGCAGCAGCAATTGAACTACACACGAAGCGCGGGAGAAGTAAAGAGAAAGAAGAAGCAAAGCTAAACAATCATAATCTCCAAATTAATCCCACAAGTCCTCCATTGATTCTCGAAAGCTCATTTCCATATTCGCCAGCACAACCGGCTTCAAACGACCAATTCTCCTCCGACAACTCCAAAGACAAGACGGTTACATGTGATGATAACAGCAACAAGGCTTTGTTCGAAGCATTTGAGGCAGATAGTGGAAGTTTCTGGACTGAACCATTTTTCTGGGACAATTCTAGTATAAATAGCAGTAATAGTTTGGGTTCTGGTGGCTATGAATTTGCCGAGTTTCCATTTCTTTGCGGAGAAATGGATTTCTACAATCAGCTGGATGGGTTCTACTTCTAATTAAATGGGTGAAACCAGGTTTTTGGGTAAATTACTAATTAGTTTGAGTTGGTTTCCTTTATGGTGGTTTCTTCATGATGGGGTTTTTGAGGCTTAGAATCTAATCTCAGCCGTTTGTTTCGTCTGGAAGTGATGTAATCTGTATGAGTTTGTAAATATCTTTTTAAAATGATTTTTGAGGATCTGGTTTCGGATAACCCTTCACTTTTTTTTTAGTATTTTGAAATTATATATTGTTTTTAAACAGTATTCGGACAATTTATATTTTTATGTTTTTTTATAGAAACTGCTAATTTTATTAAAAAATTAATATAATGACGGTTTACAATTATAATGGTAAACTAAATATATAATTTAGATATTTTTAATGTTATTGACATAAAAATTAGTCACTCGAAATCATACAAAAAAAATTAAAAAATATAACCAAAAGACTCGAACAAAATATAAATATGAATAAAATTGACTGCATCGACAAACGAACCACAAAAGGGATCAAACTATTAAAAGACCACTGACAACCGCAAATCATAATCGAGCATCCTAAGAAAAATATCCACGAACGTAAACCGCGTATTCACATCTAATATGAGGGTCCAAGGCAGGAAACACCAACATATAACTAAATAAGCGTCATATTAATCAGTTGAGTCAGTGTCAAATCTATTCCCGTAAAAGATAAAATAAAAAAACAAACGTCTATCAATAAAATGAAAAATGTATCATAAGGTAGAAGAAGACGTATCACGAAGATATGTTTATTCTTATTAAAAATTAGAAAAATAAAAATAAGATATAATTATAACAAAGAAAAAAAGGGAAAGATTTGAAATATTTATATTCTTTTAAAAGTTGAAATATTTGTCGGGATATAATAAGATTTTAATAGAGTAGATGAAAATTGAGGTTATGGATTTTTTTTTGAATAGTATAAAGGTAATTAGAGGGTAATATTTGTTTAAATATATTTTTAACTTTTAAAAAATACATATACACCTTATAAATAAAGTGATTTGAAATCTTATTTCCCCATATCAATATCATCCGTTTTTTTTATTAAAACACTTGTTTGGTTACGAAGCTATGGATTCTTAGGTGAACTTGTCTATAGTTTTTATAAATTATATACGGATTGTCTTTGATTTTTATTTTTATTAAAATTAAATTAATGTGGATTCAGTTTAATTATTAATTTGATTATATCCTATAACGATATATTAATTTTGACTTTAATATATTCTCACTTGTAGTACTTATAATTATGGTGTAATTTAAGAGAAAATCTCAATGTTTAACCCATTAAATTAAGTCGTAAGGCTTATACTTGCGTCATCCAGAAAAATAAACAAAAGAAAGAGCTAATTAGTGGGACAAGCATGATTGATCAATATTTAAATAAAAGCTTATCTTTCTAAATTCTAGACCATTCAAACAAGACAACAGAAACAACTGTCCTAAATATACATATTAATATAATGCAACACATATGGATTAATATAACAGTTCACAGGTACATCACTTCTATCATTAAATATTAACGTTGAACATCCATCAAAGGGTTTATTTAATGTGTTTTAACAATTCAAGTACTTAATTTAGCACAATAATCTGGAGGTGGTTATTTGATTGATTTGGATTGAGTAAAGTTAAAAAAAATTGCGTTATTTCAGTTTTTATAATTTAAATTTTATTTGTTTTTTTTATTCAGGTTAAATCGAGTTGTTCGAGTTTCTGTTCAAATTTGGTTCTAATTTAAATGGATTTATATAACCATGTACGAAATACGTATATATTTCTTCATATTTTTCATATGTGATGTATATATATCATGTAGAGTTGAGGGACTATACTCGAACTTGAAAAGCAACCCACTAATTACTGAAAATTTCAAGATATTTATGTCTCATTTTTCTAGCTCAAATATTATTTTAAATTTTTTAGTCGAGTCTAGTTTATGAAATTCTATTTGATTTTTTTAGTTTCAGTTTAAATTTAATTGTAAATATTTATAATATTATGATACTAATTGGTTCCAATTAAGCGGACTTATATAACCACATAAGATATACATATATACTCTTTCATATGAAATATACATATATCAGGTAGAGTTGAATGACTTAGCTTTAACCTAAAAAACCAATTCACTAAATACTAGAAAATTTGAGTTATTCGAGTCTCATTTTATAACTCAAATCTTTATTTAATATTTTCCTGAATTAAATTTTTAAAATTACGATTTAGTTCAAGTCAAATTGAAACGAAAAAATAAATTTTTTCGAGCTGTTCACCACAAGAATCAGTAACATGCATGCTATTGAGCCACCTAAATTGTGGTTTCGGCCCATTTAGTTGCACCGGGTGAAGTCTTCGAAATTTTTGAAGTGTTGGGATTGGGCCTAATAACCAGGATGAACCACTTGTGGCGAAGACAGAAAAAACATAATCCAGAAGCATGTGGCTTATGTGCCTTATCTTCAAGCTGTTGCGGTCGATAGAGCTTGTGTAATCTCCATAATATCTGATGGAAAACACACGCCAACAGTTTCACAACCATACCCATTATCTTGACTTCAACCATGGGTTCCTCAGCTCTCTCCCCTTCGGCTCATTCGCAGGTACATCATCCCAACAACAACACTTTCCGGCAACATAAATTGTTTTGTTAATTTCATTTTTGAACTCAAATCTGTGTTTTTTATTCTTCTTCTAACAGCTATGCTCCGGCAAGAGTGGCATGTTCTGCCCATCACAAGCTTTCATGTTGGGGGCTATTTCACTCCCCACTGGTTTCATGTTGGTTCCTTACGCAGCCTTCTTTGTCCCTCCTGGGTAAGTTAGGTTCTTCTCATCCTCTCTCACGGTTCAGTTCCTAATACGATGGCAATGGTTCTGACTTGGACCGGACTGTATAAAGTCCGAGTCCGATTGACGATCAGACTTCTAAACCGATCCAAGTCAGAATGCATTATTCAAAATTTGAATTCAATTTCGAAAATTTGAAATTCGATAAGCTTTTTCTTCTTTGAAGTAACAGCTCAAACTAATATCTTTTTCAAAGAAGAAAGAAATAAACATGGTTAGACCTTGTTTTATCTTGAAACTTCCGTTTCAGCCACCTACAATATTAAAAAATAGAGCAGTATACGAAGAAGATATGGATAGAGTTGTTTTTATATATAAATAACTAGCTTTTTAGGGCAAGATCGGATTCGCTTTTAAGAAATATTTAAATTGCGATTGTAGTCGTATTTTCGATCGCGGTTGCGAATAATAACAGATGTTTTATGGCCATTGGCTCATTGCATATTGTTATTTTTAGCAAGGTTTTGGACGTTACCGTTATCACTATATAGCAAACAACCATTTCAATCTTTGACTTTTAAAATATTTAGGTTTTCATGTTTCGGACTCGAATCGGATTTTGACATGGTCCATATCAAACTCATCTCCTATTAGGACTCGTACCTTTTCTCAAACTCGAATTTAAACTTTTTCTAATCGGATTTGTATTGAAATAGATTCGAATCATATACGGACTAAATTATCATCCCTACTAATGAGGGTGTTAATTAGAGGTGGCAAACGAGTTATTCCGTTCGGATCATTTCGGGTCTGTTTTGGTTTTAGTTTGGGTTTATGGTGATTTCGATTTGGGTATCGGGTCAGGACGTCAGGTGAGTTGATTTTTGGTTTAGTTGACTTTCGGTTAAGTTATTTTTGGATCGGTTGATTTCGGATCAAGTCAATATCGGATTAATAGGAGATCGATTGGTTTTAGTCGGGTGTTCAGGCTGAGTTAGGTTTTTCCACCACATATATGACTTTATATAGCATGTATGTTTGATTTTTTTATGAGTTGTGCGGAAGTTCAAATCTCATATTTATTTATTTATTTTAATATATATTTTTTTATTTCGGGTTGCTTTCAGTTTGGGTGAAATAAGTTCGGTTCCATTTTCGGTTCAATTGAAATTCGCTTCGGTTCAGTTCGATTTATTTCGAGTCTCGGATCAAGTTCGGGTCAATTTCGAGTCTCAGTTCGGTTCTCGTATTAAGTTTGCCAAGTCTAGTGTTGATCAATGTCTTAAGATTCTTGCTATAGCTGGTTTACTGAATTCTGTAGGGAAAAAAGTTATTTATCAGCCTAATTTAAGTTCCTACTGCTGGTTTATCTGAATCCGAATCCGCTTTTTCGACCTCTGATAGTTAATTTTGAATTGACCAACATTTATGAGCGTATTCTGAAACCTCGGAGAACTTAGCCATTCAACTGATTGACATCAAATATGAAATTATAAACCCTGTTATTCTAACATTGATTAAAATGGGATAACATGGGAGGAGGCTCCGGTGGTGGTACCGTTTCCAAGGATGTCATCGGAAACGATATCATTGCTGCTGAATGGCTTGAGAATCATGGCCCTGGCGACCGAACCTTGTCTCAAGGATTGAAGGTAAATTCAGGATGTTAATTACTGGTGCATTTTGGAATGAGTTATGCTTTCAATTGATGGAAGCTCGGATGAACATTCTAATGTCAGGACTAAGGGTGTAAATGAGCCGAGCTTTGACGAAATCGGACTCGAGTAACTTGCAATTTATCTAGTCTCGACAGCCCTAGTCAGGACATTATGAAAATGTATGTGATTTTTAAACTCTAAAGAAAAGTTTGGTTATGTATGAATTTTGCAGGGAGACCCCACTTACCTGGTCGTGGAGAAAGAACACTTGCAAACTATGGTATAAATGCTGTCTGCACTCACCTCGGGTGCGTTGTTCCGTTCAATCAAGCCGAGAACAAGTTCATATGCCCTTGCCATGGATCTCAGTACAATGATCAAGGACGAGTCGTGAGAGGACCTGCACCGCTGGTGAGCCGAATATATACATATTTTATCTTCATAGTTATCGTTGTTATTTTACTGTTTTAGCTGTCTCTGCAATAGCATCTGTTACGTCAACGGATTTTATTACGATGAGTTTGTTATAACATGACTTTGTTATGGTTGTTGGAACAGCCCTTGGCCTTGGCTCATGCCAATGTGGAAGAGGGGGGGAAGGTAGTGTTTACACCCTGGACTGAAACAGATTTCAGAACCGGCGATGCTCCTTGGTGGGCTTAAACATCTTCGCGATCCGTTGGCGGTTTTCGGTATTTGATATTTTTATACTCACCTCGTATGTTTCTGCAACGTTGCTAAACATGGTGTACCATAAAGTTGATCCATTTGTATAATGCAGTTTGTGAGATGCCTCTTAATGAAAATCAAAATTAGACATGACATGGCACTGATGTTCTTGTTATAATTCAAAATTAATCAGTATAATGCAGTTTGAAAGATGATGTGGTATTAAAATTAATTGGTTGAAAAGGTAAATTGAAAGGGAAAATTAAAAAAAAGGTAAACAACATATTTAGTACCTGTAATCACTAATTTTGTCCGGAGTTAACATATTTTCCTTATTTTGCAATGATGGGCTTATATAAGTTTACATTATTATTAGGTGATTTTAAAATGGGCTCATATGTGTTAGTATACGTATTAAGTATATATCATAATTATGTGTTTATTATGTATGTCTATTTAAAATATGAACATATATGTGTTGTTTATCAAAATTGCATGTAGTGCATGTATGTGTCATTAGTATATTATATGTGTTTACTATTGTTAATATGAGTGTATATAGGTATTATGCGTATGTATATATATTTTTGTTGTTACTTCAATATCATTAGTACCTAACTATGAGTGTATATGGCATGTATAATTGTATGCGCATATTATGTGGTCCGTATGTATATGGTATAAAGTATTGTTAGAATTACTAATATGAGCCGATAATTAATTAAGGGAAAAATAAATAAAATAAATATATAAATGTTAACAGATTAAATAAATAAAGCCCAAGTGTTTTATTTCAGTCCATTACATGTCTAAAACCCATAAATAATAATATTACATTATAAGCCCATTTCTGGCCCAAGTATAATACAAACAAAAACCCCTAAGTCTGATAAATGGAAACCCTAATTTGTTTATCCTTTGCGCAGCCCAATCTGGACCGTTAGATCAAGGGCTGTTGATCGAACGGTCCAAATCAAATAAAAGATCCTTCAACTCCCCGCGCGCCACGTGTTGTCATCCCGCGCTGCCATGTCAATCACCAGATGCAATCTGGACCGTCCGTTCTAGAGGAGATCTCAGCCATCGGATCAGATCTGATCCAATGGCCCAGATCGAGCCGAACCATTCGAATCCTGCGCGTGCAACCCACGCTTCGGCCGTTCAGCTTCTTCACGTGCCACGCGCCGGCACAGTTCATCTCCTCATCGACATAATCACATCACCGAAATTTCCGCTGCCACCACCAACTCTCTCAACCACCGAAGAACAGAAAAAACATAAAAAAATGGGCAGAAATCAGAGCATCATCATCCACAGTAATAACATTCAATGTTTGCTTAAACATGTAAACCATAGGCAATATGGCAATGAATAATCGGAATGAGATATAAGCATGTAATGCACCACTTAACGGACGACAGTTCGAACAAAAACCTAGAAGCAATAAACAAAAAACGTAGCCTTTCTAGGTATCTTTTTCCTTTTTCAGTTTATCTATACGCATGTATATACATAAAAATGATAGAGAAAAAAGAGTTGGGGTTTTACCCATGTAGATTTTCCTCGCGTCGTTTCGGTTTCCTCTGACCGACGCTCTTTCGTTGATAAGTCGGGGCCTCTTCAAGGCTGGGTATGGTGAAACGGTGGAAGCCCTTCGTTTGACTCGGCTTTCGGGTTTCTTAACTGGGAAGGGGTTGATTTTGTTAGAATAGGGTTAGGATTTAGGCTCGGGTTGAAAGAGGGGCGTTTTTGGGTAGGTTTAAGTTTGCCGGCTGCCGCTCGGCAGTAGGCCGACCGATTTCTGGGATTTACAACGGAGGAAGCCGCTGGAATCTGGGTTCATGTTGAACCCAGATGAACACGAAGAGTGTGTTCAGAGCGTTGTTTTGGGGGGTTGTTATAACAAAAAAATGACCGAAAAAATCATATATTCGGACGAATGGGGTATATATAATGTTATAAAATTTTAAATGGCATAATCTCACTTTTAGTCCCTCCGCCCTAAAATAATCACGCCGGAAGGGCTTCCGCATGGTGCAATTACACAATTGGTCCCTCCGTGTGGGATAATTACCATGGGAAGCCATTCCGCCTTTTTAAATTACCCCGGGGGTCCTTCGTATTTTCTCAAATTTTTTAATTACGTCCCTATCATTTCTTTTAATTTTGCCTTGGTACTTTATTATTTTTATAACAGGCCCTCTTCCCAGTTTTAAATTAAGTATTTTTTATTTGTTCTTTATATTGTTTTGTTTGTTTAAATTCTGCATATTTATGTTTAATATTTGCAATTTAATTTTTACGTTATTTTTGCTAAGTTGTGATAATAATTTTAGGGATAAAATTAGTCCGAATAGAATGTATTTTAGGAATTTAATGTGTACGTAGATTTAGCATAAATCGGAGACGTGACGTATAATCTCATGTTTAAAGTGCATTTGTTGATAAATTAAAAATTGGTAAAATGTTATGAATAGCTCTCAACTTATAACATGTTTTAGGATAAAAATTGAAATTTAAAAAATATATATAATAAATAAAATGTACATAAAATATAAATGTTTGGATATAAATATTATATTTTTAATATATGGTAAATAATTTTTCTTTTTTATAAATGAATATATATAATAAATGTTTTTAATATATGGTAATCACCAATACGTGTTTTTAGAAATAATGCAATTTTTTTAAAGTATAATTTTGAAAAATATAATGTATTCGTTCTTTGGTACGTAAAATACATATATAGTTATTGAAGCATATAATGATGTTATGTAAAAATGATATATATATATATATATAGTTTATGGCTTAAAGTATATAGAAAATTTTGGTAAAATGAATAATGTATTTTTAAATAGTAAGTTTTTTTATGTATAATATAACTTTAACACATGATTTACTTTAATGTATACTTTTAAATAATAAGTTTTTTTCTATATACATGTTATAACCTTAATTCATGATTTATTTCAATGCATGTTTTTTATGATATTTTTTTATATATGCTATATTACTTTAATATAATGTATCTTAAACCTTTTGGGCTTTCATTCTATAATAATAATTTGGGCCTTAGATTTTTGAGTTTAGTTTCAATAGTTTGGGCCTTATGCTTTGGGATTAGATTGTAGGACTTAATTAATTCCTTTTAGGCTTAGATTAGGAATAGTCAAATTAATTCGAACAAATCGTGTGCCCGACTTGCAAGGGCGCGATCGTAGAATTAAATTAGTCTTAGTTTTTTTAAGAAGCTTTAATTATATTAGTGTTCAGATTAATTTAGTGAATTTAAATTTATCATTAACTTATTAGAGTAAATGTTAAATTCATTAAATTAGTTGAACATTTCTTAAATTACTTTAGGGGAAGAAAATCGATTTTAAGTTTAATTTAGCATTAAATTACAATTTAGTCTCCATAAGATTGAGTTTCTTAATCTTTTAGGGCTAGATATACAATTGAGCTATATGTTAAATCATGCCTTTATTTTTAGTGTTTACATTTATGCCCTTACTTGTCATACATTAATTGACATTCATGTAATCTTATATCTTAATCACACCATGTATCAACTTAAATCATAAAAAGTGAGGTATTTATTAATTCTAATATTTATGTCGTAACAGTCCGAGCTTAAAGGATGCTGACCAAATATTCGAATTAATTATAACCGTCCTGAGGTAAATGGATTAAAATTTAATAAAATCATCATATCATACTTAAATGTTTGCATCATACGTAAAAGTGACGTACGGAAGTCGAACCATGAATTAACACGACAGTCGGGCTTATTCGATGTCGGTTTAATCTATGGTCTGATATATCGTCAACCTTATTAATTAAATGTCTAATTAATATGAGTCCATCAATTCGATAAGGCTCGTGTAATCAAGATTAATTTTCATCTAAAAACTTCGAATTAAACTCAATCTAAATTTCAATAAATTTCATTCTTTTAGGAGCAACAAATTTTCTGGTACCGATCCCCGAGCGTGATGGAGGGCTAATCCTTCCCCACACGTAACCAACTCTCGGACCCTTTCGTAACGAGTCTCTGGTTTTATGGTGTCCGGCCCACCTTACTCAAACGGCCAATGGCGACTCTCGCTTTTAATCGTCTTGGAAAATTTAAGGTCATCAAAAGAAATCCCAATTCTTCAAAGGATTTTCACTAACAATTCAGGGGATAATTAGTAGCCGACTTATTTTCTAAACAAACTCCTTTAACACGTCAAAATTTCTTTTTTAAAGAAAGGGAAGGAAAAAAAGGGTCACTACAGCTTGGCTACTCCGCTGGGGACTGTTTTTTTAACAAAAGAGAGTTGGGCCAAAGAAAAATTGTTGCTTTTAAATAATGAAAGTTATTGGGATTTTAATTGATTTTAACCAAGAAGATTTTTTTTGAAAATGTGATCAAGATTTTACAAGCCTTGATAATTGGTGGTCCTCGAATTAATTTTTCATTTAATTTCTAAAGAGTCAGCGTCATGTGTTGCACAATATCATTAAGCTCTATACCCGAGCTTCTTGCCTTAAGCGAGAGTGAAACGCCACATACCCACGTGAGTAGCCCTCTACGGGTCGGTAATTCACTTCCAAAATCCACTCCTTTTGACACTTGAGCAGCCCTCCACGTTATCAGGTCATGCTTTCTCTCGAATCGAAACCAATTTGTAAGCTTATAATGGGCCAGAATTGGGTTCTCGTTGCCTTAGTAGGCAATAAAATAGGTTTGGTTACCCCCAAATAGAACCAAGCCCATGTGTGAGAATTTAAGAAGCCCACCTCTATTAGAGCCATGCGGATAACCTTGGCGAACTAGAATTTATGTGGTTAAGTTTCTTTCCTTGTGTAAACTGTTTGTGTTTATCCTTTCTTACTTTCGTGTTTTTATCTAATGACTAATTCTTTTCTTTTCTTCTTTTCATTTCATTGTTGTTCTTTTGTTTTACATATTATCGTCATATCATAAAGAGCTCATTGAGTTGGAAATAGTCTGAAGTTAAAGGCTAGATTGATGGGAGACCTAGTTCGTAGTAATGATGAAAAGAACTCTGACGTACAGATATGGTCCGAAGGGGAACAGTTGCATGAGGGAGACAATATTCTTGTCGGGTTTAAGTCAATATTGGCAGCAGAGACATTCATGAATACAGAATACAATGATACTTCTGGGCTGAAGACAGTGTAGAATAGTTGGGACTTGGAAACAATGTGCATTTTTATGAAGGAATATGGTGACATTGCATATTTGCTAGATGTTCCGGTGGATCGGGCATTGTTGCAAGCCTTGGTGAGGTTCTGGAATCCTACCTACAGTTGTTTTACGATCGATAACTTCGATTTGACTCCTACGATTAAAGAATATCAAGATCTTTTAAACTGTGAGAAGATTGATGAAACTCGGGTATACTCAAAGCCTAGTAAGAACAAAGCCTTCTAGGGCAAGCTCAAGAGATTCTCGGATATGTTGGAATCATGGGTCGAGCATCAGGTCATTACTTGGAACGGTAAGGAGTATCTTAGATACGATGGGATTCTAGCCCTGGCTTCTGTACATCCGGTAGGCCGAGTTCAACAGGATCTCTTTGCGTTATTAATTTATGGGTTAGTGCTCTTTCCCCGAGTACGAGGGTTAATTGATCATGTAGTCTTGGACCTATTTGACTGTTTGAGTGGTGGAACCAATCCGGTCCCCATAATTTTAGCCGAAACTTTTTGATCTCTGAGGTTTTTTCGGGAGCACAGTGGTGGTCGTTTCCATGGTTGCTCACAACTTTTGACAGTCTGGTTCTACAGCCACTTGTGGTCAGATGCTAATTTCTCAAAGCCTCCCTACCATGGTAGTTTCTCCCATTTGGAAGAATTTCTGCGAAAGGAAGATTGGCCCACTAGAAGATCTAAGGAAGTTGGGGTAGATGTTCTTAGCAACCTGAAGGAGGAAGATATAGTTTGGAGGGCTCCGTGGATTTCTGCAAAAAGTATCCTCTACAGGTGTGGGATACACTCTTGGGTGCCATTACTTGGACTTTGGGGGCATACTGCTTATGCTCCTCTCCTGGTTTTGAGACAGTATGGTTTGAAGCAGTTTGTTTCGGCTACCAAGGGCTTGAATAAGTTCAACATGAATTGTGAGAAGGAAAATGGCTACAAGGCAGTGGTGTATGATGTTTCCTTCATCCTAGAACAATGTGAGACGGGTCAGAGTTATGAGTGCTACCCATATGACCACTCCCGAGTACGAGGCATGGAGATTCAGCCACGTCAATGACAACATTCCCCAACTGAACCCAATAGAAAGAGGACAATGGAAGAAATGTTAGCTACACTTCCTACTAAAGCCGAGTTGATGAGAAAACAACTTGAAGAGGAGCATGAGAGGTACCTCAAGCTCGAGGAGAAATCATGCCAAGAGAAATTCGACTTTGAATTGGAGAAGATACAGTTTGAAGGAATGGTTAAAGGTCTGCAAAAGAGAAAGAATAAATTGGAACTCGAGCTCAAGTTAGAAAATGAAGAAATCCAGAAACTCAAGAGGCTAAGTAAAAGCAAGATAGTTGTAGAAGGCGGATCAAGTGAGGGGATAGAGCTCTGATTCAGGTAGGAGAAAGCGAGAGCCGAGAATTATAAAATGATGTATTGTGAGAACAGAGACCAGGTGCTCACTTTAACACAAGGGATGAAGAACTTGCACACTTCCCACTCTAGGCAGCTCGAGAAAGAATGCCGTCAAAATGAAGTCTTGAAGGATCAGGTTAAGTGTCTGGAGAAGTCTCTTTTCAAGCACAAAGGTTCGACTAGCAAGTTAAAAGAAAGCAAGACGGAAAACCAGGCTTTAGAGACCCGCATCGAAGAATTGGAAACTGAGGTTCAACAACTCAAGGATCATGTGGCAAGCTTTAGGGGAGCCATTCAATTCGCCCGATGTCGAGTTTGGAGCAACCACAATTTGCTGCCTACACCATTTGGAGACAAGAACATGAGTTAACGTAGTGGATGGTTCGGATGCAGGGAGTTTCCCAGAAGATACAGCTCTTAGCAGAAGACGCGACTGAACTTCATGATTGTGTCGATGATGACTCTGAAGAATGAGAGATGATTGTTTGGATTTTGAGAGATATCATCAACCTCGATACTACCCTGAAGTCATATGTTTAGTTGGCTTTCTTTGGATTATTGTACCAAGACTATGTTTCTGCTAATGAAAGTCGTTTAACGATGATATTTGCCAGACTCGGTGTTGCTCATTGCATTCATGCATAATTCATTTATTTGCATTCTTTGTTTTGTTAACAAATAATTGACTAAAAAGCTTTCTGTTTCAGAAACAAAAAAGATTGCATTTTGGTTCTTTAAAATTACCATCATTCCACATCCATATCATACCCATTTACGAATAAAGCAAATGAAGGAATGTTTCGCGAAACTGAAAGCCGATCTACGTAGTCAAATGGAACGGACCCAACAAGAATTAAGGGAAACCATTCTTAAGTCCCAGCAAGACATGATGAGGGAGATATCGCAACTGTTGCAAGCTCAAATGAGGCAAGAGTCAAGGGATAAGGGTACCATCGAGGGCCTTTCCAAAAACTCGGGGATCACCTTTATGCCCAAACTGTCAGGAATCCTCTGCTCATCGATCTTTCGTCAAACGCTACGCAAGGCGCATCTGCTTCTCATGCTGGTGCAGCCACTCAAACCTAACCAGGGGTGACCTTCAGGGATCCCGAAATTATCGGAGATGGCATCCCTGATTTTGATGGATTAGAAAAACTGAATCAAATGAAAGCGGAGTTCGCCAAGCAACTAGAAGACACTTGGAATGACCTAGAGGAAAAGCTCCGAGTAAAAGAATATGAGGATGACCCCTATGGGTTAAGTGCTAGAGAACTCAGCCTGGTTCCAGACGTGGAGATCCCATACAAGTTCAAGGCTCCAAAATTTGAAAAGTTTGACGGAAGTACCTGTTTGTTCGCTCATATAGTGATGTTTTGCTGGAAGATGGCCGGTTTTACCAGTAACGAGAAGCTCTTGATTCACTGTTTTCAAGAAAGCTTGGTCGGGGTCTGCTCTAAGGTGGTATAACCAACTAACCAGGGCTCAGTCAAGTCATGGAGAGATCTGGCGAAAGCTTTCACTGATCAGTATATGCATGTAACCGACATGGTTCCCAACCGACTATTGTTACAAGGCATGAAACAGAAGCGCAATGAGACCCTTCGTGAATATGCTCAAAAGTGGCGTGATGTGGCAGCCCAAGTCCAACCACTGCTTCATGAACATAAGATCTCCCATATGTTCGTAGACACACTGAAAGGGCACTTTACGATCGGTTGATCAATAACCCTATCAGTTACTTTACAAAAATGGTCATGACTGGCGAATGCATTGAAGCGGCCATCAAGAGCAGAAGGATCGATGAAGGAGATCATTCACGTAAGCAGTTCAAGAAGAAGGACCATGAAGTGAACAAAACCAACGCTTTTGAGAAGACCAAGAAGTTTACCATTTCCCAGCCACAGGCTCTAGTAAGGAATTCCAGAAACTTTAACAAGAGACAAGACAAAGGACCTAAGAAGGAAAAGGGATGATAGGTCTTTCACATATTTTCTAATTACCTATAAGGAACTCTACTCACAGCTATACAAGGCCGATCTGACCGTACCACGTTACCCATTATAATCCACCATACCCGGCTTGGTATAAGCCTAAAGAGCACTACGAGTATCATGCTGATGTCCTGCGACACTCAATCGAGAATTGTATAGCTTTCAAAAAGTTTGTCCAAAACCTTATTCGAACTGGGGTGTTACAGTAAGGGAACCCAGTACGGCCAACAATCTGTTGCCGAACCACAGGGACAGGGTGTAAATGCCATTGAAGATGAGTGTATCGCGAGAGCCAGAAAGAGCATGTCGAAAGTCCGGTCTCCCTTGAGATGGGTCTTTCAACAGTTATGTATGGCACGTCTCATCAATCAGGGGATAGTGTTGGCCAAAGAAGGATGTGGCATGTACTGTGAGTACCATCAGTTAGAAGATCATGATATACAAAATTGTGAAAAATTCTGTCATTTGCTTCAAGCTATGATGGACAACAAGGAGATAGAGTTTTTTGAGAAGGGGAAAAGAGTGAAAAAGTTTAAAGTATGTGCATCAGAGAGTCAAGAAACCAGATACAGTGCCAATAGGCCACTTGTCCTCGGTCTCAGGACGAATGAAGTGAATGAACCAAAAGTGGCTTCCAAAATCATAATTGCTACTCCAAAGTCTTTTCATTTCAAAGATACCAAGATGGTTCCGTGGAATTACGCCGCGAGCGTCTTGATTCTGGGATCGTCTAATGCACAAGATGAGAAGAGGACGATGGAAACATAATTTTCTCAACCAAGTAGCAGAGAAGCAAACGACGTGGGGCATCTAACAAGAAGTGGTCGATGCTACATTCCAAAAAACTTAAGGGATCCAAAGGAGAAAGTCCAGAAAGCTGGAGTAGGATCTGAAAGGTTGTTTGGAGAAGACCCACAAGTAAAGATTAAGGAACCCGTCACAGAAGCACAAGCACAAGAGTTTTTGAAATTTTTGAAGCACATTGAGTATAATGTTGTCGATCAACTCCGGAAATAACCAGCTCATATTTTAGAGGTTGATCTGTTACTAAATTCGAAAAAGCATAGAGGGGCACTGTTGAAGGTTTTGAACGAGACCTTTGTTGCAAAAGACATTTCTGTTGGACGATTATATCAGATCATAGGTCACATTACTAACATCAATCACATTATTTTTAGTGATGACGAGATTCCGAAGAAAGGCACGGGGTCCGTCAAAGCCTTGAACATTACTACCCACTGTAAAGGTTATGTGATGTCGAGTGTGTTGATTGATAATGGCTCTGCATTGAATGTCATGCCATTGCCACTCTACAACGACTATTGAACGACAGCTCGCATATGAAGCCATGTCATAATATGGTACAAGCTTTCGACGGGACTCAAAGAGATGTGGTCGGGAAGATAGAAGTACCCCTGCTCATTGGCCCCACTGAATATGTGATCGATTTCGTGGTCATGGATATCCAGCCATCTTACAATTGCCTGTTAGGTAGGCCTTGAATACACTCAGCCGGTGCCGTTCCGTCTTCACTCCATCAAAAGTTGAAGTTCGTCACCGAGAGAAAGTTAGTAACAGTGAATGCAGAAGAGGACATCATCGCTTCAGTAACTCCGGATACACCATACATCCTTACTAATGGAGAAATGATGCAGTGCGCCTTCAGAGCCTTGAAGCTTATCAACGCTACTTTTGTTGCCGAAGGAAGCAAAGTTTCGCGCCCCAAACTATCGAATTGCACTAAAATGATGGTGTTCAAAACCCTGGGAAGATGAGCAAGAAAGAACAAAGGTTTAGAGAGGAATCTATAAGGGCGTCTTCGTCCTGATAGTGTGATTCACAAGGTGGACCACTTTGGGCTTGGCTATAAGCCAAACTTTCTGCAAATGAGGCAAGAATGGAAAAAGAGACAAGAACAGAGGAAAGCCAGGTTGAGGGGGGAAGATATTCCTTAGGCTCCCATAACCTATTCAAACTTCATATGGATCTTCATATCCGGGGGATCCGAAATTCAGAGGAGGATGTTCAAGAAGCAAACAAGGAGAGTAAAAGGCGCCTCCAAGAAGAGCTGATCAGTGAGGCCTTAGAAGAAATGAATGTAAACATGATCGGTGACGGAAGCAAGCCTAACCGGTTTTTGGCCAGAATTCGCCCGTGTCTCCCAGGGGAAGAGCTCAACAACTGGACCTTCAGGGTCGTGCCAACACTCAATAGGAACTAATAAAAGTAATGCCTAGAACCACTTCATTACTTTGGCCCGAAAGTAACGGACATCTTTTGTAAAAAAGGGCAATTATGTCATATTCATCTGTTTTGAGTGAAATATACTACATCTTCCTTTTCTTTCTCTCACATGGAAAACATGGCATTCATTCCACTTTATTCATTATTTATTTATTTATATATTCATTTATTTATTAGTTAATGATTTATTTATGTCATAAACTACACCATTCTTTTCCAATACGCAATTTTAAAATCGTCTAGGCCCTTTTAATATAAACTGTATGAACAATGTGGGACGTAATCCCAAAGTAGACTTCGAACGACCCATGTACTTGGAAGAGGTAGAGGAAGAAAATGATGAGATTCCTGAAGAGCTGCTAAGGATGATGGCCGAGGAAGAAAAGCAAATCCTTCCGCATTAAGAGAAGCTAGAGATCCTAAATTTGGAAACGGATGAAGAAAAGAAAGAAGTAAAGATCGGGGGCACCCTGTCACCAGAAATCAGAAAAAGGTTAGTGGAATTTAGAGACGTATTCGCATGGTCATACCAAGATATGCCGGGCTTAAACACGAACATTATGACACACAAGCTTCCTATTAGGCCAAAATGCAAGCCCGTTCAGCAAAATCTTCGAAGAATGAGAACATACATGTTACTAAAAATCAGGGAAAAGGTTAAGAAACAGTTTGAGGCTGGGTTTTTGGAAGTCTCTAAGTACCCAAAATGGGTGGCCAATATCGTACCAATACCAAAGAAGGATGGGAATGTGCGTATGTGCGTAGATTATAGAGACCTTAACAAGGCCAACCTCAAAGACAACTTTCCTTTGCCCCATATTGATACTTTGGTGGGCAATACTACGGGGCATGCTTGGTTCTCATTCATGGATGGCTTTTCAGGGTACAACCAGATCAAAATGCACCCCAAAGACATGGATAAAATTACTTCTGTAACCATGTGGGGCACGTTTTGTTACAAAGTGATGCCCTTTGGATTAAAAAATACCAGGGCAACCTACCAAAGAGCCATGGTAACCTTGTTTCATGACATGATGCATAAGAAAATCAAGGTGTACGTGGATGACATGATAGCCAAGTCTAAGACCGAGGAGGAGCACATCCAGAATTTGCGAAAACTCTTCCGAAGGCTAAGAAAGTATCAATTAAATCTCAACCTGGCCAAGTGCACCTTCGCAGTCACGTCATGGAAGCTTTTGGGCTTTATGGTAAGTCATAGAGGCATCGAGATCGACCCTGATAAGGTAAAGGCAATTGAAGATCCCCTACCACCGCGAACACAAAAGGAGGTTTGAGGTTTCTTAGGAAGGTTAAACTACATATCCCGGTTCATATCCCAATTGACTAATAAATGTGACCCTGTCTTCAGACTGCTCTGAAAGAATAACTCAGGAGTCTGGGATGAAGATTTCCAAGAGGCATTAGAAAAGATCAAGAAGTATTTGACTGGTCCCCCAATCCTAGTTGCACCAGTGCCGGACAGACCATTGATCTTGTATCTGATAGTCTTTGAAAATTCTATGGGGTGTGTACTTGGACAACACGATGACTCAGGCAAGAAAGAAATGGCCATCTACTATTTGAGTAAGAAGTTCACGGATTGTGAAACCCGGTACCCGCCAATTCAGAAGTTATGTTGTGCCTTGGTATGGGCCACTAAGCGGTTACGACAATACATGTTGTATCATACCACATGTCTGATTTCCTGGATAGATCCACTAAAATTTTTAATGGAAGCGTCAGAATTGACCGGGAAGGTGGCCCACTGGCAAATGCTCTTGTCAGAATTTGACATCGTTTATGTGAACCAGAAAGCGGTAAAAGGAAGTGTCGTGGCAGATCTTTTGGCAAGTCGTACCTCGGATGACTATGAACCATTGGATTTTCATTTCCCATACGAAGATTTGATTTGTGGTGTAACTAAAGGGAAATTTGTTGTCGATAAAGAGGGATGGAGGCTCTATTTCGATGAGGCGTCGAATGCCCTAGGCCATGGAATAGGAGCAGTCTTAATTTCCCCTGAAAAGGACCACTACCCTTTCACAAGTAGACTAGAATTCTTTTGCACCAATAATATAGCCGAGTATGAAGCATGTGTCATGGGACTCCGAGCAGCCATTGAGAAGAAGATCAAGGTGCTCCAAGTTTTTGGAGATTCTTCTTTGGTAGTCTACCAACTTCAAAAAGAGTGAAAGACCAGGGATTTGAAGCTGATCAAGTATTATGATTTGATCCAAGATTTGGTCAGAAATTTTGAAGAAGTCAGTTTCACCTACTTGCCAAGAGAAGACAACCAAATGGCTGACGCTCTGGCCACCTTGGCCGCCGTGTTCAAAGTAAATGGGACGGCCAAAATGAAGCCCGTTGAGATGCAAACTTTTGAAGTGCCAGCCCACTATTATAGTTTGGAAGATGAAAAGAATGGCAATCCATGGTATTACGGCAACTTCCAATACATCAAATACCAAACTTATCCAAAAGACGCCAACGATAACGAAAAAAGAACTATCAGAAGATTGGTATCATGGTACGTCTTGGATGGAGAGGTTTTGTATAAAAGAAGAAAAGATCAAATACTGTTGAGGTGCGTCAATGCCCGAGAGGCCAAAACTATTTTAGCAGATGTCCATGGAGGTTTATGCGGAACCTACGCTAGCGACTTCTCGATGGCTAGAAAAATCATGAGATACAGCTACTTCTGGTCAACAATGGAAAGAGATTGCATCAATTATGCAAAGAAGTTCCATAAATGCCAAATCTACACCGATAAGATACATTCCCCGCCAGTACCACTTCACGTCATAAACTCACCTTGGCCTTTTGCTTCTTGGGGAATAGACGTCATTGGGCAGATACACCCGAAAGCTTCTAATGGGCATCCCTTCATTTTAGTAGCCATCGATTACTTCACCAAATGGGAAGAAGCTGCCTCGTACGCCAACATCACAAGAACGATAGTTTTTAAGTTCCTCAAGAAAGAAATTATATGTTGTTATGGTATGCCCGAAAGGATCATCACTGGCAATGCTTCCAACTTGAACAACAAAAGAATGAATGGTGTGTGAACAATTCAAAATTGTACATCACAATTCTATTGTTTATCGCCTCAAGATGAACAGAGCAGTGGAGGCAGCAAAAAAGAATATAAAAAAGATCATAGCAAAAACCATAGAAAATTACAAGGATTGGCATAAAAAGCTACCTTTCGCCCTGTTAGCTTATCGGACCTCTGTGAGGAACTCGACCAGGGCAACGCCATACTCTTTGGTATATGGCACGAAGGTGATATTACCCATTGAGGTGGAGATTTCGTCGCTCTAAATTTTGAACGAAGTAAAGTTGAACGAGGCTGAATGGATACAAGTCAAAATTGATCAATTGAACCTCATTGAAGAGAAAAGGTTAAAAGCTATCTGTCATAGCCAAATGTATCAGAAAAGGATGATGCGGGCCTATAACAAGAAAGTTCTCCCTAGAGAGCTTTAAGAGGGGGATTTGGTGCTTAAGAAGATCTTACTTAATCAAAAGGACTTTCGAGAGAAGTAGATGCCTAATTGGGAAAGACCTTATGTTGTAAAGAAGGCCTTCTCCAGAGGAGCGTTGATCCTAGCCGAGATGGACGGGAAAGAGTTAAACAACCCAATAAACTTAGACTCGGTAAAAAAGTATTATGCCTAAAGAAAAAGAAAATGAAGAAGAAAGAAAAAATAAAGAAAGAAAAAAAGAAAAAGAAAAGAAAAAAGAACAAAGAAAGATAAATAAAGATAAAAAAGAAAAGAAGAATGGGGTGTAGGGCAAAAACCCTAAAATGGGTGTCCTAAAACCAGGAGGTGATCTGAATTGAAAATCTAAATAGGACGGTTCAGATATGTGTGAATTTTGGCATACGACTGACAGACTTCATCAAAGGACAATGCTTCAATCCTTATGTAGTTAAAAGTCGTAACCCAAGATGGCAAGTAAAATGTCTACTGTGGTCGATGGGTTCTCCTTTTTCATACAGTCGACGTTATTTGTGCCTTTTCTTTTTCATGTTTTCCACGACTTTCAATTTTTTATTGATGTTTCTTTAAGTATTAATAAAATATTATTTCTATTATCCGTCTCATCACCATCTCTCGTAGATGAATTAGCATAGGTCACGAAAAGCAAAAGATTTCTTGGTATTACTATGAGTTAACCTATTGAGTACAGGTTGTTCCAAGATAGAGGGGGAATCTGCCAAGGTTAAGGCAGAAAGATCATTGGGGTGAAATTGACAAGATTTGCTAAAGGAAGACAATGAGTACCCCCACAAATTTTTGAAATCAGATGAGCTAAGGGCGAAAACCCAGAAGGGCACCCGAAAAAAAAGAAAAAAAATTAGAGAGAAAATAAAAAAACTGAAGTGGAAACCTGTAAAGGGCACTTTGGAATTACTGGTCTAAAAGTGAAAACCTAAAAAGGCACTTTAGAACAAAGGAATTAAGAAGGGGCATAAAGGGTGAACCCGAGTAACAAATGGGGCACCGCCGTTACAAGAAAAAAAGAAAGTAAAGGAAAGTCGAAATCAAAGGACCAAGAAGAAGAAATTTTCGAGTGAATTATCGTTATCCATGCATCATATTTAGTTAGGCATTCCTACGTTAGGAGCATGCTGACTCATACCATCGAAACATTTTGCCTCTTTTTTATAGGATAAAGGGGAGGCCTCTTAAGAAGAGAAGAAGACATCAAAGTGGAAACTAGGAAAGAATTCCCAAGTAGAAGATGTCGAAAACACCGATTCCCAGCGAAAATGGCGATACAATGAAACCTTTCGAAAAAAGGGAAGAAGAAGTTAGTCTATCCGTTCAAGTTCAAAAAGAGGGGAAACTTTCATGGAACCCTCATTTGAAGAACTTCTATTGTTCGTTGCCTCTTCGGAGGAATATGTCATCTTCGTTGGGTTATGTCTGTTGCCGTTTCAGAAGGACATCCTGGCATCACTAAGATTGCTTTCTACCTCTTCGGGAAAGCAAAGTCACTTGGATTCATTCGCTACCGCTTTGGAAGAATGAGCCGTTCAAATGATATTTGGATTCATTCGCTTCCGCTTCAGAGGAATGAGTCATTCAGTAACTGGTTTGTCTAATGCCTATCAGGAAAGGCATGCCAGCGCTACCCACTTGTTTTCTGCCGTTTCGGGGAAACAAGTTATCCCAATTTTCTCGCCGCCATTTTGGAAGAGCAAATCATCTGACGGGTAAGTTGGACAAATTAGTGCTTATGGTCTTTGCTTTATTCTTGTTTCACAAGTATAAGCAAAGAGGGGCAGCTGTAATCACTAATTTTTTTCCAGGGTTAACATATTTTCCTTATTTTGCAATGATGGCTCATATATGTTTATATTATTATTAGGTGATTTTAAAATGGGCTCATATGTGTTAGTATACGTATTAAGTATATATCATAAGAATGTGTTTATTATGTATGTCAATTTAAAATATGAACATATATGTGTTGTTTATCAAAATTGCATGTAGTGTATGTATGTGTTATTAGTATATTATATGTGTTTACTATTGTTAATATGAGTGTATATAGGTATTATGCTTACGTATATATATTTTCGCTGTTACTTCAATATCATTAATACCAAACTATGAGTGTATATGGCATGTATAATTGTATGTGCGTATTATGTAGTGTGTGTATATATATGGTATAAAAGTATTGTTAGAATTACTAATATGAGCTGATAATTAATTAAGGGAAAATAAATAAAATAAATATATAAATATAAACAGATTAAATAAATAAAGCCCAAGTGTTTTATTTCAGTCCATTACATGTCTAAAACCCGTAAATAATAATATTACATTATAAGCTCATTTCTGGCCCAAGTATAATATAAACAAAACCCCCTAAGTCTGATAAATGGAAACCCTAATATGTTTATCCTTTGCACAGCCCAATCTGGACCGTTGGATCAAGGGCTGCATATCAAATAAGAGATCATTCAACTCCCCGTGCGCCACGTGTCGTCATTCCGCGCTGCCACATCAATCACCAGATGCAATCTGGACCGTCCGTTCTAGAGGACATCTCAGTCATTGAATCAGATCTAATCCAACGACCCAGATCGAGCCAAACCATTCGAATCCCTTGTATGCAACCCACGCTCCGGCCGTTCAGCTTCTTCACGCGCCCATGCACCGACACAGTTCATCTCCTCATCGGCATAATCACACCATTTGGATTTTTGCTGCCACCACCAACTCTCTCAACCATCGAACAGCAGAAAAAACATAAAAAAACAAGCAGAAACCAAAGAATTATCATCCACAGTAATAACATTCAATGTTTTCATAAACATGTAAACCATAGGCAATAGGGCAATGAATAATCAGAATGAGATATAAGCATGTAATGCACCACTTTTAACGGACGACAGTTCGAACAAAAGCCGAGTCAAACGAAGGGCTTCCGTCGCCGCGTGCTTCAACCGTTTCACCACTTTCAATGTTTTCTAACTGACGCTCCTCCTTTGATAAGCCGGGGCCTCTTCAAGGCTGGGTATGGTGAAACGGTTGAAGCACGCGGCGGCGGAAGCCCTTCGTTTGACTCGGCTTTTGGGTTTCTTAACTGGAAAATGGTTGATTTTGTTAGAATAGGGTTAGGATTTAGGCTCGGGTTGAAAGAGGGGCGTTTTTGGGTAGGTTTAAGTTCACCGTAGGCCAACCAATTTCTAGGATTTACGGCGGAAGAAGCTTCCAGAAACTGGGTTCATGTTGAACCCAGATGAACACGAAGAGTGTGTCCAGAGCGTTTTGGAGGGGTTTTGTTGTAACAAAAAAATGACCGAAAAAATCAAATATTCGGACGAATGGGGTATATATAATGTTATAAAATTTTAAATGGTATAATCTCACTTTTAATCCCTCTGCCCTAAAATAATCACGCCGGAAGGGCTTCCGCATGGTCAAATTACACAATTGGTCCCTCCGTGTGGGATAATTACCATGGGAAGCCATTCCACCTCTTTAAATTACCCCCGGGGTCCTTCGTATTTTCTCAAAATTTTTAATTACGTCCCTATCATTTCTTTTAATTTTGCCTTGGTACTTTATTATTTTTATAATCAGGTCATCTTTCCAGTTTTAAATTAAGTATTTTTTTATTTGTTCTTTATATTGTTTTGTTTGTTTAAATTCTGCATATTTATGTTTAATATTCGCAATTTAATTTTTACGTTATTTTTTCTAAGTTGTGATGATAATTTTAGGGATAAAATTAGTCTGAATAGAATGTATTTTAGGAATTTAATGTGTACGTAGATTTAGCATAAATCGGAGACGTGACGTATAATCTCATGTTTAACGTACATTTGTTGATAAATTAAAATTTGGTAAAATGTTATGAATAGCTCTCAACTTATAACATGTTTTAGGATAAAAATCGAAATTTAAAAAATAAATATATAATAAATAAAATATACATAAAATATAAATGTTTTGATATAAATATTATATTTTTTAATAAATGGTAAATAATTTTTTCTTTTTTATAAATTAATATATATAATAAATGCTTTCGATAAATAATAGCTTTAAAGAATAAGATAGGATTTCGTAAAGTATAATATATATAGGATCTATAACACAGAAGTATAATATATATAGGATCTATAACACAGATTTTCAAGTACATAATATAATCTTATAAAATAATACATACGTGTTTTTAGAAATAATGCACATTTTTTTAAAGTATAATTTTGACGAATATAATGTAAACGTTCTTTGGTACATAAAATACATATATAGTTATTGAAGCATATAATGATGTTATATAAAAATGAAATATATATGTAGTTTATGGCTTAAAGTATATAGAAAATTTTGGTAAAATGAATATTGTATTTTTAAATAGTAAGTTTTTTATGTATAATATAACTTTAACACATGATTTACTTTAATGTATACTTTTAAATAATAAGTTTTTTTCTATATACATGTTATAACCTTAATTCATGATTTATTTCAATGCATGTTTTTTTATGATATTTTTTATATATGCTATATTATTTTAATATAATGTATCTTAAACCTTTTGGGATTTAATTATATAATAATAATTTGGGCCTTAGATTTTTTTAGTTTAGTTTCAATAGTTTGGGCCTTATGCTTTGGGCTTAGATTGTAGGACTTAGTTAATTCCTTTTAGGCTTAGATTAGGAATAGTCAATTTAATTCGAACAATCATGTGCCTGACTTGCAAGGGCGCGATCGTAGAATTAAATTAGTCTTAGTTTTTTTAAGAAGCTTTAATTATATTAGTGTTCAGATTAATTTAGTGAATTTAAATTTATCCTTAACTTATTGGGGTAAATGTTAAATTCATTAAATTAATTGAACATTTCTTAAATTATTTTAGGGGAAGAAAATCAATTTTAAGTTTAATTTAGCATTAAATTACAATTTAGTAGCCATAAGATTGGGTTTCTTAATCTTTTAGGGCTAGATATACAATTGAGCTATATGTTAAATCGAGCCTTTATTTTTTGTGTTTACATTTATGCCCTTACTTGTCATACATTAATTGAAATTCATGTAATCTTATATCTTAATGACACCATGGATCAACGTAAATCATAAAAAGGGAGGTATTTATTAATTCTAATATTTGTGTCGTAACAGTCCGAGCTTAAAGGATGTTGACCAAATATTCGGATTAATTCTTACCGTCCTGAGGTAAATGGATTAAAATTTAATAAAATCATCATATCATACTTAATTGTGTGCATCATATGTAAAGGTGACGTATGGAAGTCGAACCATGAATTAACACGGCAGTCGAGCTTATTCGATGTTGGTTTAATCTATGGTCCAATAAATCGTCAACCTTATTAATTAAATGTCTAATTAATATGAGTCCATCAATTCGATAAGGCCCGTGTAATCAAGGTTAATTTTTATCTAAGAACTTCGAATTAAACTCAATCTAAATTTCAATAAACTTCATTCTTTTAGGAGCAACAAATTTTCTGGTACCGATCCCCGAGCGTGATGGGGGGCTAATCATTCCCCACACGTAACCAACTCTCGGACCCTTTCGTAATGAGTCTCTGGTTTTATGGTGTCCGGCCCACCTTATCCAAACGGCCAGTGGCGACTCTCGATTTTAATCGTCTTGGAAAATTTAAAGTCTTCAAAAGAAATTCCAATTATTCAAAGGATTTTCACTAACAATTCAGGGGATAATTAGTAGCCAACTTATTTTCTAAACAAACACCTTTAACACGTCAATTTTTCTTTTTTTAAAGAAAGAGAAGGAAAAAAGGGATGCTATAGTACCCAACTTATTACTGTATTTTTGTTTTGGTACTCCACCTATTTTTTTAGTAAAACGGTACTTAACATTATGTTTTTTTTCTATTTTAGTACCTCGATCGTTAAAAATGAACGGAAATGATAATGTGGCTCGGTATAATCACAGTTTTAGCCCAACACATTTATATGTTTAAACAATTTAGTTCAAAATACACATTCTAAGGTTTAAGGGGGAGGAAATTGGGTTTATGGGTTGGGATGAAAATGGGGTTCACGGGTCCCGGGAATCAGGGAGCTGGATAAGTTTTTTTATTTGCAATTTGGGTTGTTATTCTGTTTTTATTATCTACGAAAGAAACATTTCATTTTTTTCAGAAAATTTAAAACTGTATAAATTGATATAGTTTGGACCAAATTGATAGAAATGTACAAGTTGTTGGACTAAAACTATGATTATCTCAATTAAAAATAAGCTACATCATCATCTCCCTTAATTTTTAATAGTCGGGTATCAAAATAGAACAAAAATATAACATTATGTATTATTTTATGGAAAAATAGGTGGAGTACCAAAACAAAAACACGGTAATAAGTTGGGTAGTTTATCCAATTAAAAATGTTAGGTCATAATTTGAGTATAATTCGAAAATATTGGGTTCTTATATAACAACTTCTAAAATAATTAGGCTCTTATTCAAATAGTGCATCATTGGTATAATATATTGGATGACGTGAGATTGACGTGACTTAGACGTTCAATATCTTAAATTTATTAGAGAGAAAAATTTTATCTAGTATAGACATTTGTATCAAACTATATGTTTAACCAATATGTTACAAACACAATTGTAAAACCAATACTTGATTTTGATATAACAATGATTTAAAAGAACTAAATTGTAAAATTGAATAAATTTTTAAGTACGCAAAAATGCTCACAAAATGACAAGGATTTGAACTTAAAATTGTTTCTAAGTCAAAAACTAAAACCCCAAATATTTTCTAAGTATTTTCATACTCAAATAGCCAATTTGGTCCATGAGTACCGATACGCCCTTGACCGTATCGATACGAGTTTTAGCTACTGGAAAAACATTTTATGCTAAATGGCAATTGGGTATCATACGCGTATAGCCATATCGGTACGTCATTCATACATGGGAACCAAATAAGCTATGAGTATCAGTACAGCTTTACTCATACCGATATGGGGTGTTCAAATTTACAAAATCTTTGTATTTAATTATATAGCCATTACCTTGTCAATTTTATTGGAACCAACATTTTGAAAATTGGTTATACCGTACCGATACGACTTTAGGTGTACCGATACAATTTTTCAATGACTTTTTCCTCAGATTCTGGTGAGCAAAACTGGTACCGACATAGTACGAACTATACCGGTACGCCTTTGTAAAATAAATTCTCGTATCGATACGCCTTTCCGCGTACCGATACCCCTTTGTACAACGACTCTTTCTTCTTATAACAGGTACCGATATCGGTACCGAAGTACGAGTATCGATACCGAAGGTTGGCAGACAACATTTATTGTGAGAAAAATGGTCTCCAACGGCTATAATTATGATCTCAGCTACCCAAACGGTTAGAAATCAATTAGGGGTATATAATCAAGTCTCCAAAGCTACAACAACAATGATTGAACAAGTCTTAAGCATTCAAGCACAAATCCAACAATCTTGAGCCTTTTAGAGTCAAATATTTGTAACCCACTTGAGCAGTCTTTCTTGTAATCATCTTATTCAAGTTTTGGGTTTTGAGTGTGTAATACCTCAAAATTTTTTGTAGTGAACAAAATGAATAAAAAAAGAGTTTGAGGACTAAATTATAAACTTAGAAAAAGTTTAGGGACTAAATTGCAATTTTCAAAAGTAATGTATTTTAGTCCCGTAAATGAATAGTTTACCCCCAATAATGAATTTTTCTTGTTACTCAGATTTATAGTACGAAATTTATGTTAAAAAGCTATAAATATTTAAAGTTCGAGAAGAATTCGAATAATCGGATCGAATTGAATAATTGAGATATTTTGTTAAAAGATAAGGCAAGTTTAAAAATATTTTTCCATGCCTTATTTTAGAAGAATTTAATATGGAACATTGGATTAAATTAGATTTTCCATGTTAAATATGAGCTGTTGGATAAAAATGGTAAGATTGTAATTTTGGAAAATTACAAGGGCAAAATTAGTAACTACTAACTTGATGGTTTATTTTTTACCCTTGGAAGAATACATTAATATGTGGCAAGATGAGAGGCATTGGATATCAAGGTTGAAATATTCATTTCACTATTAAGGAAATTTTTATTTGAATTTTTATAAATAGGTGACAAATGGTCTAAATTGAATACAGAGAAAGTTCAAGACTTTTCTTCATAGTTTCTCCAAAGTGCCGAAATCTCTACCCAAGGTATGTGACATTTTATTTTTGATTTTTCAAGCTAATCTAGCAGGATTTTGGATGAAAGTATGAAACATGAAATTGATCTACATGAAATTCTCTATCATTTAGTATTAATTGTTCATATTTTCCATGCTTAAATCTTGAGTTCTTGAAATTAGTGGATGAAGAGGATGTTGGATTTTGATATGAGAATGTTTGATCATGCTTAGAAATGATGTTTTAAAGTTTAATTCATGCTTGAATTAAGTTGGAAATCAAGTCTATAGTGACCTTTCATATTCGATCAAAGCAAAGAGATTGGAGAAAATTATGGAAGAACTTTTTTAAGGTTAGATATGTGGAGTTGATGATTCTACAAGTTTTAGAATGTTGTTTGGACCAAATTGGAAGTTTGTTAAGGATTAGATCGGATAGTATGGAAATTAAGGGGTTCAAAATGGAAGTTGGTTAAATTGAGGTATCATGCTTAAATAATTGTTAGAATGATTTATGAATCATTCTTTGATTTGGATATGAAAGGAAACTTAAAGTATTGAGACTGGTATGAATTGTATGAAGTGAATTAGTATTGAATAAACTTTGAAAGAATTTATAGGAATTTCTTTTCCTATTACGTACCTATGTTAGTATGATACTAACATGTATTTTTTACAATATACATGTTTTGTAAATGATGCACGCATAGATCGTGATCAAAATCAAAATCGAGCTAGCAACCAAGGAAAGGAAAAGGATTAAAAGTAAGCTTAGTGAGGATTTAAATTTTGATATATATAAAGTGTCAAGGTGAGTGCAATGCATACATAACATGATACATGAACATTAGGAAGACTTGCGATAAGTCTACCTTGTTTATATTAGCATGATATTTATGTCATTAATTATATATTTGACATGTTCTAAATATGTCAAAAGTTGAATATAAATGCATGGATCACTAGTTATATATGATGTTATATTATGAATGTTATTTTGGGCATGAACTGCCAATGTTAAATTATGTTGATATACATTGTCATGGATAAAATAAATATAGAATATATGCCCAAGTATGTCATTGAGGGACAGGGTATAGTTGGCATGCCATAGAGTCCATCAGCATGCTGCATACTCTGTTTAGCACTATAGTGTATATAAAGAACACTTAGTGCATATGGTGGGCACGAACATATGTGTATTATGGTGGGCATGACCTTATGTGTATTAGCAATTCGGTGCATATTTGACTCGTGTACCCAGGGTCCTCATAGGCTTATATTTGGGCTATGGTTTATTGATTAATAAATGATAAATAGGTAAAAGAGTTTATGAGCTCTCAAAGTAAATGGAAAGAATATTGGTAAGAAAGTTATATCCGGTTTATATTATGTTAATATATGATTAACATGATGGTAATACATATCTAGTGATCTTGATGCATGATTATGGTTATATCTTTATATATATAAGTATGTAATATTGCACTGGATTTTATTATTGTCTCACTTAGTGTATACTTAGCGTGTGATGATTTTCACTCGTAGGTAAAATGAAGGAATCGGAGTAAGGAGCAGTTGGCATCTTATCAGCAGAGAGTATAACTACGGTATCAGTAATAACATCTTTTGATGTATTTTGATGTTACTAGATGGCATGTATATGTTAATATTAGTCGGTTTTAATCTAGTCTTAATATGGTTTGTAATAACTTATAAATTGGTTTATGTTGATAATGAAGGGTGAGTAGTTATATTAAAATTAAAAAGGGTTAGATGGATTACTAGTATATAAATTGGGTAAATTTTTGAAAAGGAATAAATAGAACTATTAATTAAATTTTTAAATTAGGTAGTTTTTAGATAGTTATATTGCTTATAGGTTGTAGTTATAAAATGCTAAGTTGCTATCTGGAATTAGAATTAATTTGGTTGATTAAAAATTAGATAAATCGATTCTGTTAGGATAAAAATATGGTTTAATGGTGTGTTCTAAATAAATGATTATTATGGATTGTTAGAAATTCATTATGTGACACTCTAACTAGTATTGAAGATTAAATATCGATAAGGGTGTTACAGAGTGAACTTATAATTGGGCAAATATACACTTTTGAGAGGATTTTTCAGTTTGCTAAACATTTCTTGTAAAAAAGAATGTTTGATCAAAGCTTTGGGTTAGAAAGCTTTGATTGTGCAAAGGGTTGCCTCCTTAGCCTAGGAAAGGGGAAGAAATTCTTAGTGAATTTGTGAAAATCCTTAGTGGGAAGCTAAGGTGGTGGATGTAGACCTTGCTAGAAGGTTGAACCACTATAAATATCTTATGTCTCATTTTTTATCTTTTCATTTGCTTCCTTTTATTATTTAAATTGGTAATTCACCCCCTCTTGGCCAAATCATATTGATTGATCATCCCAACCATTGGTATCAGAGCCTAGCTCATTGGAAGGATTAACATCCTCTTGAGACAATTCAAAGGTGATTCAATCAACTAGAAGTCAAGCCATGACCTCCACTTCCAGCAACAATCTCTACGAGTCTCAATCCATCACCAAACTCCATTATTTCAATGGGGATAACTATTCCTATTGGAAGAATCACATGAGGCTCTTCATCAAATCCAACGACTACCTCCTATAGGATGTAGTGGAAGATGGACCGATAAAGAGAGAAGGTGACCGGTTAATCCCAAGTCTGAGCTAGAGATGGCCGATAAAGATTGGATAAGATTACAAGTCAACAACAAAGCTACGTATATGCTCTTTTGTGCACTTGGACCGAATGAGTACTCAAAGACGTCTTCTTGCACAAGTGCAAAAGAAATATGGGACAAGCTTGAGACTACATATGAAGGCACAAACGATGTAAAAGAGACCAAGATTGGACTCCTCAATTTGAGCTACGAGAATTTCAAAATAGAATTGGATAATGGCATCACCAAGATGTTCGATCGTTTCTCTATTATAGTCAACGGACTTAAAAGATTTGGAGAAGTCATCCCGAAAGACAAGCTTATCCGGAAGCTCATATATTCTCTTCCCGAATCATGGGATAAAAAGAGAACCGCCATCATAGAAGCCAAGGATCTCAAAACATTAAAGTTCGATGAACTTATGGGTTCTCTCCTTATTTATGAGATTATGAAGAAAAGAAGAGAAGAAGAAAATAAGAGGGAAGATAGAGAAGAAAGAGGTTAAAAAAGAAGAATATAAGAATTGCTCTCAAAGCTTCACAAGAGGAGAGCGATTCTAGTGAGGGGGAAGATGAAGAAATGGCAATGCTTTCCAAAAGGTTCACTCGGTTCATGAAATCCAACCGGGGAAGAAAGTTCCATCGAAGAAGGGATTTCAAGAATAAAAACAATGAGGAAGAGAATGATCAAATTGTTTGCTATGAGTGCAAGAAGTCGGGGCACGTTAAGACCGATTGTCCCCAACTCAAAAAGAAGAGCTTCAGAAAGAGAAGAAGCTCAAGGCTCATGTTGCTACTTGGAGTGATGAGGAATCATCTGATGAATAGGAGCAAGAAGTAGCCAACCTTTGTCTCATGGCACTTGAAGAGGATCCTAAGGTAACCTCTAACTTGTCTAACTTTAATTTTACTTATGATGAGATTCAATAAGCTTATGATAAGTTGCAAGAGGTATATGATGAGTTGGTAGAGAAATAAAAGTAATCGATTTTGAAAAACAAGAAAATGATTTTTGATTTGAAAAACAAAAATGATTCCTTAGTTAAAACTAACTCGAAACTTGAGAAGAAAGTTCTTGATTTACAACAAAAGCAAAATGATTTTGAAAATAAAAATCAAGATTTGAACAACCTTCTCTCCAAAGTTCATGATGATCACCAAAGGGAAGTTGGTAATCTCAAACCTTCATTAAACAAAGTTGGGAAATCTAGTTTTGAAAAAGGATAATCTTCAAAACTCAACTATGTGAAAATGAACTTTAGTGGCTACAAGCAAAAAAGCTTCCAAATTTTTCTTATGGAAAGGGGATTATGAGTGTTTGAGTTCCAAAGGAACTAATCACTTCTAATGATGTTAGTGCTATTGCTTCTTAGATTCCCAAGGGAACCAAGATTTTGGGAGCTAATACTCATGACCTAAAATAATTTGGGTACCAAAAATCAAGACGTAATTCTTTGTTTGTAGGGGGAGCATTGCTACAAGGATAAAGCTTCATGTGCAAATTCATGGTACCTTGATAGTGGATGCTCGAGACACATGATCGATGACAACAGTTGGCTCTTGGAGCTAAAACCAAAAAGTGAAGGTGTAGTGACATTTGGTGACAACTCCAAAAGCCATATTGAAGGAATTGGTTCCATTGGTAATCACTTTTCTATCCTTATCGATAATGTCCTATATGTCAACGGTCTTACGCATAATCTTTTGAGCATAAGCTGACTTTATGATAAAAGTTTCAATGTACTTTTTGATTTAAATGGTTACAAAATTATCAACATTAAAACTAACAAATTTGTGTTTATTGGTCATCGCATAGGAAACATTTACGTGGTGCATTTAGATGACATTCATATTTCAAATGCATGTTTTTTTGCTAAAGATGAACATGATTCATGGTTATGGCACAGAAAACTAGGGCATGCATTGATTTCAAATGATCTTGTAAGAGGTTTGCTAAAAATAAAGTTTTCATATGATAAAATTTGTGATGCTTGTGCAAAAGGCAAACATAAAAGAGTTTCTTTCAAACCTATTAATGATGTTTCTACAAGTAGAGTTTTACAATTGATCCATATGGATTTTTTGGCCCTATTAGAACTATGAGTTTGGGTGGAAAATCATATGTATTTGTCTTAGTTGATAACTACTCTAGATATACTTGGGTTCTATTTTTTAAATACCAAGGATGAAGCTTTAGAAAAATTCATCACAGTTTCAAAAGTAACTCAAAGCGATATTGGTCAATACATTTCTCATATTAGGAGTGACCATGGAACTCTATTTCAAAATTTAAGTTTTGAGGAATTTTGTAATTCAAATAGTATAAACCATAATTTTTTCGCTCGTCGCAGACCTCAACAAAATGGAGTTGTTGAGAGGAAAAATTGAACTTTAGAAGAAATGGCTAGAACCATGCTTTGTGAAAATAATTTGCCTAAGTATTTTTGTGCGAAAGCCACAAATACTTCTTGTTATATTGTCAACTGTGTAATTATTAGGCATATTTTAAAGAAAACACCTTATGAGCTTCTTAAAAACAAAAGCCTGACATTAGCTATCTCCATCCTTTTGGATGTAAATGTTTTATTTTAAACAATGGCAAAGACAATTTAGGCAAATTTGATGCTAAAAGTGATGAATCAATTTTTCTTGGTTATTATTTAAACACTAAAGCCTATCGAGTATTTAATAAGAGGACTTTATTAGTAAAAGAGTCTATTCATGTGGTTTTCGATGATAACCTCCTTTCGAGGAAGGATTCTTGTGATGATGATGATGATGTAGGGATTTTTGAAGCCAATGATGGTGGAAAATCAAAAAAGGTAGATGAAGTTCCATCTAAAGAAGAAGCATAAGATCCACCTCTAAAAGCCTTGAAGGACATGACTCTAGAGGAAAAAGGGTGTGACTTACCCACGAAAGTTCAACTATGTCAAAGGTGGTGAGGTTTTGGGTGATCCATCCAAAGGGGTAACCACTATATCTTCTCTTAGAAATACATGTAATTTTTTTGTATTTATCTCATGCATAGAGCCTAAAAATATCAAAGAAGCATTAAATGATGATTATTGGATATTGGCTATGCAAGAAGAGTTAAATTAATTTGAGAGAAGTAAAGTATGAATATTAGTTGATAGGCCAAGTAATAAATCTACCATAGGAACTAAATGGGTTTTTAGAAACAAACTAGATGAGAGTGGTAACATAGTGAGAAACAAGGCTAGACTTGTTGCTCAAGGTTACACTCAAGAAGAAGAGATCGATTTTGATGAAACATATGCATCCGTAGCTAGAATGGAAGCTATTAGGATTTTTTTGTGTTTCTTGCATGTTATCATAAATTCAAGTTTTTTCAAATGGATGTAAAAAATGTTTTTCTAAATGGTTTTATAAATGAAGGATTGTATGTAGAATAACCACCCGATTTTGAAGATCCAAAATATCCAAACCATGATTTTAAACTTTCAAAAGCTTTATATAGTTTGAAACAAGCTCATAGAGCTTAGTATGAAATATTGTCAAATTTTTTGATTGAAAAAGGTTTTGACAAAGGAAAGGTGGATACTACACTTTTCAATAAAGAAAAGGCAAAGACATCTTAGTAGTTCAAATATATATTGATGATATTATTTTTGGTTCTACTAATGAATTACTTTGCCAAGATTTTGCTAAGTTGATACAAGGTGAGTTTGAGATGAGCATGATGGGAGAGTTCTCATTCTTTTTGGGGCTCCAAATCAAACAAAGGAATGATTACATCTTCATCAATCAAGCTAAGTACATTAAAGACATGTTCAAGAAGTTTAGCTCGGAGAATGTGAAACCTCAAGCCACACCAATGAGCTCATCTACAAAGTTTGACTAAGATGAAAAAGGTAAATGTGTTGATTTAAAGCTTTATAGATCATGATAATATCTTTGCTTTATCTTACTGCAAGTAGACCAGATATAATGTTTAGTGTTTACCTATGTGTTAGATTTCAAGCTAGTCCTAGAGAATCACACCTACAAGCCATTAAGAGAATCTTTAGATACCTTATAGACATATCTTATTTATGCCTTTGGTATTCTAGATATTCCTCCTTTAGTTTGCATGCTTATTCAGATGTGGATTATGGAGGTTATAAGATAGATAGAAAGAGTACCTCCAATACTTGTCAATTCTTAGGTAGTATGCTCATATCATGGTTTTCTAAGAAGCAAAATAGTGTAGCATTATCTACCACCGAGGCATAATATATTTCGGCCAAAAGTTGTTGTGCTCAAGTCCTTTGGATGAAGTAACAACTCTTAGATTATGAAGTTAATATAGGTATCATCCCTCTGAAGTGTGACAATACTAGTGTCATTTGTCTCACTAAGAATCTCATCCAACACTCTAGAACCAAGCACATAAAGATAAGACATCATTTCATTAGAGACCATGTCTTGAAAAATGAGGTAGTTCTAGCATATGTAGACACCTTAAACCAAATTAGCAGATATCTTCACCAAACCTTTAGACAAAGAACGTTTTTGGTCTCTTAGGATAGAGTTAGGGCTTACTAGCCTTTCTTGAACCTTAGAGCCTTTTTTGGCGTTTAAAACTTGCTTGAATTTAGTTGATTTCCATGCTCTTGTGTTTTTGCTTCTATATGCATTTATTCTTGTTGTTATGGGGAGTACGCATATGTTTTTGCTCATACATGATGATCTCATATCATATACATGCATTTTGATTCGACTAAATTCGAATTTTTGAGCTCTTTGTAGCCAAAATGACATTTTTGGCTCAGGGGTATTGATACGAGGTATCGTGTATCGGTACGGGTAGCATAAGAGTTTCGGTACTGGCTAACCTGTATCAATACAGGTTGAGGATCGGTACAGCTAAAAACTATATTGGTACGCGGTTTCGGTACGCACAGGTAGCATATCGATACGTGTGGCCGCTGAAGTCTTTAAATGTCATTAAAAGAGGGTTTTCCAAATTTAAACCAAAGTCTAACTTTTCCTCTAAAACCCTAGATGGCTCAAGCCGATAAAAACCCTTCAAACCCTTTGTTTTTCTCACAAATCTTTATCAATTCTTTGGGGGCTTTTGGTTTATCATGAAACCCAAGCAAAATCATCAAGCTTTGTGAACAATCATCTCCTCATTCATCCATAATCCATTCTCAAGGTATAAATTCTATTTTCTTCTATTTTCAATTTATTCCATACTTGTATACTGATTTTAATCAAAAACTATATATTTAGTATGTATATAACATAGTTTTCAAAGATTTTACAAAAATTCTTTTAAAACTAAAATTTTTTTGTTCGGATATAAAATTATACTCGTATATTTTTTTCTACATTGTTTTTCAGTTTTTCTTTCACCAAAAATTCTTTTTATATTTGTATATGATTTTAAACTATACAATATAGATTTTCATAATACCTTTATCATTGGATTTTTTATTGGATTGAATGTGATGTTTATGCATACATTGTTTTTGTGGTTTGAAATTGTTTTTCAGGTTTTTTTAATGGGTCCTAAGAAGATATCAAGAAAGGAGATGGCTTCTAGTTCTAATTCTATCAAACCCAATTCCGAAAACAATAGTAAAAAACCAAACTTAACCGTTATTTTTTAAAATTGTTTAACGAGCCGCAATATCCCCACACTTTGGATCATTTTAAACAATATCAAACTTTTAGTATCCGTCATGAGCGTGTAGTTTCTATACCTTTCATGACTTCCAATGAATTTAATTTTCACTATCTTAATTTAATGACTCAATGGAAGTTCATGCCATTTTTTAGTATACCTGACATTCTCTACAAAAATATTGTCCTTGCTTTTTACACAAATGCCCAGTGTGTTTACAATCGTGAGAAAACTGAAGTTGTTGCTTTAAAGTCATATCTTATGGGTAAAAAGTTTTCATTAGACTCTACCATTATTACCGATCTCTTGGTTTTGGAAGATGTTGGTTTAGATGATGAGGAGAATTTTCCTAAACGTTATAGTGGCTTCGATACCGTGCTCGATGCTCATGATCACTTCCTTCACTTTCTCATCACTTGGTGGTTTCGGCCATCTGGTGGTAAGTGGTCTACCATACGCCAAGTCGATGACTTTTGGATCTATTGTTTCCGTGAGGGTAAGTGTCCCAACCTAGCACAAATCATGTTTGTCGAGCTTGTCTTCTTGGTTTAAAATTGTCATACATCTCTTGTTACTTCATCCACCCATGGGGACGCCTTGAGTTTTATGTTTTATAAGCTAGAGATCAACTGCTCTTACGATCTTGGCTTGCCTCTCACGATCCTATTAATGACAAGTCTCTTTGGAAGGCAAAGTTTACTTTTTACAATGGAGAATGGATTCGGATCGCAGATCTTCTCGGTGATGTTCAACCCGAGCCCATGGTGAATCCTCAAGCCGTTTTGAAAGCTCCGATTTCTTAACCTTCTCTTGATGCTCTCATGGCCTATCTAGATGGGAAGTTTTCTTCTTTGGACACCACCATGACCACAAGTTTTGATGCGATTGATGCTCGTTTCAATTCATTGGATGAAAGGGTAACTTTTATAGAGTCTAGCCAAGCTTCCATAGACATTACTCTTAACGTTTTCATGGTGAATGGCGTAGACATTCTCTTGGTGATGATGGCATGAGTGAAGAAGATGAAGAGGATGAAGACGATGAAGGCGCTACTTAGGCTCTTGCATCTCATACATATCATATCATATTAGGATTTGAGATTTATTTGCTTTAGATTATGTTTTCAGGTTTAAGTTGGATTATTTTATTGCTTTGAAATTTATGCTTTGAATTTATAATATCTATGTTGTTTCTTTATGCTTGGAGTTATTGTTTATATCTTGCTTTATTTATCTCATTCATTTTGAACTAACAAAAAGGGAGAGAAGTAAGATTAAATTTTTCAAAGATATACCTTTTAGCCTTAAAGAAAATTGGAGTAATTTCAAAAGTCTTAAAACTTTATTTTGGGTTTTGTTATATCAAAAAGGAGGGATTTTAAAACCAATATTTGATTTTGATATAACAATGATTTTAGAGTATTAAATTGTAAAATTGAATAAATTTTTAAGTACTAAAAAATGCTCACAAAATGACAAGGATTCAAACTTAAAATTGTTTCTAAGTCAAAAACTAAAACTCAAATTTTTCTAAGTATTTTCATACTCAAATAGCCAACTTGGTCTAGGAGTACCGATACGCCCTTGACCATACCGATACGAGTTTTAGCTATTGGAAAAACGTTTTATGCTAAATGACTATTGGGTACCAATATGCGTATAGCCGTATCAGTATGCCATTCATACATGTGAACCAAATAAGCTTTGAGTATCGATACGGCTTTACTCGTACCGATACGGGGTGTTTAGATTTACAAAATCTTTGTATTTAATTATATAGTTGTTACATTGTCAGTTTTATTGGAAACAACATTTTAAAAATTGGTTATATCGTACCGATGCGCCTTTAGGCGTACCGATACAATTTTTCAATGACTTTTTATTCAGATTTCAGCGAGCAAAACTAGTACTGATACAGTACGGACTGTACTGGTATGCCTTTGTAAAATGAACTTCTCATACCAATATGCCTTTCCGCGTACCGATACTTCCTTGTACAATGTCTCTTTCTTCTTATAGCAAGTAGCGATACCGAAGTCTGAGTACCGATATCGAAGTGCGAGTACCGATACCGAGGGTTGACAGACATCATTTATTGCGGGGAAAATGGTCTCCAACGGCTATAATTATGATCTCAGCTACCCAAATGATTAGAAATCAATGAGGGGTATATAATCAAGTCTCCAAAGCTACAACAACAACGATTGAATAAGTCTTAAGCATTTAAGCACAAATCCAACAATCTTGAGCCTTTTAGATTCAAATCTTTGTAACCCACTTGAGTGGTCTTTCTTGTAATCATCTTATTCAAGTTTTGGGTTTTGAGTGAACTTGTAATTGGGCAAACATACACCTTTGAGAGGATTTCAGTTTACTAAACATTTCTTATAAAATAGAGTGTTTGATTAAAGCTTTGGGTTAGAAAGCTTTGATTGTGTAAAGGATTGCCTCCTTAGCCTAAAAAATGGGAAGAAATTCTTAGTGAATTTGTGAAAATCTTTAGTGGGAAGCTAAGGTAGTGGATGTAGACCTTGTTAGAAGGTTGAACCACTATAAATTTCTTGTGTCTCATTTTTTATCTTTCTATTTGCTTCCCTTTATTATTTAAATTGTCAAATTCACTTCCTCTTGACCAAATCACATTGATTGATCATCCCAACAACATTTTTTTTTATTAAAATTAACAAAAAGAAAATACATGCCCATGATTCTTCTAATATTACCCGAAAAAGAAAAACCAATTAAGTTTTGGCTTATATAACAAATAAGTACTTAAAGTATATCAACTTTTTTATTTAGGTACTTAAAGTTTTTTTTTATCAAAATAGATACTTAAAATATTTTTTGGTCAAAATAGATTACCTAAAGAAAATATATGCCCATTATCCTTATAATATTAGCCGAAAAAGATAAACCAATTAAGTTTTGGCTTATTAAATAAATAAGTACTTAAAGCATATCAACTTTTTTATTTAGATACCTAAAATATTTTTTTGTCAAAATAAATACCTAATATATATATTGGTCAAAATAGATACCTAAAGAAAATACATGCCCATGATTCTTCTAATAGCTTGTATATTGAAACTTTATCATTCTGAGACACTATTCTATAATTCTTTTCAAAAGTTGTTTTGGTTACAAATGCACTTTTAAGACCAAAAGCAATGTAAAATAAATAACTTTTGAGCTCAAAGGTAATTCTTACTGGTTGAAATTTCTAGCTTCTACCTTTTTTAAAATCACTTTTGAATAAAATTACACATTTGTTATAGTTTATATCACCAATTCTATTATTTTCCAAAGAATATCTAAATTAGATAATTTATTTACTTTTTGAAAATAATCTCAAACACTTGAATTTTAACCAAACAATCTAAAATTATTTTAGGCGTAGAATTAAGACAATGTGTCAATTTCTTTTGAACAATTTTTACTAGGGGAAAAAGGGAATTTTTGCACCTAATGGGTCTTGAACTCAAAATTACGGAGAAAGAAAAAGTGTCAATTGAAAACTTTAACCATCTACTTTAGAGATTGTTGACACAAGGTGTCAATTTCTTTTATTGTTAGAATTTAATTTTGACATTAAAAGGAAAATACTATGTTAATGTCATCAAGCATTTTCTAATTTCCCTTTTTCTAACTTATTCTTTAGACTTAGTGGTTAGCTGAGGTTTATAATATCAATCACAATGCTTACATTCAAAATATTAAAATGGTTATTGAATTTAATTTAATTTAATTTAATTGACATTATTGTTAATATAATACATAAAAAATATATAGGAATAGACTTTCTAAGTATTCAATATCCTCTGATTTATAGATGAAAAAATATTTAGATAATATAAGTATTATATCAAATTGTATATTCATAAAAGAAAATATTTGACAATGCACCAAAAAGAATTATATTGTATTGTATAATTCAAATTTATGAAAGGGCCTTTTAAATTTAAAGTATAGCCTTGAACAAAGGTTTTCCTACTCCACATCTAATACACAATTTATATACGTAGAAAGACGGGTGATGCCGTGCTTCGTTTTTGGTTGAGTTCAAACAAGTGCCGGTTGCGCACTCAACGGCCGTTTGCCAACCATTTTTTTCATTCAAACGGCCATTTCCCGAAAGCTGGATTTTTCAGCTTCTGACAACGGGCGTTTAGCCCCAACGGCTGTTTACTCAAGTTGCCTAACACAGCAGCAGTTGGAAGTATTGAATAAATATTAGTTGAAATGAGGGAAATTTGTGATACCATAAGTAGCTGATGGATTATGAACCAAAAATACATTTGGAAGAGAATGACTGTATTGGAAAAATTACATAATACATAGGTGTGTATGTATCAACCACCAAACTGGAAACAGTACACCAGCTGGCAATTTGAGCCATGGAAGTCACTGTTTTCTACCCCATACAACAAAAACCGGATCGAAGTAATCACAAAATATTATAAGCACATTGAGAGTAACCAGATTGAATTACTAGCTTAGGTATTGGTATTGGCCCGAACATTTTTTGACGGCCTCGTTGGCCGCAGGTGATTCTGATCTTTCTTCTCTTTTCTTTTTCTCCCTGCAATTCCAGAACATTTCAGGCAACAGCATGAAGGAACAAGATTTAGCAACAAAGATCAGAATTACATTAACAGCGCAATAAATCATATCCATAATTTGGAAAAAGACATGACGAGCACATTTAGCGTTGAACGTATCCCTGCAGGACATGTTCATAAAAAAATTGCTTGTTACTGCAAGTGGTTCGTGCATAAAAGATTGGTTGTTCTTACAAGAGGTTCAATAACAAGATTTGAAAGTGTAAATGGTTTCTCACAGATTATATATGTTGAACGGCATAACAGAATGCAGGGCAGGAAAAAGAAAAGAGTGTAATAACATGAACTAGAAAATACTTTAACTTGGAGGAGAGAATTTACCTCTCAACATACTCCTTGAGCAACTCTTTAGCTTGAACCAGCTTGGAAAGCAGATTCCTATACACATCAAGATCTCGATCCACACTTCGTTTGTTAATGTTTAAGGCTGCACAAAGCTGTTGTCCGAAGATCGTAAGTTAAAATCATAGGAGCAGTCATTACTTAAAATTAAACATTGCCAGTTTCATTTGTGACTGATAATAATGATTCGGTCCTAAAAGGATTTAACAAGCATCTAACTTATCCTGCCATCAGCCTGCGCCTGGGAAATTCGGCTAGTGTTAGGTGTAAGCAATTTCGAACTTAGTCCAACAATCTACCAAAAGATGTAAGGAGAGTAGGGTTCAACCTTTTCTAACACTGTAGGTTCAGTTGCATTGGCCAGCTCAAGAAGACGGAACAACCCGACAGCAAAGAAACGGCTATAGCTGAAACTCCCCTTACCCCCAGCTCTTTCCGCAATGTCTTTCAGTATCGCTTCAACTTCTCCATTTCTAGATGAAAACTCAACTAGCGAAGTAGAAGTTTGAGCACGGCCCCATTCTTCCAATTTCTGTGCATCAGCTCTGTAAAGCACGAAACAATGAAAAGAGAACATTACAGGGAAACTCAGTTTCAACAACACTATCATATGCAATTCGTTTTTCCTATCCGTGTTCGCTTCATTGATTCGTAAACAGAGACAAGGAAACAAAAGAAACAGACCTGTACTGTTTGGGATCCTCTTTTAAGGCATTGATATAAGCTTGGAAGATGGCCTCTCGATCCTCATCACTCGGATATCCTTCCATCAATTGATCATACACCGTAACGAAACCGAGGGCGAAAACCGGGTCGTAACTATAGGTCTTCTTGTACCTCATCAAATGCTGCTGCACAATCAGGTCCTGCAAAACCGTGTTGTACACACTGGGAATGGGACGGTTATATGCTTTTAAAAAACTCGACTTTGTTTCAGAAACAGTTGGCGGGACATCTGAAAAATCAAACCCCAAAACAAAAACATCAACAAAATCGAACAATTCCCATAATTCAATTCCTTCTATTCAATTTCCAGCATTGCAAAAGGAAGGCTAAAATTTAACTAATCAGTACCAGTCGACATGCAGTGCACAACAGAAGCAGTAGTGGAAGCTCGAAGACCGACGGAGTGATACAAACAGTTTGTGCGGAAACGGAATCCTTCGAAATTGGAAGACAGGTTACGAGCCGACGGGACATTGAGTTTTCTGTCGCCGGAAGTTTGGCCGATTGCCGAGAAAGACAGGGAACTGACCGCCGCCATTGGTGTTCGAATCATGCGTATTGAAGTATTGATGGGTATGAATGTATATACAGAAAAAGAGTGGGAAAGTTTGGGTTTTGGGAATTCGGGGTTAAATCATAGTGGAAATCGAAGGTTTTGCATTTGGGATTTTGAGTTGAAATGGGAAAGACGAGATAGAGAGGCTTATCCAAAGTTAATTTTTTGTGAATTTGGAGAGGAGATTGTGAGGTTGCTACACGCGGCCTTTTGTTTCTTGTGTTTATTTCTCTCTCTTACTTCTGTGGATAGGTTTCTTTGAAAAGGAAAGCCTCATGGGGTCTTTTTTGAAGTTTTAAAAATATAAAAAACAATTAATGGTATGTGTCATGTTTTGATTAGATGATATTTCTTTTAATAATCGTTAATGAAAAAGTTTTAAATAAGTCCCATAATGAGACGTTAGGCACATATTTAATAAATTTTTTTATATAAAATTTACTTTTAGCTAAGCGCGAGTTTATCTTACGTGCACTAAAAGGGGATATTTTTTTGCATAATTTTTAATGGTGTACTTTTTCAATTAATTCTCAAAAAAAGAATATTCCTTTAATATAGCCCCTTAAATGGGTACGTGTCATGTTCTGATTGGTTGACGAAATTCTTTTAACAGTCGTTAATGAAAAGACCTTAAATGGGTTATAGAATGAAACGTTAAACACTTATTTGGTCCAAAATATAGTTCATGCACCTATTTGAAAAAAAGAGTATAGTATGAACATTTTTTTACCGTTAAGTCTTATTTTATAATAGAATGTAATTATCAATATGTTTTTTTGATTTAATGGACTAGTTTGGTTTGACAATATCGTAAAAATGGCTAAATTGATAGAAATTTTAAATATAATTAATTAAATTTATTGAATTATTTCAGACGATGACCAAATTAATAAACATGTAAGTTTTGTCGATAAAAATATTAATAAAAGTAAATAAATAGGGAATGTATTAAAGTTCAAGTAATAATTAGAAGCAACATTTATTTAGGTATCAACTTGAGAAAATGTATTAAATTTTAGTACCAACTTGAAAAAAAAATTAACTATTGACTTGAGAGAAATGTATATCAAATATATATTTAAGTCAAACACAAATTTCAAGGTCAACATTGTAAAAAGAGAGTTCAAGTTCAAGTTCAAGGGCTAAACACAAATTAATTTGGTAAAGTTTTGAGCCAAAATTTGATATTTGAAGCATTTTTAGAGGTTTGACTAGTCAAATCCGTTAATTTAGTTGTTTGATAAATAGCAAATTATAAAAGCGGATTGGGGTGAAACTTCTCATTTTAAAAAAGCTCCTCTTAGGCACTTTTTGAGTTAGAAATTTGAATAAAACACTTGTAAAGGCTTTTTTGTCCTTAATAATTATATTTTTCTCTAAATAACATAAATTTGAATAACAATAAAATCAAAAAATAATTTCATAAATAAGAATTTAATTTTTTTATAAGCAAATAAGTAGGATTTTATTAAAAATAAGAAATTAATATATAGATTAATATATACATTTAAGTTTAATAATTATTAAAACTATACTACAAAGAAAATTTTATAAATAAAAATAATATATACATATTTTATTTATGCTTAGTAATGATATTAAAAAATAATTTTTATAATTCAATTAATATTAATAGATACAAAATATTAATAACTAATAAATTATTCAAGTATTAAATATAATCATGTCTTTATATGTTATTTCACTTGTTCAAATAATCAAACAGCTATCAGCTATTAGTTAATTTCACCAAACACTTCTATACAATCTGCTAATGTAATCTGCTAGTCAAATCAACTAATGCTATCAGCAATCTGCTAATTGTCAAACAGGACTTATATATTTCGTACAAAATTTTTTTGCCATTTTCTATGCCCAAACACTAAAATAAATAAATTCTAAGGCCTACTCTTAAATTTTAAATCTTAAACCATAAACCTTAAATTTTAAAAATACATCGTACCCTTAATTTTTTAAAATCTAATCTCTAAATTTTTCTTTAAATCTTAACCAAAAATCTTTAAAAAAAATTAATATAAAACATAAATAGAGAGACGAAAAAGTGAGAATATTTCTATTCATATATTTCCATAGCCCAAACAGAAATGCCAAATACAGTCGCAACTCACACGTCACTTGAAACTCTGCATGTTGAGTCTCTGAATTGCCTTTGCCAGCTTGGCTCTCTATAAATAAGACCATTGAAGAAAAAAGTATGTAATTTCTCTTTTGGTGGTGATTAGAAGAAGCAAGAACGCAAGAAAAAATATTTTTTTTTCTCCTTTGGCAAATCTTGTTCATTGTTTAAAGCTGCTATTGTTAATGTTGTTGGTTCAGGCCGTATTTGCAGGAACTAATTTAATGTATAAACCGGCTGCTAACGAATAACGATGGGGTGACTTTGTGGTTTATTGATTCTTGTTGGCCACTGTTTTTATGATTCCTTTCAAAGAAACAACAATAAGCCGCAGACTGCTATGATTGAAGCCAAAGAATTAGGGATTGCTAGAGAGAAATTGGGGATTGTTGAGAAATTGAAGACTGTTCTAATTGAGGAGGAAAAATAATCTGAAATTAAAAGTAGTACTGCAAACGGTACCGTTTGAAGAGAAGAGTCATTCTATTAATGGTTGTAGTGGGCAAGAGCGTTGAATTAGACCCACCCAATTAACAAGTGAAATGTGGAGATATCTTTTAGTTGGAAGAATAGCCAGCTGGAGGTTTATTAAGATTATGACAGCTGTAAGAAAAATAAGTAACTAGTACTATGAGAGTATTTGTAGCGCTGTCGTTGTCGTTTCTTTTTCATGCTTATGTTTATCATCAATAAAAACTCTCTACTATTTTTCTCTTTTTCAAAGTCTATTTCCTCTTCTTCATTTTTAAATTCTTTTTTTCATTCAAGTTCATAACAATTGGCATCCGAACTTTGTCCCACCTTCGAAGCAATGCAAAAGCAGTTGAATGACCTGCAAAGTAAGTTCGATCAAAACCAAGATGAAAATGTTGTTCTAAAATGGTGGAAAAATCAAAGGAAAGAACTGGAACCAAAAATTGATAAAACAGAAGTGTTCATGGAGCAAATACTGAGTTTAATCAAAAAAGATCCTAAAGGCTTAAGTCCTGGTAGTACTGTTCATAAATCCCTGAGCTTGAGCCCACTTCTTGGTAGTTTACAACAAGGAGAACCTGGGAGACAAGCAGTGTCAGTGACTGTCATAGATGGGAAAGAGAAATACTCCTACAAACCAGATGAGGCAGGTATCATATCTTCTAAATCTGAGATAGTTCAAACCCTGTTATGAAAAGTAATGTGCCCACTACAGTGAACCTAGGTGTTAGTTTAAAAGAAAAACCCCACATGTTTGAGATAATGAAGCAACCTAGTAATTCAAGATAATCTAAGGGGTTTGAGCTCAAACCAAAAATAAAACTCCACATTTTTTTATGGAAATAACCCAAGAGGATGGGTTAAAAAGTGTCAAAAATACTTTGCTATTTTTGAGATATCAGAAGAACAAAAGATAGATATAGCAACAATGCATAGCAGAGTCTTGGTTTGATGATTACATTATGCCAAAACACAAAATCACTTGGCACGAATTTACTTATGATTTATGTCACAGGTTTTGTGACAAAACTGATTCAGACATTATTAAGGAGTTCAACAAATTGGTACAGAAAACAACTGTGGATAAGTACCAAGAAAGATTTGAGGAATTAAAACCTTTCATGTTGTACACAACTCACATCTGGAAAAGAGTTATTTTATGTCCGTCTTCATCTGTGAACTAAAGAAAGGGCAAGGTTAAGACTCACTAACCCAAGTCTTTGACAGATGCTTTTAAACATGCCAAATTAATAAAGTTGCTAATGAAAATTGAAGTTAAGGGGAACAAGCCAGCTCTGAAGACTATTGCCTATGCTACCTAGAAGAGTTACACTCCATAAATAGTGACTAATACCAAACTAGACATCCTTCCCAGCAATAGTCAAAGACAATCTGTGCTAGAATATAGAAGGGCTCACAACCTTTGCTTCAAGTATGGAGAGAAATTTTCTCCTGGCCATCAATGTAAAATATATAGAAAAAGAAGAAACTCAAGGGAAACTGGAAGAGTTGGATGGAATTCAGACTCTTAGTAAAGAGATAGCTCAAGTGAAGACATAGACTGTTGAGGGAAATTTAGAAATCTTCATAAGTGCATTAACAGAAAGTGTGGGATCCAGTACACTCAAAATTCAAGGGACTATTAAGGGGAGACCCTTGAGCATATTAATTGACAGTGGCAACACCCACAGTTTTGTGACCAATAGGTGGGCTAAGGAAAGAATGGAACTGATTACTATGGAGGATGCAGGGACATTAATTTAAACATGATTTCAGAGTGTTAAAAATGGGAGAAAGTAATATGGATTTGGGTGTAGATTGGATGAAGTAATTCGGTTCAGTGGTGATGGACTTCAAGGAGATGACATTGTGTTTTAAAAAAAGAGAAAAACAGATAATCCTTCAAGGTGGGATGAAGGCACCCTTTATTAAACTTATATCAGGGGAGAAATTACAAAGAATGGCTGAAAAAGATGAGAAAATCATAGGAGAAATGTATTTGCTAAATGTTGAAAACATTGAGATGGAAACTCCAAAAATGCTACAAACCTTACTTACAGAGTTTGGTAAAGTTTTTGAAGAACCAACTGGGATGCCTCATGTTAGAAACCATGATCATGCCATTGTGATAAGACCCTAGTGCTAAATCTATCAATTTAAAGCCATATAGGTTCCCACATTATTAGAAAACGGAAGTAGAAAGGCAAGTTATTGGGATGCTGTCTTCCTCAATTATTCAAATCAACAAAAGTCCCTTTGCTTCCCCTTGTTTGCTGGTAAAGAAAAAAGATGGTAGTTGGAGACTGTGTGTGGATTACAGACAACTCAATGCTATAACTGTCAAAAATAAGTTTCTAATTCTAGTAGTAGAAGACCTTATGTCAGGCTATTGGCATATCAGAATCAAAACTAATCACATTTCTAAGACTGCATTCAGAACTCATCATGGGCATTTTGAATTCAAAGTGATGCCCTTTAGAATCACTAATGCTCCAGCCACTTTCCAAGCTTTGATGAATGAATTATTTGGTCCTTACCTGAGAAGGTTTGTCTTAATTTTTTATGACATCTTAATTTACTGTGCCAGCATGGAAGAACATGTTACTCATCTTAGAACAATGTTAAAAGTTCTAAAATCTAACCAACTATTTGTCAAGAGGAGCAAATATTTTTTTGGGCGAGAACAAGTAGAATACTTGGGATACTTAATTACTGCTAAAGGAGTAGCCACTAATTCTTCTAAGATAAAGACCATGAGGAACTGGCCCTTGCCAAAGAATCTGAAATCTTTGAGAGGTTTTCTAGCCCTTACTGGTTATTATAGGAAATTCATCCAGAGTTAAGAAGAAATCAGTAGACCGCTGATACACATGTTGAGAAAAAAAAGGATTTAAATGGTCAGAGGAGGCAGTAACAGCTTTTGAAAGATTGAAAGAAGCCATGTACAAGGCATCAATACTGGCATTGCCTAATTTTTCTAAGACCTTTTGCTTAGAAACACATGCAAACTCTAAGGGTATATGAGTTGTTTTGTCCCAAGAAGGGAGACCTATAGCTTACCTCAATAAAGCCTTAGGTCCAAGACATGAAGATCTGTCTATCTATGAAAAAGAGTATTTGCAATACTCACGGTAATTACTAAGTGGAGGCATTATTTTGAAGGGAGACCATTTGTGATAAAAACTGATCATGAGCCTCTAAAACACTTGTTGGAACAAAAACTTACCACTACCATTCAGAAGAAAAGATTAACAAAGCTGTTGGGATTGGATTATGTGATACAATATAGAAAGGGAAAATCCAATTTGGTGGCAGATGTACTTTCTAGAAGGCATGAACCTGACGCAGAATTATTTCAGATGGCTACTACTACACTGATTTCAGAATAGGTCTTGGAGGTAGAAAAAAGTTATAGGATCAATTTGCTCAAGACTTGATTGCAGTCATCCTCATAAAAGACGATTTTAAAAGGGGATGGACTTTTTTCTAAAGGAGTGCTCAGATTTAAGGGAAGAGTTTTTGTTGGGGCAAATAGAGAATTGAGGCAAAAATTCTACAAACTCTTCATAATTCCCCTCAAGGTGGTCATTCAGGGATACGAGCAACCTATCAGAGGATTAAGGCATATTTTTACGAGCATGCCTTAAAGGAAGAGGTGAAGAAACATGTGCAACAATGTGACACATGCCAAAGGATTAAGATGGAACACATAGCTAAACTAGGATTGTTGCAGCCTATTCCTATACTACAACATGCCTGAGAAGTAATTTTTATGGATTTTGTTGAAGGTCTTCCCTAATTCATGAAGTTCAATTCCATGTTGGGTACGTGCATGAACTCCCAACGCTGTCCCCGAAACGTCCCCTTCGATCACTCGACGTACCCAAACAATTTTCAACTATACCCCGTAAATATGGGACGTCCTCGGTACGTACCTCAACCGTACTCAATTCGTCTCCGTTCTGGGTACGTATTGAGTACGTGGGACGGCCTTCAAGCCCCGTACCCATGCTTCATAGCCTTACAGATATCGTGCTTACTAAAAGGATGAAATAGAAAAATTTATAAAGAAAATGCTGGAAATAGGGGTCATTCGAGATAGCAATAGCTCATTTATTTTACCAATGATAATGGTGAAGAAAAAGGATGGGTCCCAGAAGATATGTGTAGACTGAATCAGCTAACAATAAAGACAAATTTCTTATGCCAATAATAAAAGAGCTGTTGGATGAGTTAGATTGGTCGCCATGACTTGGTGTCTACACTAGACTTTTTGTAAAACCCCTTTTCCTCTCGACTAACCCTTGTTTCCCCTTTTTCAAAATTCCCAATTTCCCTTGATTTTTGTGTTGCCGATTCCCAATTGTTGTCAAGGGATTGTCACTCTGGTTATTCCAGTGCTCCTGCTTGCCTTTGGTTCTCGTTCCATCATCTTTTGAAAGTATATGGTGGTTTTCGTCAAGGTGGGGCTGTGTTTCTCGAAGAAAAAGAGAGGTTTGCTCTTTGGTTTTTGTTTCTTTCTGGTCGAACAAAAACCCCTCTTGATTGGGAAAATCTTCAAAAAAAGGATTTTAAGAAGATGGTGGTGGTTTTCGTCAAGTTTGACTTTGATAAGGCCTGCAATTAATCTTTTCCATAGTTTGTCCTCCTTGACTTTGCCCTATTTCTTTTTAGATTTTCCTTGTTTGTTATTTTTTTGCTGCTCCATCCTGAGTTCTTGCTCGGTAGTTTTGCTTAATCTTGGGTGTTTTTTGCCGTATCTTGTGGTCACTTGGTGGGAGTTTCTTGGTGAGGTTCTAGTTTTTTTTTTTTTTTTTTTTTGAGGCTTCAATGAGTGTTCTCTTCTGGAACTGTCAAGCACTGGGAAAATCTTCAAAAAAAGGATTTTAAGAAGATGCATCAACCTCCACCAACCTGGGGTGGTTTTCCTCATGGAAACTAAACAAAAGAGAAATAAATTAGAGAGAATACGTGCTAATTGGGGATTCTATGAGGGGTTTTATGTTGATCCGGTTGGAAGGTCTAGGGGCTGGCTTTGTGGTGGACTCAAGAAGTTACTTTGGAAATCCTTCAATTCAGTAGGAACTTCATGGATACGAGGATCAAATGGGTTACTGAGAATTTTTGGTTCAGTACGTTCGTATATGGTAATCCAATTCGTGAACTAAGGGAAGAAACCTTGATGGATGTTGCTAATCTTAAAGGAAATTAGGACGAATCTTGGTGTTCTATGGGAGAATTCAATGCTATTAGAAACCAAGCTGAGAAAATATGAGGTAATCCTGCTGACTTGAACCTTTGCTCCATGTTTGAAAATTAGATTGATAATTGTGAATTTTGTGAAATGAGCATTAGCGAAGGGAATCTTACATGGTCTAACAGAAGGACAAGTGAAGACTGCATCCAGGAAAAATTGGATAGATGCTTCTTTAATACAGTTTGTGATTCCATGTTTCCTTTTGCTCAAAGACTAGCTCTTCCAGCAATAAAATCAGATCATAACCCCATCATAGTACATTTAGTTGATGGAGGTATTAAGAGGAGACCATCTTTTAAGTTTGAGACAAAAATGGCTACAAGATGATGAATGTGATGAGGTGATTAAAAATTCTTGGTCCGAGAGTCACAATGAGAGATCTTCTAATTTCAGAAAACGTATTGCTAACACTAGAAGAAGCCTTAAAAATTGGAACAAGATTAAGTTTGGCAACACGAAGAAACAAATAGAAAATATTGCCAGGCAAATCTCTGAAATTCAAAAGGTTCCATTAACGAGTGAAGCTAGAGAAGAGATGCAAGGCTCGGAAAAGGAGATGGATAAGCTTTTCTCCATGGAAGAACGGTATTAGCAGCAACGATCACGAATTAAATATTTGAATATTGGTGACAAAAACACCAAGTTTTTTCATGCGACAACAGTCCAAAGACAAAGAATTAACACTACTTGAAGGCTAAAAGGAGATAATAGACAATGGATCGATGAAGGTAATGGACTTAACGAACACATCGTCAACCACTTTGATGAACACTTCCAGGAAGTGAGTACCAACAGAAGTGCTGAAGTTCTGAATTTGATTGAAACTAGTGTAACTGCTGCTATGAATAATGATCTGGAAAAGGAGGTCTCTTATGAAGAAATTTGAAAGGCCACCTTTGAACTCGGGGCACTTAAGGCACCAGGCCCAGATGGTTTTTGGGTATTTTTTCCAAAAATTCTGGGAGACTAATAATCAAGATGTTTGTGCTCTGGTGAGATCGTTCTCTAGAGAGGGGATTATGCAACCATGAATAAACATGGCCAACCTTGTCCTTATACCAAAGGTTACTAATCCCGAATCTATTCATGAATGCCGACCAATAGGGTGTTGCAACTTTATCTACAAAATCATTGCTCAGATTATGACTTCAAGGATGAAATCTTTCATGGAAAAACTTATTTCTCCTACTCAAGCAGCCTTCGTTCCGGGACAACAAATTCAATACAACTTATTATTAATAGCACATGAAGCCTTTCATGCTATTAATAAAATGAGTCTAGGTACAAAAGAAATCATGGCAGTCAAATTGGATCTTTCAAAGGCATACAACAAGGTGTCTTGGGATTTTTTGCAACAAGTGATGACTCAAATGGGGTTCTCAGATTTCTGGGTTCGAAGGGTTATGGAATGTGTTTCTTCCTCAACTCTCTCGGTTACGCTTAATGGAGAATAAATTGGGGAGCTTAAACATGTTGGAAAAACATGAGGAAAATGATTACTTTAAGTTATATTTCGAATGGGTAAAGGTGGAGATTCGAATAAGGATTCTTTTGGGTCTTATTCTACTCCATGAGACCTTTACAACGGTATCTCACATGCTCAAAATGGTTGAGTAATAAATGAGAAATTGATGTTCAAAATAAGGTAGTTGTGAATTGAGTAAAAGAAATGAAACCCCCATATCCCACATAGATGGGATAAATAGAATGTGGAGTGTTTATATATACTTACCCAATTTGTGATTATTGAATGACTTGAATAGAAACTGTGTCTTACGTGCATGGGTGCAAATCAATCACATTTGGATTGAAGCGCACCCCCATGACGTGGGTGACGTGAATGTTTGGATTAATTGGGCTTTTTGTGGGCCTCATATATTTTACCACTTTGAATTAATTTTTCTTTTAATATTTTGAATATTAAGAGATAATGCTTGTTATTCACGCAAAATATTCGAAACAAATTAGATGAAGTATATTTTTGAAATATTTTGATTTCCACGTATAACCTAATTTTCCCCTATAAATACATGGCCTCCCTTCAGTTTTAAAACACAATTTCGAAAAGCTTTCTTCTCTCAAATTGCATTATTTTTCTGGTGATAGTCAAAGGCTCGAATACTGTTCGTGATCTCTTCAGTAGTGTTGTTGTCGAAGATCATCCGCTGTTGTATCCTAGGAGACTGGCAATTTAAGTACTAAAGAACCAAGGAGTAGTCGAATTTGTCTTAAGGAAACTGCGTTTCAAGCAGGCCTTAGCAGTCCTATTTTCGATTATTTCGAATCTGTTAAATTCTTGTTATTTATTGTATCCGTGTATTTATTTATTTCGAATTTAACCTTGTTTTGCCCAACAATCTTAAGACAAATCAATCCAAGGCGATTCGAAATAAGTATGGTTGTGAGAAAAGCAAATAAATTTGTTTTCAAGAGTAATCATGCCGTATTAAATGGGTTTGCTTAGATCTAAAAAATAAACGAGACAAATCTGTTTTACAGAAATTGTCGTTGGAAGTAACTGAGGTTACGAATTTTGTGAAAAATCAAAACCATAAATAAACGAAATAATTTTCAGTTTATTGGAATTATTATTGATCTCGTGTTTGTTTCTTTCTTGTTCTAGAACAAAAAAAAGAAAAAGCTTTGTTGCCAAGAAAAATGATCCTCAAATGGGAGATGGATCACGAAAAAGAAAAATTGTTAACTTACCAAGTTCTAAACTTGGAATGCTTTATTAAGGTAATATTCCTTAATAGTTTTTAACCTTTAATGATTTATATGGATACATGTGTGCATGCATTATGGTAATACCATAAATAATGATATTATTTTGGTAATAATATTATAATATTATTATGGTTAAGGCAATTTTATTAGCTTTAATATTGAAGGCTAAATATGGCATAAAAAAGGAATATCCTTTTCTTGGGAAATAATAATTATTGAGATAATTATTATTTGTGTTTGGAAACACTTTGGATTGTTATTTCAACCAATAATTTTCCATGAAAAAGAGTAGGATAAACATGAGAAATTTCGTGATTTGTTTTGGAAACAAAGATCTTGTAAATAATTCGTTTCGGGAATTAATTTATGTCGTCTTAACGGATTTACTTGATCTTTCAAACAAGAATCAGAAGATTATTTTCTTTTGATCGAGTTACCTTGATATCTCTATTTTGGGTTTTAATCTCAACGTTTAATAGAAGATATAACAAAGGAAATAAATCATTGAATTATTTCTATGTTAGAAATCGTGCATTGATTCTAACTTATTAAGAAAAATAAATCGTTGAATTTATTTTTGAGGGAATCTTGGATGATTCGAGCTCTGTAAGGAAAATAAACCATTGAGGTTATTTCGTGAGAATCTAGAATGATTCAATCTTGGTGAATTTATTTTGGAATCAAGTATGATTCTATTTTGGAAATAAATCAATGAATTTATTATGTCAAAATTAAATTCTTAAAGTCTATTCTGATGCATACTATGAAGTGCACAGTGTTTAAAAATTGATAAAGAATTGTGAGTGTCGCTTGACCATAAAATTGGAAAAACTAGTGAAATTCATTGAAAAGAATTTCAAACATGACAACAAAAGATGTTTGCATATTTGACCATGCTAAACGTGGTCAACTATCTGAAGGATGATCCTCCTATGATTAGAGAGGATAAGATTAATATTGTTACCACCTTCAATTGTTATTAAGGTAAATATTGTTAAGAAAAATATTGATTGTGTGACTGACGACCATAAACAAATCAGATGAAGGATATTTTTAGAATATTTTGATTCCCACGTTTAACCTAATTTTCCCCTATAAATACATGGCCTCCCTTCAATTTTAAGACACAATTTCGAAAAGCTTTCTTCTCTCAAATTGCATTGTTTTTCTGGTGATAATCAAAGGCTCGAGTACTGTTCGTGATCTCTTCAGTAGTGCTGCTTTCAATGATCATCTGATATTGTATCCTGGGAGACTGGCGACTTAAGAACTCAAGCACCGAAGAGTAATCGAATATGTCTTAAGGAAACTGCATTTCAAGTAGGCCTTAGCAATCCTATTTTCGGTTATTTCGAATCTGTTAAATTCTTGTTATTTATTGTATTTTGTTTATTTATTTATTTTATTTATTTTAAATTTAACCTTGTTTTTCCCGACAAAACCATATTGAGGATTAAGACAGAGGACCCTCTATCCCCGTTTCTTTTTAATTTTGTTGCTAATGTGTTTTCTCTCATCTTTGATAAAGATGAACAAAATGGCAAACTCAAGGCTTGCCGTATAAAGCAACATTGTCCATATCTTTCTCACCTTACGTTTGCGGATGACTGTCTCTTATTTGCTGAAGCAAACTCCAACAACTCTAGAGTCATTCTTGAAGGCTTAAAATTGTTCCAAGTATCATCAGGATAGACTTTTAACTTCAACAAATCTTCTATTTTCTTTTCTCCCAACACTAAAAGCTCAGAAAAGAGATGGTTTTAGAAGTGCTCAACATACCAATTATGACCTTATCCTCTAAATACCTGGGCATTCCTTCGATATGGGGCAGCGGGAAAAAGGCTGCACTTGCTTTCGTTCGAGACAGAATTGTGTCGAGAATCTCAAGTTGGAAATGTCGTTTTCTTTCTCAAGTAGGTAGGGAGATTCTCATTAAAGCTGTGATCTCGACAATGCCTACTTATATCATGCATTGCTTTAAAATCCCAATTACGTTCTGCAATGAACTCAACCTTATTCTCAATCAGTTTTGGTGGAGGGGTGCTGATTTCTCTAAGAAAGGTATTCATTGGATTGCGTACGATAAACTTGTCGTCTCCAAGAGAATAGGAGGAATGAGGTTTTGCGATTTTCAAGCCTTTAATACTGCTTTGCTTGCTAAGCAGGCCTGGAGACTCGTTCAAAATCCAGAGGCTAAATGGGTCCAAATCCTCAAAGGTATTTACTTTCCATTCTCAAATCCTTGCTCTTTGAGAATGAACAAGCGAGGATCGTGGGCATGGAATAGCTTGCAAGAGGGACTGAAATTTCTTTCTCAAGGCCTTCGATGGAACATTAGAAGCGGGGAAGACATCATGATTTGGTATGATAAATGGGTCCCATCGCTACCCAATTTTAAAATTCCATCCCTAAGGCCGAATGAAACAAAAATTACTCTTGTCAAACACCTGATCAATAGGAACAATTCATCTTGAAATATTCCCCTTCTTTAGTCGCTCTTTTCAAAGGATGAGGTTAGAGCTATTGCGCGCATCCCTGTTAGTACGCAAAAACAACCCGATTTCCTTGTGTGGCACCACTCGAACAACGATGAGTTTATTGTCAAATTGGGTTACCATAGGTTTATGGAAAACAAGAGACAGAATCATGTTGCGAGCTCAAGCCGAGAGAAATGGGATTGATTGGTCATACATATGGAACCTTAAGACTCTCCCCAAAATGAAGGCTTGTCATGATGTTGTTCCTTCAAATGAGAATCTTGCACGTAGGCATCACTCGTGGACCTCAAGCTGTATGCGATATGGTGAATATAATGAAACACTGGAGCACATTTTATTTTTCTGCCCATTATCCCAAGCTATTTGGAGAGCCTCGACCTTCCATTACTCACTAGCCTTGTTGGGATTTAGATCCTTTGATCAATGGAGGCTGGATATACGAGCTCTTTTCCCTCATGTTGGCCCCTTTCCATATGATTGTCTTTTGGCATAGACTGATTGGGGAATTTGGAAGGCTCGTAATGCCTGGATTTTTGAGGGGTCTAGGGACAATCCAATACAGATTTGGAACTCTATCTTCAAGGAATTTGAGGAATTTCTGCAGCAACAAACTTCCAATAGTTCAAGTACGAGGCCTGCACCATTACCGACTTGTTGGTCCCCACCTCCTCCAAATTTCATCAAAATCAATTGTGATGTTTCATTCGATAGTAGCAGGAAACGTGCAGGGATTGCAGTTGTAGCCTGAAACTATCATGGGGAAGTTGTCGATGGAATCAACGCACAGGTTCACTCTTCTAGTGCTTTTGTGGCTGAATGTCTCGCAATGAGGCTTGGTTTATCTCTCATCGTACAACACGGCTGGCAACACGTGTATGTTGAATCCGACTGCAAACTTGCTATTGAAATGATCAACCGTCAATTACCCGAATCTTGGGAGGCTAAAGCTGTTTTCTATGACATCCGAAAAAATGTTGAAACTCTGCCCAATGTCGTTTTTTCTAGTATTTGTAGAATGAGCAACCAAGTTGCTGATTGGGTGGCTCGGGCAACTCTCAAGGGTACATATCCTTCTAATTGGTTACGACTTATCCCTTCTGACTTGTATCCGTTGTTGTAAGATCATTTTTATTAAATGAAATAGCCTTTCGTTCAAAAAAAAGATAGCCAAGATATTTTGTAAGTTGAATTTAAGGTCTGGGTATCACCGGATAAAGATGTGAGACCAGATATACCCAAAATGGCCGCTAAGACCCATGAGGATTACTATGAATTTTTAGTGATGCCTTTTGTGCTCACCAGTGCTCCAAAAACCTTTCAAGGGCTGACGAACCTAGTGTTTAAAATGTTGTTGGAGAAGTTAGTCTTCATATTTTTAGATGACATCCTAGCATATTATTCTGATTGGGAGACTCGCCTTATACATTTAAGAGAGGTGCTAATTTTTTTTTTTTAAAACAAACACAGATTGTATGCTAAAAGAAGCAAGTGTTGCTTTTGGACTAAAGAAGTGGACTATCTCGGTTATGTTTATGTGATTTCAAGAGGTTTTACTGTAATGGAAGGGTCAATGATTCAGTGTATAATGGATGATTGGTCAATACCTAGATCGATAAAAGAGCTGAGGGTTTTATTGCGTTGTCAGGTTACTATAGGAGATTTATCAGAAGTTATGAAGGGATTGCTAAACCCCTTACTGAGCTATTGAAGAAAGGGGTTTGGGTGGTCCAGTAATGAGCAAATGGCATTTGAAAAGTTGTAGGAAGCCATTTCAACAGCTCCTGTGTTAGCATTGCCGAATTTTGAGGAAAAATTTATGGTTGAAACTAATGCTTCAGCTATGGGAGTGGGAGTTGTATGGTGCAATAGGGGAAACCTTCGGCTTATTTCAGCCAAGATTTAGGAGTGAGACATCAAAGTTTGTCCATCTATGATAAAGAAATGTTGGTCGTTTGGGTTGTTGAAGTTCCTCTCTCTGCTTGTGTGCAACTATGAAGCACGGGTACGGCACTTGAAGGCCGTCCCACGTACCAGATACGTCCTCAGGACGGGGACGAGTTAGGTACGGGTGGGGTACGTACCGGAGACGTCCTATATTTACAGGGTACAGCTGAAAATTATTTGGGTACGTTGAGAAATCGAAGGGGACGTTTTGGGGACGGCGTTAGGAGTCCACGCCCGTACCCAGCCTTCATTGGCAGCGGAAGGCTCTTGAAAAACTGCCGGTCAGTTTTTGGTGGTAAAAGCTTCTGACTGTGTGCTTTAATAACCTGGGTTGAAGAAGAAGAGTTGCAAAAAAGTTGAAAATGAAGAAACTAAAGTGAAAAGCACGTGAGAAAAAGTAAAAATGTCTTTATTTTAATTTATTTCTCATTAATTGGTTTTGTGGGGCCCGAAAATACATTAATGACTTGAACTACTTTGATGCTTAAATTAATTATCAGATCTTTATTAAAAAATTAGAATATTTTTACTTTAACTTTTTTAATTAGAGTTTTATTTTTTTATTATTATAATGAAAATAACCATATTAATTGTGTGATTCAAACTCTTAATTTTCATTTAAAACTTATTTTAATACTACTTTTGATGTAAATTAATTTTTTGACTCAATTATATAAGTACTATAAGTGGACGATTCTTTTTAGAATTATGAATTTTATTTTAAATTTTAATGTTTTATTATTATTACTATATATATATATATGTATATATGATGTACCCTTGCCGTGTTCGTATCCTGTAATTTTGACAATTATTATTTTTTGTTTCCGTATCTATTTTGTTCTCGTCTCCATATCCGTATTCGTGCAACATAAGTGTGTAACAGATTTCGTCTAATCGTGGAGTGCGATTGTAAGTTGGTAGTAGATTGGCTATCCCTCTTGGTGGATCCTCCCTCTGATTTTTAAAGTCTGGTGGCCGAGGTTGGCGACTTAATTAGAAGCAGGAGCATGGTACTGCGCCAAATTCCTCGCCAGTGCAATTTAGAAGCTAATGGTATGGCAAAATTGGAAATCGTATAGCCTTGTAGTTATATTGGCTTGTTTTTTTCTTTTTCTGGACTCTGTTGTTAATTTTGTTGCTAGTTTTCATGGGTTTGATTATGTCCCTTGCTTCTGGGGAATGGTTATGGTCTTGTTCAAACTTTTAATATTGGCACGGTACACTCTTTTTTACTCTATTTAGGCTTAGATAAGTTTTTTAATGAGACTCAATCCATGTCAATTTCCTTGTATGAATCTATTCTTCTAATCATACATTTACTTGTCAAAAAAAAAAAAGTGGTTTTCTTATATGTTGGGAATACACTTTAGAATCGAAATTGACCATCAGAGTTTAAAATTCTTGACCGATAAGAAAAGTATAATTGTAGAAGTATACTTATGTAATACATTAACCGATGAGACATGCACTTTTATTTTTTAAAATTCTAATCAAATTGAATTTTATTTGTATCCGCTACATATCCTCATTTTCTTCTCAATTTTATTTTTCATCAAATTGAACGTACCGTAAATTTTTCGAATTGGAACAAAACAGAATTCAAATCACAACTTCTAACTGCACATGACATACTATATTAATGCTCAAGCACGTTCAGCAAGCTACTAACACTAAAACTAACTCAGATATGCATCGTACAGCATCCAAAACTTATACCAAATTAAGCCTACTCACCAAATGATGAAAACACTAATCAACACATACAAATCCTCTCATACAAGCAAATGCCAATGTAAAATCACATGGCTTAATACAACATGGAAAAACAACTATAAAGCCACTTATTACAACACAAAGCTCCCTTGGTCTTATTGCCACACGGTGGTATAATAGTGAAAACCGTAGTTAATCGATATGCCATAAACTCCAAGAAGCCGATACCGAGCTCACCACCACTACTCAATTGAAGTAACACATGGATGAAAACCACATGTTAAGCCCTCTAACTGATATATATATATACACGCGCCTAAAATTTTATAAATTCGTACCCTTTCGTTTCTAATATAGTTTTCTAATAGTTCACATCACTTACATAAAATCTTGTGTTCGTCTCTGGCAACTGCGGATGCTCCTTTTTCATGTTGGACAGATGGATTAGCAGCTATACCACAAACAACCTGATGAGAAAGGAAACGTAAGAAAATGGAGTCATCTTTTTTTTTTGTTGCCCTTCCGATTTCCCAGGATTTATCCTGACTAATCCGGACCACATGCATAGTACACCTGACTTTGGTGGGTGAGTATCCAGCAGAGAAAAGGGAGTCATCATTTTATTTTTTTTATTTTTATTTGCTAAGCAAAAAGTGCATATTTATTAAGCAGAATAAAAGACCACATATAGAACATAGTGGTTAGATATATGATATATGTGATGTAAGTATAAATATCTCGTACCAAACATCAGTAATAAATATGATATATTACTTTGGCAGATATGTGATATATTTGATGCATATGATACGATAAAATATTGATTTTTTTCCTCTTTTGGCTCTCTATAAATAAGACCATTCATGAAAAACTATATAATTTCTCTTTTGGTGGTGATTAGGAGAAGCAAGAACGCAAGAAAAAAGAATTTTTGTTCTCTCCTTTGGCAAATCCTGTTCATTGTTTAAAGCTGCTGCTATTGTTAATGGTGTTGGTTCAGGCCATATTTGCAGGAACTAATTTAATGTATGAACCGGCTGCTAATGGTGGGATGACTTTGAGGCTTGTTGTGGTTTATTGAATCTTGTTGGCCACTGATTTTATGATTCCTTTCAAAGAATCTATGTACCACAATAAGCCGCAAACTCATCCCATTGTTAGCAGCCTGTTTGTACATTAAACATGTTTTCTCCCCATCTTTCATGGTTTCCTGCTATGCATGAAGATGTTACTAGACATGTTTTCCAGGTAATTTCCATGCCCTCTTCCTTAATTCTAAGTTTCTTGCATTATCAGATTGTTGAGTCAAGATTTATTTAACTTCTTGATCACTCTATCTTGCTTTTGAAGAAGAAATGGTTGTTTGTTATGAATAGAAATCCTCTCCGCTTTTCGGTGCCCCTTTTTATGTCACATATTGGTTTATGGTTTAGGGTTTATGGATAAGGTTCAAGGTTAAGGTTTAGGGAATTAGGGGTATAGTGTATTTTTAGGGTTTAGGGGTTATGGTTTAGGATTTAGGGTTAGATCTTAGAATTTATTTTTTTAGTGTTGGGGCATAGAAAAGGACATCGAAGAGGGGAAAATTTTTGTTGGTTTGGTATACTTGATGTTTTTGTCACAAAACAACTTATTTTCTTGATATGCTGGTTGCAGCTTGAAGAAATGGCCATTGCAGAGCTGTTTCGGACAGTGCTGCTGTATAACAATTTAGAGTGCATGGTAGAATGACAAATCCTTTTCTTGTGTATGATTGTGCCAAAAGTTACCTTTTCTTAGATTTACTCAAGTAATTTCTTGATAGGCTATCATGTTTATTTGAGATGAATCAAACTGGATACAGCCAATTTAGTTCAAAATGGAAATACATAAACCTTATCAAGACCTGCCTTGAGATACAAGGAACCATAACTTCTCCTGCCTTGAAATACAAGGAACCATAACTTCTTTTACTTGGATGCAAGACCAGCCTTGAGAGCTTGAATGGTACAAACATCTGTTTTGAATGATTTGGCCAATACATTGTCATCAATGTAGGTTGCAAAAAGGGTTTTCGGAAGAGATATCGTTCCCGCATTTGCACTTCCGAATGCAGAGATCACAACAGCCGGATTGTTAGGATCAGCATTGTACTGATAGTGCACCAATCCTTTAGGGAAGATGAACATGTCGCCGGATTGTAGACTCTGAGTGAAAAGCTTGTTCGTCCAGGTTCCCATTAATTAGAAAAAGAAGCTCGGCAGCACGAGGATGAGTGTGGGGAGGGTTGACAGAGCTTGCAGGGTACTGAAGAACAGCATAGGAGACACTCTGGCCATTTAGAGCCGGGAATTCCACCATGCTAGCTTTCAGCACTGTGAAATTCGCAGGGAAGTCGGTTTCGTTTACGATGACTCGCATCCCTGTGTAGGTGAAGAAGTTCCCATCAAGGGTATTTTGGTTTTCGGGGACTACAAAATCAGTGAGAATATCAGGATCACCAGCTAGGACTATTTGGAGAATGGCAAAAGAAGATAACAGAAGGGAAATTAATTTCAGACTGGAAATCTCTGAAGCCATTGTTGTATGCTCGATGTGGTGGTTCGAGTTTCGAAGATGGTGCTGTATTTATAGAGTTCAATGGAGATTGTAAACCAAGTTGGTGACTGCAACAGGTGAAGATTACCAAGTAGGTTGTGCTTGTTTTTGTGGGTTGTCTGGGGTTGGTGAATTCCGCATTCCTTTATATCCTTATATGTCAAAAGAATGAGTATAATTTATTTGGAGACATTCCCAACAATTTAGTTGTCACATTTTGCTAGTTTTTATTGTTCAAATTGGAAAGGGTCGCAGTATAAGTAAAAATTTAAACTACGGTTGCAGTTGTATTTTCAGTTGAGGTATTTTATGCGGTTGAGGACATAACAAATGTTATTGCGATCATGGACTACTATTTTAAGTTATAGCGGTTTCGAATTATTTGTATCCCTACTATCAAATATTTAATGAACAAAAATTCTATACCCCTTTTTGATGTCTCTATCTATGTTTCAACACTAAAAATTAAACTTTACACTAACTCTAAATTATAAATCTAAAACCTTATTTTTAATGTTGAGACAAACATCGGCGCCAAAACTAAATTTTTTATTCATTTTAGAGACAAATCGATTTGAGCTCATATTTCTTAAGATGATCATCATTTTATTTTCTACCTTGTTATATTCTTGTTTTTTATCTTAAAAGTAAAGAACTAATCATTTGTTCATCATTATTGCTCAACATTATTCCTCTACCAGTTTGTTTCAAAATAGAAAATGTTCAGAAATAATGAGGTTTGAAACAACGATGACAATGACGAACAGGGCGGAATTAAGATAAAATAATTAAATTGCTTAATTTTGAAAAAATAATATTCTATTAAATATTTAAACTTAAAAATTAGGCTAATTGGTTTGAATATTATTTTTTAGAAAAAAATTGGACAAATACCCCCAAAGAAATATTTGAAAAAATATCTTTCATTCTGCTCGCGTAGAAAGGACTCGCGTCGTGCAAGACGCGATTTTCAAACACGCATCGCCCAGTATGCGACTTCAAGCACAGGTGAATTATATTATCCATTAATTAAAAAAGAAAAAAAATAAAAGTCACATCCGCTAAGACGCGACTTCTGCGAGATAATTAGACGAATCGGCGAAAATTTATCGGCTTCTCGAAACGGTGATATAAAAGGAATTTGCGTTGTGCAGGACGATAGTTCAGTGTAAATTAAAATTAATTAGTTAGAGTAGATTAAATTAAATTAATATTAATTATAAAAAGAAGAGTGCTTTGGTTAATAGAATAATTTTTAAAATTAATTATAGGATTCGAGTTCCATTAATTAAATTAATATTAATTAAAAAAGAGTATTCCAATTAATATGGTAAATGGTTAAAAGTAATGTGTTTTTGATTTGATTTGTAAGATAAATGGAATACAATCTCTTTGAAATTTAATTATAATAAATGGAATACAATCTCTTTAAAATTTAAATTTGATTTGTAAGATAAATGGAATACAATCTCTTTAAAATTTAGATTTGATTTGTAAGATAAATGGTTAAAAGAGAGTTCTAATTTAATATTAATTATAATGACAATATAAATGTTCTTTTGAAATTTAATTGAACTCGCATCCTGTAGGGTACGAGTTTTGCGTTAATATCCAACGGTTGAAAAATTATTTACGGCGTTAGGGTTTCGAAATATTAAACAAATTCACGTCCTGTAGGATGCGAGTTTTGCGTTAATAATTACAGAATGTTCGAAAATTTACAGAACGATCAAAAATTTATTGATCGTGTTAGGGTTTCAAGAAACTCGCGTTCTGCAGGGTGTGAGTTTCATTCAATCCTCGCACCCCAACCGATGTGACTACCACTATAAATTGGTCCCCAACCCCCTTCTTACCCTACCACAACACAATTCACTCTCTCTCAAATCTTTTTTCTTTCAAGTTTTCGTTTGATTTATCAAGTTTGATATAATGGCAGGATTGATAAGGTTGGATCAGAAGCACGTGTTCGATTATCATTGGAGACACGTAAGTTTTATCTACTTTAATTTTGTTTATTTTATTATATATTTTAATTTTATGTACGTACGTGTTATATTATTTTTATGTAGCTTAATTTTATACTTACGCGTGTTTAATTTTTTTAGGGAGGGGAGGAACAATGTTTGGAGGTGTCTTTCAATCGAGTGTGGAATTTACCGGATCTATTGATCGAACCGTATTTGGAGGAGGCCGGATTTCTGTACACGTCCAAAATTATTGGAGGTGCGAAATTAGACGTTGATTTGATCAATGCTCTTTTGGAGAGGTGGAGGCTGGAGACACACACATTCCACCTTCCTTGCGGCTAGGTGACGATCACCCTGCAAGACGTTTCGTATATCTTGGGTTTGACTGCTGATAGAGAGGTGATCAACGGTCTCGATACTTTGGATTGGCATCCCCTATGTTTGGATTGGCTAAGGGTTGAGCCGCAAAGATTTGATGGTGGAAAAGTGAAATTGAAGTGGCTGCAGGAGAATTTTACAAATTTACCCGCTGACGCGAACGAAGACATAAGGAAGATAAAAGAAATTTATTTTTTTTAATATTATTGAAATAATTAAAATCTTTACATATGGTCGCGCTCATATTTTTTGAATATTAATGAAAATGAAGTAGCTGCGGGAATCTTTTTTTAATATATGTTTCCATGTTTAGGCATATGCTCGCCCTCATATTTTACTGATGATTGGTAGGGTATTGATGCCTGAAAAATCCCGCAACAAAGTGCACACGATCTGGTTGCGGCACCTGGGGAATTTTGAAGATGCCGGTAAACTGAGCTGGGGATCCGTAGTTCTGGCATGTCTGTTTAGGGAGTTGTGTAAGAACACTGATCTTGAGAAGTGTCAGATTGGAGGTTGTTTGTCGTTGCTCCAGTCCTGGGCGTGGTGGAGAATGTCGTTTTTACGCCCTCGGCTTAGGCAGTCTACTCCATATATTTTTCCGTTGGGTCGGAGGTAAGAAAACCGTTTACTTTTTTAAATATACGAGTTTTTATAATTAAAATTAGTTTTTTTAATAAACGTATTTTTGTATTATACGTCTTATTTTATAGGTGGACCGGTCCTCTAACCCATGTTGGTGTTGCTAGCAGTCTAGACGTTATTAGACAAGATATTGAGAATGAATCCGCGAATAATCAGGTAACAGTTCGATTTTGGTGTATTTATTTTTTAAAAAAAATATTTAACTTTAATTATATATTGTATAGTTTTTATGGATACCGTACGAGGATTCGAAAGTGCACGAGTGCATCCCAGAATTTTCGAACGAGACAATGCTTTTTTGGACGGTCACTGTACCACTCATTTGCTACGCTACAGTTGAGTGGCACCCAATTGACCGCGTCTTATGGCAGTTCGGCTGTTTCCAACCTATTCTTGCGGTCCCTCCAAATCTTGACGAGTTGCACAAACTCACACGACAGGAGAAGCTCGAGGTAATATTGATATACTTACTGCATTCTTTTATTAACTATAACGTAATTCATATCTAAAAAGAATAATAAATTTTTATATTGTTGGATAGGTTGATTGGTCGGTGCACCACCAAAACTATATCGCTCACTGGAGGGACAGGGCGAATCCACGATGGCAATCCTAGCGTGAGTACCGTATGTTTGATACGAGGGTCAGCCATGACTACGATGAGTGGTTTTTGGCAAATAGGAATCCATTTATTCTGACTTTAGAGGAGCGATCGTTCGTCTACCAGCGTCAGCAACTCGCATTTTGTAAAATGTGACTTCCTCAAAACGTGGTTGACAAGTCGCGTCAAGTTACGTCTGATAAATAGGTACATGAAATAGAGAAATAACACAACTTCAAAACACTTTGTCTGCGAACAAGAAATACCGCTTCTTAGTTTCAGCAATGGCAAAAGGAGTGGAAGCTATAGTATACTACGATGGTGAGATGATCCTTGATGCGGAAATTGCTGTCATATCCCAGTCCCCCAACAATGTTACCATATAGATTCCGATGAGAGTAACGTATGAAAGGCTTAAGCGAGCAATAATGAAGAAGGTTCCACATGCTTCCAGAACAAAATTACTGCTATTAAGGTATCGACTATCTTCGTCATTAAATCCGTTATATTTCACAATATTTGATGCTCGGGACGACGAAAATGTGCAAATGATGCTGGAGACCAATACTGGTTGTTCTATAGGATGACCCATAGAGCTATTCGTAACATTTTCTGGATGAAACGTCGGAGGGGAGACTGCAGTGCCAAATTGGCTTCGTGCAAATCTTGACTTCGACCCAAATGCTAATAGTCCAACATCAATTTTGCGACAAGGCTTCAACTTATTAAGTACGGGCAATGACGATACCGCATCATCTTCTACCTCCAGGCCAAGGTATTCTTGCGCGGCTAGTTTCGAGTTAGACCTCAACATACCACCAACACAGCACTCAACGTACAATCCATACAGTGTAGGTGTAGGAGCATTATCATCTACACTGTCGTCATACCACGAAGAGTTTAATCCATTGGATTTTTCATCAGTCGGCTGACACTCAACTTATATCCCTAGTGAGGCAAACATAGATGATATCTCATACGGAAGACACTCAATATATATCCTCGATGTGAGGTCGTCATCATTTACGGGGCCGTCCAATAATGAAAAGTTCTACCAGTTTGATAATTTTTCCACAATGCCACTCAACTTATATCCCAATGATGCAAACACATATGATTTCTCATCGATGAAAAGACATTCATGCGCTGCTGATGTGGACCTAGATATTGGACATAGGCCTCGTCAGTGGTCTCATCATCGGGTGGCAGTCGTAGAACCTAGCAGGGTACATGTTGCCAATGAATCAAAACTATTCAGTTTTAAAGTGGATGTTCATGATGAGGAACCACTTATGGAGCCTAGGCCTGAAGGTGACGAGATGGGTTTACTTCCTGAAGAACCACTAGACTTTTACGAGCCTGTCAATATGAAGGATGATGCAGACACTGCTTCGGAGGATAATACGGAGGAGGAATATATGGAAGTTATTGCCCCACGTAGTTCTTCGGGCATAGCGTATTACGATCCACCATCCCACTTTACAATAGTGGATATTGAAGGATTTTACGCTACAGAATACCCACAGTTGGAGATGTTCAACGAACGGAATGATGGTGAACTCATACGTGGAATGGTCTTCACGACTAAAAAACTGGCGGAGGCTACGATCAAGCACTACAATATACGCAACTCAGTTACGTGCACAGCAAGGAAAACTAAAGCGGACAAATACATCACTGAACGCCCTCACAAGAATGAAGGATGTAATTGGAGGGTTTGTGTATCACGTTTGAAGAGGATGCACAACCTCTAGAAGATAAATAGATACGACGAACCTCACAAATGCTCCGTGGCAAGCCTCGGTCAAGATCATCCTAACTTGGATGTGCACGTGCTTGTCGATCATATCCCCACACTCGTTAAAGTAGATCTACGCGTATCTGTACTGGTATGTATAGCTTCGATTAAATATCATTTCACATACAAGGTAAAATATGATAAGGCATGGTATGCAAGATATCGTGCCATCCAAAAACTATATGGGCAGTGGGAGGAAACATACAGCGAGCTGCGAACGTGGCTGAATGTTATACAAAAATACAATCGAGAAACAGTTCTGCAACTTGAGACAAAGCTAATATACTACAATGATCGGGTCGTAGCTGGAAAGTGCCAATTTTTCTGCCTCTTATGGATATTAATGCAATGCATTAAGGCTTTTCGACATTGCAAGTCAATACTACAGATCGACGGCGTATTCTTGTATGGCAAATACACCCATATCCTCCTACTAGCAGTTGCACAAGACGGTAATAGAAAATCTATTACTGTAGCGTTCGCAACCGTTGAAAAAAAAGATATTCATTCGTGGACATTTTTTCTCACCAACTTGCACATGTATGTTCTCCGCCGGGTTCTTCACTCAAGTGAATATGGGATATGTATTATTTCAGATAGAGGTGCAAGAATATGGGGATCAATCGAACGTTTGGGTCAATCTTGGCAACCTTCGTATATTCTTCACCGGTATTGTCTACGACATTTACTGCCAATTACTACCAGAGATATAAGAATGATGATGAGCGTATAATGGTTCTTCACATAGGTAGGCCTTTCACTGTCAAAATTATTAATTAATATGCCTTTTACTATTATTTCTTGTTAACTATTTCGTCTTTTATTGAATAGGCAATGCACACCGAGTAGAGGACGTTCAGGAGCTGGTAGAAGAGTTGAGAGATAGAAATTTAGCTAGATATAACTATCTTCTTGATATACCGAGCGGGAAATGGTTACGATGTTACAATAGGGGTTATCGATATGGTCACATGACAACCAACTTGGCTGAGGCGATCAATTCGTCTCTGAAGGGAACACGTCATTTACCTATCACATCTGTTGTCAATGCGACATATTATCGACTCGATACACTTTTTGCAAACCTTGGGAAACAAGCAACGAATTGGATGGCAGGTTGCCACACATTCCATCTAGATCTCCAACAAAAATTTTAAATATACCGTGCGCACCCAAACACAATGGGTACAGTATGTTTCTCTCGTCACGAACATCACTTTACGGTTATTGAATTTTTCCGGCCGCTGTAAGGAATATCGCAGAACAATTATGTTGTTAATCTAGAACTGAAAAGATGTGACTGCGGCGTTTTTCGGACATTCAAGTACTCGTGTGTGCACGTCTTTGCTGCATGTGCATCCGTTCATTTTGATGCAATGAAACTCGTTGATCATTTATACCAACTTGAAAACGTATTCAAGGTATACCGATCCGAGTTTCCTCCAATCGAAAATGAACATGATCGTGAAGTGGTTACCGATGAACCTAAGATACGGCCAGATGAATCCCTACAACGCAAGAAAAAAGGTATCCCAAGCTCAACTAGGATTCATTGTGTCGAGGATATAGTTCCTCGAGAGCGGACCGGATAACCTAGGATGTGCAGTAATTGTAGGAACCGTGGACACGACATCAGAAAATGTCCTCATATGACTCGCCCTCGAGTGAACTAATTGTACTTCTAAATGTATTGTTTTATTCCTAAGTACCACAATAAGATGCCTTAAATGCTCCGATTGTTATTCCTAATTACCAAAATATCAAAATTAAATGAACACAATAATACTCTAACTATGTACATATATTATTAAGTAAAAAAATTTAATGATTCTTAAGTTCCTTCGTTCTCATATTTCAACTAATAATCTAACCATTGTAAGCATGTGTTCCCGTTCTACGACGTGTAAGTTAAATAACTAGAAAAAATATACCCCAACATACTACAAAATCGACTCAAACTAGACTACAACTCATGTTCTCATGTTTTTTTAAGGCTTTCCAACATGGTTAGATAGCGTTTTTAACGCGATTTCTGCAGCCTTTAAGATGCCTTATGCACTCCGATTTTAAAACTATTGTCAGCATGTGCCCCCGTACTACAACGTGAAAGTTAAATAACGAGAAAAAATATCCCCCAACATACAACGAAATCGACTCCAATTGACTACAACCCATGTTTACAAGTTTTCCAAGGCTTTTAAACATGCCTAGATAGCATTTTTTAACGCAATTTCTACACTCATTAGGGTGTCTTATACATTCTGTTTTTTGAACTATTGTAAGCATGTGCTACTGTACTACGAAGTGAATGTTAATTAACATGGAGAAACAACCCGCAACGTAGCACAATATCGACTAAAACATGACTACAGACCCAAGTTTCCATGTTCTTTATGCAAAGAAACATGGTAATATAGCGTTTTTAACGCAATTTCTACGGTCTTTACAATGTTTTATACACGTCAATTTTCATACCATTTTCAAGAGATATATCGGTACTACATTGTAAAAGTATGTACCTACGAAAAATAATTCCCCGACACTATAAAAAATCAGCATAAACATGTTGAACGAACCTTGTTTTAAGAACAAGATTACATAAAAGTCGCGTCCTATGCAACACGAATTTCGTGATGAAAAAGTTGTGTTCCTTACAACGCGAGTTCCTTTTATATCGTCGTTTTGAGAAGCCGGTAAATTTTCGTCGATTCGTCTAATTATCTCGCAGAAGTCGCGTCCTAGCGAATGTGACTTTTATTTATTTTTTTAATTAATGGATAATATAATCCACATGTGCTTGAAGTCACGTACTGGCGACACGTGTCTGAAAATCGCGTCCTGCACGATGCAAGTCCTTCCTAAGTGGGCAGAATATGGGATATTTTTCCAAATGTTCTTCTTTGGAGGGGCATTTGTCCAATTTTTTTCTCAAAAGAGAATATTCAAACCAATTAGCCTAAAAATTAGAAGAAAAAACAATTTAAGTAATATTTAAATTTAGAAGTACTTCAACGGTTATTTGACAAAATATTTTCGGGCCGGCCGTGGCTCCTCCCAATGTATGAATAGTTTTGTCTCAGGTGGTGAGTTGACCCAAAATGACTCGGTGAAGGTCGAGTATGGTGTATTTGGTCGCGATTTTAGTGAAGGTGGGTTAAAAATGAAAAATGGGCGGCCGAGAAAATCAACTCTTCCTAAAACCTGGATTTTCTCGGCGTTATTACCCAGCTGTATCACTAAACCCTAGCGATCTTCCAATGGGAAACAAAACTGGATAAAAATTTATGGGTTCTTTCTTAAATGTCAGATTTTCAATGGCTTCTGCTTCAAGGTGCTTCAAGATCCTCCTGCCACACAAACGCACTTTCAATTTCAATTCCAGTTTGGTTCGTGGTTTGGGTACCCATGTAAGTCAAAAACGCTTCCTTTTTCTTTGTAAACCCGTCGTATGAATCGCGTTTAGTTTTCTCAGCGACTTTGATTGATAAATTTCATATTTTTAGCACGTTTTTAGCTTCTAATTGATACCCATGCTTCTATCCCAGAATTACTTCACTTCCATCTCAGTTGAATTCCCTTGTATCCGCCTGTTTTACCCCATTGTAAGCAAAATCGCTGGAAATTATAACTCGCTCGCAATTCAGGCTGCTCCGGATGATGAGGGAATGACAGATGAATTCTTGAATCAAATTCTTGATACCTATCGAAACAAGCCGGATTCGAGCAGGGAAAGGTGTAATGCGTATGTTCATAAGCTCTGCAAAGCAGGGAATCTTTCTATGGCTATTAGATTATTGCAATCTTTGCGTGATAAAAATATATTCGTCTCCGATGCATATAGTACACTCATGGCTGCAGCTGCTGAAAGAAATCAGATTGACCTTTCGTTTCAGATATTCAAAGATTTATTGGTGTTTCGTAGACAATTGAGCTCGGCTTGTTATCTTAACCTTGCTAGGTCTTGTGCCAATACTAATGATTGTACAGCATTGATTAGATATGTGAAGCAAGTGTCGGAGTTTGCTTTCCCGGATAACACCGTAGTTATAAATCAAATCATCTTTGCCTTTGGTGAATGTAGGCAGATAGAGAAGGCTCTTTTGGTGTTTAATCAGATGAAGGGTTTTGGATGTAAGCCTGATGTGGTAACGTATAATACTATTTTGGATATCTTAGGTCGTGCGGGTCGGGTGGATGAAATGGTACATGAGTTTACCTCTATGAAGGAAGCTGGCTTTGTTCCGGATTTCATTACTTATAATACATTATTGAACAATTTTAGGAAAGTGGGGAGGTTGGATTTGTGCTTAGTGATATTCAAAGAAATGGGTGATAGTGGAGTTGAACCAGATTTGCTTACTTATAGAGAAATGATCGAGGCATTTGGCCGATCAGGGAACACTGAAGTAGCATTAAGACTCTTTAGTGAAATGAAGCAGAGGAAGATCCGCCCATCAATCTACGTATATCGATCCTTAATTGACATTTTGAAGAAGGCAGGGAAGGTGGATTTGGCAATGTCATTTTTGGAGGAGATGAATTTATATATTTCAGACTTATCTGGTTCAAAGGATTTTAAACGAAAACGTAGGTAGTTATGTGATTGAAGTTCCGAAGAATCGGTTTTACTATCATCTTGAGTACTTAAGTTTGGCTTTTAAGTAGTACATGGATGTGTTATGGACGTTCCTTCGTGCTTTACTGCTGATATCGGTATGTGTATTCTACAGTCCACCTTTTCTTTTGTACAGTTGACTGATGACTTATGGTTGCCATCCTTGTAGACTTATAATGTAACCTGAGATTCATGTTTAAATGATTGATAGCATGGATTTGTGTCATGCGAATTTATTTTTTTTCATTGTGTAACATGACATGTCGATAAAGATGCTGATGTTTGTTGCTTTCCCTCAGGTATGCTTGCCATGAGAAACAGAGGGAAGCAGAGCCAAAGGCCAAGCCTCAACCATGGACAATATATGGTCCAAATTGGCTGAAACAAATCTTGCACTCAAGCATACGATATTCATCTTCTTTGTAACGGAAATCAATTATCATTTTGCCAATGGTCGACATGCTTCAACTCACGGCGATGTTGGGGAAGCAGGCATTTTGACTTGATTCTTGTATTTTAGACTATAAATCACATAATGAAACAAGGTGGTATACCCTAACTTCGGGTTCGATATGAAAATAGAAAGTTTTCTGCATTTTTTAAATCCTAGACAGTTGAACTACTAATTGAAATGATTGCCTTGACAATGTTTTGGTCATGTTATAAGAAGAGATTTGATTGATGCATTTTGTTCAAGTTTGTGTGCAGTTTCTAAGATCTATATGAATTGGTCTTTCATGGTGTCCGAAAAATATGAAAATATAAAATCATTTGTAGTTGAAGATAAGTACACAACAACTCAGGGAAATAGCATAGTGAAGAGATTAAAAGCCTACATACATCCAGACAAATTGTATTACTCATATACAACAGATGCCAATGCTGATGCAAACGCAAGCACCATTCGAATGAATGTCAGTCCCCACAGCTTATTATTACAAGGTTCTCTCATGTTGCTGCCTCAAATGCGGCTCGAATCTCTTCCGAAAATGAATCTTCGAGTCCAATTGGATACCACCAACACCCGAGTACGCCAACTCGTTTGCTGAACCGGAATGCATGCGAAAATTAATCATGTCAAAAGATGTCCCTCATTACACATACCACAATGTGCATGTGATGAGCAAGTAAGCAAATGTAAAACAACATAAAAGAGGAAGACCAGGACTCACCTTGCATATACAGAGTACCAGAGCCACTGTGTGCTTTGACCCATGGAAACCCAGTCCCCAGGCAGCTCGGCAGCTGCTTGCTCCCCTCCTAAAGGAGCAAATTGCCCAAGGTGTTTGTATCTTGCAGTTGAAATAAAAGATCCAATTTAGCATTTGTACAAGAAATATGAATGTTTACGGGTGCACTCGTATAATGGTATAATGTACTAAGAGCACGTACTGAAATGGACGGAATTGATGTCGACCGGACCCTTTGAAACGCAGCGGACCTTCGGGATTATCTTCACACTGATTCTTGCGGTTGAAGCATTTAGAAAGATATGCACCTTGTTGGGCCGCAACCTGAAGATACAAGCAATGAGATCTTTTGTAGTCTCTGAGAAACACCTACTGACAGTGGAGCTAACGAAGCCAAAGATAAATACCAGAGCTGTTGCAGGCAGGCTCTTCACTTGTGTATCTACATGAGCAAGGGCTAACTTAAACCCTTCGATGTCAACTTCATCTCTATCGTTCCCCTCGGGATCTTTCAACAGGTCAGTTACATCCCTCAGGTGCTTGCTCTTCAAATAGCGCTTCACTTGAGGATACCTTAAAAGGATATCATCTACAACATCTTCGAATTCTTTAACAGTTAAGAAACCCGAATTATCTTTGTCTGCAGCCTTGAATATGGCAGTGATGTCTTCCTGAAGGAACATGATGGGAAATTACAAACCATAATATTCGTTGAAATTTCACACACGGACATTAATGATTTTGGTAGTTTCAACCAATACAAAACCGATATTGCAAAAATAAACTCAAATGGTCAAAGGGAATTACCATGACTTTACGCTGATTTATAGTGGCACAATCACCAAGGGCATACACATCTTCACGTCCATTTACTCTCAACCATTCATCAGTTGCTAGAACACGTCTGTTAGCCTGAAAAGTGAATCTTATCGTAAGTGAGCCGATTGCAAAACAACCATTAATTTCAAACATAACAACTGTAGACAAGAATCTAGGAGCTGAGTTTATCCGAAATTAACACATTACTCCTTGGGACTACAGATAAAATCATCATAGACTGTTACAACTTCAAAGTTGAACTAACACCTCAATTCAATCAGGATTTGGGCACATTTTTCTAGTCATTTTTCAGTAGCTTTAACTTCAAAATATAACTTCTGATAACGGTCTTACAGTTGTTAAGTACTGAGGAGATTTTGGCGTTGTGATCAAATGCTGATTCTAGATGAATTAGAATACTCCAACTTCGGCTTTGCGGTGTTTCCTAAACCAGTGGAGTATGATGATTGGCTCCATTTTCTGGATATCTTGTTATGTAGTGTCTTGTTTTTCGGGTCTTTGCAAAGTAAAAGTGTTAATTTTTGGGTACTTTGTGTAGAAAAGCAATTTTTTAGCTTTAGGAAAAACTAATTAACGCATAAAAATAAAGCAAAATTTAAGTTTCTGCAGAAAAGAAGAAAACATAATTGATTTTCTGTTATAGAATATTTTTCGAAAAATTACATCCCTTTACAGTGAATTTATAGACTCAAGTATTGGACTTTAATTATAATTAGAAGTCCTAAGTACACAAGACATCTAACTCTATCTTTTAGGAAGTAAACTTTAATTTAAACTACTATTTACATGAAGGCTCTAACTCTATCTTTAAACTTTAATTTAAACTACTATTTACATAAGGACTCTAACTCTATCGGATAATCTAACACTCCCCCTCAAGTTGGAGAATATACATTATATAATTCCAACTTGAATAGAAACTTGTCGAAAAAAGCTTTCGATAGTGCTTTTGTAAGTACATCTGCCACTTGTTCTTCTGTAGGAACATAAGATAAAGAAGCTGTCCCACTAGTAATCTTTTCTGAGATAAAATGTCTGTCAATCTCCACATGTTTAGTCCTATCATGGTGGACTGGATTTCGAGCAATTTGTATGGTGGACTGATTATCACAAAAAATCTCAAGCTTCTCCTCTTGGTTCACATTTAGCTCCTTCAATAGCTTTAACAACCAAATTCCTTCACACATTCCCAATGCTAAAGCCCTATATTCTGCTTCAGCACTGTTTCTAGATACAACTGTTTGTTTCTTACTCCTCCAGGTCACTAGATTTCCCTAAACAAAGGAGCAGCAACCACTAGTTGATCTCATTTCTGTCAGTTCGTTTGCCCAACTTGAATCTGAATAAATCTGAACAGTCATTTCTTGAGTCTTTTTAAATAGCAATTCATGCCCTGGTGTCCCTTTCAAATATCTCAAAATTCTAATTGTAGCTTCCATGTGATCTTCCCTTGGATCAGTCATGTGTTGACTGATAATATTAACTGGAAAAGCAATGTTTGGTCTGGTTAATGACAAATAAATCAATTTTCCCACTAACCTCTGAAATTTACCCTTATCAGCTTTAGGGCTTATGTCCTCTCTATTGAATTTTAAGCCTGCTTCCATGGGAGTATCAACTGGTTTGCATCCCAACATTCCTGCTTCATTAAGTAGATCAAGAACATATTTTCTCTGGTTTATCACTAGACCTTTGCTCGACCTAACAACCTCCATGCCTAGAAAGTATCTGAGTTTTCCTAGGTCTTTTGTTTCAAACTGTGTATTTAACAACCCTTTCAAGTGACTTATCTCTTCATCATCATCACCTGTCAAAATAATGTCATCCACATATACTATTAAAATAACCCTTTTATTGCTAGAGGTTACCTTAATGAAGAGAGTGTGATCTGCCAATGATTGTTTGTATCCATTTCCTAAAATCACCTTGGTGAATCTGTCGAACCAGGCTCTAGGTGACTGCTTCAAACTATAGATGGATTTATTAAGTCTGCAAACTTTCTGATCTCCTTTTACTGACTTCAAGCCCGAAGGCACTCTCATGTACACTTATTCTTCCAATTTTCCATTAAGAAAGACATTCTTAATGTCAAGTTGATAAAGCTTTCAGTCCTTGTTTATAGCCAAGCTTAAGAGAACTCTAACTGTATATAGTTTAGCTACAGGAGCAAAGGTCTCATTATAATCAATTCCATAGGTTTGAGTAAAACACTTGGCCACCAACCTTGCTTTATACCTCTGTATATTGCCATCAGAGTTGTACTTTATGGAGAACACCCATTTGCATCCGACTGGTTTCTTGCCTTGCGGAAGATCTGTAATAGTCCAAGTATCATTCTTTTCAAGTGCTTCAATCTCCTCTTTAACAACCATTCTCCACTTAGAATCTTTTAGAGCCTCCTCAATAGTGTTAGGTATCTGTTCTTTATCTAAGCAAGCTGTAAAAGCCTTAAATGATGACATTAGATTACCATAAGCAACATACCTCTGAATGGAGTGTTTTGTACATTGTCTTGCCCCTTTCCTTTTAGCAATAGGCAAATAATCAAATTCAAGTAAATGAGAGGAATCTCGGCTAGAACATTACCTCCATCATTTTCATTGGCAACTGAATTCAAGTCTAATTCTCGGCAGTGTCAGATTGCAAAACAGTCTCTGGAATAGTTTTCTGTTTTCTGGTATAAACTTTCAATTGCTTAGGAGGCTGAGGGGTTTGTGAGGAAGGTTTGGGTGAATTCTGAGGAGTAGTAACAATAGGTGAAGGATGGGAAGCTGTATGTGTAATAATAGGTGAAGAAGTAGAAGGGTTTAAAGGAGTATGAGGTTCAAATAACAAAGGATTATTAGTAGGTAATAACTCTGAAGGTAAAGAAGGATAAACTTGATTGGTAGGAGGCTGAAAAACATTACAATTCTCCCCCTGATTTGCAGCCGCAGGGAAATAAGGTTTCTGTTCAAAAAAGGTGAGATCCAAGGAAGTAAAAAATTTATGAGAAGGAGTATGATAACATTTGTAGCCCTTCTTAAGTGAAGAATACCCGACCAAGACACACTTCAAGGATCTGGGGTCAAGTTTTGACCTAGAGGGAACATAGTCTTTCACAAACACAGTGCAACCAAAAACTTTGAAAGGGAGAATAGAGGACAGAGGTTTAAAATTGGGGTAACTCTCCAAAAAAACAGCTTTAGGTGTTCTGTATTGCAAAACCGTACTGGGCATTCGGTTAATGAGATAGGTTGCAGTTAACAAAGCCTCACCCCACAAATACTTAGGAATATTACTAGTGAACATCAAAGACCTAGTTACCTCCAGCAAATGCCTATTTTTCCTTTCTGCAACCCCATTTTGTTGTGATGTATCCACACAAGTACTAAGTTGAACAATCCATTTTTTGTTAAAAAATTCCCCCAAGGACTTGGTAAAATATTCACTTTCATTATCATATTTGAAGATCTGAATTTTACTTCCAAATTGGGTTTCAACCATATTGTAAAATTTCTCAAAAACAGAGGCTACTTCAGATTTATCCCTTAACAAATATGCACAAGTTGTTTACTATGATCATCAATAAAAGTGACAAACCACCTACTACCAGTTACATTCTTCATTCGATAAGGACCCCAAACATCACTATGAATTAATGAAAAAGTTGGGAAGGTTTGTAGGAAGATGGTAAATAGGATGTTTTTGTTTGTTTTGCGAGAGGACATATATGGCATTTAAAAGAACTTGATTTTCTATTAACAAATAATTCAGGGAATAATTTAGCAAGATAATGAAAATTAGGATGCCCTAACCTAAAATGCCATAACATTATATTATCAATTTGCCCTAAAGAAGTCAAAGAGCAAGAAATATTTCGTATGGTAGATGGTTGATTTCCGAGGATATAGAGACCATTTTGCAAGCTAGCAGTGCCAAGCATCTTCCTCGAATTCATTGCCTACAAAAAACAACCAGATTCAGTAAACTGTGAACACTTCAAATTCTTGGAGAGTTTACTAACAGAGAGGAGATTGCAGGCGAGATTAGGCACAAACAAAACATCTTCAAGCAACAAATTATCGTTAATGAGGACTGAGCCACTTCCTTTGATAGGAGAGAAAGAGCCATCGGCTGTTTTAATAGAACTTGCAGAAGATGAATCTGAAAAACTAAGGAATAATTCTCTGTTACCAGTCGTGATCAGATGCTCCAGAGTCGATCCATGCTGATGCACCTTTGGTAGAAAAAAGTGCAGTAGGAGAACAAGTATTATGTATGCTTGTATCCTCCACGAGGGCTAAATCTGCTTCACAGGTTACTGTCGAACCTGAAATTTCTGGAAAAAACTCCAATCCAGCAGCCTGCTCTGCTATGGACAGCATCTCAAAGGTTGTCGAAAGGGATCCCATTAAGAATTCAAATAACAAAGGATTATTAGTAAGTTATCCAAGAAGTGTTAGAGCTTGAGGGGGATTGTAAGTTGACAAGAAGTGTTAGAGTTTAATTTAATGTGTAATTAGAGTTTATTTCTAAGTCAGTAGTTTAGATTTACTAGAAGACTTATTTAAATTATGGATAAATATTATTGCAATTATAGATAAAAGTATAATTTTAGTTATATTAAAACTCTGTATCAGCCAATTTAAAGGCTTATCCCATACACATTTGATTATTAAGAATAAGAGAAAATACAGAGAAACACATTATTCTCTGTTAAAAATACTATTTTTGTTCTCATCGTTAAATTCTAGTTTTTATATTTTATTGTTCATTGTTCACCGACGTTCATCTTCTTCGGCCACCATGGCCCCTTTCTCACATGGTATCAAAGCCAACAATGGTCCTAATGTCGTCACCACTGCTGCCATCTCTGATCTGAATCAAATTGGTGATCTGATTTTTTTTTAGATGCATATCATTTTTTCCGCTGTTGTCATTAGGCCACGCTCGTTCCTTGGCTTCTCTCTCGTTGGAATCTTACAACTATGGTGAAATTTCTACTCGTTTAATTTTGTTATTTTGTTCTCTATTTAATGGTTCTATCTTAGCCAATCAAAAAGATATATGAAAAGGTTATATTTAGCCTTAAAAACTATTTGGTTCTATCTTAGCCATCCATTGTAAAAGATAGAGAAAGGTTATAGTTTAGCCTTAAAAACTATCTGGTTCTATCTCAGCCATCAATTATAAAAGATAGAAGTAGAGGTTCTAGTTTAGCCTTAAAAACTAGATAATATTTTTTAAGGCATTCTACATCGAAGATCCAAGCTGGAATTATAGTTTCTGTAACCACCAGCTTGAGGGGGAGTGTAGATTTCTGTGATCATTGTTGAATGGAAGCAGCTACTTAGTCCGTGAATGACAGAAAAAGCTGGAAGACATCTCAGAAGATACAAAAACCTGAAAAAGATCATCACTGACAAAGAAAAGCTGGAAGACATCTAAGGAGGGTGCAGAAACCAATAACAACAGTAAAGTTAGTAGACATCTCAAGAAGGATGCAGAAACCAGTAACATCGTTTGCAAATTTTCAACAATGGTCGTTCAAAGAACAACATGATTATGTCCTAGTTGTTCAACACAATGGCTCCCAAAAAAGGGGAGATTCTTTCTCTAAGAAACATCAGAAGAAATATGAGTAGGGCATCACATCCAAGATTCAAGCTAGTGCTCTACTACGCTTGCTTACCAGCTTGAGGGGAGTGTAAGTTATCCAAGAAGTGTTAGAGCTTGAGGGGGATTGTAAGTTGACGAGAAGTGTTAGAGTTTAATTTAATGTGTAATTAGAGTTTATTTCTAAGTCAGTAGTTTAGATTTATTAGAAGCCTTATTTAAATTATGGATAAATATTATTTAAACTATAGATAAAAGTATAATTTTAGTTATATTAAAACTCTGTATCAGCCTATTTAAAGGCTTATCCCATACACATTTGATTATTAAGAATAAGAGAAAATACAGAGAAACACATTGTTCTCTGTTAAAAATACTATTTTTGTTCTATCGTTAAATTCTAGTTTTTATATTTTATTGTTCATTGTTCACCGGCGTTCATCTTCCCCGGCCACCATGGCCCCTTTCTCACACTTTGTGCCTAAATCTATTCAATAAAGATAATTTTGCCTTTCAAAGGAAAAGAATTTTTGCACCTGCCCGATTTGTGCCATGAAGTCCTTCACAACTGGTCGAGTCTCAACACCAGTAGACCAAACAACCAATCCATGGGGTACAGAACAAACCTCTCCTGTTGACTTGATCTTCATAGTAATTTCCTTATCGAAAAGGCTAATAACACGGCATCCAGTTTGAACATCAATACCATCTCTGCTAAATTTCTGCTCAGCAAAACAACTTATTCGTTCATCAAACCTGCAGAGAATGTAAAATTTGCTAAGTTCTTTGCGATTTTGTCTATAGACTGCAGTCCAATTTATAAGTCATACTACGTGTACTTCATGAGGAATAAAATGGAACTGGTACCCTAACATGTTTAGAATTTAAACATAGAATATGCCAGAAAATGAAAAGAAAAAGATAAACAGAATAAGTGGCATAAGGAAAGAGTATAGTTCAGCCTTCAGTCACGCAAATTCAAAAACCGTATCGAGGAAAAAAATGAAAAATCATATCTCCTTACATATTCAGAATATGGTCCCCTGATTGAATCACTGTTATTTTCGCTAGATCTTTAACTGAAGGGTATAAGTTGACCAAATTCTCCTTAACAAAGTCGTGCAACTCTGCTGCAAACTCCACACCAGTAGGTCCCCCTCCGACAATCACAAAATGAAGGTTTATCCTTCGTTCTTCTTCAGTTAAGCCAGGAAGAACAGCCTTTTCAAAACAGTCGATAACACTCCTGTGTATCTTCTGTGCATCCTCAACTTCCTGCATTCAAGTGGGGGACCGGAAAGACTTTATTTACAAACAAAGAGTTTCCGAATGCTATCGAGCATCCATTTTACTATAAAACATATGATATGATAAAAAATGACTACCTTCAGGAAGCGGCAGTTCTCGAGGGCACCTGGGGTGTTAAATGTGTTTACTTGTGCTCCCACAGCTATAACTAAATAGTCATAATCCAAAGAGAATTCATCATTTCCCACCAAGTTATTTTCACCAGTATAACGGCACAAAAGTTTTTTGTTTGCAGCATCAATCTTCATACATTCAGCTTCCCAAAACCGTATTTCTCCATTTCTCTGTCAGCAACAGAATAAATTGCATTTGAACAACATTTCTATTATCTTACAAATGTTCAGATAGTTAAGCAAACACTACGCGGGAACTACCCCTCGGTACAATATCCATGAAACCGTACCTATGTCCGCACGCGCGTGCATATATGTGCAAGTATAACATTTAGCCCTACAATACAACTAAATAGAAGAGAGAAAACGATTTTGTGCTGCTCTAGTTTCTTTCATCTACCTTCTTTATCATGTTTCGGACAGGCTCTACAATGCTCCGTGCTTCAAAAGTTCCCAGGTGACACTAGGCAATGACGGGGTGAAGGCGAAATAATTCCGGGGTGAAACAACCTGAACATCATAAGCTGAAACATCAAGATCCTTGAGGAAACTAATACCAGCCCATCCCGTACCAGGAACCACCACTCTCTTTTTCTTGCAGTCTTTTTCATTCACTTGAACACTAGTTTTGCTAACATCTGCCTGTGATTCCGAGTAAGCCACAACCCCTCCACCACTGCACCAATTCAACCACAAAAAGGTAATTAGTCTACCTAGCAAAACAATGTGCTTTCTCTAAAATTTACATTGTACAACATGTGGAAAAGCAAAGCAAAACTTCCTTTTTTTCCGGTTGCCCTCCCGGTTCCCCCGGACTAATCCGGACCGACCCACCAATGGAACTGAACCCGAGACCTAATGTCAACCAGAAGTTCATTTCCACAAAAATTCTTTGACATTGTACCACAAACTTAGTTGACAAGCTAAACAAATCCTACGAAGCTTAGTTTTAGTAAATTAAAAACTTAAGCTTTAGAGTGCCGTTAGATTTACCCTATTTTGATCCACTAGATGATCTCCTTATCTGAACACTAAGCATTAAGATCAGGGCAAGTAAAAGTTCAAATTTTGATTTGATTTGAATGCTGACAATCTACAAATATGTCTATATGTATGTGTGTATGTATAATTTCACTCTTCACTATTTCCATTACAGTGTCAGCAATCAAACAGAAGCCAAAAGAACTTTAAACAAAATAAAAGAGGAAACAAGGGGGGAAAGTTTTAAAAAAGTGGGCTTTTTCCTAGAAGAAAGAGAAAAGAAAGAACCTGAGGCTGGGAGTGCAGAGAAGCAGAAGCTTAGAGGAAGCAGGGTAGCCATTGAAAGCCCTTGAAGCTCTGGTGAAGAAAGAGAGAATTTTCATTTTAAAAGAAAAGATGGAGAAATCTGAGTGATTTTTTTTCGAAGAAAGAGAAGAACTTCAAATTCATTCTTGTTTTTCTTAACAACAGAGGAGTGAACAGTTTTCTAAGCTTTCAGATTGCCATAAACTTTCCCGACATATGTTGACTTCACACGTGGTAACTTTTTATTAGAAATAATTTCATCTGGCAGATATTCATTGGTGGGGTGGAGTATTCCCTGAACTATAAAACAATTATTATTTTAGCAATTGAACTTTTGAAAGTTGTTAAATGATGATTAAAATTATTGAATTATTATAAAATAATCACTAAATGTTATCAAATAGTTTAATAACATTCTCTTAGGTCATGAGTTCTACACTTATTAGGAGCGTCTCTTCTTTTTTTGTGTGTCTTTTCTTCCTCTCATCTCTAAGTAATATTAAGATTTATCAAAATAATAATAATTCAAGTAATTTAATGATATTTTGTAACAGTTAAATAAAGTTTAATGATTAGAAGTATTTTGTAATAATCTGATAATTTAATGATTTATAGTTTGATAAATATAATGATCATTGTATAAAGTTTAAAATATCATTGATCAAAATGATAATTTTTATAGTTTAATGACTACTTATGTACTTGTATTATTATAAATTTGGATTTATTTAATATTTAATGTTTTTAATATCTTTATAATCCTATATTTTTTATTTCTATTTTCTTTGGTATTTTATCAAATTTTCTTATTTCTTTAATTATCATAAAATAATTTTAAATACTAGATTATAGCATAGCTAAATGTGTAGGGTGAAAATGTGGGTAAAATTGTGTTTTAAAAAAATACAAAAAATAAGTATGTATTTTTTAAAATAAATAGACCCCATATATTTGAATATTCGATCTTAATTCTTTATAATGGTTTTTTAATAATTTGTCGATTCTTTTCCATAAGGAAATTTAGTCCATTTTTTTAAATTCAATTAAGAGATAGGATTAGTTGACCATATTATTTTATTAAGTCAAATCTATTTTAGAAGGTGACTCAAGATTTACCTTAAGATCAAATGGGACATATAATTATAATCATCTCAAATATTTTCAAAGATCTGAGCAAAAATTAAAAAATAAGCTTTTATAGAATATAAATATATCAAACACATGAAAATATTATAAATATAACTAAATAAATAAATAATAACCACTAATTAGATTGTTATTTAAAATTTTAATAAAATTATAAAGATAAAAAATAAGAGTCTTAAAGAATCGCTCATGTTACTTCTCTTGCCGCTATATATGCCACCGCATGCAAGCCTTGGCCTTTCAATAAAATGATAAAATTATTTGATAAGGTAACATTCCATAGGTTGAAAAGTTAATTGTTAAAAAATAATTTTTGAGTTGATATTTTATTTAAAATAAAATACTAAATATAATTAAATTTGTTTATATATATTTTTAAAGATAATGTATTTTTGAAAGAAATAAAATAACTTTCATTGCAAATTTTCAATACTAGATAAGTAGATTTTTATCTACTTATCATTCTCTATATTTTTATAGAAAAAGTCTTAAGTTGAATTTCATTTTAGATTATCAAATGCATTTAAAATTATACCCAATTCTCTATTCAGAATTAAGTATCTATAATAGATTAATAGTTTGAATCATGCCGTAAATAAAGTAAATTAGATTAAAAGTGTTGTCTTTATAGTAAATTTTTGCAATACTTAATCCAGATTAACAGATCAACGAATTAAGTAATAATGATTAGGGGTGTTCATACTTCAGATTTAACTTGAATTAACCTACCGAACTAAAGTTTTTTCAGTTAATCGGTCAGTTAATTTTAGGTATAATTGATTAACAATTAAGATTTTTTGTTTCAAATTTTGGTTATCGGTTAATTTGGTTCGAAATCGATCGGTTAACCGAATTAACCAAAATTATTATATATTAAATATATTTATTTTTGGTCAATGAATTTTTAAAAGTTAAAAATGATCATTAATTTTTTTGAGATATTATCAAATGGTCATTAAACTTTATCAAATTAACTCAAAATGATCATTAAATTTATTAAATTATTTTAAATAATCATTTATTTTTTAAATTTATCAATAATTTATAACGTGTAATAAATTAATGATATTTTATAATATTTTAATAAGTTTAATGACTAAAAAAATTATTTTAGCATGTGCGGTCATTGATGATTGTGGGATCTCTATCCATTACCCAAGCATTTGGAGGTTGGGTTTATTAATTCAATCCTATTATATGTCGGCAACGTTCCTCTTTATTTGATCCAACCAACTCCAAAGAAAGAAAGAAGATTACTGGTTTCAGATATGGTTAGTCCAAACGGGGAGTGGGACTGGAAGCGAAGTAGGGACGAACATAAAATTTATGTTACGGGGTGAATTTGTAAAATTTTAGGGGCGAAGTTATAAAATTTTTTGGGACGAACTTAGTGAAAATAAATTTTCAATAGAAATTTTCTAAAAAAATTAAATTATATACAAATTTTAAATTTTCAGCGTTCTCCGGCCCCAAGTTCATCCCTGAACCGAAAAACAGGTCCTACACTGGTTTCAGATATGGTAGTTTCTCTGCATTTTCAGCTTATCAATGGCTGTCAAAGAATTCCAAGGTGCTTCAATCTCGGAACTCGGCAAAGCTCTGAAAAACGCGTCGTCGGCAGCGCAGTGAGGTTTTCTTATGGTTAGCTATATAGGATAGATTGGTGTGGAACATGAATAGGGTTTTCAGATATGGTAGTCCATGCATAGCGTGATTGTTATGTAATTCATCAAGTGCATTTCTAGTCTAGTTCTGGCTTTTCCATGTCGGTCATGACAATGGTTGGCCTATCTGTTTCTATGGTAGATTCTCTAACATGTGCGGAAGTTGCATTGTTTCTTTACTTCCTATTTGCTTGAGAATCGAGATCGGTGCTTTTTCAGGTCTGGCACCTGGTGTTCCACTGTGTTGCACTCATATGAATATAGATATAGGTATTAATATGAAAACGAAGACGAAAAACGACAATTTTTAAAATTATATGGTACTGGTACGATAAATATAAAAAAAAAATTAAATTTTAAAAAATGTAAAAATAAAAGGTCATAAAATAATTATGTGAACATGACATTACACATATTTATATATTTATAGTTGAGTTATATAAGCAAGAGAAAATCGAGAAAAATACAAAAATAAAGAAAGAAAATATTTGCAAGTACATAAGCTATATTTAATATATTTTTGATACAAAAGTATAATATGTAATATGACTTTAGATTAAAGTATTCGTGCTTCATAGCTGTTCAATGCGCTTGGTCAAGGTGAACTTTGATGCTGCCTTCACATCGAGTCATGGCAAAGGCAATGTTAGGATCGTGATATATATGTGATATGACCATGGTTCTGCCATGGCAGCTTGTATTTTCCCACTCGTACCTATTAGATTCGGATAAGTCAGTACACTAGTCTAATTTATGATTAAAAATAATATAATTAAAATGTTAAAAAATATATAATTTAAAATGTTACACAGAATCAAAATTTTGTATTTTTAATAATATTTTAAGTTAGTGGTAAGTTTTAAAATTCAAACAAGTTTCGAAAGTTGTCATGAAAAAATGTTTTGACATATTTTAAATTACAACCTAAAATTTTATATTTTTTTATAAAATTTAGGTAACATCTTAAGTTTGTGGTAAATTTTGAAACTCGTATACAAATTTTAAAATTTATCGTGAAAAATATTTTGGATGACGTTTCGATTAATGCATGTGGCAGTTTTTTAGAATATGAAAGAGGTCGAAGCCATTACATTATACTCCCACTAGACGAGCGTAAAGAAGTCCAGAAAAATCTCTGTGTAGTAAACTAATGAAATCAGGATAAGAGAACAACCGAGAGAAGCTTTTAATTTAGCCATAAAATCAGTCAACATGTTCGCTTCACGACGGACAAAAAACGCACCTAGAAAACTAATGAGATCAGGATGAGGAATGTTCGCTTCACGACGGACAAAAAACGCACCTAGAAAACTAATGAGATCAGGATGAGGAATGTTCGCTTCACGACGGACAAAAAACGCACCTAGAAAACTAATGAGATCAGGATGAGGAGTTGAATGCATGTAGCATTTTAAGTTCCGCATTTTATAATATTTTAATTATTTTGTTTTTTGGCATTAAAAATATTTTGGAGTAGAAGTTTTGGCAGCATTCCGCACATTCCAGTTGTCCCTTATATTTTGATAGGACCTTTTTATCGAAGACATTAAGCATCTAATTACCCAGTTCTCTCATGTTGTTCAACATGTGTTGCAATTAGGGGTGAGCAAAAAATTGAAATTTTTGAATCGATTCGAGGCGAAAAACACGATTTTTTTTACTCAATTCGAAAAAAATTTCAAATAAAGTTTGAGTTGTAAAATAAAAATTTGAATAACTCGAAATTTTTAGTAATTAGTGGATTGATTTTTAAGTTCGAGTCGAGTTCCTTAATTTCTCCTGATATATATGTGGGGGTAGGGAGGGGCAATCGCCCCCCACTCTCGAAGAATTTTTTTTTTACCTTTGTCCCCCTATTTAATTTAAAAAAAAATTAGTTTATTTATGAATTCCCCCACTTTCAAACATTTATAGTTTGTCCCCCTCAACTCTAAATTCTGGCTCCGTCCTAGAGAGAAAATCATTTAAATTAAAATCAAACTATATTATAACATGATAAATAATTACAATTAAATTTGTATAGAAACTCAAAAGCTCAACTCGACTCGAATCGAAAAATTTTCAAGTAAAGTTTGAGTCGTAAAATATGCGTCAACTCGAGAACTCAAAAAAATTTTACTCGACTCGATCGAATGCTCACCCCTAGTTGCGAGGTGGTAATTTAGCAGTAGATAAGTTGGCTTATGCTGAGCAACAAAAACCAATAAATCTGAAATCGACTCGAATCATAGTGTGGACATTTTATGATTCATATATTTATAAACTGTTGTTATCTGAATCAAATAAATTGATATAAATTTGACTTTTTATTTAATTTATAATTATTTTTAAATGTTTTATAATATAAAATAAGTATTTTATACTTAAAATATTATTAATGAATTATTAATTATTTTTTATTTATCTTAAAAATTAAATTTTAAAAATATTATTTATAAGAAACTTTAAAATATTACCAATTAATGTTTAAATTTTTTAAATAAAACTAATTTACCAAAATAAAATGCAAAATTTATGGTTATGGTAATTTATTACTTAATATGCTAACTTTTTATTTAAAAATTAATTACACTCCTATCATTTTATAAACTTCGATAACTTTAAGAGGTCTCCCACTAAAAGAAACTTTTTCCTTATTTTCTTGGGTCAAAGTATTTTATTTCTAAGGGAGTATTTCGGGTGCGGCGACTTAATTTGAGTATAAAAAAAGTAAAACTTAAAATGTTTATATAACTGAAATGTCATATTTTTTAATAATATTGTAGGTTTTGTGTGTTTACATTAAATTTTAAAATTTGTCATAACACTACCAAATTCTGAAATAAATCGTATTAATAACGACTCTTTAACTAATTTTTTCATTCCATCATTTCATAATATCAAAAAAAATTATGTCTTAACCCATAATGGTATCTTAATCTCAGAAATGAGATATTCCCTGTTTTTCAAAATAATCTTTTATTTCATTTTTAAGAAAAAAAAGATGTTTATTATATTAAAAGATATTTGAATTTATAAAAGATTAAAAATTAATAACTTGAGTTTATGATAATTTATAAAATACATATGCTTGTGAGAAGGAGGATAAGTCACAAAAAAAATTCATTTTTATTTTTAATACTAACATTAGAAAGTGAAGAAAGTGAGTTTTTTATAGTTGAAATAAAATGAGTTGTATTTTTAGTTATTTTATTAATTTTTTCTTGATTTGTTTTATTATTGTGAATGAATTTCTTAAACATTTTTTTGTTGATTCAAGAAAAAGTTGTGTATTGGTTCTTAGAATATTAATGATATATAAAACAGTATCAATGTATATTTTTTCAATGAAAAATTTTATAAAAAAATAAAACTTACGGATTAATCGAATAATTCTTCTTCTAAATATTTATCATTTTTTAATAATTCTAATATTTTAAGTTTTATACTTTCTATTCCTAACCTGATTTTGATCCATCAAAATTCAAATCTTTTAATTTCACAGAGTCGGATGGAAAATTTAAAAGCCTGCCATTAAATAAAGTTTAGTATACAGCTTCTCGACAGATTCCAGAACTCCCTAGACCCTATATATAATTAAATAAATTGTATGCTTCTTGCATGCCAAGTAACATTCTGTTTCTTTTATGTCGTCAAAATTGCTCTGACGGAAGACTCTTCCCAAAAACATGGCTTTTCCAACTTCTACTCTCTCTGCTCCAACCTACCCCAAACTCGCCGTCTCGCAATCCGTCGCCGGCCTGCGGTACGCTCGTTTTCCTGTAGTTAATGGAGAAGATGATGATGCATATGTCCGATTCTGGTTTAGGCTTCCTAGGGTTTTCAGGCATCTTATGTCTTTATAGCTAGCATATATCTTAACTGTTTCTATGTTCTGCAATTTGTTCTTTTACACATACAGTATTTGGTCGCTTCGGATATCTTTGTTTCCTTTCTAGTGCAGTGCAGTGCAGTGCCCTTGTGGTGATGAATAGATATTTCCTGCAAAAGTTTACATCTTTTGTCCTAAATGCATCTAATTTGCTGAAATTCTTAGGCTTTTTGTTTGAAATGCTCTTAATAAACAGCTTAAATTCCAATCCGGACCATTAATATTGGTTAGGGTTCCATGATCTCTCTTACCGAAATCATGTCTAGCAATTTTTCGAATTGGTACACACGTTCTTAGGGAAAACTAGTGTCCCAATTCAAAATGATCTCATTAGCTGTGTATTTCATTGTTTGGATTGTTTAGAACAGACTGCTGGGATTGTTTGGAACATGCTAGTTTCTTGTTTGTTTGCTTGTTTTGTATGCTGAAATTGAATCATGTCCTGCTTGACAACATTTGTACTCGACCAGGTCTAGGGATTCGGTTTCTAAATCAAACAGTAATGTTCACCTCGGATATAAGCACTCGGTTGCAGCATTCAAGTCGAGTTTGCAGGCCACTCGTGCTCGTATGTTTTCAAGCAACATTGGTGCACAGGATTTCTTGCTTTCTACAGGTATGCTAATTTGCATAAAAGGATTTTGCTCCTTGCCTTTCACATTAAATAATTGGTTATCGATGCAGTTCTTTCTGCGATAGTAAAGGTAAAAACAGATACTCGGATGCCGAATGAAACGATGGATGCTTAATAACTCGTGATTACACATTAGGAATTATTTATGAAGTTTTATCTTCCTTTTTCCCCTCCTTAGAAGTAAGAAATCATTGCTTTAATATAGCTTTGACAAAAAATGATGCTTGAGTTATAACTTTTAATAATTCTTAATCCATCGGCAGGATCGCTGTATAAACACCGTTCTGCCTCATCGCAGTTTTTAGGCGAAGTTGCAGACGTTTCTGCCTCGTCAATGCAGTTTCTAGGTGAAAATGAAGGTGACTTGGGGCATAAAGTCAATGTCTTACCTAGATGGCAGAGGTCTCTCCTAACAACAAGAGCATACAGGGATGACATACTCAAATTCCATTACCCCGTGATAACCGAGAAGCCCGAGTGGTGGTGGAGGACTTTGGCCTGTATTCCCTACTTAATAGCTCTGCAGATTTCCGATGCCGGATATTTTCTTCAGCCCTTCCTAGAACATTACGAGGTGTTTGAAAACTTGATTTACTTTGTTCCGGGAGCCATAAAGAGATTTCCTCCATGGTTCTCAATGATATATTGCTACTTTGGATACATTGGAATTGTGAAGAACGAAGATTTGTCTCACTTCATTAGGTTCCACCTGATGATGGGCATGTTACTGGAAACCGGGTTGCAGTTAGTATGGTATACGAGCAACTTTTTTCCGCTCGTACACTATAATGGCATGTTCGGGATGCAGTTTTGGGCCGGCATCGGATTCTGCTTTGTATTCGTGTTGTTAGAATGTGTTAGGTGTGCTCTTGGTGGTAAGTATGCTCATATCCCTTTTGTTAGTGATGCTGCATATATACATACCCTATTCAATATAGGGAGTTTTCAGAGACCATTTTAGAAATATTTCATGGTGCTGATTTTCAAAGTTAAAAACAGTTGCTTAGGCTTATTTGAAAGAGTTCTAGAGTTTGAGTGCTAAACATAATCCTACAATATTATGCTTATTTTCTTGTTGGTTAAAATTTTGTATAAAAATAAACTTTTAGGCAGAAACTTATATATACTATTAATGCACAATGTAAACCGAATAATATTTGTTTTTAGTGAATTTTTAGTATGCATTTGGTTTTAGAAAAATATTTCATTAGAAAATAGAAAATACGAGACAAAATGTGTATTTGGTTTAAAAAATTGAAAATATTCTTGGAAAAAGAAAGGGTAAACAACACTATTGGTCCCTAAATTATTCTTGTTTTCTTATTTTGGTTACCATCACTAAAGTTATATTTTTTTTTTGTTTTGGTTACCCACCGTTAGAAAACTTATGGAAAAAATAATATAGCTTGATGACCAAAACAAGAAATAAGCAATAGATTGGTGACCGAAATAGGAAAAATCACAATGTTAGTGTCGGTTTTGTCAAAAATAATAGTTTGGTGACCAAAATAGGAAAGTAGAAATAATTTAATGACTAATAGTGTTGTTTACCCAAAAAGAAAATACTTGAAAATTAGAAAGGAAAAAAAAACATTTTCATTGTTCTCACAAAAATATTTTGTAAATTGAAAACAAAGATTTTTTAATTTATTAAATTAACCCGATTTTGGATTCTTATAATATAAAATACCTTTTTTAAAAAATTATATTTAATCTTTTACTTCGGTTTAAATCCTTATAAAAGTAGGATTTCGTTTGTTTTATTTACTCTGTTTCTATTATAAAAGGTAATCAAATACGTTTTAATATGTTCATTATTGGAAACGAATTTATATTTCCATTTAGTAAACATATTTTTATTTTCAAAAAAATTTAAAAGAAAGATTTTCTTAAAATAAAAATAACAACAGAATGTTTTCGAAAATGAGAAGGAATTATATATATATATATATATATTGATGGATGGGCCTTGACTTTTTCTTAATCAAGGTTAAGAAACAGATAGTTTTATGACATTTGGGCTATTTATGTACTCTACCTTTAAAATAGAAATCATTGTGTGTGTTTAACAAGTTTTTTTAAGAAGAATTGTGTTTATCTTTTTTTTACGTTTTTTAATTTTATTATATTTTTATTTTTATAGATATTAGAGTGTGTTATACTTTGTAATTCTTCCTTTTGATTAATGAAATTTAGCTTAAGTTTTTTGTTCAAAAATTTTAGAGATGTAAAGGGTACCCGGTCGGGTTAGATCGGATTTGGGTTGTGTCGGGTTAAGTCAATGGTTTGACTTGAGTCAGGTTGGGTCCGAGTAAACTCAGGTTCGGGTCAATGTCAGGTTGATCCCAACTCATACTCAACTCGGGTCGGGTCAATACCAAGTTCGGTTCAAAACAGCTCGGGTCCAAACAGTTAATTTGGGTTTGGATGGAATTTGATTCGGGTCATTCCAGATATTATGTCAATTTTAGGTCAGGTCACGTTGGTTTCGGATGAAATTCAATGAGTATATATATAAAATTAAGGGTGAGAATTGGGTGAAGAATATTCAAAAACTGTGGGGATTCGAACCGGTGGGATGTGGAATAACTGAAGCCTTCAACCATGGGCCTGAAGACGGGGAAGTTTTATCATAAAAGCTCAAATGGGGATGCAGACGAGGATTGCTATATTCGAACTATAACTGTATAAATAATTATGGGGATTCCTTGATATTTTACAAAAAAAATTAAAAAATATATAATTAACTCTCATTTACCTGTATATCTATTTATTTTATTATCAATATTCTAGTTCATCAATATATTTGTATCTTTTGTTAAGTTTTTCGGGTGATCTCGCTAGTAGTTACCCTTTTTTTAATTAAGAGTACATAATTTATTTCTCTCTATTTATGTTGTATTGAGTATATAATTTGAAAATTAAAATCGATCGTATATTTTGGTTAGTAAAGTTGTAAATTTTGTTTAACTTTTTGGGATGAGGATTCCTCGAAACCCGTTGGTATCCGATGGGTATGGGGATGAAAAAATTGTCGAAGCATGTAATGAAAATTACTCGAAATTGTACCTGCAAGTGTTAGGATGAAGTAGGGATTGCAAAATCCTACCTGCATTGACCGATTCCAACCTCTATATAAAATAATATTAAAAAATTAAAATTTAAAAAATATATGAATAATGTTTATAAAATATTAAATAACATTACACATCTTTTAAAAAAATTATGAATGATGTTTAAAAATTTAAAATTTAAAATTTTAATTCAATGAGTATATATATGAATAACCTTTAAAAATTAATAAATAACATTACAAATCTTTAAAAATTATCTGAATAATCTTTAAAAATTATTAAATAATATAAAAATATTTAATAAATTATATGAAAATTATTTAAAATTATAAAATCTTAAAATCTTAATTCAATGAGTATATGTATAAATAATATTTAAAAGCTATTAAATAACACTATAAATCTTTAAAAACTTAAAAATAATAAAATTTAAAATCATAATTCAATGAGTATATATAAAAAAATTATGTTAAAAATTAAAATTAAAAAATTATATGAATAATTTTATAATTTTAAAATTTAATTTTATGAGTATATATATGAATATTCTGTTTTTGGTAAAATTATATATGGATATTCTTTAAAAATTATTAAATAACCTTACAAAGCTTTAAAAATTATATTAATAATTCTTACAATTTAAAATATTAATTCTTTGAATATATATAATTATATTAAAATTTTTAAAAATCATATAAATAATCTTTAAAAAATATTAAATAACATTAAAAACTTTAAAGAAATTATGTGAATAATTTTTAAAAAATTAAAATTTAAAATTTTAATTCAATGAGTATAATTATATTAAAATTTTTAAGATTTATATGAATAATCTTTTAAAATTTAAAATCTTATCAAACCCAACCCCTTTTCCTTTCTCAACTTCTTTCTAAGTCACATTTTTTATAGTAGAAGAACAAAATATTTAAACTTATTTTCTCATTTTCTTGTAAATCAAACCTTCCGCAATGAAAGTTGCACTTGATGTACTTAACATTATTGTAATTGGTTATATAATTTTAAACTAGGAGAAAGAGATGAAGAGCATTTTCTATGGTTAAAGATTTTTCAATTTTTGATTTAGAAGAGGAACCACTTCTAATTTAATTGTTAGTAGTCTTGTATGTGTTTTTTTATATACTTACTTCAATATTTATTGATATTGTTTGTTCACCAATGTTTTTTATTGTTTTTTAATGAATTTCTTATTTGGCTTTTTTAAATTTATTGGCTGGTTTATTGACTTTTAGTTTTATATGATCTAGTTATTTTATTTAACTTTACAGGTCGTTCCTGATTTGGAGAACTAAGATGATATTAGGTCGGGTCTGTTACAAATCGGGTCTTGAGTCATTTCAAGTGGGGTTATATCAGATATTTGTCAGATTAATTTTGGGTTCGGGTTCATATCAGGTCGAGTGCAAGAATGGTTCAGTTACAAATTATCGAGTTCAATTCGATTTCGAGTCGTTCTCAGGTCGAGTTCGGATCCAAAATTATCGAGTACAGGTCGGGTTCGAATTAACATCAGGTCAAACTCGATTGAGTTTGAATCATCATCACCTCAGGTCACAATCAGTTTTGACTCGGGTCAGTTTTAATCGAATTTTCAGGTCGAGTCAATTTTTTACACCCTTGTTTAAATAAACAAATTATTACGAGTTAGCAGATCATCGTGTGTTTAAATTAGCATTTAGCAGATCATTGCGGGTTAAAAAATCATCACGTCCGAGTCATGGACTCTCTCGGTAAGAAAATTTGATTTGTCGACTTTAAACTCGTACTTCTATGATAGTTCACGATTCGTCTTCTGCAATTATCCAGAGTATCTTCGATAGAGATCTCTTTAATCCACCATATCTTCGTGCATTGTACTTGATTTCTCTTAGATTGGACGACTTCCTTCTTTTTTTTATTAAAAAATCACTCTTTTTCAATTTGATTTTGGAAGAAATATCAGATCAAACTAATTTCGAACTTAAATATTAAAGTCCGAGTTTAATTCATATTTCAAATAAAAACCTAATTCTACTTTTCTCAAATTTATTTTTGAATTTAAATTTGTTACTCAAATCCTCCCTAGTCTCTAATGGAAATTGGTGTTTAGGTGTGTAATCCGGCCTTAAATGAAGCTAAAGAACAAATAAGTTTGACCAATTTTCAAATTCGACCAATAAGGTCACTTACGTTTTCGATCTGTAAACTTTTGATCGCTCGAAATTAAGTGTCAAATTTATATAATTATACATTTGGTCATTGTTAGTTACTTATTATATTAATTATTGAACCCAAGTTCCCCTAGGTGTAAGTGGTGTGAGTTTACTACTGAACCAAGCAGTCATTGTAATATAAAGTATAAAAATACAATATATGTTTTAGTTTGTTGTTAATGCAAGGAAAAAGAAATAAATATGGATTAAAGGGACTCGATTATGGCTTATTAGAGATGCATAAAAAATATTTAAACTATTGTAAAAATATAATATTTAAAGATAATTAATTCATGATTTAAAATAATTTTTTTGAAATTATATTTAAAATTCCTTTAACGAATTCAAACTCACGAATATAACTCTAATCATACAATAAGTTTGGTTTCGTTAAATGAAATTTTAATATAATTTTAATTTTGTATTTAATTAAATTAAATTTTGTTAAAAATAAAAATATAATAATTAAATTAAAGTTAATAACATGAAATAGGAAATAAATAAGATTAACAACAAAATTGAAGTTCATTCGAATATACTTTTTTTATTTTTAATATAATTTTATATAAAAATATATAAAATGTTGTCAACTTTAATTTCATTATTATATTTATACAGTAGTTTAAATATTTTTAAGTGTCTCAAATATGTCATGTTCGAGTCCCTTTAATTCATATTTATTTTCCTTTCCTTGCATTAACAACAAACTAATACATATATTGCATTTTGTACTTTATATTACAAATGACCACTTGGTTCAGTAGCAGACTTACACCACTTACACCCAGGAGAATTTGGGTTTGATTCCTAGCCAAGACAAAACAATTCTCCCTAATAAGATGATGACACATGCCGAAATTGTACTGTGAAAAACATAAGTGACAATTCCAGTTGTTAACCTTAAAAAAATATCTGATTTATATAATTAATCAATTTAATTATTGTAGAACTTTAATTTTGTTTTCCTTACTCTTTATTTGTTAATAAAACTAATTTCTGTTATTGATTTTTTTAAAAAATACTATTGTTCTCGGAAAAAAAATTTAAAAGGAAAATGAAAGAAAAATTCACAACCAAAATTTAGGAGTATGAGTAGAAAACTAAGTGACCATTACCAATAGTCTATTTATTTATTTGGTAGAATTCATAAATGGTCACTAAATTATTTAAAGTGATTATTTTACCCATTGAATTTTTAAAAGTTATAAAATGTGAATTAAATTGTGAATTTTGTTATAAAATGAACACTAAATCATTTTAGGAAACTTGAGTTCAAACTATTTTACCTGCAAGGTTTGTGTCTTATTGAATAGTTAAGAAAAAAATATGAGCATATATTACATTATAATTATTTTAAGACTATTAAAAATGGGCATTGATTCGTTGTACGCCTTTAACAATCTAACAGTGGGCTCATTGGGCAACTGAAATAATATATTAGTTGTTATAAAACAGTTATTGAACTTCGTAAATGTTACAAAACGATCATTAAACTATTTAGTTGTTACAGAACCGTTTTATAATAATTAAATAGTCAAATGATTATTTTGTAATAACTGATATATTACTTTAATTGTCCAGCTAGTTTATTGTTAGACTGTTAGTAACATCTAATGCTCAATGTTTATTTTATAATAAAATTAAATGTTTAATATTCTTTTTATAATTCTTGAAAGAGTAATAACTGAATAATCTTTTTGAGATAATTTAACTACTATTTATGAATTTCTTTTGTCATAAAAAAACAGGAGAAAGAAAAGAAAACCGAAGTCATGGAGGATTTTAGTGTAATAATATCAGAAACCCAAATCTGATCTGAGTGCCAAAAACATTTGATCCAAAGAGAGAGAGAGAGAGAGACATTGCCAAAATCTGACCCAGTGTTCTTACATTGAACAACCACCGACTTCAACAAGGACATTCACTTTATTACACGACACAAACACAAAGACACAATCTTTAACAGCCACAACAACTGTTAAATACGGTCCTCTTCTTCATTGCCCAACTCTCTGCTTCACTTCAATCCACTTCAAAAACCACAAACACTTCCCCTTTCCCTTTCATTTCTCATTTGTTCGACTTCGATCCCTTAACCTTAGTTAGATCTAAGTCAAAGTCAACTTTTTGAAAGGAAAGTCGTAAACTTTTACTGGGGAAGTAGTTGTTTCTGTGGGGGTGGGGGATAGTTATCGTCGCCGGAGCCACGCCGGAGCTGAAGAGCTGTGGAAAGATGAGGCGGCGAGGACTAGATTTTAGTAGGAGACCAGTGAAGAGGAGGTTTCCCAATGTGGTGTGGTACACAGTGTGCGGGATTTTGGTTTTGGTTCTCATCGTCCTTTTGTGCAGAGAGGGCCAGATTGAATCAACACCCACCATTTCTAGGGTAAAGATCTACTCTTTCTTTTTCTTTGATTTTCGTTTTTGTTTTCTCTAATGAATTTCTTAGATGGAAAGTTTTTTTTTTTGTGATTTCTGGGTTGTGGATAAATTATTTGATTTAGGTGAATTTAGGAAATAAATTTGCTTTCTGTGATTAGATATGATTAGTTTAGTTGTCTGCAATTCTGTGTATGATGAGAATTGGATTGGAGATGGCAGTTTGTCTTTGCATTTGCCTGATCTGGTTCTGGAGTTTCTCATAGGATCTGCGGTACATCTCGATTCTCGACTTTCGGAGATTTATGTACTAACTACTAACTGTTAGATTTCTAGTTCTTGACTATTTTGTTGGGACATTTTTGTCTGGAAGAGTTGTTATGAATTTGTTCTTTGTTGGCTGAATTGTTGTTTTCTTAAATAGCTAAAATGGTTTTGATCGTGCCAATGTTTAATTGTTTCCAAAAAAAATGGAAAAAGGGTTTGTTTATGTCAATTATTATCTCCATGCATGCTAAGCGGATCGTTTTGATTTAATCTGTTTTCTTCGTCAAGGAATAACTCACTAGAATTACATGTCCTAGTTAGAAGTAGTAGTTCGGCATGGCCATTTTGTAGGCTAAACTTATTTCAAGATGAACTTTGTGAAATACGAACATTAACCGCAGAAAGTTCACTGCAACTTCACTCACTGTTAGGGACCGAATAACTGAGCCTGTAAGGAAGTTGAATGATAAGTTTGGATTTAAAGAGGATTGGTTAGTATTGTGGGTTCGAATCTTTTCTTGGAACATGCCTTGAACAACAAATGGGTGTTTTAAAAGAAGGGAGTCATATAATGGTCAGATATCGATTTGTTTTGATGAATAGGTTGGAGTTCTAATTACCTCATCTCTGCAGCGACGTATGGCTTGTTTCTGTTTATATCAAAATGTATTTGGAAGAGCTATGCATGATAATCATATGCAATTGAGGAGATATGGTTCGGTAAATCTTTTCTATTATGGCTGAGTCAGCATATGTAGGTATCGTTTGAAGCCAAAGAGGTATTTTTCATAACCGTAGGCCATAACATTTAGGGAATTGAATTGATCTTTAGACTTTAATTAGAGAATGGCAATCATGTGTGCCTTTAGTTCCATTCATAGTCATATGGCTGAAAAGAAGTAGAAGTTCTCTTTCGTTCCCCATCATTCAACCATCAACTTTTATCTATGTGAAGAAGTTCTCAAATTAATGTGTTTGTTTTCCGCATTTGCAGAAACCTGATCGGCATGACAGAATTGCGGAAGGCCAAATCACCGATGAAATGTTGAGCCCCAACTCTGTCACTAGACAAATTACTGATCAAATTTCTCTTGCAAAGGCTTTTGTTGTGATAGCAAAAGAAAGCAACAATCTCCAATTTGCTTGGGAATTAAGTGCTCAGATCCGTAATTCTCAGGCCCTTCTGTCAAGTGCTGCAACTAGGCGAACACCATTGACAGTTGGAGAATCAGAGACTGCAATTCGTGATATGGCACTTCTGCTCTACCAAGCTCAGCAGCTCCACTATGACAGTTCAACAATGCTCATGAGATTGAGAGCCAAAATCCAAACTCTTGATGAACAGACGAGTTCCGCGAATGAGAAAAGTTTGAAGTATGGACAAATAGCTGCCGAAGAAGTCCCCAAAAGTCTATATTGTCTCGGTGTTAGGTTGACTACTGAATGGTTTGGGAACCCAAATTTAAAAAAGCAACTTAGGGAAAAAAAGCAAATGGATGCAAAACATAAAGACAACAGATTGTATCATTTTTGCATCTTCTCCGATAACATCCTTGCAAGTTCCGTGGTGGTTAACTCGACAGCTTTAAGTTCCAAAAATCCAGATAAGATTGTCTTTCATCTTGTAACCGATGAAATAAACTATGCTGCGATGAAGGCCTGGTTCACCTTGAACAGTTTCCGGGGAGTGACTGTTGAGGTTCAGAAGTTTGAGGACTTCAAGTGGTTGAATGCTTCTTATGTTCCGGTTCTTAAGCAACTGCAAGATTCTGAGACTCAGAGTTATTATTTTTCTGGCAATAATGATGACGGTCGGACTCCAATCAAGTTCAGAAATCCCAAGTACCTGTCGATGCTTAATCATTTGAGGTTTTATATTCCTGAAGTTTATCCAGCACTAAAGAAGGTGGTATTTCTCGATGATGACATTGTGGTTCGGAAAGATCTTTCGGGTCTATTTTCCATTAAATTGAATGGCAATGTTAACGGAGCAGTTGAGACATGCATGGAGACATTTCACAGATATCACAAGTACTTGAATTACTCTCACCCCCTTATAAGGGCACACTTCGACCCTGACGCCTGTGGTTGGGCATTTGGGATGAATGTTTTCGATTTGGTCGAGTGGAGGAAGAGGAATGTGACTGGCATCTATCACTATTGGCAAGAACGGAACGTGGACAGGACATTGTGGAAACTCGGGACACTGCCACCGGGACTTCTGACATTCTATGGATTGACAGAGGCATTGGACCCCTCATGGCATGTATTGGGGCTAGGCTACACTAACGTTGATCCCCAGTTGATAGAGAAAGGGGCCGTTCTACACTTCAACGGGAATTCAAAACCGTGGTTGAAAATCGGGATAGAGAAATACAAGCCCCTTTGGGAGAAGTATGTCGATTATTCCCATCCGCTCTTGCAACAGTGCAATTTTCATTGATCTATCGACATGGGAATCTGTAGTCTTCCACACAACCATCTTCGAAGCTTCAAGGTGAGTATGCTTGTATAATTTTAAAGAGGTCAAGCATGGCTGCTGGTTGTAACATGGTATTTAATTCATTCCAGCTTAGTCTGTTGTAGTATAGACTGTTCATTCAGATCAAACTATTTAAAAGATCATCGAGAAAACAATTTTGATCTACGTCATTTAGTTCAAGCTGTAAACTTGTACGTCGGAATCTGGCATTGAATCGTTCCGATTTTAGTAGTCCTATGCTGCATAGCTTGGCTTCTAAGTACTGTTGTTATCAGTTTGATGTAAGGTGTGATTTCACATCATTTTACATTTATGATTACATTTTCCTTGGGAGGAAAGGATGATGGTATCAATTATATGCATACTCCTGTTGTTTATTTTGCAAGTGCTTTTCATGCCCCAAATTCCCGAGTTCCCTATACATTGAATGGTTAAAATGGTGTGGAACAGAGTTATGTTGGGGATTAACTCGCATAACTCATTGCGCATTAAGCTTGGAAAAATGGTGAGGTGGTGGGTTCGGAGTATAGGAGGGTTCGATCATGAAGGAAAAAGAGAGGAGAGAAAGAAGATAACAAGCTACATTAGTAGTGACCTTAAATTAAAGGCGTAGGGTCAGAAGCATGAATAGTCATTTTGATTCGTATTCTTTTTTTAAAGCACTTTAACTCTCACATTTTATTTTAGGCCAAAATGGCCAATCCGTGGATGCAAACTGTTTGACTGGTGTGTCATTTTGTAAAGTAGGTATATTTGTCTAAGTCAGCTTCGTTTGAATTAAACTTGAGGATGAAATGCTTCTTTCGTTTCTCGACGGTGAAGTAAGACCAAGCCTATAAGCTTATTATCCTAGGTTTTTGAGGGACTTGAATAGTATATAAAATTGCTATGTCAGTGTATATTATTATGTAGGTTTATCATTTCATTCAAGTTATTTTTAACATTTTAATACACAAAAGGGTCATTTTAACCTAAAATAAAATGTGAAGAGCTAAAATATTTAAAAAAATATGAGCCAAATTGACTAACTATTCAAATGTTAGGAAAACTTTTTTACATTAGACCTAAATTAAAAGTTCAGCAATTATATTACAAATTTGAAAGTTTGTTGACTAAACTGTAAGTGTTCTAAAAGTTCATAAACCATCTATGTAGTTTACCCAAGATGATTATTGAAATGAATTACTAATAAAACGATGTCGTTCAGTTCCATCCCTCACAAATTACCATAGCCATTTTCTTCTAGTTTCTAGTCGTCTCTCTCATTTCACCTATGGAAGACATCATCGATTCCCTTTTGCTCGCTCTCTCTTCAAAGAAAACAACCCCAAATGGCTGCTTTGGCGGCGGTTGCAGCTCGTAGAGCGGCCACTCTCGCTCGGACACCGGCTCCGTCTCAAGCCGCTTCTCGCATTCCTCGCCGTGGTCTTGCCGGCGCCGCAGGTATTCTCTCTATTCACCTGTTTTAAATCTCATTTTACCTTTAGATCGTGATTGAAACTTGAAGCTAAAGGATCTTATAAAGTTTTCTTTTGCAGATCACCATGGACCTCCGAAGGCCAATTTTTGGCAAGACCCAATGAACCCATCTAAATGGAAAGAAGAACATGTCAGTTTGTTTATTTTCCCTTCATTTTAAATATCCTAGTTCCAAGTTTCTTTCTTCTTTTTCCTGTTGTTTTGATTTGCAGATTGGGGAATTGGGTGCTTTTTATTTGGTTTTATATACCTAATCCAAGTCTTCCATGTTTTCTTGTCTACATTTCATGAATTGAAGCTAAGATTTTGCTGAGCTTACTGTTTCATTCCTCAGGCAATCTGATTTGTTTCACTTAATATCTTCTTATATGCAAGTTCATACTCTTTTAGTTACTATTTTTGAATCAGTGTAATGCATTTTTGATGAGATAGCATATTTATAGAAATTAGGGAAGTCCTGAATGTCGAAACTGTATTGATATTTGTTCGTACGGCTATGCAGTTCGTTATCGTCTCTTTAACTGGTTGGGGTCTGCTTTTCTATAGTGGATACAAGTTCTTCACTAAAGGCAAAGGCAAGAAGGAAGAGGTATTTTCATATACTTTGAACTTTGCATATTAATATTAAATATAATGAAGTTTATATTAATTTAATATAATTTGCATATTTAACAAACTTCCCATGTTAATAGAATTTTGGTTTTCATTAGTTTTATTTGTTTGTGAAATTTGCAACTGTATGTTCAAATTAAATAAACCAATGAGCATGTATGTGTCACACACAGCTATGTTACTTAAACTCTCACATCCGTAAAATACTTATATCCAACATATAATTGGAGATGGATATAGGGACGATTCTCTAAATATAGGGGGGGGGGAGAATTGAAAAAAGAATGAGCATATTCACTCAAGTGTCAAAGTTGGACAAATACTTGCATTGCACTGGACATTTATCTTAGATTGACAACGTAGATGCATATTATGTAATTACTAGTGTCATGTGGAACCTCTGAGTGCGTCTCGGTTGGATTTATTTATTTTTTAAAAAAGGAGGCCTAGATGTTTGTTTTTAGACATCTTTTCTGTCCATTTTAACTATAAGTAGTCTTCTTTTTACTTGTATCTTGTTTCTCTCTAAAAGTTCTACTAACCATTCTACAGCCTCAAAATAAGTACGTGCGTATGCTTTATGAAGTTTTAATTATTTGGTGAACTGAACTAAACAAAAATATTTATTCTTCCACCGTGTTGAAGCATTTCCACTGACCAGAAAATCTTGACTGATTGGATGAGCAGTTCAGATCTAACAACTCCCATTTTTTTTTATTTCATTTTCAACAAGCATGATAGGATGCCCAAGTATAAAATCGTATTCTACTTAACATGGAATTGCTGTATAATTACCATAATTGTTCCCTTCATTTTAACAATTTCACTTCTATGTTTTGTTGCAGAACGCTGTGGAAACGACACACTAAAGAGGTTGGGGCATTTATTTTTTTTTTTACAGTATTTCAAGTAATAATGTGTGCCTGGAGTGTTCATGCCCTTGGATGTTGTTTTTGTTTCATTTTTTTGGAAAATTATTCTGCTTTCTTGTTCATCTTTTCTTTTATGATGGAGTAAGCTAGGAGGTCAGTTCTACCTATTTTGTTGGCATAGGATGTAAAAGTTTTTTAAGAACCGAAATCCGTTTGAGTTTGAGAAGTGAATAAAGAACTATGCTTTCGTGCATGTCTGTCTTTTATCTTTCATTATATTCAATATTTAAGATGGATACTTTTTCTTTTTGAGTAAAACCACGTGGGTTTTGTACATGTGAAAGATTCTTCTTCCATGGAATCTATCGGAGATGTATTCGGTTCATCACTAACTCCAGGAGAAACCCATTACCAATAAAGTTACAAAGAAGACTACAACCACGGGATAACGGCCAGCGAGGAAGAGAGCAAGGCAAGTGGGTCGTAAAACCGGCTTCCAAACAGGCAAGGCAAGGCAAGCAAGATGGTGGATAGAACAAGATGCCAAACTATTCTTTTAGGCTGATATTGTCTATGTGACTGACAGTAGAGTTGGTTAATAATGGACAAGATTTTCTCGCCATTGACAATAGGGTTATTTGGCATCATAGCTCTAGCAGTGTATTTAGTTGAAAATGTTGTGAGGTGAACAATGTTAACATTCATTTTTACATGTGAAGAGACAAATATTTCTACCTTGAAGAAAATTATTGGCCTACTAAGTAGGGATACAGCCAGTTACAATGGATTATCCAAATTCCTTTTTACCATTCAAACCCATGATTCATGTACACTCTTGTAATACATGTTTGATTAATAAAGTGTAATTACGCACATTTATTAATTAAAAAGTAAATAAAAAGGTTTGAAAGTTATTATATTTTTCTTTTACCATTCTAAGGTAATATCTTAGTTTGATTACACATATTTAGATAACTTACAAACTACGATGTTCAACGGATCACCTAAGAGAATAATACACCCTTGAAGAGTTGAAAAGTGTAATCATGATGTAATAAGTTTTAACAGATAAATATCCTTTATTTTCTCCAATGTACAGCATTGTTCTCTATTGTAATAAACATCTTTGAATGCCAATGAGAATATTCCAAAGCGTTACACTTAGGTACAGAAAGATGAAGGAGCTACTGTTTGATGTGTATTCATGGGGGCTCAACACCAAATTAGATAATCACAATAGAACTATGTTCAACTAACAAGAATAGGCAAATTTTGGCATAAATTGAAGCCAGTATTTACATTCTGCATTCTCCCATCACTTTTGGCTTCTATTATTTACATTGCTGTCACTCTACAGTATTCGCCTTATCAGAAAGTTCGATTCTAATATACATTTCAATACAGGAGGCTTAAGAGGCCGGATTCTACGAGTCTAGACAGCATACCGTGTCTCTTTCCTTCAGCCTCGAGCTCTCGGGATGATCTTGTTTCCAATCTCTTGGTAAAATGTATATTTGAAATTTTATAGTTCAAGAGCAATGTCTTCGCTTTCTCCTTCAACCTCAGATTCCGAATTAACTTGTCCTTTGAACGCGAATTTCATCTCTTGGTTGACTAATTCAGCGAGGTCTGGCTTGTTAGCAGCTTTGTAAGCATCTATGACAGCCTTAAACAAGGATTCATTCGGTTCTATCACTCCATACTTCAGTTGGCTGTATATTCTCTTCACACCTTCAAACATGCCAGCTTTCCCATAACAACTCACGAGATTAATATAGGTAACAACATCCGGCTCCAGGCCCTCGTCCTTCATTTTCATGAATATGTTCAAAGCCTTGTCGATCTGCCCCGATGACCCATAAGCATAAATCGTTGAATTGTACACAAAAGACTCGAGAGGTATTTCGGCTTTTATGATGGCATCACAAGATTCAAGTGCATAAGCATGTAAACCTACCGAAGAGAAAACAGTAATGATTATAGCTTGTCTTGCATAAGGTTTCCCTTCCTGGTACGATGACTCTAGCTGTGTTACGGCTTCGATTGGAATGCCTCCCTTCTTGAGTGCAGTGACCAGCACGTTAAAGGTTCCGGTGTCGGGCAAAATCTTTCGGTTAATCATCTCATGCAACAATTCAGTACACCCACGTAACTGGCCATTCCTAACATAGCATGCCATTACCTTATTGTATGAAGAACAGTCCCTTAACAAACCAGACTGTTTCATCTCATCCGCAACATCGATAGCTTCATCAAGCATACCCAAGCTTTTGTACAGATACATCATAGTTGCAAATGAAAACCCATCTGCACCACCATTTTCTTTCAAATTGTCAAAAACACATCTAGCTTCATATAGCATCCCGAGATCTGCATAGAGATTTAGAATACTATTTGAAGCAATGTTATCTGGACCACCATCCAGTTCCTTAATCTTTTCGTACAAACGTTGTGCTCCTTCCAAACAACCGACCTTGGCATAAGCCTTAATCAGCGACGTTAGTACTATCTTGTTTGCTGATACTCCAGATTCTTCCATCATTCGAAAATATCGAAGAGCTTCTTCAACACTACCACTTTCAGCAAATCCATTGATTAAGGACCCGAAAACAACTTCGTTGGGCTTCACCCCTGCACTGGTCATCTCTTCGTATACATCAACAGCAACAGAAAGCTGGCCAAGACGAGCATAGCACGCAATAAGAGAGGAAAAGGTTTGACACTTCGGGTTTAATCCTGCTGCTCGCATTTCACTTAAGAGGTCTCTTGCATGATCCACTAAATCACCTCCAGAAAACATTTGAATAAGGGAATTATAAGTGCATTCGTCTGGCCAAGTCCCATGATTCCTCATGCTCTTGAAGAGAGAAAAAGCTTTATCGTAAAGTTCCGCTTTGCCATAGGCTTTGATCATGACATTATACTCCACAACACCTCTCTTCTGCCTCGGATAATCTCTTTTGCCATAAAATACAGCCTCTGCTTCAGTCGAAAGACCCCTTTCAGCATAAGCATCTATAATTGCTGCACTTGTCTTGGACGAAAGCTCATAACCCGAAATAAACTTATCAAAAAGAGTCTTCGCCCGGTCAAGCAAGCCTTCGGCAATATACATCTTCATAAGAACAGGAAGAGACTGCTCATCAACGTGAATACCAGATTTCTCCATTTCTTCAATCACAGTTTCCACTTCTTGAACCATATTCCTCTCGCTCAATATATGAAGAACAGCTCTGTGTGTTACAGTATCAGGGAAAAGGCCTACTTTTCTGATTTTCCTATAATGTTCCATGGCTGCCTCAATATTACCGGCACCAGCATACAGAGACAAGAAGATGTTATAAGTCTTCGTGTCGGGAGCTATTCTCCTTTCTTCCATCTTAGTAAGCAAGGATTCTGCCTCCGACAAGTGGCCATGACTTCCACAAGTAAAGATCATAGTGTTGAAGGTGATGGTATCCATCACCACACCAGATTGTAGCATTTCAGAAAACACATCAGCTGCATCTTTGAGGCGGCCAGCTTTTCCATACAAATCAATCAGAGTATTGTATGTTGGCGTTAGTCGTGGCTTTCTCATAGAACTTCCTGTATCTGATGAACCTAAACTTCCCGAAACAGGATTCCTACCACCTGTTCTGAAAAGCTCAGTCGATAGAAAATGCTTAAAACTAATGGCTGAACCAGACCCATTGTCGAAATCAATCATCAAATCCAACTCGAGATCATTCAAATCCACCTTCCCAATGCACCAGTCCTTATAAAACCTATCTGCTCTATTAAAATCCCCAGCATCCTTCAAAACCCTAACAACCGTATTCATCGTCACTTCGTCCGGGTAAAGTCCTCTGACTCTCATATGCTTAATCCACAGAAGTGCTTCTTTCACCATACCAGCCTTCCCATAAACATCAACAAGCATACCATAAGTATTATTCGTCGGCAAGACACCATTTTTCGCCATTTCAATCCAACAAAGCCTCAACTCATCCCATTTTTGAGCTCTCCCCAAAGCTCGAAGCACGATATTGTAATGAATTACATTTGGCACATAGTCTTTCAGCGATTTGAAAAACTCGAAAACACGAATAACTCTCTCGCAGTTACTCTGTGCTTTGAGTATCACAGTCTGTTCTTTTGGATTCAGATTCTCACAAGCTGAAGAAAGGGTTTTCTCCAAATCATTATCGGACTCCAAAGACCTAAGAATCGAAGGCAAAACACCTCCATACTTTTTCTTTTTAACATTATTCGGAGAACTTCTAGCAGGCGAAAACAGGGTTTTAGAGTGACACTGTAGCTTAAAATCTAGAGAAACCCTAGATTCTCTTGAATTCTGCTTCTGGGAATATACGTTAACGCTTCTGCTCAAACCTTGTGCAAGAAAAATTGGGTTTTTAGAAAATCTCCGGTCAGTGTGATTAAACCCAGAAAAAGCTCTAGCTACGTAAGGAAAATGGAGGCGAGGAAGCTTACTGGGCAAAACCAAGATGTGAGGCGGGAAACTTTCACGACTCAATTCTCCAGCACTGCAACTCTGAATCATTTTGTTGGTTTGGGGGTTTTCTTTTTTTGATGTGTGTGGTTTTGATATTCTTTTCGGGATAATTTAGGGTTTTAGGCTCAATGCTTTTTTAGGGTTTTGAAATTTCTGGGCGATGGTGGTGCTTACTTACATTTTGTTAGCCTTTGAAGCGTTTTAGATTTGGAAATTATCTGTGATTTTTTTTTTTTGTTGCTGTTGGCATTTTTGCCATTAGTGTTTCTAGATTGCATAAAAAATCTGAAAATTTGGAAGTGAAATAAACAAATCATTACTAAGATCCAACCAAATATTTTGATTAATCGATTATTTTATTTAAATAGTATAATTTTAAGATTAAATTTAAATAATTAAAATTTATCTGTTAACCAAAATAATTTATTCACGCCACGACTAAGCAAATTTAGGAATGACAATTTGATTCGAATTTGATCTGAAAATTTTGATCAGAAAAAGTTCAAATCCAAAAAAAGAGTTCGAGTCTTAATAAGAGGTGAATCGGATATGAATATTATTAGGATCTGATTCAAGTTCATGTCCGATCTAAGTTCGATTCATATCCGAGTTCGAATAACAACATTTATAACTTTTGATTCTTTAAAACAAAATATCATTTATAATATTGACATTAAAAGAATAAGACAAAATATATAAAGTAAAAAAAGTTAACCTAAATACATTAAAATAAACATAAATATATATTAGTTAACTTAGAATAATGACAAAACAAAATTATATTACGTACAGGTGAAATTACTCAAATATTGTTGTTGAATTTTCCCCTACAATATGGTCCTCATCACTTTATTTCTAAGAATATGATGATTTACCGTTCAAAATCAGAAATCAGATGGAGCACTATCCGACTTCACTGTTCATTTACTTTTTAGGTATTTTTTAAGTTAAAATATTGAAGACGGTATGAGGAAAGTCCGACTTCAGTGTAAAAAATTGTTCAAAGTTGGAGGGAGAGCAATCCGACTTCATTTGTTTATTAATTTCTCGACAAAACATTGTTCAAAATTGGAGGAAGAGCAATCCGACTTCTGGTTGCTACAACGAATCACCATATTCTTAGAAATAAAGTGATGTGAACCATATTGTTGGAAAAAAATTCAACAATAATATTTAGGTAATTTCACCATTACATATATGTCCCCATATTAAAAGTGATAATAAAAATATAAATATATTAAAAATGCAAGTTAAATAATAATAATAATTATTATGATTTATATATATTAACTAAACTTAATATACTGTAATATATCTACGTATATCATATGCAATTCTGCATATATATATATATACATAAATATGAAAAAAATAAATGTAGGATAAAATGTAGACAAACAAACAAAAAATAAATAAATGTAAAATATTAATGAGTTACCGAAAATTAAGGAAATTAGTTAATAAAATAGTAAATGATTTTAAATTGTAAGATAAAGTTAAGATATATTGGGTTAAAATTATAAATTAAAATAAGAAACAAATTAAAAGCATAAATAATAAACAACAAAATTTAAATGCAGTCAACAAGTGACGAAAATGAATAAATACAGAATTAAATAACATAAATTAAATTGGAAGAAAGATACACAAAATTATGGATTGATTTGCATCAAAATAAAAAAAATCAGAGTCGAAACACAATATACTCTAAAGATGCTAAAACTAAGTGGATCTACCCTTCAGACTCGGGTCAACACTAAGGATAGTAATTTAATCTGAATATAATTCGAAAAAATTTGATCCAAAAATCCGATTGAAAAAATTCTAATCCGAAAAATATCCGAGTCCGATTATAATCAGATTTGAACTTAAACTCTATACAATTTGATCCAAATCGGATTTATTGTCATCCCTAAAAAATCCGATTTTGCACTTACAGTTAAACACAACCAATAAAGATGTTCCTGGTCAGGTTGAATGCTCATGTTTTGTATTTCAAATTCAAAATTGGAGAATGGTCCAAAATAATCTGCTCATAGTTAATCAAACTCGATTTTACGCTAAGTGTTACAATCGAACACTCAACCATAGAGATGCTCCTCGTCACGTTTAATGATTTTATTTTCTAATTTCTAAATTGAAGAATACGTTAATTCGTAGAGATAAAAATATTAATCTTACATCATAAAAAAAAAAAGACTTTAAAGTGTCATGAGGTTGCACATAAAGAAGACGGTGAACAACAGAACAAACATGTGTTGGTGACATGCGACCAACAGATATTTTTATACTTAAATCGTTATATCTGTGGTGGATATAGAAATTTATAATTGTGGATCCAAAATAATTTTTTTAAATGGATATATAATACTTTTTATTTTTAAACATTAATTAAATTTTCAGAGGAAAAACTCATACTAATTTAAGCTTATTTTCGAAAAATTAAGATGCAGCTGTTTTTTAGAGACTCCACCCCTGCGTTATACCCACACACTTGGGCATAATAAATGATTAAAACTATGAGAGTTAACTTTTGATAATAACATGAATTGATATAGTATACAATTGGATGGAAAAATTTCACAAGCGGGCTATTCAGAGTTTAAAGTTTGAGTTTATAGCTTAGAAGTTAGGATTTAGGTGGTATGATTTAGAAGTTAGAATTTAAGGTTATAATTTAGAGTTTAGGGTTTTATGGTTATGAGATTAAGGATTTGGGTTTATACTTAAAATTAGACATGTTTGTATATTTTTTTACGCTGATAGTGCATCAAATGTGAAATTTGTTTTTTATAGATTCATTCTTTGTAGTATGCTTAATAAACCGTGTATAACCGATAGACGATTCTAATATACTTGAGATCATCATGTATGCATTAGGATCATGAATATTTGTATTGTTCATACGGTGATGAGGATATGTGTGTTACATTATGATTATGCATGATTGTCTTAATGCTTGCTCGATGATTAATACCACCAAACTCATTTCATTATTCTCTTTCTCCTTTTCGAATATCTCGTAAAATTAAAAGTTTTCGATTCTATTTCAATCTTTCACTGCTCGGACGCCCATTATATGCTTTGATTTACAGATTTTTTGTTTCAATTCTCCACCAGGATTTGATTTCTCCTAGCTCGAAGACAAAATTGTTCAAATGGATACATCAAATTAGAAATATTTATATAATCTCCTAAATAGAGATGAATTTTGATACTATTGAAACGGATTTAGAAATTAGTGAGGTATACATTGATATATAAATACATCGTGTATCAAGTGATATACATTATACATAAACACAAAATGTGTATCTCAAAAATCAAAATTATTTAGAAAAAATAATTTTGAACGTGTGCAAAATGACACAATGGTTAGCTTTAGCTTAGCCACCTATGGGGTAATTGCAAATAAGTACCTAAAGTACATCAATTTTTTCATTTAAGCATCTAAAGTATTTTTTTGGTTAAAATAGGTACTTAAAGTATTTTTTTTTTGTCAAAATAGATACCTAAAGTAAATTTATATTTCATCTAGGTTTTTAAAAGTTATCACGTAACATTGATTAAAAAATACATTAGATATCTATTTGACAAAAAATATATACTTTAGATATCTATTTTGACAAAAAAATTACTTTAGATATTCAGTTTGACCAAAAAATATACTTTAGATACGTAAATGAAAAAAGTTAGTATACTTTAATTTATGTACTTATTTATGATATAAGAAGGAAAAAAAAAACAAATATTGCAATTACCATCTTTCAGTACACCTCTTCTCCTCCTCTCATAGAGCTGTCATCATGGTTTGTCTTGCAACCTCACGCTTCATCTCTGCAGCTTTACCACTACCTCGGAAATACATGTATACTTGCTGTAAATTCAAAACATAGGTACTAAAAAAAATGAAAAGTTCGAATATTTAAGAGAATGGTAAGATTTTTTTAGATTATTCGTTTATGTATTTGAAGAAACGTTAACTATTATATTCACGTATTTATATTGTCAACATAGGTATTAGGAGAAGAGGGATCAATGAACCTGAATAACCCAGATGCTCGCAAGTGTTTCACAGCAAAATAATCCAAAACCGACGAAGTACATTATCTGCAAGTTAAAATCAAACCTGGATAATGTCAAATACTTCTCAAAGACTCAGAGCCTATATGTATATAAATAATTCATAAAAAGTAAAAAAAAAATGATTCTCAAATATTCATAATTAGAGGTGAGCAATCGAGTCAAAAAATTTTAAGTTACTCGAGTCCTATCTTATGATTTAAATTTTGTTTAAATTTTTTTTCATTCGAGTCGAGTTTAATTGTAATTATTTAGAATGTTACAATGCATATTGATTCAATTTAAACGACATTCTTTAATCATATAAAATATACATGTATATTTTTTCATATTCCTTTTAACATGAGTAAGTAAGATTTGTAATATTATAAAATATATTTATAATGTTATTTTTAAAGAAGAAATTTTGAGGACAAAGTATTGATGGAAGTATAAATAATCAAGGAATCGATGTGATGAAATAATTTACAAAAAATTACAATTAAAGGACTAAATTGAATAAAATACAAATTTAAGGGACTAAATTACAAAAAGAAATAATTTTGTTGTTAGAAATACGAATTGGAATTACATGGATATTATATAGTAGTAGTGGGGCATGTGGTTTAAATTTGGTCAAAATAGACTTAAAACGAAGAGGAATTAAAGAAATGAGAAATTATACAAAGTTAAGAGACTAAATTGCAAAAAAAAAATATTTTAAAAAATATAAAATGAAGCTAAATAGGTATTTTATAGTGTTTAGGTGCATGTTATTTAAATTTGGTCAAAAATAACAAAGACTAAGTCGCAAGAAAATAAAATTTGATTTTTTGAGTTGGTAAAATCGAACTCAACTCAAACTCGAAATTCGCATGGGTTATTATTCGAGTTGAATAACTCAAAATTGAAGAGAAAATCGATTTTGTCGAATCGAGTTTTATTCACTTCTATTCACAATGACAATGACATTCTAACGGAATGAACTTACCCCCAACGCACGATCATAGAGGAAGATAGACAATGCAGCCAAAATACCACTGCACAAAGAATTGCGCCATTAAGACATCAGTTATAGAGTATCCTAGTAGTCCTAGAGGAATGAATAACAAGATTAAAGATGTACCTAACATGATAGACAAATCCCCTTGGAATTAAAAAGAGAGCAAAACTTACGTTATGGACCCTTCCTTGAAAACGAATTCTGGAGCAACTGCAGCAAGGACGAAAAATGCTATGTGGATCTGCAAGGAGGAGAAGAAGAGTAGAGTTGAAATGAGGAGTTTTCCAACATATATTGGCTGAATATCCAACAATTAAAATGAGAAAGCAATTAGCTTACCGAGTAAGCCAAGAGAAACCATCCAAACCTCAATGCACTGTCAGTCCTGTCAAAGGAATGCCGACAACACATCTAAGTGCATGATCACAAGTGGCACTTATAAATAATTCTCATATCTGTTATTGTTCAACTTTCAGTTACAAAGATGCTTATGGGGTGTCTTATTATCATATGTCACGAAATCATCAAACATGTTTTATGTGCAATGGATCTAAATTTCCAATTTACTCACATTATTCCGGATAATTTTGGATATATACAATAAGAGCGACTGCACATGATCTAAATAAAAAAGACTTCAAAATGAGTTAATTAAATGCTTACAAGGAAAAATAAAATATTAACTATAGGCAGTGGGTACTGGGTAAAACACAAGGAAAATAAAATATTGTTGCTTTTCATAAATTTTGAGCTCTCAGTTGAGAATAAAAATCCTCTACTTCTTTTGGTAGACTTATTTATGCCACCATGTTAAAAAAAAAATAGAGATTTATAGTTAGAGTTTATGATTAGGTTAAGGAAATTAGAGGTATGATGCATTTTTTAGGATATAGGGTTTAGGATTTAGAATTTGGAATTTAGGGTTAGAGCTTATAATTTAAGTTTTTAATATTACGACAAAGAAAATGACACCGAAAAAGGACAAGAAATTTTTGTTCTTAGTTATGGGTTCAATACCCATTATGAGTAAAATTCTCCTCCTCTAGGTAGGAACTATTCAAAAAAATTAAGTCATATTATACTTATTTTTTATTCAAAAGTTAATCTATCACACATACAACAAGTCAATAAATATTTATTTTTTAAATTAAAAATATTATTTTAATAAATTATACATAACTCACTAAATCTTTGAATCATCTCGACAACATTAGGAGTCAAAGGTAGAATAATTCTAATATCTAGTGATAATCAGATACATACAACTATGGTTAGTAAAATACCAAACGAGGAACAATCAAAAAGTAGTACCTCGCAGCATTATAAAGAGGACGATACCACAAGTAAAAGCCTCCAGGGATGCCCGTTAAGATATATATGACGGCAAGAAGCCAAATTATTGGACCTAGAACAAAATATAATAAATTCATACAATGATAAAAGATGCCCAAATAGCAATTAAATACTAATGATTAAGGGATATGCTTAATATTTTTCAAAACTCACCCTGTCCCTTGGACCATGCTGCGGTAACAGCCACCATATTGTAGAGAAGACAGATAACCAAACCTGCCTTGTCCGTATAAATTTATAGACACATGTCAGCATAGACCACTACAACAAATTGGCAATTCAAACAATTTTTTTCTTCAAGAAATGAACATTTCAACCAAATCGATCCACACAATTTTGAGGAATTGCACTTCATAAAATCACTAATACGGACCTTTATGACATAAATAAACATAAACTTCTATGAAATTGTTTCACAAGATTCAGCTAATTCTTGATCATGGGAGATTGTTGTAAAAATAAGAACCCATGATTAGTTCTAATATAGAATGAGTTAATCATCCATTTTAGCATCGTATTAAACAAAAATGGTAATGTTGTTGATCAAGATATTTTTATTTTTGAAAAGTATTATGAACTTCCAATAAGAAAAGCTCCAATTTTTCAAATGAACAATTTAATCTTCTAATTCTAACAACTAATTACAATGCTAATCATTATGTGGATCTCAAACCTATGAATGGAAATCGAAAACCAAAACCGAAGCACTGTCATGCATAAAATATTGAAACTTCTATTTCTAGAAAAAAGAAAGAAAAGAAAAACCCTGAACTTCAACTCACCTATCAATGTTGAGAAAGCAGTATAAATGATTGTTTGTAGGTGGATTGGTATTTCATTTGCGATGTCGTTATGGATGATAGGGAAAAAAGCTGGCCAATTTTTCACCTCTATCACTATTCCAGCTGCCAACGCAAATGTAAAGCATGTATGTGAATAAAATTGGTAATGCACAAAATCATCAAGCATCAAAAATAAAAAAGAGCCTACCTTTTTTTATTGCTTCCTCCCTCTTCTTTAATTCCTGCATGATACAAAGATAACACTCATTTAGCATGAGAACAATTTATTCTGAAAACAACAAGAACTGCACAACCACCCTGCAGACAATAGAAAAGGGCAGCAATTGAGAAGTCAAGAACATAAGATAGTATACAGGCCTTCAGACAGAAATAAATAAATTAAACAAAAACATGATTCAGAAATTGAGATTCAAAAACTATGGTTTTTGTGCCAAGTTAGCATTATTTACAAGTAATTCACGAATGCGTATAACCGTATCTACATTATGAAAGGAGTAACATATTAATGTTGATACCAAATGCCACAAATAATTATTCAGAAGCACCAGGTTTATATTTCATCAGCTAGCCTTGCTCGATTTCAAGCAGACAACAGAAATTACCTCCTCTCGCCTTTTCAGTTCAGCCTCTTTTGCTTGAAGTTCTCTCTCCTTTGCTTTCACATCCTAAAGTTTAAAAGACAGAAAATATCAAAAAGAGGCTTTAGAAACATGATAGAGTAGCCCATTAAGTATCTGGAAAGTTTTAGGATACCTGGGTAGAATGAGTATCAAGAGGAATATCTATTGTTGCCCCAGGCTCAAATGGTTCAGGAGGAAGGGGTGAAAGCCTTGACTAATATTTGTATATTCACAATTAAAGAAACACAAGCAATATCATAAGCCCTTGAAGAGGATGAATAAGCATGGATACGCAAGCAAAACACATAAACATTACACAATAAGCAAGACAAGAAAGTAAAACACCCACAAGAGAAACGGATACATAGTTGGCAAGCATTCATGCGTAAAAGTTTCACAAAGCAATCAAGGGGTAGGTAATGGGAAAATGAGTCCCGATACGAATTGGGGATAAGAAAAACAATGCACAAAACTGCACCTACAATCAGGATATACATGACTTTCAAGCCATGTCTCCTGTCTCAAGGAGAAAGCAAGCTTATCCATCTGTAATTTCTCTCCTAGAGTTTAGTATGCGTTTTCGATCTGGGTAATTTTTCCTTTCATGTAGCATCTTTCTTAGACCTATCTGATTTCCATCATCGGTGAGCTACCGAAAAGGGGGAAAGATAGGAATTTATTGAAATCCAGCAAGATAGAAAGCAGTTCCTTGGAAGTGTTGTGAATTCAACCTTGAAAAGGATTTTGGTACACTATCGCAAACACTAACAATAGCAACCACCATAAAGACCATTTAAAAGTCAAAGGCATTTCCATGATCACGTTCGTTAGCATAGAACATTAGAATCAAAGTCAAAGCATGATCAGCATGAGAAAAATCAATGATTGACATTAACTAGTCATTGCAACAAACACATACATAAGAGTTCAGCATATTAACCACTCTCTATGTGCCACCATTGTTTGATGTTCTCGAAATCGAAAACCCAGTAATAAACATCATACGGATATAGGAAACCAGACAACTATAGGAAAAGAAAATAACTCACTGTAGAAAAAGAGGAACCTCCACCGCTGCCTGTTCCTTTCCTATCTGATGGATCCTGCAATAAATAAAATGGGAACATACATGTCGTTTATAAGCAAAAATTGATAATAAAGAACAGAAATCTTCATCTTGTAATTATTAAATCACTAGTTTGTAATTTTTAATGATATGCAGTGACAAAATTCCATCTGGTTTAACTTTACGGGAAACGAGCAAACAGTACTCACCAAATAAATTTCATGTACCATGAATATCATCTTTATGTAACAGAGACAAAAATTAATTAATCTAGTTCTTCTAAGAGAAAATCACCATGCCACACCATATCAATTCGTCTACGTTTGAAACTAAATCTTTCAAAAATGACATTATTCGTTTCTTCCAAATCCTTTCTTTTTTTCTCAAAGAAAACAAGGAATCCTATCTCGAAATTGATTAATTCCAACATAAATGAAACAGATCAAGCAATTTAGTCAAAGATTCATCTAAATCAACAAAACCTAACGATCAGAACTCGCGGAAAAAGGAAACAGATTCTGATAGGAGGACGGGAGGAACTTTACCGCGAAAGGATTGACCTCTTCCTCGGCGAAAGGGTTGGGATCGTATTGACTCATTGAATCACGAAAACGGATCTCGAAAACGGATCTCCAAACACTAGAAGAATGCGAAGTGGATTATGAAATCGAGGGGGGGGGGAATAGTGTTTAAAGAGAAAGGAAAGAAGAGATGGAAATGAAGAAAATGTAGATAGAAGAAAAAGGAAGCGAATGATCATAGCAACGGGTGGATATAGTTAATTTCTGTACGAGCGGTGTTTGTTTGTTTGGAGAGAAAATGGAAATGAGAGGCAAATACCAGAGCGAAAGCGTTTCGCGGGCTGTTGCTGGTATTTGAATTCCATTTTGAGCTTGGGCCAATTTTTGGCCCATTTCTTAAACGAATATATAATTAAAGGGTAAACTTCACTAGAGGCCCCTTTTGTTCGGGCCGGTTCTATTTTATTCACCCATTATGAAAAATAGTTATTTTTGTCACTTACATTTTCCATTTGTTTTATTTTTATTAGGATGATCAATCAATGGTGAAAGTGGCCAAGAGGGGGATGAATTGGCAATAAAAATGACTTGGAAGTAATTTGAAAAATAAAAAGATTTGAGACGGAAGGAGTTATAATGGTTCAACCTTCTAATAAGGTTTACATCCACTACCTTAGCTTTCCACTAAGGATTTTCTAAATTCACTATGAATTTCTTCTCTTTTTCTAGACTAAAGAGACAACCTTTTTACAAACTCAAAGCTTTGAGAACAACTCTCTTTTACAAGAAAAGGTTTAGCAAACAGAAATTCCTCTCAAAGGTGAAGTATTTGCCCAATTACAAGTTCACTCAAACCCAATACTTGAATAAAATGATTACAAATATGAACACTCAAGTGGGTTACAAGATATGACTCTAATAAGCTCAAAGATGGTTGGATTTTTGCTTGAATGCTTAAGTCTCGTTCAAATGTTGTTGTTGTAGCTTTGGAGACTTGATTATATACCGTCTCATTGAATTCTAACAGTTTGGGTAGTTGATCAATATAACCGTTGGGTTGCATTCTTCCTGCAATAAATGGCTGTTAGGTAGCCAGGCGTATCGGCACATGAACAAGTGTATCTGTACCTGCCATAAGAAGAAAGAGCCGTTGTACAGAGAGGTATCGATACGCGGGAGGGCTTATCGGTACAAAGAGTGTATTTTGTAAAGGGGTATCGATACGAGCTAATCCATATCGGTACCAATTTTGCTCATTGGAATCTGAAAAAGTTGTGAATGAAAAAAGGCAACGATCAAAAATTATTATCAAAGATCTTGAAAATCTAAACACCAGTATCTGTACGCATAAAGTTGTACCGATACTCAAAGGCCATTTGGTTCTCAAGTATGAATGGAGTACCGATACGACTACACGCATATCGGTACCCAATAGCCATTAAGTATAAAATCGTTTTTCAGTAGCTAGAATCCGTATTGATACGACCAAAAGTGTATCGATACGTCTTGACCAAATTGGGCTATTTGAGTACAAAAACACTTAAAAAATATTTGGGATTTTAGTTTTGACTTGAAAACAATTTGAAGTTCGAAACCTTATCATTTTGTGAGACTTTTTGATTACTTAAAAATTTATCTAATTTTAAAAATTGGTTCTTGAAATCATTGTCATATCAAAATCAAATATTAGTTTTACAATCTCCCCATTTTTTGTATAACAAAATCAAAGTAAATTTTTACGTCTTTTTGAAAAATACTCCCTCTTTCTTTAAGGCTAAAAGATGGTCTATTTTGAAAACCTTTTAAAATTTAATCTCAATTTATTCTCCCTTTTTGTTAGATCAAAATCAATATGATAAATAAAGTAAGATATAAATCAATAAATAACTCCAAACATAAATAAACAACATAAATATTATAAATTCAAAGCATAAGGTTCAAAGCAACATAATAATCCAACTTAAACTTAAAACATAAAACAAAGCAAATAACATAAAGTCATATGAATTCAAATAAAGAACATAGGTGCATAAACTTAAATCCTAATATGATATGATATGCAATAAGCCTAAGAAACGTCTTCATCCTGATCTTCATCCTCTTCCATAGCATCATTCCCAAGAGAATGTTCATGCCACTCTCTATAAAACACGATGAGAGTCATATCCATCGAAGCTTGACGAGTCTAAATAGAAGTAACTCTAGCCTCCAAGGATGTGAAGCGAGTATCAAAAGATGTGAAGCCGAAAGTCATACTTGCATCCAAAGCGGTAAAATTCCCGTCAAGATAAGCCATGAGAGCATCAAGAGAAGGCGGGGGATGAGCAACTGGTGTTGGAGTATGCCCAAAGACCAATCATAAGATGGTTGTAAAAGACATACTTATTTTATCTTGTTTATTAATAGAAAACCATTATTATTATTATTTTAGTCTTATTCTGTGCATTTATAAATAAACTGAATTATAATAAAGTCCTTAGAATAATATAGTTATTCTTGATGTCTATAGACTCTCTAAGTGAATAATGGCAAAAAGGGCAGACGATATGTATTGGAAAAGTAATAAAATAGTTCCAAGATCAGTCTTTTGCGTGCAAGTATACATGGTTTGCAAGTAATACAACATTTAAACTGAGTATCGATCCCATAGACATTGACTTGGAATTCGATTTTTTATTGTTACTTGCCTTGGAAGAAAAGATGTTTGTTTTGAAGATTGTTTTGAAATTACTAAAAAGAAAACAAAAATGAAGTAAAACGTTGGCAAGGAAGGTCTTTTAATGAGTGATGAGCATTGGTAGGGAATGCTTGATTTCTACGCTTTTCATATCGTGTCATCCTTTAATGTCAACTTGTCTTGGCATTGTTTGTCGAGTAGATTCAAAATTAGCAAAGCCTCTCTCGATGGTCATTGCCCTAAGTCGATCATATAAAAACCCCTAAATCTTTATAGTGCATTTTTTTAAATAAACCAATTTGATTAAGAACCAATCTATACTTCTAAGGGGTAGATATCACTCTCAAAGTAAGTTCATTTACTTGAATAACTTCTCTCAAAGCTTCTCTCCTTAGTATTTAACAACTCAATCGTTGCCACCCCAAGTCTGTTAAGATATTGAGGAGCAATAGGCCAACAGTGCCAGATCTCGATTGGCAGAGTATTTAAGAAAAATCAAGTATGCCAAATAGAAAAACTTTGCCGAAATAGATTTATCATTAAAGAAACTAAAGCTTAAAATCAATGTTTAAACCAAACATCCCCCACCAACTATGAAATTAGTTCATGATGAGGGATTTTACCAACAAAACCATAACCGTTTTCAAATACATTATCATAAAAATAAAAGTAAAACAACTTAAAACCAAGAGAATAGGCACGAGGTCTCTCTCGATGCAGCCTCAAATCCAGGTTCTCAGCCAAGTGGTTGAACCACCTTCCTCGGTGCAGTCGACCGTCACTCGTTGAACACTCCAACACCTCACTCCGGTCACTTTAAGTCTTCACAATCCTCCCTCTTTAAATGTTTGATAGGTTAGTGTTTAAATAGGCGTGCAAGGAAGGGAATATGATAGCTTCTTCATTTGAATTTCAAATGCTTAAAGGATAAGAGATAGAGTCTTATCCGATCGGTGTGATAGCTTATCAGGCTAGGGTTGGCATCATCATGCCGATGTTTCTTGGCATCCAAGCTTGGCATGTCATTGCCAACATAACTTGGCACCACCTTATCTGCTATTTTTTCAGAGATTGATCTATTCGTGATCTTTTAGGAGCCTGATCTTATCCTATTTTTTGGGGTTTAATAGCCTCTTGGCGTGGCATCAAGTTCACTTATCTGCCAACAGGTGCTAGACATTGTCTGGTCCTTCTATGCCAACAACACTTGGCATTCTTCTTGGCAATCCTAACTGTGTTGCTTTCCTGCGCCTAATCCTATGCCAAACCTACAAAATAGCCACAAAACAACCCTTCACACTGGTATAGACAGAATACGAAACTCCTTATGAAAATGCATGATTCTAATAACATAATGCAACTAAATGTACCTAAAAATAAGCAAAAGCATTATAAGATTGACATTAAAAATAGTACTTTTGGAGAGGTAACAATGTCCTTAGTCGAGTATTATTATGGGCATAGGCAATAATAATATATTATGGCTAATATGTAGTTGATTGATGACAAAGTGTTGTCATTGACATGAAGATGTCAAAATCAATACATAAGTATGTGTTAGAGAACAACATACTGGAATGACCCGCTATGAGATGTTTCTTGGATTATTATGTGACAGTCACAATATTGCTCATAGTGATAACTACATGTATGATCCTCAGAATTGAGATCATCATTATTTCAACATTGTGAGTGATATATTTTGATACAATCAAACGTGTGTCATAACTGACTACACTATAAAGACTGATATTGGATATATCACAATCTATGTAGCAGAATATGGTTGATCAAGATAGGATTTGTCCCTCATACATAATAGGAGTAATATCATAGGCCACTTGATTGAGTGAGACTAGAAATGCATGGCCATGCTTGAATAAATTGATATGAGATATCATAGTTATTCGTTTATAATAGTCTACTCAAGATATCAAGAAATATTAGATAGACTATACAAGTGTGACTATTCCATGACTTGTGTCCGATCTAGATATAAGGACAAAAAGGATATAATACATAAAAAGAGTTAATCACAAAAAGGATATGTCGAACCACGACTTCCTGTAACTTAGGTAGCAATGATGTATTGCTAGATGCCACTCATTACTTGTAATTTTAGAATTGTTCTAAATATTACCGCTAACGTTACATGAACCTACAAGGGTCACACCCTATGATTGAAATGAACAAATATCGACTAGATAGCATGCGTACAAACTTGTTGTACACGAAATAAGTAAAAACCAAAATTATTATAATTGTAGATAATTTTGTTTATATATTTTAATACTAGAAAATTATTGTAATTATCAAAAACTATTAATATATATATATCCATAAAGAAACCTAATTAAAGTAGAATCAGATTCTACATATTTAATTATATTCGGTTAAATATATTGTATATTTAATGAATCCAAATTTAATTAGAATTAGGAGTTTGAATGCTATATAAAGGCATAAGGTCTGGTAGCCAAAGATATGTTTTTGCAAAAAACCTCTCTAACAGTTAGAGTGTAAAATATTGCTTGATTCATTCGGGTGGACCGCGTAGAGGTCGGAACGCTGCTGTGACGACTTGGATTCGATATCGTGCTGGAAGAATTGGATTCTCCTACATCCCTGCGGTTTTTCAGATTTAACTAAGGTAATGTTTCATCCCCTTTCACCCTGGTTTCATTCCTCGTACTTGGATCACTCGTGGAATATGCGGGATAATTTTTTCACTGCGCCATGGGGTGTACCGTCGTTTTCCTTCAATTGGATCATGTGGAACATTCTACACGTGCTCAGGCTAAACATAATTGGGAAGATCTGTAGTACAAATCGATTCTCCATTGTAGATGGTGAACTTTGCTCGGCGAAGAGAATGATCATCGATAGGATCAGTGAGAGGCACTCCAAGGTCATAAAAGCTATCAATCCCCATCTTGTGGAACATGTAGCTCAAGGCGATGCCGTAGGTGAAATATGCCACAAGAGTAGTATGAAGATTTTGCACAAGAAAAACTATCTCGGCAAACATAATCTGAGCTAGGTTAGGACGCTTACCTTCACGGAAACAACGAAGCCAAAAATCATCGACTTGCTAAATCGTGGACCATTTACCACCGGAAGGTCAAAACTACCAAGCGATAAGAAAGTGAAGGAAGCGATCATGAGCATCAAGAACGGTTACGAAGCCACTATGAGTATATCCCAAAGAATCCTTATTATTTATTTCCACATCCTCTAAACCCAAAAAAATTTCTATAGAAGAAGAGTCAAGTTGAATTTTTTGTCCCATAAGGTAAGACTCTATAGTAAAAAATTAGGACAAAATTTTTATAAAGTATGCCAAGTATGCTCAAAAAGGGCATAAACTTCCATTGAGTTAATAAATCAAGATAATGGAAATAAAATTCATTAGAAGTCATGAAAGTGATAGAAACAATGCACCCACGATGGATTTTGTAATTTTGGAAATGTTTAAAACGATCCATGGTGCGGGTAATTGAGGTTTATTAAAATAATATTGTAAAATATGGTTTAAGTTTGGTTTAGTACCATTGTTTTCGAAATTGGGATTTGAAGAACTAGATGCAATCTCTTTTCTCGCTTTTTTCTTAGGACCCATGGCAAAAACCTGAGAAAGAAATCAAACCACAAAAACAATGTATGCATAAACATCACATTCAATCCAATAAATCAATCTAATGATCAAGGTATTATGAAAACCTAAATTGTATAGTTTAAAATCATATACAAGTATAAAAATAATTTTGGTGAAAGAAAAACAATGTAGAAAAATACATGAGTATAATTTTATATTCGAACAAAAAAATTTCAATTTTGAAAGAATTTTTGTAAATTTTTTAAAACCTGAATTATATACAATCTAAATATATGATTTTGAAACATCAACGCAAGACAAATATAAAGATAAATGAATTTTTAAAGAAAGTTAAGTTTTATATCTTGAATGTGGATGAATGGATGAATGGATGAATGGGGGATGATGTTGCACAAACTTGATGATAAAGGCTTGGTTTGATGTTGAAAACTAAAAGCTCCAAAGAAATTTTGATGATTTGTGAGAAAAAAAGAGTTTGAAGGGTTTAAATAGGTGAAAAATCGACCTAGGGTTTTAGAGAGAAAGTTAATTTTGATTAAAATTTGGAAAAACCCTCTTTTAAAGCTTATTTAAGGCTCCAGCAACTACGCGTACCGATACGCTAAAGACGCGTATCGAAACAGCATATCGGTACAGAACGTACCCACACCGATCCCTAACACGTATCGGTACAAATTTACCTGTACCAAAAACTACCTCATGATACCTATATCGATTCGCAATAACCCATATCGATACGCTTGAGCCAAAAATGTCATTTTTGGCAGCAATGAGCATAAAAATTCGAACTTAATTAAATCAATATGCATGTGAATGATATGAGATCATCATGAATGAGCAAAAACACAAGATCATTGAAATCAACCAAATTCAAGCAAGTTTTAAACACCAAAAAGGCTCTAAGGTTCAAGAAAGGCTAGTAAGCTCTAACTCTCTCCTAAGAGACCAAAAATGCTCTTTGTCTAAAGGTTCGATAAAGATATCCACTAATTGGTTCAAGGTGTCTGCATATTCTAGAACAACATCATTTTTCAAGACATGATCTTGAATGAAATAATTTCTTATCTCTATGTGCTTGGTTCTATAGTGTTGGATGAGATTCTTAGTGAGACAAATGTCACTAGTATTGTCACACTTTAGAGGGATGGTACCTACATCAATCCCATAATCTAAGAGTTGTTGCTTCATCCAAAGGACTTGAGCAAAACAAGTTCTGACCGAAATATATTCTACCTCGGTAGTAGATAAAGCTACACTATTTTGCTTCTTAGAAAACCACAATATGAGCATACAACCTAGGAATTAATAGGTACCAGAGGTACTTTTTCTATCTATCTGTCGCGACCATTTTTAAATCGAATGTGTGTGAAAATAGCCTGACGATTGGTTATCTGAAAATTAAGGTTTTGATTCATTTTAATTCAATCTTGAAAATTAGGGATTTTGATTCATTTTAATTCAATATTGGAAATTAGGGTTTTTCATATTAAATCAGGTTTTTTTTTCACTTAATTAACCATAAAATTGATTTTCCTTTTATTTAATCTTGAAAATTACTTTTGGAGTCGCCACCTGTCACTTTGGTAGACCAGACACCATAAAACAACTAGAGATTCACTTTCTAAAAATTTAGGTTCAGGAGTCGGTTACATGTGGGGAAGGATTAGCACCCCCACAAATGCCCGTTACGGTACCTTTATAATTTCACGTGGCATTTTGAGATTTCGAATAGTAATTTAAATTTAACTAAACAATACTTATTAACATGGATTTAAATTCCAAATAGAGATATCATTTTATAAGAAAATACATTTTTGAGCGAATATGAGTTTAGAAACATCCAGTTGCTTTAGGATACTTCAATTCATATTCAAAAATATATCCCAACATAAAAAGTTTTTTAATGCATGTCCAATTATTTTCTTGCCAATTTTAAGCTCTAACTTAATAGGCTCTAATCAAATAAATTCATTTAAGAATCTATGAATATTATCGAATTTAGGGGTTTATGTGATAACACCCAATTACTTGGGCACTATCCATATTAAGCCCTAAATAAAAAATAATCCTATTTATTTAATGACTCTAATTATTTAAACCTAACCCTAATTCAATTTTATTTTTAATTATGTGTGATTACATGTTCTAAGTTCAAATGAAATATTAAATGTTCTACTAAAAAGCCCCATTGATTAATATCTCATTATAATGAGACACTAACCAACTAGGGACTTTAAAGTTTCCATTTAATAATCATTTATTTTCTAAAATTATCTCACCTATTTGAATTATTTAATTTAATTAAAGGACCTATATTTTAAAGGCTCTAATTATTTAAATCTAAGTGATTAGATTCTCCAACAAATATACTAAATGCTCAATTTTAGAACATACAAGCATATAAAATAAATTAAACATTTAACTTAAACAAAACAATTAAATTAGAGAAGAAAATTAAACTAAACACAAACTTTAATTTTGATTTATTAAAGAAAAGGACTGAATTGAAAGGTTTACAAAATTTGTTGCCCAAATCGTGAAAAAAACAGTAGGGCATGCTTCCCTTTAACCCGAACCAGTAGCCACGCGCGAATCCTCCCCATACCTGGCTCAAAATGACATCGCAACGACTCACCTATAAATTCCTAATACCGAGTCAACTCGATTAGAAAGCCTATTTCACTCTCCCTCACTTCACTCTCTCTACCCAAATTCTCTTTGCAACAAACACAAATTTCCCAAAATTTCCCCTTAAATCGGATCAAAACCATGGCCTTTTAGATAAACATTCAATGTGTTCATTGAAAAAACAGATGAACACACTAAACTCCGGTCACTCTCAGCCATAGCCGCCGCCATCAGATCTTGCGTCGATCCTCTTTGGCCACTATCAGAAGTTTTTCGGTCATCACTCATTTCCGACCAGCCGCTGCAAGCAACGCTAGCCGATGCGTACATTTTCCGGCAACCATGACCGAAACCCTAAAAACCTCCATAAATTTGATTTCCAAGCCCTAGGCACCTAAAAACTACTCAGTTCGATAGAACCTCCCACTTCTCCCCTATATCTACACGACAACCACCCTCTTCGACTCTTTCGTTCAAGATAAACCTCAACCATCGCAAGATAAATGCCCTTCCCTTTTCCGATTAGCTTTTTATATCTTTGTTTCATGTTTTTCTTTTAAAAACAAACTAACAATTCTTTTTTCTTTGATTTTGTAGGATTCAAAATGAATGCGAGAGGTTACATTCTCAGCCATAAAACAAAGGTCTAATCCTCAACTCTGGTAGCTCCAGTAGTGTCGTTCGGCCTTCGGTGACTCCTCAGCACCCTATGGCCATTCAATTTCTCAAGTGAGATTCCTAAATTGCCATTTCTGTCTATGCTTTTATTAGTTATTATTTTATTATTAGTATTTATGGTAGCTATTAATTACTGACAATTTCTCTCTCATTGGTATTTACAGGGGCTGACAAGGATGATGTCACCAAAGGGGTTGATACATGTGAAAGAGGCATTGACCACTCTTGGGTTGACACATGTCCTGTTTTGGTGTGGTAAAGAAACACATGTGTGTTTCTTCGGCTGATACAAATGGGATTTGGTCATAGAAACATGTATTGGGCCTAATAAATTCGGGTTTTGGGCTTTTTAAGTGTAAAATGGACTCTAAAATTGTATTTGAACATTTTTGTTTATTTTGGACATTGTTTTCATTTATTTGGCTTATTTATCAATATATATAGGACCCCGGGTAAAAATCGGGTATTACAGCTGTCTCTCTTTGCTTATTTTTATAGAATAGGAATAGGGCAAAGACTAGAAATACACAATTTTGTTCGAATCCATAAGCCATTCCCTAAACAACTGAAGTTTGAAGCTGTTCTTCTGATTATGAAATTCTTCAACCTTCTGTCAAAACGTAGAGTCTAAAGTTGTTCTTCTCATTATGAAATTCTTTATTTTCTGAAGTTTGAAGTTCTTCTTCTTATTCTTATTATAAAATTCTTCATTCGTCACTCTTTTGTTGGTCCATCTCTCTAAAGGCGTTGAATAAGCAAGCTCTTCTCATTATGAACTTCCTCATTCTTTAAAAAAAGCAAACTCTTCTTATTAGGAGCTCTTATTTCTTCAGTGGCTGAGTTTTCTCATTAGGAACTCTAGGGTGAACTCTTCTTATTAGGAGTTCTTATTAGGAACTCCGAGGTGAACTCTTCTCATTAGGAGCTCTTCATTTTTAATGGGCGAGTTCTTCTCATTAGGAACTCTGGGGTGAACTCTTCTTATTAGGAGTTCTTCATTCTTTGTTGGGAAAACTCATCTTATTAGGAGCTCTGAGTGAGTTCTTCTCATTAGGAACTCTGTACTCTTTGCTGGGCGAGTTCTTCTTATTAGGAACTCTGTATTCTTTGCTTGACGAACTCTTCTCATTAGGAGTTCAGCTCGAGTTTTTCTAATTAAGAACTCCGTATTCTTTGTTAGGAACGCCGATTCCCCTCCTCCTCTGGAAAAAAAACTAAACCTACAAAAAGAAACATCATCAATTAATAAGAATTTAACTTGAAGTAATACGAAATATCTTCAATTCCCAGCTTGAAGCGTTGAGATCTTTAGAGTCACTGATTTTCTGTCTATGGTGTCTTGATCTTTCAATCTAAAACTCGTATCAGATCTCTTGTTTCTTCCTCTATTGGTCTATCTCTTTCTATTCTTGGAAATTATATGATCTGCAAAAGTCAAATTTATCATTAATCTTTCAACATTAATTGTAAAACAAATGTACAACTTGAGTAAATAATTAAGAAAATTCAAGCGCTTCAACGAGAAACGCTGAGACTTTTGACCCATTAAACTGTGCATCTTCCTCATTTAAACCCAAAGTTGATCTTTTCTTGCTTGCATCCTGATAACATGAACCATTTTATTTTCTTCTCCTTCCCCTTCCCCTTCCCCTTCTTTTTTTTTCTTTTTCTTTTTATATTTTTTGGAAACTGAGGACCCAAAGGATTAATGTCTTTGTCGATACCATGCCCCACTATCTTACCACAACGATGTTTGAAAAGTTCTCATCATTTTCGAAGGTGTCGGCCCGAAGGATTTAACATTATGCCCGAAGGACTTAATGATGACCTGAAGGATTTAGAATTGTAAAGCACTTCCTTTCCTGTGCAAACAACCACATCACTCCCGAAGGTGATGGCCCGAAGGACTTAACATCATGCCTGAAGGACTTACTAATGACCCGAAGGATTTAGAATTGTAATGCACTTATTTTCCTGTGTAAACAATCAAACATTACTCCTTAAGGCGGTGTCCCAAAGGACTTAACATCATGCCCGAAGGAATTATGGATGACCCAAATGATTGTACTTCCTTTATTGTGAAAACAATCAAACATCACTCCCAAAGGCGATGGCTTGAAGGACTTAACATCATGCCCGGAGGACTTGCTAATGACTCGAAGGCTTTAAGATTGCACTGCACTTTCTGTCTTGTGCAGACAATCAAGAAATCTTTGCTTAGATCCGTCTCTACGAATGGATTGGTATCTTTGCTGAGATCCACCTCTTCAAACGGATTGAAATCTTTACTGTGATCTACATCTTCAAACGAGTTGAAATCTTTGTTTCGCAAAAAATGTGATTGAAATCTTTGCTAGTCTTTGCTGGTTCTACTTTCCCAATCTAAAGTTGTAGATTGAAATCTTTGTCTGTTCTTTGCTAATTCTTTTAAATTCCTGCAAAAATATACAAAGATTCTTTGAATGCACGAATTAGTATGCTCTTATCATATGAATGCCTAACTATATATATGATGCATGAATTGTGACAACTGAGGACCACTTGGATAGGCTTTGATCTTTTTGCTTCTCTGTGGAGTTTTCTACTTCTGTTGCAATGGCACCTCATCTCTTGAGATTGTTTTTACCAGATCTTTCTTTACTTGATCTTCTCAAGATTTTCCTTAAGCTCTTCATGTCTTCATGCTCTGAAAAATTTGCTCTAGAATTTTGTTGTTGAACTCTTTTCCTTCTTCTTATCTCTTTAGATTGTTCTTATTAGATCTTTTTCAACTTGATCTTATTGAAATTTGTCTTAAGCTCTTACTATCTTCATGCTTCGACAAAATTTTCCCCAGGATTTTGTTCTTGAGCTCATTTTCTATTTGAGCAGTGAGGTCGAACTCTTTCAAGTTCTGCATCCCTTCTTGTCTATTCTGATTTGAACTCTTATGCACAATGATGCCCCACTAATCTCTTTACTTCTTTCCCCATTATGTATAATTTGCCCATCTTTTATTTTTTAGGGCGAATAAATGCCTCAAGTCCCTAAACTTTCTTCAAGTCCATGAACTTTTATCAAATTCATTATTTAACATCAAATCCAACCAAAACTCCATGATAAAAACTTGCTTTAGGTCCCTGAAATATCTGATAGATGCATCATTCTTGCCATTGCCCTAACCATGACACTTGATGGGTGATTCCTCTTTTCGACCAGAAAACTGTCGTACATACGAGAGTTTCATACTCAACCATATCTTTACCATATCATATTGATCACTTGCATCCTCGATCTTGTATCCTGAAGTTTATCTCTGAAGCAAAACAAGGAAATCTTTTTGTTTTGAAAAAAATTCAGTTTGTTGATTAACATCTCAATGAAAGATACCTTACAAGACCCAAAAAATCAAGGTCTTAATATAAAGAAAGAAAAAAATAGAATAGGATGCCCTGGATATCAAGTGCAAGAGCATCTTAGATTCAACCCTGCTATGGGTAGCATAACTCATGAATGTTGTAGTGATGTTTGAATTTATGAAATTTCTTCCAAATCACTCGATTCACACCCTATGATTACCGTGTTGCTTGATCCAGTCAGAAACAACTCATTTTTGTTCTCTTCATTCTTTTTCTATTCATAAATGTGTTCAAGCTTTCCAGACTTGTTTAACTAGTAGAGTTCAAAAATATCATTCTAAGAATAGAATTCTTTAAGTGTATGTGTGTGCTTCTGATTGTTATTAACTATTACTATATATTATTATACACATTTCTTCAAAGATACATCTTTGATGCTTGGGTATTAGACATGTGGAGCATAGCTCCTTATTAGATTTGTCGACATCCCCCACAGCTCCATCAAGATGCTCCAAGACTTATTTATTCAAATAGTTCATTACCTCACTCTCTTTATTTTTCTTCTCTTTTCATTTTTTCTTCTCTCTTTTTCTTTTCTTTTCTATTTTTCTTTGTCTTTTTTTTTCTTTCTTTTCCTTTTCTTTCTCATTCCTTTTCTTTCTCATTCCTTTCTCTTTTTTCTTTTCTTTACACTTTTCCTTTCTTCTTTTTCACTTTTTCCTTTTTCCTCTCATTTTCTTCTCTTTTTCCTTCTCACTCTTATTGTGTTTTTTAGGATATAGAAGGCTACGCTTAGAACTTCAATTTCAAGAAACTCTACTTGGTTAAAATTGTCTAGTCCACTTCACTATTTATGAATTTTAAAGATTTGTCATCGAACATCATCAAAGGTGTAGTAATCTGCCTTTTCTTGCTTTGCTAACCAAAGTAGAACGAGAAATAAATTTCACTTTATTGTCTTCACAACATCCAATCGTTCTTTGTACCGGAACCAATATTGCATCTTGCAATTGGCATCCAGAGGCCTACAAGGGTAAAAAGAGATATACATATATTTATGAATTTCAAAACATCTTTCCATTGAAAAGAAAACCAAAAAACATGACATGTGCCCTTAGAAAATGATCTCTACTACTTTCGGGCCAGGAGTAGCAGAATTATTTCCATGTATTACTTCAGAAACAATCTATGTGGATTATAACCACGTGGTGCAAAAATATGGGTAACACAAATTTCTTAGAACTCCAAACAGTCTTGGAAGCATTCATTCTGGCCTTCCGATTCTTCGGTTGGTATAACAACTTGCCCCACTCCTTGCCATTGTTGAACTAGTTCTCGTGTCAAGATTCCATTACTGACTAGCTTCTTGATTTCTTCCATTAAGGGTATACACTTCTTGGTAGCGTGTCCTGGTGCCCCCATGTGAAAGTTGCAAATATTGTCTAGATCATAGCTATAGGCAGATGACTTTGGCACTACCTTTATTGGCCTTGGAGATATATGTTGTCCTTCAACAAGGTACGAAAATAAATCTGAAATAGATACTCCAAAGATCTCCAGATTTGCACTTGCTCGAGGAATTTTCCGTGGTTGGCCTAATGAATTTGCTGGCCTTTTTCTCTTGCGACCCTGAGAACTTTGAACATTACATTCACTCACCTCTTTCTCTTGCTTCGCTTCTTGATTAGCACGATCCTTAAACCTTTATCTAATTTTCCCTTGTCGAATCCCAATTTATGTTGTTTCTCCAATCATCACGATGTTACTAAAACTTCCCCTTGAATTTGCAAACATTCTCTTGAAAAAAGGAGATAGAAGTGTTTGATGAAACATGAGAGATACTTCTTCCTCTGTCATGAGAGGTTGTACTTGAGTTGCTAATCCTCGCCACCTCAATGCATAGTCTTTAAAGCCTTCATTGACCTTCATACTCATGTTCTGCAGAAAACGGCAATTTGGAGCCAGGTCTAAAACATACTTGTATTGCCCAAAAAATGCTTTGGCCAAATCAACCCACGATCGAATTGTAACACCACTTTCCCGTATTTGTTGCCAAACACGAGTCGGTGATGTTACTTAATTAAATTAAAAATCCATTTTCCAACATTTTTTAAAAAATCTGGCAGCTTGCACTGTCATTTCTTAAAATTTTTTATAAAATTTTGTAAGCTTCAAAACTTCCTTCGGAAAAATTCTTAGTAAACTAGATTCATCAGTCTATCAATTCATATAAATTAGAGATCTTAACTCATGGCACACAAGTGCAGAAAATTCGTTAAATATGCACTACAGTGCATATCTGCTGTCTGGAAATTCTGACCTTGCATCGAATAAAAATTCATATCTTTTGATATATAAATCGAAATCGGTCACCGTTTGTTTTAAAATAAACTAGACTCAATTTCCAGTTCATACATATAATATTCATCATCTAAATCAATCTGTGGAATTTATAGCAATTTTTCAAAGTCACTATCTAGAGCAGAATTTCAAGACTGTTTTTATCCGTTTAAAAAATAAGTCTACTAAAATATTCATAAACCATTTTAAATCATCTAATAAATAATACTAGTCCATATTTTTAACAATAACCATAATAAAATGTAATGTTAATAGAGTTTAGTTTACACAAAACTTAAGGATTTAATATTATACATGCCACCAATAATACGTTATATAGGATGTCAAAATAACTACTATGATAACCTGTAATAGTTGCTCGTCCAACTGCACCCGAACTATGGTACTTACCACCACTCCGTATTAACCTACGCGTGCACATGTAAAATACACACGCTAAGTATAAATTTAGTGATGCATTATAAATAATCATAAATAAGTATCGAAATAAATGAAAACATGGTTAAGCAAAATCATATCAAATCTTTCATATACTTATAAACAATCACATATAAGAAATGGTGAATTTCATATACATTTACTTTATAATTAGCCCAAGAATTTGTATAAAGAGAAACTAAAATATGCAAGGTAGGTACTCATTGAGTACTAGTCACCGAAGTGACGATAACATATAGACACATAAAGCGCCGGAAACATATAGACACATAAGTTCCGAAAATATATAGATCCGAAGATCGGTGTATAGCTATACTGCAGTCCTTGACTGCTAGATCTCTAATGGCATGCCACTATACTGTAACTCTCTATCATAAACTTGGGCAAATAATTTCATATAATTGACTTGTAAATTATCATTTGATAAATGATTCATGTATCACCATTATTCAATAATAACTTATCAAAATAAAACGTAATAGGGCAATTATACCCTAACATGTACTAACCTTGTTCCTTTGTCTGTGAATCATCATATAACTTATAGAAAAACCATGTTATAATTTTAATAAAATCAAATAAATAGAATTTATAAAAGTTTACTAAAATACATTTCAAAACATATAAATGCACTCACCTTATATGCCTCACTAATTACTTGTACCAAAATATGTCTACTCCGGGACGTTGTCTTTATTTTCTTGATTCGTTTCGATCTTGAACGTGCTCAGCTGCTTGTAATCAACCATTACGTAACACATACAATTAAATGTATATGTTAGATTACTAATCCACTAAGTACATTAATAGGAGAAAATTCATGAAAATTCCTTTAATGTACTATAATAACATATCAATACTTTCTTCAATTAAATCTATCCCTCAACTTCCTCCATTCTTTCATTTATAATTATTAACTCAATTTTTGAATTTTTACAATTCACTCCCATTTCTAATAATGTAAATATTAAAATAAAGCTTAGGTGATAACAACCAACCTAAAGACTTTAAATTAATATTTCACAAAAATTTCCCCAATATTTCTTGTAATTACCGAAGGGTCCCTAAACTTTTCAACATTGGATTTTTACTTCCAACAACACTTCAAAGCATATAGAATATTTATTCTTTCATGACCAACATCAAAATAAATCTTTACACTTCAACCCTAAATTTTTCCATAATTGGCATAATGGTACTTAATTCAATTTTCAATATTCCAACTTCAACCAAGTATGAAAAATATCATTTCTAGTCCTTTCCAACATCAAAATAAATTTTAACATAATTTCCCCTAATTTTCTTCAAAATTTTGAATTAGTCCCTAGATTTCTCCAAATAGGGATTTTTCATTCTAACATCAAAATTGAACTTCCATCATCAATATAATGCTTCAAACATCATAATCTAACCATTTTCATCCTTATTTCACAAAACCCTAACAAATCCCTAAATTCAAGATTAGGGTTTATAACTTCCAATATGAAATTAACTTGATTCAAGCAAAATTACACCTTTATAACATGAATTCTAACATAATCAAGCTTAATCCTTTCTTTAATCTTCAAACTCTATTTTCTCTCTCTTCAAGAATATAAACAATTCTTCATAACCCTATGTAAAATTGCTATCAACATGTAGAGAATGAAGAGAAAATCATTTTATCTAACTTAAGCAAAATCAAAATCTAACTAGAAATGATTGAAATAATCAAAATTTGGAAAAACAAACCTTGTTCTTTTCTTCTCCCAATATCACAGCAATATGGCTGAAAAATGGGATGATTTTTATCATCTTTTATCCTTATTAATACACTTGTAAAGTGTATTTGAATATAAAATTCAAATAATGCCAAATTACCAATTTAGCCTCCAACTAAATCTTTAATTTCTAGTTTGCCATTCTAGTTCAATTCCAATCAGCCACTATTCATTTTCCATGTAACAATATCCAAAATTCCATTCATGTCCCTCTTTAAGTGAAAAGACCAAAATACCCCTCACTATTTAACTTTTCCACAAATTTGCCATTTTACCACCTATATAAATACTGGATAGAATCGAATCTAAATCAATTAAAAACTTAAATGTCATGTTTATCGGGTCTTCCCAAGACTGCCTTCAAATTTCTATAACATTCCGAGCTCGACTGATCATCCGAATTCCATTTAAACTATAACCCTAATTTCCCAATAATAGAAACATCAGATCAAACCGTAATTTTTATATTCTATCCACACCCTTAGGTGATCTATTTATTTATAGAATAAAAATAATTATTGGGAAAATTACCATGTTGGTCCTTAAACTTTTCTCAACTTTTCACTTTAGCCACTAAACTTTAAAATTTTACGTTTTAGTCACTGAACTAAAATCTCCAACTTTTAATTATTTAAAATTTGGTCATTAACCAAATATTGAGGTATTACATGAATCTGTTCTTGACTTAATCTGTTGTACCATACCGTACCAGGTCCAACTAGGCTATCATGGAAATAGTGGATCAACAATTTATCATCGTCCAAATGCCCTTCCATTTTCTACAGAACATTGCCAAGTAGATTTTGGGATAGCTAGAACTGTCATACTTCTTGAAACTAGGGACCTTGAATTTAGACGGAATAACCAAATCAGAGACTAAGAAAAATTCTTTTGCATCAAATTTGGGCTTACCAACACCTATTCCTACCTTAATCTCTTCCTCAAGTCTTGGACATCTATCTTTCAACTGCTCGAGTCTTGGTCCTGGGATGATAGGCTTCAAAAAACCTCTCTCAACATTCAGGTTAGATGCCTCATGATAAATTGTTAGACATTATGTAGCAGTATGGTTCTTCGCATTTTGCTGATGCTTGGTCATCCATTCTTGCAACACTTCCTGAGCTTTTTCAGTTCCTTCCATGTCTTCATCCATGGTAACAAATTTTCAAACTTTCACTATTTCCAAATTGCTGCCATCAAAAACCCCGACTGCTTCAGATCATGAATGTTAATGCAATGATAATGTTATGATGATAAATATGCAATGCATGAATGTAAAAGGTATTGATTCTAAAAGTGATTATCTTAAAACAAATTTCATTGAAATAAAATGATTCAATACATCAGATATCAGATACTACAAATATTGGTGAGCTCTAACTCCCAACTTCCTAACTTCCTCTAAGAGCCAAGTCAGCTTCCCTCCGTGATCTTATGTTGGATCAATATTCTAACTCAATGCCATTGCTACATCAGCTAGGTCTGCCACTTGTTGAGACACTTCTTGTGCTTGAATAACAAAATCTTTCATGTCATTGTCTCTTTCTTGTATCTTCATTCTCAACCTTTGAAATTGGACATACCGCTTCTCTTCACTTTCTTGACAGTCTTTCTTAACATCATCAAGAAGATCTTTGTACATCAGCGTAAGATAATGGTATTCATCTACTTTCTTCTTTAATGCTTCATTTTCAGCTTGATTGTCATTCAGCTTGATAGCAGTATCCTTATACATCTGCATGTACTTAGTCATTATCTCACGCTTAGCCTGACTAATCCCTAGATTTTCACTTGTTTTAAAGCTCTTTTTCATGTACCTAGCTTTATGCTTCAGTTCCTTGATTTTTTCCTTCGATTATTCTAGAGTCGCACCCAAACAAACATTCTTGAGCATCGAACGAAGTTCTTGATGATCGAGTTGCAAACTTTTCAACTCCTCATTCAACTTATCTCTCTCTTTCCTTAATTTGCTTATTTGAGCCTCATATTCAAACTGAGGCCCCTTTCCCTAGGTATTTTCATCTCGAGTCTCCTATTCAACCGCTGAGTCAAGCTGGCTTTCTGTTCCGAAATTCCATTTCCCATACTCCAAAAGAACTTGATCTCTATGTTTGAGAACAATGCAATTCTCAATAGAATGTCCTTAAATTCCATCATGATATTCATAGTGAGCGTTGACGTCATACCAGTTTGGATGACGTCATACCAGTTTGGATACAAAGGTTGTAAAGATGTAAGTAAAAGTGGGGTCACCAATCGAGCCTTCAACAATTGAGGATACAGTTCTTTGTATGAAATAAGGATTGGATCAAAATGATATTTGCGATCTCCTATCTTTTGGAAATCGGCTAAAGGGGTATTGGAATCTGAACTTTGTCCTGGACAGTTAATTGACTTCGATGGGCTTGAGCTTTCCTTCGCTTTTGCATCTCCTGGTATTTTTTTAATTGTCAGGCCTTTGGGAAATTTGGGTTTTCTATTTTCAAAACTCAACATACCTCCCATGATAAGATTTCCAACTTTGATCTTCAAAGCTTCGCAATTTTCAGTAGTATGTTCTGAACTTCCTTGATGATAGCCACATATTGTCTCGTAATTCTCGGGATAAGAAAACATTTTGGACTTAGACGAAACTCGGGCCACAAGATTCTTCTCTAGAAGTACATAAAGCAGCTCCGTATATAGCACCAGAATTAGATTAAAAGAACCTCCATTATCTTCCACTTGGGCTTCTTCTTGGCCTTTCATTACATTCTCAGAGTTTACCCTACTTACACCTCCAGTTGGTTTATTAATGCGAATTATAACAGTATGTGGACCCGACTGATTACACATGTACTGGTTTGGTTCGGTTCTCTTTTCAACTCAGTATGCCCCTTTTTCTTAGTCATAGCTGTCATCATGGTCATCACCTCAACCATTTTTCTTTTCAGTTCTCGCATCTCATTCTTGTAAGAATCAACTGGTTTTGGTTCGATTCTCTTTTCAACTCAGTAAGCCCCTTTTTCTTAGTCATAGCCGTCATCATGGTCATCATCTCAGCCATTTGTCTTTTCAGTTCTCGGATGTATGACCCTTGGATAAACTACCCTTCAGTTCTTCCGTGACTTGTTATGGACACTGTTTCATATTTGCACTCTTTTCTATCAGATTACGAATCCCCTTATCTGTCATGATTGTCTTCTAATGATAACCACTTTTGAATCAATAACTCTCTCTGGCTAAATAAAAAAATTTATAATAAGCCAAGAAAATAACCAGATAAGAGCATTTAAACCGAAAGACCCTGTCCTAAGTCCATGTCTAGCTCTAGCGGGGTGGGCTTCTAAATAACAACATGTGGGTTTTGTTCTAGACTCTGGGTTCCCGAACTATCATTACTATCTACTATGACAATAAGACATCGATTCGGGAGTATACAACCTCTTCTGTCGGAGGTGTGAACCTCACGTTACATCAGGTTGGTATATCAGAAGAAAGAAAAAATTCCAAACTCGGAGGTGGAGAGCCTCACGTTAGATCATGTCTCGCTCTCACTTAAGAGTGAAAAGCCCGACTAGAAGGCTTATGCATGAATGACAGATATATCACACACAAAAGCTACCTCCATTCTTTCTGAAAATCCATCCAATAATTATTGAAGAAATCAAATCCAAATTATTGTTCAAAATGCCAAAATGCCACATGAAATTAATTAATTAGGCTTGACTCTCAATTTTAAATCCCCAGTGGAGTCGCCAAGCTGCCGCGACCATTTTTAAACCGAATGTTTGTGAAAATAGCCTGACGATTGGTTATCTAAAAATTAGAGTTTTGATTCATTTTAATTCAATCGTGAAAATTAGGGTTTTTCATATTAAATCAGGTTATTAACTTAATTAACCATAAAATTTGTTTTCCTTTTATTTAATCTTGAAAATTACTTTTAGAGTCGCCACCGATCACTTTGGTAGATTGGACACCATAAACAACCAGAGATTCACTTTCTAAAAATTTGGGTTCGAGAGTCGGTTACGTGTGGGGAAGGATTAGCACCCCCACAAACGCCCGTTATCGGTACCTTTTTAATTTCACGTGACATTTTGGCATTTCGAATAGTAATTTAAACTTAGTTTAACCATACTTATTAATATGGATTTAAATTCCAAATGAAGATATCCTTTCACAAGGAAATACATTTTTGAGCGAATATGAGTTTAGAAACATCTAGTTGCTTTCGGATACTTCGATTCATATTCAAAAATATATCCCAACGTAAAAAGTTTTTAATGCATGTCCAATTATTTTCTTGTCAATTTTAAATTCTAACTTAATAGGCTCTAATCAATTAAATTTATTTAAGAATCTATGAATATTATCGAATTTAGGGGTTTGTGTGATAACACCAATTACTTGGGCACTATCCATATTAAGCCCTAAATCAACAATAATCATATTTATTTAATGACTCTAATTATTTAAACCTAACCCTAATTCAATTTTATTTTTAATTAACTATGTGTGATTACATGTTCTAAGTTCAAATGAAATATTAAACGTTCTACTAAAAAGCCCCCTTGATTATCATCTCATTACAATGAGACACTAGCCAACTAGGGAATTTAAAGTTTCTATTTAATAATCATTTATTTTTTAAAATTATCTCACCTATTTGAATTATTTAATTTAATTAAAGGACCTAAAATTTAAAGGCTCTAATTATTTAAATCTAAGTGATTAGATTCTCCAACAAATATACTAAATGCTCAATTTAAGAACATGCAAGCATATAAAATAAATTAAACATTTAACTTAAACAAAAAAAATAAATTAGAGAAGAAAATTAAACTAAACACAAACTTTAATTTTGATTTATTAAAGAAAAGGACTGAATTGAAAGGTTTACAAAATTTGTTGCCCAAATCGAGAAAAAAATAGTAGGGCGAGGATCCATTTAACCCGACCCGATAGCCACGCGCAGATCCTTCCCATACCTGGCTTAAAACGACGTCACAATGACTCACCTATAAATTCCTAATACCGAGTCAACTCAGTCAGAAAGACCATTTCACTTTCCCTCACTTCCCTCTCTCTACCCAAATTCTCTCTTCCACAAACACAGATTTCCCAAAATTTCCCCTCAAATTGGATCAAAGCCAAGGCCTTTTGGATGAACATTCAACGTGTTCATCCAACAAACGGATGAACACACTAAACTCTGGCCGCTCTCCGCCATAGCCGCCGCCATCAAATCTTGTGCCGCTCCTCTTCGGCCACTATTGGACGTTCGTCGGTCATCACTCCTCTCCGGCCGACCGCTGCAAGCAACGCCAGCCAACGCGTACATTTTCCAAAAACCATGACCGAAACCCTAAAAACCTCCCCAAATTCAATTTTCAAGCCCTAGGTACCTAAAAACTACCTTATTCGATAGAACCTCCCACTTCTCCCCTAGATCTACCCGACAACCACCCTTTTTGACTCTTTCGTTCAAGATAAACCCCTACCACCGCAAAATAAACGCCCTTCCCTTTTCCAATTAGCTTTTTGTATTTCTTTGTTTCATTTTTTCTTTTAAAAACAAACTAACAATTCTTTTTTCTTTGATTTTGCAGGATTCAAAATGAATGCGAGAGGTTACTTTCTCGGCTGTGAAACAATGGTCTGATCCTAAACTTCAACAGCTTCAGTGGTGTCGTTTGGCCTTCGATGACTCCTCAGCTCTTGATGGCCATTCAATTTCTCAAGTGAGATTCGCAAATTGCCCTTTCTGTCTCTGCTTTTATTAGTTTTTATTTTATTATTAGTATTTATGGTAGCTATTAATTACTGAAAATTTCTCTCTCATTGGTATTGATAGGGGCTAACGAGGATGATGTCAGCAAAGGGGTTGATCCATGTGAAAGAGGCATTGACCACTCTTGGGCTGACACATGTCCTGTTTTGGTGGGGTGAAGAAACACTAGTGTGTTTCTTGGGCTGATACAAATGAGATTTGGTCATAGAAACATGTACTGGGCCTAATAAATTCGGGTTTTGGGCTTTTAAGTGTAAAATGGACTCTGAAATTGTCTTTGAACATTTTTGTTTATTTTGGACATTGTTTTTATTTATTTGGCTTATTTATTAATATATATAGGACCCCGGGTAAAAATCAGGTATTACACTATCTAACAACTTCCATAATCCGCATCCGAGTAAGCATACAAACTAAAGAAGAAATCTCTAGGATACCAAAGGCCTAAGCAATAGGTGTCTCTAAGGTATCTAAAGATTCTCTTAACGACTATAAGGTGTGATTCTCTAGGACTAACTTGAAATCTAGCATACAAGCAAACACTAAACATGATATCCGGTCTACTTGCGGTAAGATAAAGCAAATATTCTATCATTGATCTTTAAATATTTAAATCAACACACTTACCTCTTTCATCTTTGTCAAGCTTTGTAGAAGAGCTCATTGGTGTGGCTTGTGGTTTCACATTCTCCAAGCCAAACTTCTTGAGCATTTCCTTGATGTACTTAACTTGATTGATGAAGATGTCATCCTTCCTTTGTTTGATTTGGAGTCTCGAAAAGAATGAAAGCTCCCCCATCATGCTCATCTCAAACTCACCTTGCATCAACCCTTTGGATGGATCACCCAAAATCTCACCACATTTGACATAGTTAAACTCCCTTGGGCAGGTGACCTCATTTTCCTCTAGAGACATGTCCTTCAAGGCTTTTAGAGGTGGATCTTGTGCTTCTTCTTTAGTTGAAACTTCATCCACCTTTGATGATTATTCTCCACCATCATTGGCATCAAAAATTCCTACATGATCATAATTACAAGAATCCTTCCTTAGAAGAAGGTTATCATCGAAAACCACATGTATAGACTCTTCTATTACTAAAGTTCTCTTGTTAAATACTCGATAGGCTTTAGAGTTTAAAGAATAACCAAGAAAAATTGCTTAATCACTTTTAGCATCAAATTTGCCTAAATTGTCTTTTCCTTTGTTAAAAGCAAAAAATTTACATCCCAAAGGATGAAAGTAGCTAATGTTAGGCTTTTTGCTTTTAAGAAGCTCATAAGATGTTTTCTTCAAAATAGGCCTAATTATTACACAATTGACAATATAACAAGCGGTATTAATGGCTTCCGCCCAAAAATACTTAGGCAAATTATTTTCACAAAGCATGGTTCTAGCCATTTCTTCTAAAGTTCAATTTTTCCTCTCAACAACTTCATTTTGTTGGGGTGTGCGAGGAGCGAAAAAATTATGGCTAATCCTATTTGAATTACAAAACTCATCAAAACCTAAATCTTGAAATTTGGCTCTGTGGTCACTCCTAATATGAGAAATGGAGTTACCAAGATCATTTTGAGTTACTTTTGAAAATGTGATGAATTTTTCTAAAGCCTCATCCTTGGTACTTAAGAATAGAACCCAAGTATATCTAGAGTAGTCATCAACTAAAAAAATGCATATGATTTTCCACCCAAACTCATTGTTCTAATAGGTCCAAAAAGATCTATGTGAATCAATTGTAAAACTCTACTTGTAGAAACATCATTAATAGGTTTAAAAGAAACTCTTTTATGTTTGCCTTTTGCATAAGCATAATTTTTTTGTTAAAATGAAAACTTTATTTTTGGCAAACCTCTTAAAAGATCATTTGAAATTAATTTTTCTAAAACACTCATGCTTGCATGCCCTACTTTTCTATGCCATAACCATGAGTCATGCTCATTTTTAGCAACAAAACATGCATTTAAAATATGAATGTCATCTAAATGCACCATGTAAATGTTTCCTATGTGATAACCAATAAGCACAATTTTGTTAGTTTCAATGTTGATATTCTTGAAACCATTTAAATCAAAAAGCACATTGAAACCTTTATCACAAAGTTGGATTATGCTTAAGACTGTTGACATATAAGACATTATCAATAAGGATAAAATAGTAATTACCAATGGAACCAATTCCTTCAATGTGGCCTTTGGAGTTGTCACCAAATGTCACTACTCCTCCACTTTTTGATTTTAGCTCCAAGAACCGACTCTTGTCACCGGTCATGTGTCTCGAGCATCCACTATCAAGGTACCATGAATTTGGACATGAAGCTTTGGCCTTGTAGAAACGCTCATCCTACAAACAAAGAATTACGTCTTAATTTTTGGTACCCAAATCTTTTTGGGTCTATGAGTATTAACTCCCAAAATCTTGGTTCTATTGGGAATCCAAGAAGCAATAGCACTAATATCATTATAAGTGATTAGTTCCTTAGGAACCCAAACACTCCTAATCCTCTTACCATAAGAGGGCCTTTGGAAGCTTCTTTGCTTGTAGCCACAAAGTTCCTTTTCACATAGTTGGGTTTTGAAGATGTTCTTTTTTCAAAACTAGATTTCCCAACTTTGCTTAAGAAAGCTTTGAGATCACCCACTTCCTTTTGGTGATCATCATGAACTTTGGAGAGAAGGTTGTTTAAATATTGATTTTTCTTTTCAAAATCAATTTGTTTTGTTTGCAAATCCAAAACCTTCTTCTTAAGTTCCAAATTGGTTTTAGATAAGGAATCATTTTGATTTTTCAAATTTGAAATTGTTTTCTTGTTTTTCAAAAGTGATTCATTATACTTATCTACTAACTTATCGTATACCTCTTGTAACTCATCATAAGCTTCTTGAAGCTCATTAAACGTAAAATCCAAAGTAGATGAGTTAAAGGTTACCTTAGGATCCTCTTCTAGTGCCATGAGACAACTAGTGCATGAGATAAAGATTGGCCACTTCTTACTCTTCTTCATCGGATGATTCCTCATCACTCCAAGTAGCAGTATGAGCCTTGAGCTTCTTCCTAAAGCTCTTCTTCTTTAGTTAGGGACAATCGGTCTTTATGTGCCTCGGCTTCTTACACTCATAGAAAATTATTTGATCCTTTTCTTCTTCTTTGTTCTTGTTCTTGAAATCCCTATTCGATGAAACTTTCTTCCCTAGTAGGATTCCATGAATCGAGTGAACCTTTTGGATATCATAGCCAATGTTTCCTCTTCATCTTCACTTGAGTCGCCCTCCTCTTGTGAAGCTTTAAGAGCAATTCCCATTTTCTTCTTATCCACCTCTTTCTTCTCTATCTTTTTCTCTTCTTTTCTTCTTCTCTTCCTTTCTTCATAATCTCATATGTAAGGAGAGAACCCAATAGAGCATCAAGATTTAAGGCCTTGAGATCCTTGGCTTCAATGATTGTAGTTCTCTTTCCATCCCATGATTCGGGAAGAGGATAGATGAGCTTTCAAATAAGCTTGTCTTCCGAGATGACTTCTCTATAGCCCTTAAGTCCGTTGACTATGACAGAGAAACAATCAAACATCTTGGTGATGTCCTCATCCGGTTCCATCTTGAAATTCTTGTAGCTCAAGTTGAGGAGTCCAATCTTGGTCTCTTTTACAACGTTTGTGCCTTTATAGGTGGTATCGAGTTTTTCCCATATCTCATTTGCACTCGTGCAAGAAGACATCTTCGCGTACTCATCCGGTCCAAGAGCACAAAAGATCATGTGCATAGCTTTATCATTTACTTGCAATTTCTTCCAATCTTCACCGGTCATCTCTATCTTAGACTTGGGAACAATCTGGTATTCTTCTCTCTTCATTAGTATGCTTGGTCCATCTTCCACTACATCCTATAAGAGGTAGTCATTGGATTTAATAAAGAGACTCATACGATTCTTCCAATAAGGATAGTTATCTCTATTGAAATATGGTAGTTTGGTAATGGATTGAGACTCGTAGAGGTTGTTGCCGAAAGTAGAGGCCATGGCTTGACTGATAGTTGATTGAATCACCTTCGAATCATCTCAATAGGATATTAACCCTTCTAATGAGTGTGGCTCTGATACCAATTGTTGGGATGATCAATCAATGGTGAAAGTGGCCAAGAGGGGGTGAATTGACAATAAAAACAATTTAGAAGCAAATTGGAAAATAAAAAGATTTGAGACACAAGGAGTTATAGTGGTTCAACCGTCTAAGAATGTTTACATCCACTACCTTAGCTTCTCACTAAGGATTTTCCAAATTCACTATGAATTTCTTCCCTTTTTTCTAGGCTAAAGAGGAAACCTTTTACAAACTCAAAGCTTTCTACTCAAAGGTTTGAGAAAAACTCTCTTTTACAAGAAAAGGTTTAGCAAACTAAAAATCCTCTCAAAGGTGAAGTGTTTTCCCAATTAAAAGTTCACTCAAACCCAATACTTGAATAAAATGATTACAAATATGAACACTCAAGTGGGTTACAAGATTTAACTCTAATAGGCTCAAAGATGGTTGGATTTTTCCTTGAATGCTTAAGACTTGTTCAAATGTTGTTGTAGCTTTGGAGACTTGGTTATATACCCTCTTATTGATTTCTAAATGTTTGAGTAGTTGAGATCATCAATATAACCGTTGGGTTGCATTCTTCCTGCAATAAATGCTATTAGGTAGCTATTAACTCCTCAAAGTATTGATTTTCATATATATTTTACCATGTTTTTGCTTATCTTTGAGTACATATTCATGCATTTAGTTAGCAGAATCATGCATTTGCATTAAGGAGTTAAGGAACGTTTCTTTTGCCAGAGTAAAAGTGTATTTCCTTGTTGTGGTAGGTCAAGAGTAGGATTGGCAGGGCAGGTTTGGCAGAGCAGAGCATAAAAAATAGGAAGAGAAGCATGCCAAGCTTGGTTGGCAAAAGAATGCCAAGTTTGGTTGGCAAAAGAATGCCAAGTTTGGTTGGCAAAAGATCAAAGACCGATGATGTTAGCCCTAGTCAAAATCTGATCAGCTCAAATTTAAAAGAGGATAAAGAGATAAACACGCTTATCCTATCGCACAATCAGATTTCAAATTTAAACTCAATCTGGGGTTTTCACGCATGCCTATTTAAAGCCCTATGATGAGTTAAGGAGATCGAAGGAAAAAAGGCTAAACCATGGTGAAGAGGGAAACTGTGGTTTGAGCAGGCTAGACCGAGGGCTTTGGAGCCATTGAAGGGCTGCATCAACAGATCTCCTTCATTTCCGATTTCTCATTCGATTTAATTTTGTTTTTATGGTGATTTTCTTTGAAAGCGATTTGGTGTGGATGGAACCCCCAACCATGAACTAAACTTTTACAGTTGGTTGGAGATGTTTGCATTTGACACTTTGTTTATGTTTGTTTTTTTGTAATTTAAATGCCTTGGCATTGTTTTTCTATCTTGCATGAACTTCAGTTTTCTAAATTCTTTGCCATGCAACCCCTGGCATTGTTTGCTTATTACACCTTAATATCTTAACATACTTGAGGATAATGATTAGTTGTCAGATACTAAGGAGAGAAGCTTCGAAAGAAGATGTTCAAGTATATGGGCTTACTTCTGAAGGAATCTACCCCTTAGGAGTATAGTTTAGAACTTAATCAAATTAATTAGTGAAAAACTTCACTATAGACATATAGGAGTTTAACATGGTTAATTTCGGGCATTGCCATTGTAATACCCAAAAAACTCGACCTAGAAGAATATCATATTAGAATATCACATTAGATTGATTAAAGGACTAGCTAATTATGTTTGCTAATTATTAATGGGGACTAGATTATAAAAGGGAAGAATGAGTATGATCGAATTAAAGGACTAAATATTATATTATGAAACTACATGAATTGCATGCTAGTAAAGAAAAAAAAATGGAGTAACACACTTGTCAAATGAAGACAATGGCAAGTGTGAAACTCGGCAATTGAGGAAAAAGGAGACCAAGGAAGGTCATCATCATCCTTTCCTCCTCTTAGACGGAGACCCTCTATTTTAGTGAGAGAAATAAATTAAATGTAAGGAAGAGTGGTATGAATCAAGCTCTAGGAGTTGGAAATTGTCGAGAGTTAGGGGAATAGCAAAATGAGGGGTAAGCTTTACCATTGAATTTCTTAACCTTGCTTTGTTCTTGAAGATCTTCAAATTTGTGTCTTTGAATGAATGCATGTTTTGGTTTTAATAAACTAGCCATGGAAATTGTATGCATGAGCATGAACTCGGTTGACTTGTAGCTTAGTTAAGGTGTTAGGATGTGAAACATTGATGCTAGAGTTCGAAATAGAACATGTTCGAACAAGATCTTGGATTAGTTAATCAAAATTAGGACAATTCGGAAATGTGATCATTTTGATGGTTAATGTAAAATGTTATTGTTCTCTTTGTATTTCGATGTGGAATGATGTGCTATAGATAATTCTTATGAATTGCATGACATGTGAATTTGGTTTGATTATTGGAAAATATTATGTTGAGGATGAATGCTTCCCTAGGCTAAATGGAATTGATTAAGTTGGTAAAAATAAGATGAGTTTAACATATATATAGAGTTGAATTAAGTTGAAGTGTTTAGATGTATGAGTAATGAACCAAAATAGGTGTATAAAACTCTTGAAAAATTGTTTTGAATATATTTCCAGAACAGGGCTGTTTTGAGTCTTATACCTATAATTGAAGCTATGTTGATTGAATTAAATGTTTGAATGGTTGGTTGGTAAAGGCAGAAAACAGTATTAAACAAACTGGTCTGATTTTACTTATGTTCTAGGCTAGGAAAATGAGACAGTTTTGCTGGCTATTACATATATACGTATGGATGCTAATATGTATATATAATTTCCTAACTTTGAACATTGTTTCGAACTGGATAAATCCTTGTAATAATCAAGGATATTCTGATCGTTAAAATGAACTAAATATAGGCTTAATGAACTGCTATATGGGGTAAAAATGCTTGTGGTAGGGTAAGGCATGGAGAATATGAAATGTGGACTGTTTTAATGTGAGGAAAGGATGTTTCAAATCTGTTTGTGTATAGAGAATTCGAATGCTAGGCTGCCCTGATAGTGTAACTTGGCTTGGGGACTGTCCTGTTTTATAAATGTAATATTGTGGACTGTTTTGTCTATAAACAACATGAATAAGGCTGTTTGATGCTAGTAAACAATGGGATTGCTTTAAACAGACCAAATTGGTATACTTATAAACTTGGGCCTGTTTTGATTAATGAAAAGTTATAGGATTATTTGATACTCATATGGCATGTACTGTTTCGCAAGTATATATATATGCAGGATAAACTGTTTTAAGTGCAAAAATTAAGTTTAAATCTGTATTGAAGTGCAGTTTAAGGAATAGAGCAGAATTGAATTAAAACAATGCAGTTTTATTGTTAAAAATCAGTGCAGTTTCGGTAAAACAGCGTGCAGTTTTGAACATTTAAAATCTGAACAACTTGTAATAAAACACTATTAATAAATATGATTGTATAATAGGTGCAGAAATTGTATATACAAGAATAGGAGTATACTGTTTTATTGAATAGAAGTATCAGAATGAAAGTTGTCTTGTTTGTATATACTTGTATCCTTTGATAGTCAATTGGGTGTGAAATCTTATGGATTATAGTGACCTATTTTGGTGATTAACAATGCGTGTACATAGTTAGTAAGATAAATTGTCCTGTTTAATCTGATTGATAATATTTGGTTAATCGTTTTGAGGTACACACACATTGTTATGGAAGGCTAAGAAGGAAGTTGATTGAAAAGTAGATTGGGTATAGTGGATCAGGTATTCCACAACTTTGGAATATAAGGTGAGTGCAGTTAATTGTGTCTCGGGTGACACGGTGTCACTCCGAAGTCTCATTTTTTATTGGATTAAAATGTCATATGGTTTTGGATGAACTACAATGTTCATACATGGTGCATGAAGCTCAATTAGAGCAAATTTGGGAGGGGTATACATCCATAACATGTCATTCTTGACAACATGATTGATTATGCATTATGTAAGTGTTTGAACTATGCTATGAATGTTTATGTTTATGCTATGGAGTATTGAGCTTGGATGCTAACTTCTGACTTACGCTTTATTTTAAATCTCAAAATAAAGGATTAATCTTAATGCTTATTGAAACAATAAGCTCATGATGTTAAAAGATACTAAGTCAAGAATCGAAAAGAATCATTATTGCTATTAAATCATTGAGACATTGAATAAATGTCAAGTATAATTACTTGTGCAATAAGATACCTCCCCAAACTCAATTGTAAAATAAGATACGTAAGTGACCTACAATGGAAGTCTTTGGATACATTGGTATGATACATGGTATTATTGGGACTACGGTTCATGAGCCACGGCTCGGGGGACGCCCCATTATATGTTATATGTTTATTGGTGACAGTAGGAGGTAACGGGGGAGTTGTACGGAGATAAGGGCGACAATTTGGTTAGATAGTTGAAGTTAGAATTGGCATTGCTATGTGCTTTTGGCTATGATAAACACGGACCAATACGGTCAACTCGGACCAATGTCACTCATATCCAAATGTGATCCAAGGCAAATATGTTAAAAGACATGAATATCATTAAAAAATCTATGAAGAAATGTGAAAAGATCCTTGAAAATGTTATAATTGTTAAGTCAGCTCTTGGTGAGCATAAGGTATTGAAAGGCTCTTGATGAGCAAATGTTAAATTGGCTCTTGGTGAGCACATGTTATACGATATTCATGAGTTGAATTAAAGCCAAATTGTAAAAAGGCAATAAATATTTGAATGAACTATGGTCAAACAATTGATGAGATTATAATGAAATTCAAAAGCCATTGAGTAATTACCAAGTCTCATGGAGACTCAAAAATGTTGAGTTGATCTTAAACAAGATCGAAATTAGTGTAAAGAAGCTTGAAGAAGCTTTCTAATGTTTCAATAATACAAAGTAAACTTAAGATCCTATTAACAATACTAACACATGTTTGTGTATTCTTATGTATTTCATTGTAAATTATGTTACATGCTTTGTTGAGATTGATGTCTACTGCCTCACTTAGGCTATGTAAGCCTAATGCATTCATTACCATGAATCGCAGGTCATTATTAAAAGTTAAATCGGTTTGGTTTCAAGGGGGATGCTCTGAGACTTGTTGATGTATTGATGATTTAAAACAACTCCTAGGATAGTGGCACTTTGTATTTAAATAAGAAGCTAGCTATTAGTTAAAATGTTTATGTTATCGAAGATTGCTATTCTGGCTTGACCTGTCTTAGTTTATGATTATACATTATACTTGAATTATTCTTATAGAAGGAAAACGTTTATAGGAATTCATGGTTTGAATTCTAGTATAATATATCTTATCAAGTTGTAGGACATATAAATAATGGATAATGATATGTTTGAATAGTTTGCTTGTAATAAATAAGTTGAACATGCTTTGAAAGAATGATAATTAGATGTTTATTGGATAAAATGGGGCAGCTTCAAACTGAATGGATTGTAACTAGACTTAATGAAACTGTTTTGTATTTTGATTAATCGAAAATTGGGATTTGTATGAAGGAGAAGATAATCGGTTAAATCAAGATAATAAATAACCAAACAGTGTGTTTTGGTAGGATTAATAGAGTGCTTAAATCTATCGAGTGTATGTGAATTGAAGTTGCACAATTCGAAATCGGCTGGGTGTTTGATTAATTGGTAAGTAGTAAGGAAGGGTAATTTTACCAATAAAGGTTACCTATGAATAAATTTCATGGTATGTGATTAAAGGTACAAAATTGCTTAATGAATAGGTTATGAAAGTTGTGTAAAAATAATTGCTTAATGAATAGGTTATGAAAGTTGTGTAAAAATTATCAACTTGAGACAATCTGTTAAAGGTCTTAATTTTTGTATAATTTGGTAACATACTAGTTAGTAAACGATTTATGTATAAGGGGTATGGATTGGTATATCATCATGGTAATATGATGCTTGAGTTTTGAGATTTCTTGTATAATAGCTAGACTGTTATAACTTGTGCTTCTGATAATACATAAACAAATACGTGAGTTGTATTCTCAACTTATATATTAAGAATTGAACAAGTTTGTTTTCTAAGAACTACATCTATGTGAAGGCTTAATAATGGAATTGGTCTGAATTATAATTAGTAATTGATGGTAGACTATTACAGTAGTCAAAAGTAATCTCTATGGTGCTAGCTAAGATAATGAATAGTTTTAATTACTGAATTGATCATGTTTAAGCTAAGGCTCAAATTAGAAAAGGTTGTTTAAAAAAAGGTTTTAAATTATTGCCATTTTCATCGATCGGGACTTAACTTGCAAGGCAAGTTAGTCAAGAATGTTTTCTTTTTAACACTTTAGACTCGATTTACTACTAAGCCGGGTTGAGGGTGTTACAGTCATCGACAGAGGTAATGCTATCCTTGAATCTGCCTGGAAATAATTCTAAGGCAGGACGTTATTAAAGGCCGGCATGAATAGCGTAAAATCCAAGCATCCATTGCCAACGCTCATCACTATTTGAATTCACTTGTTTGCCAAACTGCTTGAACTTTTACTTTATTTTTCCTTAGTTATTTTTCTTAATCTTAAATACTACTTTCATATCAAAATCATTTATTTGAAATCACAAGTATTAATCGTGGCAATTAATTTCTGGCCAATCCCTATGGAGACGATACTCAACTCACTGCTGTATTACTTGCTGACCGTGTATACTTTCATGTAAAAGACGTATTCTTAGTATTATTTACTTGCATATTTACACTGAATAATTAATCGTTTTCCATGAAATATTACGTCGACAATAGCCAGGCGTATCGGTACGCGAACAAGTGTACCGGTACCTGCCATAAGAAGAAAGAGCTGTTGTATAAAGAGGCATCGATACACGAGAGGGCGTATCGGTACTAAGAGTGTATTTTATAAAGGGGTATCGATACATGCTAAGCCGTATCGATACCAGTTTTGCTCACTGGAATCTAAGAAAGTTGTGAATGAAAAAAGGTTTCGGTACGCCTAAGGGCGTATCGGTACGGTATAACAACTTTTCAAATTTATGGTTCCAATAAACTGACAAGGCAATGGTCAAAAAATTATTATCAAAGATCTTGAAAATTTAAACACCCCGTATCGGTATGCATAAAGCCGTACCGATACTCAAAGGCCATTTGGTTCCCAGGTATAAATGGCGTACCGATACGGCTATACACATATCGGTACCCAATAGCCATTAAGTATAAAATCATTTTCCAGTTGCTAGAATTCGTATTGATACGGCCAAAGGTGTATCGATACGCCTGGACCAAATTAGGCTATTTGTGTACAAAAACACTTAAAAAATATTTGGGGTTTTAGTTTTTGACTTAGAAACAATTTGAAGTTTGAAACATTGTCATTTTGTAAGACTTTTTGATTACTTAAAAATTTATCAAATTTTACAAATTGGTCCTTAAAATCGTTGTTATATTAAAATTAAATATTAATTTTATAATTTTAGTCATTGTGTCGTTAACACCTGTTAGTTTAATGATGTGACATGTTAATTTTACAATTTTAGTTATTGTGCCGTTAACATTAGAAAAAGATTTGATGTTCAAACATTGCATGGAAATGGAAAAATAGTCATCGACTTACAGTGGTAGTGTTATTTTGAGGATTAATCCATTCCTACACGCAAGTGAAGTCCTAAGGATGTTCGGAGGTGGTTTGAAATCTATGATACCCTGCCTTTCTGACTATGCTTTCTCTATAGAAATCAACTTATATTTATGTTCTGATCATTATGCTCCACCTTTACCGTCGCTTATAAATTTTAGAGATAATTACGTATTTGGTACCTTATATATTCTCGCATTACTGTTTTAGTATTCTATCTATTTTTTTGATAAAATAATATTTATCGTTACGTTTTGTTTCTATTTTAGTACCTAGTCGTTAAAAAATTAACAACGTGCTAATTAGAAGAGATAAAATCACATATGACATGCTATTAAGGAGTGAGAAAATTACACGTGGTACGCTGCCACATCATTTTCTCTCTCCTAATTAGCATGTCACATGTGTTTTATCTCTCCTAATTAATCTGTCGTTATTTTTTTAACGGCGAGTACCAAAATAGAAATAAAAAGTAATGTTAAGTACTATTTGCCAAAAAAAAAATAGGTGAGATACTAAAACAGTAATGCAAGTAACACATGAATAGGTGGGGTACTAAATATGTAGTTATCCTTAAATTTTATTACTTGATTTACGTATACTTGGTTGTTATTAGATCAAGAAGTGAGATTTCAAATTTGTTGGATTGAGTTTTTGTTTAAATTGCATCAACCCTTTTGACTAACTACCATGTCATCAAACTAACGGGTGTTAATGGCACAGTGACTAAAATAAAACAGATCGAAAACGTAAGTGGTAAGAATAACTTTTTTTAAAAATAGGTGATCAAAATAGAATACGGCCCGAACAAAAGGGACATCGGGTGAAGTTTACCAATAATTAAATTACTATCATTTAAATTAAGTTGGTCTACGAGATGAAATACTATATCTTCAAGTAAAGTCAGAGGTTCGAATTCATTACTTAATGATTTCTTATATATCATATTTTTTCATCTCTAAAGTATATTTATTTTGTTTTGACAAAATTACTCTAACCCTTATGACGCGGTTAAGGAAAATCAGTTCCTAGCGTTTTCTAGAGCAGGAACCAGGAAATGATGGATTTCAGTTTGTTTTGGCTTGCCGAAGCTCGTTACTATTTTGTTATGTGTGAAAACTAATGATCATTGTTGCGTTGGGCTCATGATCTTTACGGTACATGTTTTATTGATATGAACTACTTTTAGAAATTTATTCAGTCATATTTGCAGTTGAATTTTGCTACTAGCTTGCCAACAACTCTATGTAAAGTTGCTTCGAGGCAAATGTGGAAATTTTACTACTAGCTATCGTGAGCTACTTGATGCACCCTTTGATGATAAGAAGATGCCATTGGAATTTTTCGTTGTTCCAGAGATCTACCTCACTTGCCTCCATTCTCAAAAAAATTAAAAGGAATAAATTGATGCAAGTAAGGAGGGACAAATTTGCTGATTCAAGATTACGACAAGAGCAAAATTCTAAAAATATAATAATATTTATTTTATTTCATTTTATTGATAAGTGGAATGAAATCAAAGTTTTTTTATGGTTATTTGATATTAATGTCAATAAAAGACTTTCTCTTTATTATTTCATTCGTTATTCAAATATGTCATTCATAAATCATATAAATTTATTAAGTGTCGATCATTTGATGTCAAACCAAGGAGTAAAATAAAATGTATGTTCCTGTAACTTGATTTTGGTTATCCGAAATTTCGATTAACACAACAAATCCACAAAAATGAAGATAACAAGGCAAGTTACAGCCTTTGCGCACGCTATTAAGGCTTCTATCAAGTACTGGACATATTTTTGTTGAGGAGTGTGACAATCAGCTCATTCACCTGCTCCGGAAATTGCTCTTGAACAAAGTGATCCCCTTCCGGCATAAAAATTATGTCCAGATTAGGCATAAACTGCTTCACTGTCCCTTTCCTCATGAACTCCTCCATCCCTGCCATTTTCATAACATAATCCTTCTCCCCCATTATCAGCAACGACGGCTCCATCGCTTTCGGATCGGTTACACCGTGATTCATTGACAAGCACCTGCACTCCATCAAATAAGTCCCAAATTAAGGGCCGGTGATCAAAAATTGTCTACCAAGTTGATACTTGATATGGTTCACCTGTAGCGAACTTGCAATGGGAATCGGAAACCGGAATTCTCGTACAAAGTTGCATAGACCAGGGATTTAAAAAGCGTTCGCGGTCACGTTTTCGGTCGCGTCGCGTTTATCGCGGTTGCAGACATAACGGATGCTATTACGGTTACTGCAGGTGTCGCGATCGTGATTTTTTTTTAAAAATCCACACAACTTGTCTAAAAATATTATAATTATAATTATAATTATAAGGACTTATTTTTAATAATTTTTAGGGTATTTTCTAACATCAAAATTATAATTATAAACATGAAAAGTTAGATTATTGAAATTAAAGGACTAAATTGAACGAAAAATTAAGTTTACACTCTAAATTAAAAGAAAATCAAGGATTAAATTAACAAATCTAAAAGTGACTTTTAAATGTCACAACATATTTAATGGTATATAGGTCAACCAAATCCTATGTTAATCGGTACAATAATTAACTAGTTTGCATATTTAGAATACTCTTTTTTCAAATCAATAATACATTCTTTTTTTAATTTGCACAAACTTATTGTATAAATCAATAATTACAATTGTAATTATTTAAAGTTACTTCTAATGATTTTTAGAGTACTTTCCAACACTTACAGTAACACATTACCAAAATTAAATAATTAAATTAAATAAAAAGTAAACTTTACACTCTAAATTAAGAAAAAATCAATTACGAAAATAATAAAACTAAAATATGTCATAGCTGAAATGAAGATTTACCCATCCCTAAATTGGGGGTTGGATTTTTTTAAAATGATTTAAGTACTTAATTGAATAAATATGAAAATTTGATGGTTTTATAGTGTAATTTTGATGTAGGAATTTAGTTGAATGCCGTAGAATATTTAAAAAGATATGGTCAAAATATTCGTTTTCATTGTTATTATTTATAAATTTCACACAAATTGTTATAAAACATAATAATTATAATTATAAAAGTTACTTTTTATGATTTTTAGAGTATTTTCCAACACTTATGAAATGATTTAATTGAAAGGAAATAAGACTTAGAGGCTCAATTGGGAGTTTCATTATGGATTTAAAGACTTAATTGGAATAAAACAAAACATCCTAATTAAACTAAAAATTTGAAAGGACTAATTTGTAAGCGGAGTGAAACTTTTAAGTCTCTCCAAAAAGTCACTAAAACTTGAACTCCTTCCCCGCAATTTACTCCTTTTAAACTTCATCTTCTCCTTCCCCCTCTACCGCCTGACTCTGCAAATTTTTTCCATCCCCATTTTTATCTCCAGCCACCAGGCACAACCGCGATTGTTCTAATAACGGGGATATCGTTCCGTTATCGCCGGGACAGCCGCAATCGCTTTTTTCTCGCGTCCGCAACAGGCCGCAACAGTCGTGATTTCGTGGACGGTGGCGCAACCTCTATTTCGCGGCCGCAATCACGGTAACGGTCCGCGATTTAGAACCCTGGCATAGACCCCAATATCGTCCTCGGTGAGGTACGATGGCAACGGAGTTGTTGGATCAACCAAGTCCATTATCTCCTTGTCGTCGCTGGCTACTTGTAGCTCACTTCTACAGAAGAGGATGTAAATTTTTCGTATGACCGTCTTAACATCAAATAGGCCGAAATCCACTTCTGCTCGTCCCGGTCCCTGCAGTCATTCATCGAATTCTCGTCACCACCAAGGATATGTTCGATGACAAATTAAACGGTCATCGGAAGAAGTCAACATTTACAAAAAATCTTAATACGTAGAAGCCTTTGGGGAGGAGATAGAATTGGATACCGGCAGAACCAGGTATGAGGAAAGGAGCACCTAGTGTTACGACACTCAACAACCTTTCAGGGTGGTTAAAGGCTAACATGTAAGCAGTGATTGCTCCAAAGTCCTTCCCAACAAGATGAACCTATACGTGTTTACATATGGTTATTGCTAATTTGCATAATTAATGTATAAATACAACATGGTCTTGACGAAAAACCAATTGATTTAGTGTGATGAAACACTAAATCCTTTAAATAAGGTTAGAATTCGAATTCTGATATTGTGAATGGAGCAATTGGATTAAGAAGATCGCCTCATAATAAATTTTTCCAGCATCAGATTCGAATTTATTAATCAATAAATTAAATACCAATAGTTATAAGTAAACAACAATTTTGAAACTATATATTTACATGGTCTAGAGGGAAACTAATGTTGTCACCTAATTTCCTAACACGTTAATCAAGTCCTAGTAATGTTATATGAGTTATAGGTGTAGATAGTCGGGTTGGGTTTATTTACGATGTTAAAATTAGGGGCGTTTATATTTGGTATTTGAATTTTTTAGCACCCGAAATTTTTGGTACTAAAAATTTGGCTTTTGGCTCGGCTCATAAAAATCGAGCACCTGTAAAACTCTAGTAACCGATTCACATTTTTTTATTTTCTTAAAATTTATTTTTAAAAAAAGCTAAAATACGTAAAGTTTTATAATACATAATTTAAACACAAAAATTAGTGATTTAAAATTAGTTTTAAGGGAATTATTTGGATATATATTAAAGTTTATCAACGAAAAAAGGTATTAAAATATTAATATCGATCATGATTTTTTCTTTAAATCTCATATTGACAAATTAATAAAAATATTTTTAAAAATTTTAGAACTTAAAAGTACATAATACTAGCATAGAAAGAATTTAAAGTTTTAATTTTAATTTTAGAGTAAAAATATTAAAGAGCATTCAATCACAATATACTTTGGAGCAATCACTTCTTAAATTCTTTTTATGCTTGTATTATGTACTTTCAGGGTGGCTAACGATCGAAATTACAGTATGCTTGTATTATGTACTTTCAGGGTGGCTAACGACCGGAATCACGATATGTTCCAAAGTCCTTCCCAACAAGATAAACCTATACGGGTTTGGGTCGGTACTTAATTACAAAAAAATTGGCCTAAACTGCTCAAGAAAAATCAAAGGTCAAATATCCGACTTAAAAATTCAGGTATTTTCATTACAAATACCCAATTACTTTTAATACAGGTCATAACACCCTCGGTTAAAATCATACATAATTATTTAAATCTAATATAACTTGAAATATAGGTCTTAGATTTTATTCAAACACATTTTATATTTGTAAATGTTAATTCAATTTTATTTAAATCCGCCAATTTGTCTGATATATGATATTTTTATTTAGTATTTAGTAATTTTTTATATTTTTAAAACTGATGGACTATGAAAACAATTTACCAAACTGAACTATATGCACCCCTACAAATATTGTATATTTAATTTTTATATGATTTAAATTGCAGAATACATAAAAAAGGAAAATTAAAAATTCAAATTCTTATGTTATTCCCTATACTATGAGTAAGTTACAAATATAGTCATTAAACTCTAATTTAATCATTTCAGTCCTTATACTTTTCAAATTTTTAAATTTTCATCCTTACCCAAACAACAACCATAAAATTTGTTAAGTCCAATTCTATTATTAGTTTGTGTATTATGTGCAAGTTGTAGATTTGATTATTATTCTTTTATTTTATAAATTTATTAATATACTTTCTATACTGTTTAGATTATGAATGAAATTTTAAAATTTGAAAAATATAAAGATTAAAATAATCAAATCAGGATGCATAGATTAACTCTAAAACTTTTCGATTAATCAAATTTGAAGTTTTATTATAAGGCGGTTATTTTTTTGCTCCGTTTGGATTTGTATAGGTTGCTGTCTTTGTTTTTGGCATATTTTGCCTCTCATTAATAGCAAAATAAGTACTTAAACTATACATGTTTATTTTTGGTGTCTAAATTACTTATAGTTCAAAATAAGTGTTTAAAATTTTATTTCGGTAATTTTAGGTGTCTGTCGTTAACTATCGTTATTTTTTAATTTCTTTTTTAATTTCCTTTATTTTTAACTTAATTTTAATAATAAACTAAATTTCATAAAGTTCACAAAATAACCTCAAATCTCTAATCTTAAACCCAAATCCCTAAAATTACCGTAGTTGCCTCGTCGATAACCTCACCGGAGCCTACCACCACCACTGTCGGATAGGCTGCGACAATTTTTTTTAACCACCCATCATCAGAAGTCGACAATAGGTGTGTTGACCGGCTTCCTAACATCGAAAGAAGTCGAATTCGCGAAAGAAAGCCAATCGATTCACCTATCATCGGTTACCGACGATAAATGATTGAGGAAAATAGGCGACGACATACGACAACAGTACTGGTGGGCTCCTCCTGCGAAGAAGACAACAATGGCAATTCAACCATTTTGGGTTAGAGATTTGGGTTTATTTTGTAAACATTTTAAACTATTATTTTTAAAAAAATAAAGAAAATAGTAATAATAATAATAATAATAAAAACATGCCACATGCATGTTTTGATTGGATAACAATTTTTATAGCTGCTGGTAATGATCAGACACCTAAAATTGCCGAAATAAAACTTTAAGCACCTATTTCGAGCTAAAAATAGTTTAAATACAAAAAGTGAGCAACATGCATAGTTTGAACACTTATTTTACTATTAAGCCATAATAAATTAATATTTTTGTCAAGAAAAAAAGGCTTATATTACAAATAAGTACTTAAAGTATATAAACCTTTTCATTTAGGCACCTAAAGTATTTTTTGGTCAAAATAGATACCCAAAGTATAAATATTTTTTCATCTAGGTTCTTAAAAGTTTACATGTGACATTGATTAAAAATACATTAAGTAACTATTTTGACAAAAAAATACACTAAGTGTATAGGACATATGATGTAATTTGGTTTTAGTCTGGAATACAAAGCACAAATTCATCTAAAAAAATACACTAAGTACCTATTTTGATAAAAAAAATTAAATACGTATTTTGACTAAAAGTATATTTAAGTACTTATTTTGACTAAAAAATACTTTAAGTACTTAAATAAAAAATTAATACAATTTTTTTTGGATATGCTGGTGTGATATAAGTACCTAAATAAAAAATTGATATACTTTAGGTACCTAAACAAAAAAAATTGATATACTTTAATTAATTATATGTGATTTAAGAAGAAGAAAAAAAACTCTACAACTTTTACATAACCCACGTCAAAAATTGTAGCAAGAACATGAAAGGCATATTCTGCAAGGCAAGAAGAACAATACAACAAGACAAACAAAGAAACAAACAAGAGAAACTGAGGGTGAACTGATAGCCAAAGAACAACAGACATCAGAATTGAAACAGTTTCTGCAACTTATTCAGAAAAAGTAACACTAAATAGCCAGGTGAAAAATCAAAGCTTGATGAAGTAAATGATTACTTTTTCGATCCCAACGTGTCCAGAAGCGCAACAGCATCATCAACAAGGTCGTTGAAGTTGCCTTTTTCCGGCTCCGCCGGCTGGTCCGATAGTCCATATCCCCTGCAATCAAAAGCAACGGCTCGGAAGCCAGCGTTAGCGAGGGCAACCATCTGGTGCCTCCATGAGTACCAAATCTCCGGGAAGCCATGCAGGAAAAGCACCACCTTAGGACCTGCATACAAGATCATCCCATTATTGCAGGAAAATGGAACCTTCGGTGAATGGATCTGAATTAATTATCAAACCTGTTCCAATCTGGGCAACGTGAAGCTTTAACCCTCAAACTTGTACATGGCTGTGCTCAATCTTTTCCATTGCTCGATCATAAAAAAGAAAAACGGAGTGAGAAAGAAAATCAGTTATGGTGGGGGTGGTAAATGAGATGAGACAAAGAAGGACGATATACGTTTCAACCACTCAATATTAAAATAAGTACATATCGTAACAGCTACTACCACTAGGGCTAATTAAAATGTCTTGCATCATTCAAATATAACCCCACGTGAAAGAGCTGAAATTTTAGTATTAATATTGTTCAAACATATTAAATCACGTTTAAAATATTAGTATAGATACTTATAGGCGAATATTAATACTAATAAGTTAATTTGTCCAATACTTATATATAGCTTGATGTTTAGTGGTTTGGCCAACATTATCACTATTATTAGTATATTTATTGAGTTGTTTTGAGTACTGTTGAATGTTTTGGTTGAGTACTTCTATGACTCGATGATGATTTACTCTATGCTTATACCTATTTGCTCATTCTTTCGATATATAATTATATTTATGAATTGCATGTAGTATAGTAGAGTGAAAGTATACTATTGAGCTCGTGAAGGTTAGTGTTTAGATGTTTTAGTTCGATAGTTGTCGAGGAGTATTGTCTAGAAAAGATTTTAGCGCTTCACTCTCATATTAGAACAGTTTAGATCTTATGTCGGACTATGTATCCATAAGACTTTACATTGTGTATTTTTTGGGTCTCTAACTTTATATATTTCAATATTTTGTATTTTAGAGCTCGTATTTGTATAAACATTTTACATTGTTATAATTTATGTGTTAAATTTTATTATTTTAACTTAGCTTAACTATAAAATAAGTGCCTAAATCGTATTTTTTTGCAATAGGTGCATAATGTTTTTTAGCCGAAATAGGTGCTTAATGTTTATATTGTTTTCATTTTAGGTGCTTGCCCATTAACGCTAGCCAATTATAACCTAACACGTGGCATATATACATATATATTTTAAATTTATGGATTTCTTTAAAAATATAAATTTCTTTAGAACCCCAAAATTTTATTTTCTTTCAAACAAACCCACTAATCTCATCTCTCTCACTATTGGACATCCCCACTAGTAGGCTATGTAAAGGTTTTGTATATTTGATAATTCACAATGTTTACAATTGGGTTATATATAGGTCTTACAATTAAATATACAAGGATAAGGTGTTGGGATGATCAATCGATGATGAAAGGCCAAGAGGGGGTAAATTGGCAAATAAAAATTTGAAGGGAAGCAAAGCAAAAATATAAAAAATGATGGACAAGAGATTTATAGTGGTTCAAGCTTCTAACAAGCTCTGCACCCACTACCTTAGCTTCCCACTAAGGATTTCAACACAATTCACTAAGAACTCTTCCCCTTTTCTACTCTAAGGAGGCAGTTGTTACAATCGATCAAAGCTTTCTACCCAAAGCTTGATCAAGGTTCACTATTTTACAAGAAGTGGATAGCAAACTAAAAATTCCTCTCAAAGGTGATATGTTTGTGTAAGACCCGAAATTTATCCGGGTATACTTATATATAAATATATACACTATATTTTCATTATAACAAAGCTAAAAAATATAAATAAATAATAAAATCTAAGATCCATGTAAAACAGTCAAAAAATTCATTCCAAATGTCCATTTACATATATAAATCCCTTTTACAATTCAAAAAGGCCCAATTTTTATATACACCAGCCCCAAGAAACACATATGTTTTTCTTTTTCCCGCCTAAAAAGGCCATGTGGCAGTGCTCTATTGGCTTCCCCTTGTTCACATAGATTCTGATTCTCATTAATCCAGCTGTCAACAGATAACAGCTGGTGACATCATCTTTTGGTCAGCCTATAAAAGGAGAGAGAGAAATTAATGATCAGTTAATAATGGTTCAATAATTGCGGGAATTAAAAAAGGAGAGAGAGAGCTTACTAGAAATTGAGGAGATGCCGAGAAATCGAAGAGACCACCGAAATAGACCGTGAGAGTGCTGCCGAAACTCGCCTTGCACATCCGGAAGGTAAATTACCTCATCCGATTTAATCTATGCAATAAAAACCACACAAAATAAGCATTAGATCTAGATTTTAACATAAAACAAAAATAAAAAATAAAAAAACAGAAAGAGTTAGTTGAAATCTTAGCTTCTAATGCTGGCCGAAGTTGTTTAGGAGTGGTGAAGTCGAAAATGATAGGGGTTTTGGGTAACCTAGGTCTAGATTGGGTGAAGAATAGGTGGATTCTTTTGAAACTAGTTAGTTAGGGTTCAATTTTGGAGAAGTATGGGCAAGATCTGGTCGGATTAGGGTGGAATTAGTTTTTTAAGGTTTAAAATCAGAGAAATTAAAAATTTTAGGTTTGGAATACGGCGACCAGAAAATCGCTCTAGGGCGACCGAGATTCAAATTTCGGTGGTCGAAAAACATGAAAAGGTGATTGGAGTGAAGTTGACATGGATTGAAGGGTGGTTGAGGCAGTGTTTCATGGCCGAAAAGTTTGGTGTTCATCCAAAATGGATGAACACATATGAACATTCATCCAAAATCCTTGGATTTTGATCTAAAATGGTGCAAAGTTTCTGGGAAAGGTTGTTTGCGGTCACAACGTTTGGGGAAGTGAGAGAGTAGAGATAGGGGAGAGTTATCAAATGGCTGAGTTGGCTCGGTCTTGGGCTTTTTATAGCTCGAGTTAAATGACACCGTTTGGGTGCCGGATTGACTCAACTCGCAGGTCTGAGCCGGGTAAGGTATGAAGGATTCGCACCCTTCTCTTTGTTTTTCATGGTTTGGGCTTTCAACTTTACAATTCTTTCGATTTAGCCCCTATGATTAATAAAATCAAAATTAAACTCTTTTTTATATATTGTTTAATTATTTTAATTAATTATTTTAATTTATATGTATGATGGTGGTTTTAATTAATGCATATAGAAAAATTTGTTAGATAATTAAACACTTAGATTTAATTAATTATTAGAGCCTTTAGATTTTAGGTTCTTTAATTAGGAGTTTAATAATTAAATAGGAAAAGATACATTGTAGCAAATTAGTGTATACTAAATGGAAACTGGGTTCAAACTTAGATGATGTTCCACTTGCTTGCAAGATGTTATCACAAATTGGCCTTAAAGAGGTACATTTAAACATTATAATCTAGAATTAAATAAATTACCTAGTTGATTTAAATAGAGTCTTAATTAGGTTAGCAATTTAATTAATTAGAATGACCAATTTAATTAGTGAATATTATATGAAATTTAGGAGTTCTGAGATGGACGATATTCAAGCAATTGGTATTGTCTCACAAAGGCCTTTAAACTTAATAATATTCATAGTCTAAAATAACTTAATTAAATAGAGCCTAATTAAGCTAGAAATTAAAATGAACAAGACAATAATAAGTCATGCATTAAAAACCTTTTATGTTGAAAATACATTTTATGAATATGAATGGGAGTGCTTCTTAACAAGGCGCTTTCAATCTCATATTCGGTTTAAAATATCTTTTCTTATAAAAGAATATCTTCATTCAGAATTCAAATCCAGTTGATAATTATGGTTAAATTAAATTCAAATTGTTGTTCGAAATGCCAAAATGTCACGTAAAATTAAAAGGTACCGATAACGGACGTTTGTGGGGGTGTTAATCCTTCCCCACACGTTACCGACTCCCGAACCTAGATTTTAAGAACGAATCTCTAGTTGTTTTTATGGTGTCCGGTTGACGAAAGTGACCGGTGGCGACTCCAAATTTATTTATTTTTCAAAATAAAATAAAGGAAAATTGAATTTAACATGAAAAATCTTAGTTTTTAAGATCAAATTAAAATAGACAAAACCCCTAATTTTTAAAATCAATCGTTGAGCTATTTTCACACCCGATTAAAAAATGGTCATGACAGCTTGGCGACTCTGCTGGGGACAAAATTATAAGGTACCGATAACGGGTGTTTGTGAGGGTGTTAATCCTTCCCCACACGTAACCAACTCCTGAACTCAAATTTTAAGAATGAATCTCTGGTTGTTTTTATGGTGTCCGGTCGACCAAAGTGACCGGTGGCGACTCCAAATTTATTTTTTTCAAAATAGAATAAAAGAAAATCGAATTTAACATGAAAAACCTAAGTTTTTAAGATCAAATGAAAATAGACAAAACCCTAATTTTCAAAATCAATCATCAATCTATTTTCACACCCGGTTAAAAATGATCATGACAACTTGGCGACTCCGCTGGGGACAAAATTGAGAGTCAGGCCTAACTAATTAATTTTACGTGGCATTTTGGCATTTAAGAGTGGTAATTTGAATTTAATTTTTCCAATAATTATTGGGTGAATTTTTTTGAAAGAATGGAGGTAGCTTTTTCTTGTGTGATATATCTGTCATTGATGCATAGCCTTCTACCCGGGCTTTCACCCTTAAGTGGGAGTGAGACATTATCCTACGTTGAGTTATTCAGCTCTGTGACCGAATGTTTGTCTTTCTTCATGTATACTAACCTTGTATACCGCGAGGTTTTGCCTCCGCTATAAGGGGTCGTATACTCTCGAATCGATGTCTTGTTGTCGTAGTAGACAATAACGACAATTCAGGTACCTAGAGTCTAGAAAAAACCCCACATATTGTAATCTATAAGCCTACCCCGTTAGATCCAGAAAAGGACCTAGGACAAGTGTTGCCGATTTAAATACACTTCATTGGTTATTCTTGTTGCTTGATATAACCTGTTTTGTTGTGTATATTAATTTTAAGTTTTTGCTTCCAATATTATTTCATGAATACTAACACATTTTCTTTGTGTTTTGTTTTCTTTGTTGTTGTTTTTTTTCTATATGACATCATATTGCATTTAAAAGGGGTTTTGATTTGAAGGTTAGTTGGGTAGGAAGTGTCTCGTATGGTTGAAGGGTCTGATAGACAGGGAGAGGATAATACCGCAGTATGGACTTGGTCAGAGGAAATACAGTACATGAAGGGTGATAATATCTGGGCAGACCATCTAAAATCAATTCGAGCCAAAATAGTTGTTTGCCAGAACTCAAGACAATATGGCAACAGTGGGATGAGCCTTTGAAGGTAAAGTTTCAGAGGGAATTCAGAGACATAGTAATGTTATTGGATGTTCCAGTAGATCGGGAGCTTATTAGAGCCATGACTTAGTACTGGAACCCAACCTATAATTGCTTCACGTTTGGAGAAGTGGATATGACACCCACCTTAGAAGAGTATGAAGCTTTAATACATTGTCCAAGAGTTGAAAGAGGCAATGTCTATACGAGACCCCCTAGTATTCCAACCTTTAGAAAGATGTTGAAGGCAATTACGGGGGAAAATGAAATTTGGTTTAATGGGAAGATAAAGCAAAAAGGAAATGAGGAGGTAACCGAGGATAACGAGCAAATAGGTTGGGACAGTTATTCGAGACTTAATACTGGTAAGCGATGAAGAGGATAGAAAAAGAAGTTTGTTTGCCTTATACATTTATTGGTTAGCGTTGTTCCCAAGAAATTCGGGCCTCATAGACCCGTTAACCTTGGTGTTATTCGAGCACTTAAAGAACAAGGTTAATCTGGTACCAGCTATCTTAGCCAAAACATATAAAACATTGTCTGCTTGTAGAAGGATAGGAGACGAGAGATTTTGGGGATGCGCTCAACTGTTGGAGGTTTGGTTTAGGGGGAACAGATGGATCACACCTTATAGAGCTCGTAGGTGTTGTAACGATTATTCACCATTATAGGAATACTTAGCCATATGCCCAATTGAGAAGAAGATAGAGGAAGAGTAGAAATAACTTTTCCTAAACATGAAGGATTCAGAGGTTGTCTGGAAGGCTCCTTGGTTGAACTTGATCAACTACCTATGTTGGTGTAGAAAGTAAGACTGGGTTCCACTGCCCAGAGTTTGGGGGAACAACTTATTGCCCGCTGTTAGTGTTCCGCCAATTTGGGTTAAGATAGTTTATTCTCTCCACTACTGGTATAGAAAGATTTGAGTATATGCACAAGATAGAAGGGTACAAGGTAAAGGTAAGCGATACTTTAGATGCATGTAAGTCACCATGAAGAGTAAAGCTTCAGGACAAGTCAGAAGTTATGCCAAATTTCACGAAATGGAAAGCTTAAATGATTAATGACGGTATTCCACAGAAGGATTCAGGTAATACTCAGTCGACTAATGAAAGTGAAAGAAATGCACCGTCAGCAATGAAGAATTTGAAGCATGACCACGAGAAAGAGCTGAAGGGATATGAAAAGAGGATTAGTGAACTAAAACATAAACTCTCCATGTCAACACTAGATCTAGAGGTGCAAAAAGGCAAAGGAAAATAACTCTCTTGGAAGAATCAAGAAGTTAACCAAAAATTGAAGGATCTATAGGAAATTCACGCTGGGTGTAAAGCAAAACAAAAAAGGAGGACAACTGAATGATATACAAAAGGAAAGGGATAGTTATAAGAAGATGTATGAAGAAGCTTCAAGCACGTAAAAGAAAAAGGCCCGTGAATGGAGAGAATCAAATAACAAAGCCAAGAAGAAGTTAGAGGAAGAACAAGCTCAGAAGTTTGAGCTGATAACTCAAGTATCACAGTTGGAAAAAACAATTATGAAGTACCACAACGAAGACAAAGTTAAGATGGAGCAAGAGAATGAAAGACTGGAAAAGAAGGTGGCAGAGTTGGAAAGCGCAGTGCAAGACTTGAAGGAAAAGCTCGCAAGCTACGAGTGAGCATTGAATCAAGAAAGCGGTGCATGGAAAAGCAAGTATGAAGCGGCACGTCACACTATTCAGATTTAGAATGATAATCTAGCCAATTTCAAGATACAAGTAAGGAGTATTGCTATCTATATGCAGATCTTGTCAAAAGAAGCTACGACTTTGCTACAACATCCAGATATTGAGCTCAGACATGGAGATGTCATCACCTGATTGTTACATGAAATAGTTAATTTAGGAGTCAGAGCTAGTAGTTTTATATAATAGAGATTATCTATTTCATGTATTTGACTTTTCTAGCTAATAGATGTTTTTCTAAAGACTAGCCTTTTAAATTCAATACCCTCTTTTTGTATTCATGCAATCATGTTGCATTTTATTTTGTTTTTGCAAAGTAAATATTTGTTAATAAGGAAAGGTTCTATGGCAATTTGCTTTTAAACCGCAATCATTCTGCATTTATACGGAACACGTCTGCGCTCCAAGACCATGGCTGTAGAAGACAAGATTACTAGTCTGGAAAATGACCGTGTAGAAGTACAAAGTCATTTCGATAGGATTGAGAAAACAATGAAAGATCACTTTTCTCAAGCACAAAGAGAGATCATCAACCAACTAACTGCTTTGCTAGGCCCGAAGGAATCTGGGAAGGCTAAAGTACACGAAGGTGTTTTGAACGATGTGAATGACCAAGCAGAGATTACATCTCATATAAGGGTGCAGCTGTAGCGATGTTTTTTTTTGAAAAACTCTAAAAAAGTATAAGTTCGGTGCTACGAGTTATCCCAAAATAATTTCTTTGTAATCTTGGCTTAAAGGGATTTCTTTTGAAATTTATTTTTCTTTTGAAAATTGATAAAAACTTGGAATCGCCACCGACCACTTGGATAAGGTAGACCGAACACCACAAAACCAGAGATTCGTTTCGAAAGGGTTCAGGAGTTGGTTATGTGTGTGGAAGGATTAGCACCCCCATCACGCCCAGAAATCAGTACCAAAATATTTGTTGCTTTTAATCGAAGGAAATTGTCGAAATTTGAAAGGAATTTAATTTGGTGACCTTAATTGAAAATTAACCTTAATTGAACAGGCTTTTATCAAATGGGTGGGTTAAAATTAATTGGACATTTAATTAATAAGGTTGATGATACATCGGACCATAGACTAAACCGACATCATATAAGCCTGACTGCCGTGTTAGTTTATGGTTCGAATCTCGCACGTCACCTTTATGCATGGTGCAAGCAATTAAAATATGATGTAATGATTTTGTCAAGTTTTAATTTTACCTTGAGTCGGTAAGAATTAATTCAAATATTTGGCGAACATCCTTTAAGCTCAGACTGTTACGACACAAATATCGGAATTAATGAATGCCTCATTTTTTACGATTTAAATTAATTAACATGTAAATCAAATGGGCCAAATGATGTCAAATAAAATGGATGGCAAGTAAAGGCTTAAAGATAAACACACAAAATCTCACCCAAGGTCCTAACCTAAAAGGCCCAAATTATGAGAATTCAATTAATGTTATAATTAATAACTAGGCGAATCTAATATTAACCCTAAATTAATTAAACCTAAAAATCTAGAAAGCCTTGATAAATTATGGATTACCTTGTTGATAATTAATTCGATCAATTTTAAGCTTGCATCTCATTGAGCCAATGGTATTATTTAAAATGAATCATAACTTTAAATTAAATGTCCATCTAAGCCCAATTGTTAATTGTATCCTAAAAGAGTAATTAAGAAGAGTTTAACTAATTTAATAAATTTAACATTTATCCTAATAAGCCAATGATAAACTTAAATTAATTAAACTAGTTCAAACCTTAATCTAACTATGGTTTCAAAAACTAACCCTAAATCTAATTTAATTAATTTAAAACTTATGCCACTATAACCTGGGCGCACAATTTAAATTAATTAAATTAAATTAAATTAACTAAAGTATCCTAAGAAGGCCTAATCTAACTAAGCCTCTAAGAAACTAAAACCCAAAATTAATCTGATTAATTTAGTGATCATGCCCCTATAAGACGAGCACACGATCCAAATTAGCCAAATTAATTTGCCTAATCTAATCTAAAGCCTTAATTAACCAAAAGCCTATCTAAACTAAGCCCAAACTATCCTAATTAACCAAACTAAACCCAAAAGAAAAAGGCCCAAAACATAAAAACACATACACAAATATTATATATATTAAAGAAAAATTTTGTGAGCTCTATAAAGTTATATGGTATACCCTAAAACATACAAACTATATATATGGACTTTGCGAAATCATTTATATGTATTAGATACATAAAAAAAGATTACATTTTTTAGAAAAAAATGCTATAAACTTTTAAGAAAACTATGTATATATACCTTGTAAAGCTGTATATGTTATGCACCTTTTAAAAAAAACATAGTTATATATATATATATATTATATTTTGAAAGCTATATTAAGTGTTCAAATAAACTATATATGTATATATGTTATAAACTTTAAAATATAAATGTTTTGAAAACCCTAACTTTGTAAAGCTATATATTGTATATTATAACATATATTTTTATAGAAAAACACATATTATAAGAAATGTATTAGAGAGCATATACCCTATGTTATATGGAAATCATGTATTAAATATATATATACATTAAGAAAAACTATATGTTACATATATATTTAAATTATATATTAGATGTATTTTAAAAAAACTATATATTATATATTTGTTTAGAAGACTATATATTATATGCTAAATAAAACCATGTATTAAGCAATATACCTATATCAAACACCCAAAATTAAGCATAGCACCACATATCAAGCATTGCATAAAACAACTATATACTAAAGGCAAACAATAAATAGAAACATTTATTAATCATTTCAAAACAATAAATTTAAACATAAATATAAACAATAACAACATGGGCAAATTAAAATAAAATGCTTGAAAATCAGGGGCTTATACACTCAAAATGACCAAATTGAAAAGAAATAAAACAAAGGGGTGAAATTTAAAAGGAAAATGGGGACGAAATCGTAAATCGGTGAAAAGTTCGAGGTACCCGAGGTGTAAATAAAAAAGATGGAATGGCCTCGGGGAGATTTTAAAAATGCGGAGGGACTAAGGTGGTTATTTCAAAAGGCGGAATGGCTTGTATAATGTAAATATCCCATGTGGAGGGACTAAATGAGTGATAAAAAGAAGCGGAAGCCCTTGCGGGTGTAATAAAATGGGGCAGAGGTCCTTATATGGGTATTAAACCAATTTTAAAATGCAAAAGTTTTATAAAAACCCCTCATTTCAAATATATTGCCTCTTTTGGCAAAAAACAAAGCCCTTAAGCTCTTATAATCCCCCTCCCCTGTTCATCTGGGTTCATCATAAACCAGATTCTGGTGACTCGCCACTGCGATTTCCAGAATACGACCATCGTTCCACCGTGCCGGCCACCGTACGATGGTGGCCGGTGAGACAAAAAACCTACCAAAAACCCCATTTTCTTTTTAAAACCAAACTCAAGCTTGGATCACCCAAAAAACATAGTAAAACGACAACTTTTGAAAACACTGAAACCCAAGACCCTTGATTCAACCCCTTGTGGCTCACCACGATTAGACTCGAAGAGATTGAAAGGATTGTTGCCGAAGAGAAGAGGAGAACGGGTGCGGCGAGCGCGCAAGCGCGAAGGTAAAAATCCTAACTCTGTTTCCTTTTTTGAGATGATGATGAAACTGGAAAATGAAAGAGAAATGGAAGGATTATACCTCAAAGCTTGAGGGTGTTTTCTCAGTGTTCTATTCCTTGTGAAAATCCAGAATTGCTTACAAATTAATTTTTGGGTTTGGGCTTTATACCCAAATATTACATGTAAATAAGAAAAGGAAAAATAGAAACTTTTTATCCCTATTGGCTGCCTATTTTTTGATATATTGATTTGCTTCCTGTGTTTTTGATTTCTGTTGATATTGCTTCTTTCCCGTGAGCCGTGACGTTCGGCTATGGAGGAGGGTCGTTAGATGGCAGACGTTGCTGTCCTTCTTGTCTCTTTGAGCGTCGTGGCGGCTTGAGAAAGGGAGGGGACCAGAGTGAGAAGCTGCTTGGAGAGCAAGGATCTCTGGAGGCCGTCGAATTTGCCAGCGTGAAGATAGGATCAGACGATCAATCGTCGCACGCGAGAAATGAAGCGGCAGACACGCGAATGAGAAGTTAGTAGGCTATGCGTGAACCCTACAAGTGCATGAGGGCATTTGAATGGTCACGCATGCGGCGCGTGAAGTTCTATGGAATGTTCCACGTGGATCTCAGCCGTTCGATTATAATCCTAGATCCAACGGCCTATGATTAGCCGCGCAAGGAAAAGAGATAATTAGGGTTTTGGTTATTATTAGGTCTTTGTATATTTAGGGCCTTACTGGGCCGAAAAGTAGGATATATCATGTATATATATTTTGGTTGTAAATGGACTGTTAAATAAAAGAACTTGGGCTTTTTATTTAATTATATCGGGCTTATTTACTTAGTTGGTTTTTTGTTTTTGTTTTTGGGTTTAGTTTTAATAACAATACTAACATAAGATAATATGGTAATGATAATAATATTTATATGAACGCAATGGTACTGGTAGTACGAATGATAAGGGTAGTAGCTAATATAATAACCATACCCATAGCAAAAATAAGATCACAATAGTATACTAACTAGTCATAATAATGTTTAAGGGTTTCTTCTCTCCTTTTTATTTTTTATTTTATTTTAAAATGGATAGTAATCATAATATTAATATGTATATGTAATAAGAGCAAATAGTAGTACTGTTGTTTTTGTTTTAATAGTAAAGCTCTCATTTGCAGAAACATAAAAATGGATTATCACCCCAAATGAAATTAGTGATTACAGCAACCTAAAGGACCCCCCTATGAAAATGGTCCAAATCAACCTAGCTGGAGCAACGACCAGTCACCCAATCCCTATTGGAGCAAATTTTGGAAGTGGTGAGGAAATTCTAGTCAAATGAGACTGAGAAGATCCGTGCTAAATTGAGAGGAAATATGAAGAGCGTTACAAAGCTTTGGAGGACTGATTGCTTGAAATGCAAAAGGTAAATGAGCTAGGATCTTATGCTGCTGTTATGAGCTTGGTTGTTGATCTAATTCTTCCACCCAAGTTCAAAGTACCAGATTTTGAGAAGTATGATGGGACAAATTGTCCAACAGCCCATCTCACTATGTACTGTCGTAAGATGGTTGCTTACCTGAAAGATGAGAAGTTACTAATTTATCATTTTCAAGATAGTTGACTGATTTAGCGACACGCTGGTATACTCAGCTGAACTATATGAGCATCCAAAATGGAAAGATATCTCCGGGGCCTTTGTGAACACTACAAGCATGTGACATAAATGGTCCATAGCCATGTCATGTTGCAAGGAATAAAACAAAGAACTAATGAGACTCTTCACAGGTATGCTCAGAGATGGAGGGATATGGCAGCGCAAGTGCAACCAACATTATGGAAAATGAGGTTGCTCATATGTTTGTACAAACTTTGAAAGGTTCGCTCTTTGAAAAGCTGATTAGGAACGCTACACAAAACTTTGCTGATATAGTAATGATAAGTGAACTGATTGAAGCAACAATCAAGAGCGGCGGGATTGAGAGTGGAGATGGCTCTCACTGGTCTTACCAAGACATGCCAGGATTGGATACAGATAACGTGGTACACAAGTTCCCCATAAAGCCAAAGTGCAAATCGGTTCAACAAAAGCTTAGAAGATTGAGACTGGAGACGGTTTTGAAGATTAAAGAAGAGGTACATAAATAGATTGACGTTAGCTTTCTTAAAGTGGCACGATATCTAAAATAGGTAGCCAACATACTCCCAATTTCGAAGAAAGATGGGAAAGTATGTATGTGGATTACAGAGACATAAATAGAGCTAGTCCGAAGGATAATTTTCCTTCGCCTCACATCGACATTTTGGTTGATAATACATCGGGATATTCATAGTTTTTTTCATGGATGACTTCTTGGGATACAATCAGATAATGATGAATCCAGGAGATATGGAAAAGACAACATTCATAACCTTATAGGGTACATATTGTTACAAAGTGATTCCCTTTGGACTGAAGAATGCTGGAGCAACATACCAACGAGCTATGGTGACCCTTTTCCATGATATGATGTATAAAGAAATTGAGGTGTACGTGGATGATATGATCGCCATGTACCAGACTAAGGAAGAGCATATTCAAAATCTAAAGAAATTGTTCCAGAGATTGAGGTAGTATCAGTTGAAGCTCAAACCAAATAAGTGCACTTTCAGGGTTACATCAGGAAAACTCCTAAGTTTTGTTGTCAATAGAAGAGGAATTGAGATTGATCCAGACAAGGTGAAAGCAATTCAGAATCTTCCACCCCCTCGTTCACAAAAAGAAGTGCGAGGGTTTCTTGGGAGGTTGAATTATATTTCTTGGTTTATTTCTCAGTTGACCGATAAATGTGATCCAGACTTCAAGTTGCTTCGAAAGAATAATCTAGGGGTCTGGGATGAAGAATACCAAGAGACACTATACAAGATTAAAAAGTATCTAAAGAATACTCCAATACTAGTGGCATCGGTTCCAGATAGAGCACTCATCCTCTACCGAACGGTCTACGAAAATTCAATAGGGTGTGTACTAGGGTAACATGATGATATAGGGAAGAAAGAAAGAGACATCTATTACTTGAGCAAAAAGATTATAGAGTGTGAAGTACGGTACCCTTCAATTCAAAAATTATGTTGTGCCTTGGTTTGGGAAACTCATAGAATCAAACAGTATATGCTATACCACACTACTTGGTTGATATCTCAGCTTGATCCATTGAAGTTTTTGATGGAAGCACCACTATTGACTGAAAGATTGGCTCGTTGGCAGATGCTGTTGTCAGAATTTGACATAGTGTACATAAGCCATAAAGCAGAAAAGGGAAGTGTCATAGCCGATTTTTTGGCTAGTCGCGCTTCAGAGGATTATAAGCCCCTGAACTTTGATTTCTCATACGAGGATGTGATGAATATCTCCACGGAAGGAAATGGAACTCTAAAGAATGCAACTTGGAAATTGTAATTTGATGGGGCAGCCAATGCCCTAGGACATGGAATTGGAGCAGTGTTGATTTCTCCAAGCAATATACACTATCCTTTCACAAGCAAATTGGAATTTCTTTGTACCAATAACATGACAGAATATGAAGCTTGTGTCATGGGCTTGTGAGCTGCTATTGAAAGAAAGAAAGATGTCTTGAAGGTATACATAGATTTAGTATTAGTCATCTATCAGCTCTGTGAAGAATGGGAAACAAAGGATGCAAAGTTGATTGAGTACCGAAAGCTGATCCTTGAGTTGATAAAATAATTTGAAAAAGTCACTTTTATATACATCCCAGGGAAGATAATCAAATGGTGGACTCCTTAGCTACACTGGCTTTGGTATTCCTAGCAAATAAACCAGAGGACATGATGTCAATCCAAATGCAAAGTTACGAGACATATGCTTATTGTTACAACATAGAGGAAGAGGCAGATGGAAATCCATGGTACTTTAATATTTTGCAATACATTAAGTTTTAGACTTATCCTAGAGAAACAAATCATAATGACAAGAGAACTGTCAGAAGGATGGCTTCGGGATATGTGCTTGATGGTGAAATCTTGTACAAAAGGGGCAAAGATCAAATCTTGCTAAGATGCGTCAATTCCCGAGAAGCTAGAGATATCTTATTCGAGGTGCATGATAGGATTTGTAGAACACATTCTAATCGATTTGCAATGGGTAGGAAGATTATGATATATGGATACTATTGGTCAACTATGGAGGGAGACTACATTGAATATGCTAAGAAATGTCATAAGTGCCAAATATATGCTGACATGATTAATTCCCCGCCAGTACCTCTTCACACAATGAATTCACGATGGCCATTTGCTGTTTGGTGCATGGATGTTATCAGCCAAATTCACCCCAAAGCTTCTAAGGGACATCGTTTCATCTTTGTGGTCATTGATTACTTCACAAATGGGTGGAAGCAGCTTCATATGCAAATATTACAAGATCAACGGTTTGTAAGTTTTTGAAAAAAGAGATTATTTGTCGATATGGATTAACAGAAAGAATTATCACTAATAATGCCACTAACTTCAACAACAAGGTAAGTAGAAGCGTGCGAACAATTTAAAATTATACAGCACAATTATGTGACTTACTACCCTAAGATGAATGGGGCAGTGGAGGCAGCAAACAAGAACATCAAGAAAATCATATCAAAGACGACATAGACTTACAAAGATTGGCACAAGAAGCTACCCTTTTCTTTGTTCTCATATCGGACTTCAGTGCGAACTTCCACAGGGGCAACCCCTTACTCTTTGGTCTATGGGACATAAGTTGTACTTCTAATTGAAGTTGAAATCTCGTCTCTCTGAGTTTTATCTAAGGTAAAATTGGATGAAGCAGAGTGGGTACGGCTCGATTTGATTAGTTGAACCTTATCGAGGAAAAAAGGCTGAAAGCTATTTGTCACAATCAAATGTACTAGAAGAGAATGATGCGAGCTTATGATAAGAAAGTTCGGCCTAGAGAGTTCCGAGAGGGAGATCTTGTGCTAAAAAAGATCTTGCAAATACATTGAGATGCCCGTTGAAAATGGATACCTAACTGAGATGGGTCCTATGTTGTCAAAAAGGTTTTCTCTAGATGAGTATTGATTCTAACTGAGATGGATATTAAAGAGTTACACAAACCAGTGAACTCTGATTCAGTCAAGAAATATTATGTCTGAAGAGTAAAAAGATATTGAAAAAAGGAAAAATAAAGAAAAGTAAAGTAAAAGCCCAGAAAGGGCGTTTTACAAAATGAAAATATCTATGGTGAAACCCTAAAAGGGTACCTTAGATATCAAAAAAAGAGAAAAAATGAAAAATAAAATGAAAGGGTGGTTCAAGATGAAAATCCGCAAAGGGGGTCTTGAAACCAAAGGTGGATCTGGGTTGAAAACCCATAAAAGGTGGCTCAGATGCGTTGAGATTAGGCATATAACAATTAAAACCTCTCAGACACCTGGTACTTTGGGAGGGATTTCACATTTGTAAACATCTTGACAATGTTCGAAGTCTGTTGGACAAAGGGCTCAAGCTCAAGACTATATTTGGTCGATATGGTGCTGAATCTTTCATGCTATGGATGCCCGAGGATCTGACCTTGTTTCTTGACTTTGTTTTTTCAGTTTGCCATGACTTTTTCAAACTCCACTATGTTTTACTTATAAGCATCAATAAAATTCATGAATTCTCCTCCATCTTTCTTTTGTTTCTAAAGCATCATGCAAATGACTAGTATAATGTATTAAAAACATATAATTTCTTGGTATTACTATATTTTGAAAGATGTAGATGGACTTTAGCACTCTAGGTTATTGAAGAGGAATGTATAAAGTGAAGGTTGAGTTGAATGTTGTGCCAACAGGAACAAAGAAATGAAAGAAACAACGAAGTGCTTAGGCAAATCAGTACTTGAACAAGTGTGAGAGATAGACAGAGAAAAGAATGCAAGGGAAAGTGTTACGAGATAAAAGTGAAAACCCGAAAGGGCACCTCAGCAAAGAAAAGAAGAAAAAATGAAAAAAAGAAGAAAAGAAAGAGAGAAAAAGAAAAAAGGAAAAATCGAGGTAAAAACTCGAAAGGGCGCCTCAACAAGTCTAAAATCCTTGGATTTTGATCTAAAAAGGTGCAAAATTTATGGGAAAGGTTGTTTGTGGTCAGAGCATTTGGGGAAGTGAGAGAGTAGAGAGAGGAGATGAGTTATCAAATGGTCGAGTTGGCTCGGTCTTGGGCCTTTTATAGCCTGAGTTAAACGGCACCGTTTGGGTGCTGGGTTTACTCCACCCGCGGGTCTGAGCTGGGTCGGGTATGAAGGATCTGCGCCCTTCTCTTGGTTTTCATGTTTTGGGCTTTCAACTTTGTAATTCTTTCGATTTAGTCCCTATGATTAATAAAATCAAAATTAAACTCTTTTTTTTATATATTGTTTAATTATTTTAATTAATTATTTTAATTTATATGTATGATTCATGGTTTTAGTTAATGTATATAGAAAAATTTGTCAGATAATTAAGCATTTAGATTTAATTAATTATTAGAGCCTTTAGATTTTAGGTTCTTTAATTGGGAGTTTAATAATTAAATAGGAAAAGAGACATTTTAGCAAATTAGTGTATACTAAATGGAAACATTGGGGGTTAAAACTTGGATGGTGTTCCACTTGCTTGCAATGGGATGTTATCACAAATTGGCCTTAAAGAGGTACATTTAATATACATTATGACATAGAATTAAATAAATCACCTAGTTGATTTAAATAGAGCCGTAATTAGGTTAGCACTTTAATTAATTAGAATGACCAATTTAATTAGTGAATATTATATGAAATTTAGGGGTTCGGAGATGGACGGTATTCAAGCAATTGGTATTGTCTCATAAAGGCCTTTAAATTTAATAATATTCATAGTCAAAAATAACTTAATTAAATAGAGCCTAATTAAGTTAGTACTTAAAATGAACAAGACAATAATAACTCATGCATTAAAAACCTTTTATGTTGAAAATAATTTTTTGTGAATACGAATGGGAATGCTTCTTAATAGGGCACTTTCAATCTCATATTCGGTTTTAAAATGTATTTTCTTATAAAAGGATATCTCCATTCGGAATTCAAATCCAGTTGATAATTATGGTTAAATTAAATTTAAACTATTATTCAAAATGCCAAAATGCCACGTAAAATTAAAATGTACCGATGACGCATGTTTGTGGGGGTGCTAATCCTTCCCCACACGTAACTGACTCCCGAACCCAAATTTTAAGAACGAAACTTCAGTTGTTTTTATGGTGTCTGGTCTACTAAAGTGACAGGTGGTGAGTCCAAATTTGTTTTTTTTTTCAAAATAAAATAAATGAAAATCCAATTTAACATTAAAACCTAAGTTTTCAAGATCAAATTAAAATGGACGAAAACCCTAATTTTCAAAATCAATCATCGAGCTATTTTCACATCTGGTTAAAAAATGGTCATGTTGGTTTGCTCAAATACAAATTCACACAAACCCCAAACTTGAAACAAATGATTACAATTTAGACTACACAAGCTAGGTACAAGATATGGCTCTAAAAGCTCAAAGGGTTGGATTTTTTCTTGAATGCTTGATAGTTGTTCAATGGATGTTCAATAGTTGTTGTTGTAGCTTTGTAGACTTGATTTTATACCATCTCATTGATTTCTAATCATTTGGGTGGTTGAGGTCATCAATAGAGCCATTGGAGACCATTTTTCCCTCAATGAATGTTGTTCGGTAACCAACCGTATCGTTACACGAAGAGTCATATCGGTACCTGTCAAAAGAAGAAAGAGTCGTTGTGTAGAAGCGTATCGATATGCTTTAGAGCATATTAAAACAGATATGGTGTAAAAGTAGGGGTTTATCGATACGGTATAGCCGTATCGGTACTATTTTAGCTCACTGGAATCTGAGGAAAAAGTCTAGTGAAAAATTCATCGGTACGCCTAAGGAGCATATCGATACGAGTTAACCAATTTTCAAATTTTGGTGATTCTAATAACAGACAAGGCAACGGTAACAAAATTAAATGTAAAGATTTAAAAATCTCAACACCTTGTATCGATACGGTGATGGCTATATTGATACTCGTAACCAAGAACACAAACCTATATGAAGCCCATATCGATACAGGGACAACCATATCGATACATTTTTACGATTAAAATTCCAGTAGTAAAAACTCGTATCAAAATGCTAAGGAGCGTATCGATACGCCTGGGCATAATTGGTTAAATTAAGTATGAAACACTTAGAAAATTTTTGGGGTTTTAAGTTTTTGACTTAGAAATAATTTTAGGTTCAAATCCTTTTCATTTTTGTGAGACTGTGAGTACTTAAAAAATTATTTACTTTTACAATTTGGTCCTTAAACAATTTGTTATATCAAAATCAATTATAGGTTTTACAATCTCTCCCTTTTTGATATAACAAAACCAAAGTAAATTTTTAAGTAGTTTTGAAAAATACTCCCCCTCACTCTAGGATAGTTTCAAAACTTAAAAAATTTAAGTGCTCTTTACTTGTCCCCCTTTTTGTTAGATCAAAATCAATAGGATATAAAAAGAGTAAGATATAGACATTTAAGGTACTCCAAGCGTTAAAGGAATCAACATAGATATCATTAAAATTCAAAGCAACATAATCAAATTCAACTTAGTTCCTAAAAACATAAACCAAAAGCAAATAAACCAAAGCATGGGAGTTCAAAAACATAAAGACATAGGTGCATAAAACTAATCATAATATGATGTGATATAATATACAAGACGCCTAAGGATCATCTTCATCGTCTTCATCTTTATCATTGGCATGGGTTCCAAGAGATTGACGTCACTCACCATGGAAAGCAGTAAGAGAGATATCCATCAAATTTTGAAGGTTTTAAATGGATGTCACTCTTTCCTCCAAGGATACGAAATGAGTGTCAATTGCGGCAAACTCGGAGGTCACAGTTGCAATATTGATGCCCAAAGATGTAAATTGCTCGTTGAGATAGGACATGAGAGCATCAAGAGAAGGTTGGGCTACTGGAGCTTGAGGAACCAGAACCGCTTGAGGAGCCGTCATCGGATCGGGTTGAACGCCTTGAGGTAGACTGGCAAGTTGAACCCATTCTCCATTAAAGTATGTGAACTTGGCTCGGTGGAGAGACGCTCATTGATTTTTTCGGTGAGAGGTTCGACAACATCATAAGAGAAATCAATTCCAATCTTGTGAAATAGATAGCTCAAAGTGGTGCCATATGTAAAGGAAAAGACAAGAGTAGTATGTCGGTTTTGCACAAGAAAGACGATCTCCACAAACATAATTTGAGAAAGGTTTGGACGCTTACCCTCACGGAAGCAATGTATCCAAAAGTCGTCAACTTGTTGGATCGTTGAGAATTTTCCACCGGATGGGAGAAATCACCAAGTGATCATAAGGTGAACGATGCGATCTTGAGCATCAAGCACGGTCATGAAGCCACCAAGAACATGTCCCAAGGAATCCTCATTATCAATTGCTACATTCTCAAAACCCAAAAAAATTGCTAAAACTAAAAAATCAATTCGAAACTTTTTACCCATAAGATAAGATTCGATAGCAACAACTTCGGATCTATCTTCATTATAAATACACTGGGCATTTGAGTAAAAAATCAAAACAAGGTTTCGGTATAAAATCCCGCGTGAAGCTAAAAATTGCATAAACTTCCATTGTTGCATCAACTTAAGATATTTAAATTGAAATTTTTCGGAAGACAAGAAAGGGATTAAAACAGTACGCTCATGGTGGATTTTAAAAGCTTGATAATGCTTAAAACGATTCATGGCATTTGGATATCTTGGCTCATTAAAACAATTTTGGAAAATATGGGTGAGGTTGGGTCTACTGACCTCGGGATTTTGATTAGGAGGATTGGAACTAGATGACATATCTTTTCTTTGTCTTTTCTTATGACCCATGGCAATAATCTAAAATCAAAATCAAATAAAAAACAATGAATGCATAAATCAACACATTCTATCCAACAAGCAATCCAATGATCAAGGTATTGTTAAAAATCTATATAATATAGTTTAAAAAATATACAAGTATAAAAAGGATTTTTGGTAAAATAAAATTTGAAAACAGTGTTAAAAAATATACGGTATAATTTCATATTTGAACCAATTGAATTTTTTTTACAAAATCACTGAAAAACATGTTATATACATATTAAATGTATAAATTTGAAACAAAAACAATAAATAAGTAAGAACGAAATTAAAAGAATAAAGAAAAGATGTTTATACCTTGAATAAAGCATTATGGGTGAATGAGGAGATGATGATGCACCAAACTTGATGATTTTTGTAGAGTTTGATGTGAAACTCAAAAGCCCTCAAAATATTTGTAGAGGTGTGTGAAAAACAAAGGGATTTGAGAGGTTTTTATAGGTGAAACCGTATCTAGGGTTTGAGAGAAAAGTGGTGTTTATTTAAATTGAAAACCATAATTTAATGCCCATTTAACTCTGCAACGACTACGCGTATATTTACACCACCTATGCGTATCGAAACACTATACCGAGACGGTTGTTAACTGTTTCGATACGTGACCACGTATCGGTACAAATCAAACTGTACCAAAACGATCTCAAGATACCCGTACCGATACACGTTACCCTGTATCAGTACCTCTAAGCCAAAAATGTCATTTTTGATTGCAAGGTGCTAAAAAATTTGATTTTACTCTAATTGAAATGTATGCAAATGATATATGAACATCATGTATGATCTAAAATAGATGCATACTCCCTCTAGCAACAAACATAGATGTATATAGGAGCAAAAACACATAAGCAATGAGATCAACCAAATTCAAGTAAAATTTTTAGACACTAAAAGGCTCTAAGGTTCAAGAAAGGCTAGTTAAACCTAACTCTCTCCTAAGAGACCAAAAGTGCTCATTGCCTAAAAGTTTGGTAAAGATATACGCTAATCGATTCAAGGTGTCTACATATTCTAGAACAACATCATTTTTCAAGACATGATCTCTAATGAAATGATGTCTTATCTCTATGTGCTTGGTTCTAGAATGTTGGATAAGATTCTTAGTGAGACAAGTGGCACTAGTGTTGTCACACTTAAGAGGAATGGTACCTACATCAATTCTACAATCTAAAAGTTGTTTCTTCATCTAAAGGACTTGAACACAATAACTTCTGGCCGATATGTATTCTGCTTCAGTGGTAGAAAGTGTTACACTAATTTTTTTCTTAGAGAACCAAAATATAAGCATACTACCTAGGAATTGACAAGTACCAGAGGTACTCTTTCTATATATCTTACAACCTTCATAATCTGTATCCGAATAAGCATGCAAATCAAATAAGGAATCTCTAGGATACCAAAGGCCTAAACAAGGTGCGTCTCGAAGGTATCTAAAGATTCTCTTAACGACTATAAGGTGTGATTCTCTAGGACTAGCTTGAAATTTAGCATACAAGCAAACACTAAACATAATATCCGGTCTACTTGCGATAAGATAAAATAAATATCCAATCATAGAGCGATAAAGCTTTAATTCAACACACTTACCTCATTCATCTTTGTCAAGCATTGTAGAAGAGCTCATTGGTGCGGCTTGAGGTTTCACATTCTCCAAGCCAAACTTCTTGAGCATGTCCTTGATGTACTTAGCATGATTGATGAAGATGTCATCCTTCCTTTGTATGATTTGGAGTCCCACAAAGAATGAGATCTCCCCCATCATGCTCATTTCAAACTCACCTTGCATCAACTTAGCAAAATCTTGGCAAAACAATTCATTAGTAGAACCAAAATTATATCATCAACATAAATTTGAACTACTAAAATGTCTTTTCCATATCTTTTAATAAAGAGTATAGTATCCACATTTCCTTTATCAAAACCTTTTTCAATTAAAAAAACATGACAACCTTTCATACCAAGCTCTAGGAGCTTGTTTCAAACCATATAAAGCTTTTGAAAGTTTAAAAACAAAGTTTGGATATTTTGGATCTTCAAAACTGTGTGGTTATTCTACGTACACTTCTTCATTAACAAAACCATTTAGAAAAGTACTTTTTACATCTATTTGAAAAAGTTGAATTCTTGATAACATGAAAATGCAAGAAACATCCTAATAGCTTCCATTCTAGCTACATGTGCATAGGTTTCATGAAAACTGATTCCTTCTTCTTGAGTGCAACATTGAGCAACAAGTCTAGCCTTGCTCCTCACTATGTCACTACTCTCATCTAGTTTGTTTCTAAAAACCATTTAGTTCATATGATAGACTTATTACTAGGCCTATCAACTAATGTCCAAACTTGACTTCTCTCAAATTGATTTAATTCTTCTTGCATAACCAATATCCAAGAATCACCTTTTAATGCTTCTTTGATATTTTTAGGCTCAATGCATGAAATAACTGCAACATTACAAGAATTTTTAAGAGAAAGTCTAGTGGTTACCCTTTTGGATGGATCACCCAAAATCTCACCACCTTTGACATAGTTGAACTCCCTTGGGCAGCTCACTTCCTTGTCCTCTAAAGTCATGTCCTTCAATGCTTTTAGAGGTGGATCTTGTGCTTCTTCTTATTTGGATAGAACTTCATCTACCTTTGATGATTTCCCACCATCATTGGCTTCAAAAATTCCTACATCATCATCATCACAAGAATCCTTCCTCGGAAGGAGGTTATCATCGAAAACCACATGTATAGACTCTTCAACTACCAAAGTCCTTTTATTAAATACAAGATAGGCTTTAGAATTTAAACAATACCCTAAGAAAATAGCTTCATCACTTTAAGCATCAAATATGCCCAAATTGTCTTTTCCATTGTTTAAAACAAAACATTTACATCCAAAATGATGAAAATAGCTAAAGTTAGGCTTTTTGGATTTTAAAATCTCATAAGGAGTTTTCTTTAAAATTGGCCCAATCATTACTTGGTTGACAATGAAGGAAGTGGTATTAGTGGCTTCTACCCAAAAATACTTTGGCAAATTGTTTTCACAAAGCATGGTTCTAGCCATTTCTTCTAAAGTACGATTTTTCCTTTCAACAACCTCATTTTGTTGAGGAGTGTGAGGAGAGAAAACATTGTAGCTTATACCATTTGAATTACAAAAATCCTCAAAACCTAAATTTTGAAATTCAGTACCATGGACACTAAGAATCCCATCCAACATTCTAGAACCAATAAAGCTCTTGTAGGTCCTTGTACATCTTTAATAGGTTTTTGAAATTTAGTACACGATGAATTTTTCCCAGGAGCAATAGGCCAGTAGGAACACGATAAACCTACATTTTTCCTAGGAGCAATAGGCCAGTAGGACACAAAGAATCTCATCCAACATTCTAGAACCAATAAAGCTCACGTAGATCCTTGTACATCTTGTCCATGGTACCGAATTTCAAAATTTAGGTTTATTGGTTCTTGACCAAAAATCAAGACTTAATCTTTGTTTGTAGGGGGAACATTGCTACAAGGCCAAAACTACATGTGCAAACTCATGGTAACTTGATAGTGTATGCTCGAGACACATGACTGGTGACAAGAGTCGGTTCTTGGAACTAAAACCAAAGAGTGGAGGAGTAGTGACTTTCGGTGACAACTCCAAAGGCCACATTGAAGTAATTGGTTCTATTGGTAATCACTCTTCAATCCTTGTAGATAATGTTTTATATGTCACGGTCTAAAAAATAACCTTTTAAGCATAAGACAACTTTGTGATAAAGGTTTCAATGTTTTTTTTATTTAAATGGTTGCAAAATTTTAAACACTGAAAATAACAAAATTGTGTTTATTGGCCATCGCATAGGAAACATATACATGGTGCATTTAGATGACATTCATATTTCAAATGCATGTTTTAAGATGAACATGACTCATGGTTATGGAATAGAAAACTAAGGCATGTAAGCATGAGTGTTTTAGAAAAATTGATTTCAAATGATCTTGTAAGAGGTTTGCCTAAAATAAAGTTTTCTCTTGATAAAATTTGTGAAGGTTGTGTAAAAGGCAAACATAAAAGAGTTTCTTTTAAACCTATTAATGATGTTTCTACTAGTAGAGTTTTACAATTGACCCACATGGATCTTTTGGGCCCTATTAGGACTATGAGCTTGGGTGGAAAATCATATGAATTTGTTTTAATAGGTGATTACTCTAGATACACTTGGGTTCTATTATTAAGTACCAAGGATGACGCTTTAGAAAAATTCATCACGTTTTCAAAAATTACTCAAAATGATGTTGGTCAATCTATGTTGCTCCTGGGAAAATTTAGGTTTTCAAAAATTAATCAAAAGTGTGACAACACTAGTGCCAGTAGGAACCATGGACAAGATCTATCACAAAGCTTGGTTGCAGTAGGCCAGTAGGAACATGATGCTCAACTTTAACACACTGGCATGTGAGGCACTTGGACACAAATTCAACTATGGCTTGCTTCATGCCCGGTCACCAATAAAGCTCCCATAGGTCCTTGTACATCTTTACTGACCACGGGTGGACAGAGAAAGAGCTCGAATGAGCTTCATTGAGAATATCTCTGCGAAGAGATTCATCGTTGGGTACACAGACCTGATCATGAAAACACAAGAGCCTTTCAAAATTGATTCTAAAATCATGATTATCTTGGAGTTTAGAAACAATAGCTTGAGTCTGGGGTTTTGATCTTGCAATGTCTTGATCCTTGAAACAATGGTAGACCGAACTTGATGCTCAGCTATGAGACAACAATGTTTCTAAAGACGAAATGGAGCATTGATAGCTTGAGGAGCTACACTACAAGGACTTGCAATGAGTCGATGCACAAATCATCACATTAAACTTAATTGATCAATAACAATACTTACCAGCCAGAGGTTTGGGGCTGAGTGCATCAGCTATAATATTGGCCTTGCCCGGATGGTAGTCAATGAAAAGATCATAATCCTTGAAGAGTTCCATCCATATTCATTTTTGAAGATTCAACTCCTTCTGGGTCAAAAGGTACTTGAGACTTTTATGATCAGTAAAGAGGTAACATTTCTCTCCGTAGAGATATTGCCTCCAAATTTTCAATGCAAAGATAACTGCAGCCAGTTCTAGATCATGGGTGGAGTAATTCATTTCATGAGGCTTTAGTTGCCTAGAAGCATAAGCAATGACTTTTCCTTCTTGTATCAATACACATCCTAACACGAGATGCAAAGCAACACTATAGACAATGTAGTCCTTTCTAGACCCAGGTTGGGTTAGAACCGGTGCATGAGTCAAAACTTGTTTCAATTGATTGAAACTTCTTTGTTGTTCCTCGGCCCAAACAAATGGAGCTTATTTTATTAACAAATTAGTTAATGGGGCTAATAACATAGAAAATCATTTGACGAATATTCTATAATATCCAGCGAGACCAAGGAAACTTCTTCTTCACTAATGTTCTTCGCTGGTGGCCAATTAACAATGGCTTGGATCTTCTTCGGGTCCACCTGAATGCCTGAAGCTGATACAATATGCCCAAGGAAGGCAACTTCAGTGAGCCAAAACTCACATTTAGAAAACTTGGCATATAATTGCTTCTCCAGAAGAGTTTGAAGCTCAATGCGAATGTGGTTTCGATGTTCAACAGGATTCTTGGAATAAATTAGGATATCATCAATGAACACCACTACAAATTTGTTGAGATATGATCTAAAAACATGATTCATTAGGTCCATGAAAGCTACTGGTGCATTGGTTAACACAAAGGGTATCACCAAGAATTCATAGTGACCGTATCTTGTGCGAAAGGCAATTTTAGGCACATCACACTCCTTATCTCTCATTTGATAATATCCAGACCTTAAATCAATCTTAGAAAACACAGTGGCATCCTTAAGCTGGTCGAATAGGTCATCAATCCTTGGCAAGGGATACTTGTTTTTTATAGTCACCTTATTCAACTGTCGGTAATCGATGCATAGCCTCATAGAACCATCATTCTTCTTCACAAAGAGAACCAGAGCTCCCCAAGGCAAGAAACTCGGTTGAATAAAGCCTTTATCGAGCAGATCTTGAATCTGGGCTTTCAATTCTTTTAACTCCACGGTTACCATTCGATAAGGTGTAATAGAAACTGAGGCAGTTCCGAGTTGCACTTCGATGCCAAATTCAACCTCACAGATTAGGGGTAAACCCGGGAATTCATCAGGGAAGGCATCGAGAAATTCACACACGGTATCAACATTCGCTAGTTGAGGCCTATCCTTGGCTTCCAAAGTCAAAGCATACAAGGAAGGATTTCTTGAGCTCATCAGCACGATGCTCTCCTTGCCAAGGCCTCGAAGATATAGTTTTATTTTACTACAATCTACCCATACTTGATGCTCACTAAGCCAGTCTAGACTCGGTATACCATCAAACTCATGAATCAATAAAGCCAACAAATTGGCCACAAAAGGGATCCCCTAAATCACTAAGGGACAATTCTTACATTCAAGGCTTATGGTAACACAATCATCTAGTGGATTGGTTACAAAGATTCTTGAGGCTATAGGTTCACTAGTCATTCCATGCTTCCTAACCAATTCAGTGCTTATAAAGGAATGTGTAGAGCTAGGATCACTCAATGCATATAAAGGATGGGAGTACAGTTCAATGATCCTGCAATGACATCAGGCTCATCTTTCTCCTCCCTGCTCCTCACATGATACATGAGCAGGAGTCTTGGATTCTTGTTTACTCGGTGCCTTGCTAGAGCCACTAGGTTTCCTTGTAGCTCTCGATGAACCTTTCCTTGACCCCTTACCTCAGAAGGACTGAGTAGGGGTTGCATTACTTGCCGGTGTAGCAATAGACTTAATTGCACCAAGAGGACAATCACGGTTGAAATGACTTTGTTCTCCACAGTAGAAGCATGCTCTAGTTTGCTTACGACACTAACCTACTGGATGTCGTTTCTGACAATAGTTGTAAATTGAATTTTGTGAACTTCGATTGGAGCCTCCAATGCTCTCAACCGAAGCCATCTTAGCAAAATATTATACTATAGTCTGAGGTCTCTCAATGTTCCCAGATTGGGAAGACGTGAGTAAGTATTCTGTTTAGGGCCTTAGTACTTGCCCTTCTTGTTCCACTTGGGAGGTCGAGGATCATCTCTGAACCTCTTCTCAGACTTGCTAGATCTACCCAATCTATAAGCCCTCTATGCAACTTCGGTGGCCTTAGCTTGGTTTACAAGGTCCTAGAAGCCGGTGATACTCAAAGTAGTAAACATAGGGCGTAGCTCGTCGCTAAGCCCAACAATGAACATCCTATATTTGTCTTCTTCCTTCTTGATGTATTTTGCACCATACCAACAGTACTTGTGGAAATCGTGGATGTACTACTCGATAGGTCACCTTGCTTCAGATGAGGAAGATACTACGCCTTTCTGCAAGGTAATAATCGCTAATGTAGTTCTTTTGAAATTCTTGGAGGAAGAACTCTCAAGAGATAGTCTCCTCAAGAACGGTAAGAATAGTGGTCTCCCACCACTGAAGTGCTTCATCAGCTAGCAATGCAAGGGCGCAGTCCAGCTTGTGCTCATTAGAACACTGCAACTACTTATTTAGAATTCTCAATGCGTTGTCCAACTAGTACTTGGTAATCTCAGGATTATCATCGTCTTGACTAGTGAAAGTATATGCCAGGAGCGATGCCAATTTGTCAATAGTAACTGGTGGGGTAGGTTGCACTACCGTCAGCCCTCATGGACATCATAAATTGTCTGAACATGCCAGCTATGTTCCGATAACACTCAACCTGAGCGTTAGGCAACCCCGGCTCGACGTTCTGAGGTAGGAGAGTAGATGGATTTGATGGGTCTCTCCCTTAATTCCTCTCTGTGAGTCGAGGACCCAGTAGCAGGCTCATTAATATGAGCTTGATTAGTCTCAAACATACCTCTAACATAAAGAGATCGGGTTAGTCGACAAGTCACAATATACACACTATACAACTCCTAGGTGGCAAAGTAACACAATAAAAATACAATAAAATTTGTTTTATTCCTAGAATCGACTAAACTTTGGCTCTGATACCACAAATGTAACACACCCATCCCCGGCCTGGTCGAGAACCGGGTCAGAGAATGCCATCGGTGAGTGAAACGGTGATCGGTGTTGTAAAATTTCAATAAAGCGCAACACTTAGTCAATGTTATATCCTTCAATCATTACTCAATATCGAATTTAGCTCAATTTATCCTATTGTAACAATGTCTAATCAATTAGGACCAATTCTTAACTTTTAGAAGTTTTAGGGACCTAATGGTAAATCTGACAATTTAGGGGTCCTCTAATGCAATTAGTTATACAATAATGAACTTTAATACGTTAACAGCGCTCCTGTAGATTTTCATGTTATTCTGATATCTTTTACTTGTCCAATTAGGCCTTACTATATTCAATGACCGTTATGTAAACATTCAAAAACTGTGTTTAATACCTTTTAATAGAATTACCTACCTCTGTATCGATACTCCCTAGGTTCATATAGATACGGATATGCACAGATTCATGCTTAGGCTTAAATGACCAAGGCCCTTTATCGATACTACTGAGGCTGTATCAATACGGGTTGACCAAAGTTGACCTATTTTGATACACTTCCAAGGCTGTATCGATACCCTTTAATCCACAAACCTTATTGTCAAGATCCATATCGATATATTTAAACATGTATCGATACCCTATGAAGAACTTGATTCTAGGTAGGCCAAATATGCAAGGCCGTATCGATACAGCTTGACCTGTATCGATACGCTTTTGCACTGTAATGACAGATTTTAGCTGGTTTTTATTCGAATTAACTAACCAAACGATATCCAGTTGCAACGAAACTTTACCAACCACATTTCAATATTATAATCTACTTGCATGAAAAAATTTAAGGTTATTCGAATCCATTTACTAGGTTTTCCCCTTTAGGAGCCAACTATGCATTTTTAGTCACTTTTAGCCTCACAAAAAAGTTATTTTAGGACTATTCAACCTTGTACAAAGCATAGGATAAACATACACATCCAAAGTATCACGAGTGACTAGTCTAGCTACTTTGCCACCGTTCTAGGAGTTTATAAGGACAAAGTACTTTACTCTAGCTTATATGTGACTTGTCAATCCTCCGACTTCTCCGATCCTTTTCGATCAACCTGAAATGCATGAGATGAAATGCTTTAGGCATACTTTGCCTAGTGAGATAGTCATAAACAATGTCAGTATCAATGTTATGCATTTTCATCCCCACACTATGAATGGTTATACAATAGATCAATAATAACGATGCAATGATCATAATCAGAAGTAATAACATCATATTTTAGCAATAACCCTTGGATAGATTCTAGATAGTGGATACGCGAATTCCTATGCCTTGCCAAATCAATGAATGGTCTAGTCCCTTCACCTCGCCAGTATGACCAATATCACAATACATCCCCCCGCCTCGCCAAATCAATATAGGCCGTAGCCATAGGACCGTAGTCCACCTGTACACTGAGCTCATGAATTCTATGACATGCCAATTGTATCCAATGTCCATCGAATCCAAGGTCCAGTAACAATATCAATGATCGGTGTTCAATAACAATGACAATAACAATGTATCCAATATTCAATAGCAATAGCAATAGTCCAATGATCAATATACAATGATATGATGACAGTGATTGATATTCTATAATCCAATGGCAATATTCATTATTTCGTGATTCAATGTCAATGTTCAATAATCCCAATTACAATACTAATGACCGATGATACGTTTTCAATGTTTCAATGACAATGACAATATCAATGTCAATGCTTGATGACAATATCTATAATGATGATAATGACAATGCTCATTAATCGATATTCTATATTTCCTTAATTAATGGCTATCATATCGACCTTAACAATAACACAATCGATGTTCGATGTTATACTTACCGATGCTTACCAATGTATCCTCTAAAGGATTCGATGCAAAATCCCTTCGTAATAAGGTTAGCAATGATAATTTCGATAACAATGAAATCGGGAAAAATACCCAGCTTAGTCCCGAGACTCCGACTACACTCACCTTGCTATTTCGAAGCTTTCACGGCACTCAGATAGTAATCTCCTTGTTCCTAGCTTTTGGTTGAGACGATGGATGCTCTCTATCAATTTCTTGAGCTAGGTAAACAATAGGATTTTGTTAGAATCAATATAACGATATCAAAATCAATATCTAAACTCAATATGGACAATATCTATGAATTATCCATGGATAGCCAAAACCTAAATTGAGATTACTCTCAAATCCTCCATGGATTTCAACAATTGTTTAGGGGATTGAGCTTACCCGATCGGTAGGAACATTTTGATAGCAATAAACTGAAGAAAAACTAAGCTTTTCTACCTCAACAATGGAGGTGCTTGCTTGTTCAAGTGGGAGGTTAAAAATGACAAGAGAGAGGTACTTGTTTCCTATTGAAATCGGGTGAAATTGTATGACTATTCATTATTTCCCTCTTGTACTCTTATTATAATTATGAGGTTTCCCTTGTGCGAAGGAATCCCTTTAGACAATCCCACGTATGTGGGGTTATAATTGAGAAGGGTCTAATTGTAAGGTTATTCCCTTAACTCTTGATTCTTTATACTTATACCCCAAACATTCAATTTCTATGATTTAGCCGCTAAACAGGTTTTCAATACTTCCAATAAGGTCCTTAGACAATAATTTGACTCATTTAGAGTCCAATATCGATACATTTGACCTTGCAGCCTTAGTCAACACAATGTTTAGGCAATTTCGATGTATGGTTTTCGATTGTCGAAACCCAATTCTGACTAGGCCAGATTTCAGGGTGTTACAATTTCGGAAGAGGACATAGGTGTGGAAATTGCCTTGGCATTTTCCATCTGAAACCGAGTCAAGATGTCAGAGATGAATTGCACCTAAGATAGAAACAACCTAGTTGGAGTAGAAATAGCCTTAATGCCAAGAAAATGGATGAGAAAGCCCATACCCTTTAGAGCAAACTTCGTAGATAATAAGTTGGTGAAATGAGCAATGAAGTCAGTGTTATTACCAATAAGCACAATATCATCCATGTAGACTAGAAAGTATAAAATAACTTCTTTTGTATTATAGATGAAGAGGAAGGCATCAACCTTTGATTTCGTAAAATCAAAGTGAATGAGAAATTGAGAGAGTTTAATATACCATGCCCTTGGGGCCTGCTTGAGTCCATACAAGGCTTTACACAACCGACAAATATGAGATAGTTTAGTAGAGTCAACATACCCCAGAGGTTGTTCTAGATAGAGTTCTTCATGTAAGGTGTCATTTAAAAGGCATTATTAATGTCAAGTTGCTTGATGGGCCATGCATGATGTAGTGCAAGAGTGAAAATAATACGCATCGTAATAGGTTTCATCACTGGACTAAAAGTCTCAAAATAATCGTGACCAACTTCTTGAGAATACCCTTTTGCTACTAGGCGAGCTTTGTATCGATCAATAGAGCCATCGGCATGCTGTTTCACACGGAATACCCATTTGCACCCTACGAAAGATTGTGTGGACCGTGGAACAAAATCTCATGTATGGTTGCATAGTAAGGCATTAAACTCATCATCCATGGCTTGTCTCCATAATGGATCTTTTAGAGCTTGAGTAACAATCTTCAGATCTAATGTGGAAGGCAAAGGATGACATGTAGTAGCATTAACAAATAAAGGACCAAAGTACCTTGGATTTGGCCGGTGAATTTGTTGTTGCGGAGGATTATGTTGTGGCAAGTTAGGGGAGACATCTTGTTGTGGCAAGTTAGGGGAGACATCTTGTATTGGCAAGTTAAGGGAGACATCTTTCTACGACAGATCAGCCAAGGGAACTGGTGTGGCAATGAGATCATCAGGTTTTCGTGGCAGATTAGCCAATATAACTGGTGTGGCAATAGACTCATCAGGTTGCCGTGACATATTAGATAATAAAGCATCAGGTTATCATGGCATAGTAGGCAATAAAATATCAGGTTGGTGTGGTATAGTAGGCAATGAATGTTGTGGCATAGTAGGCAAAAGAGGTGTGGAAGATGATGTTGATACAGTATGAGACAATACTGGAAGAGGATACTGTGGCACAGGGAGGACAGGTCGAGTAGCAAAAGAGAAGATGTGAGGAACAAACTGAACATGGCGAGAGAAATAGATTTTGTTAGTGTTCGGCTCTAGACATTTATAAGCAAATTGCGTCATAGAGCATCCAAGGAAAACACATTCAGAGGACCGTAGCTCAAGTTTATACTTTGTGTATGGTCGCATCCAAGGAAAGCACAAGCATCTGAATGGTTGAAGATTGTCATAGTTTGGTGCCTATTAATGAAGTAGAAGATAAGGCGACATATTATCTAGTATATGTGTTGGCATCTAATTAATAAGATAAGCAACTGCTTGAAAAGCATGAGGCCAATACTCTGTTGGGAGCGATGCAAAGTGAAGTACTAAGAGTCCAGTCTCCACTATATGACGATGTCTTCGTTCAACAGTCTCGTTGTGTTTTGAAGTAAAAGTCGGTGAAGTAAAATGGGAAATACCTTTCAAATTCAAAATGGACAAGAGCTTAACAAACTCACTTCCATTATCAGAGAATAGAGACACAATGGCCTAATGAAAAAAGCATTCAAGCCTTTTAAACTGAGGAAATATCACCGTAACATCAGATTTCTTATTCATCGGGTATAGCCAAATATACTTGGTAAAATGATAAAAAAAAACACCATATAGTATGAATATCCATCATAAGACATATGTTTAGTGCTCCAAACATCAGAATAAAGCAATTCAAGAGGACGAGAGCTTGACATAGTATTTTGACCAAATGACATTTTATGACTCTTATTAATAAGACAAGAAGGATAATGATAGTTTGTCAAACTAGTTGGGTCATAAGATATATTACAAGTGTGTAATATAGAGGCTGAGACTTTATCGAATAGATGACCAAACTTGTGATGTAGCTGATGCACAAACAAGCCATTGACTGAGTTGACTTGGGGATAAAAGGATTGTGGAGCATAGTAGACACCACCAATTTTATTGCCTTGAAGAAGAGGAGTCCCCGTTGGTCGATCCTTAACAAGAAAATAAGAGTCAAAGAATTGAATAGACATATGATTAGTCTGACATAATTTAGAAACTGACATTAAATTTGTATGTAACTGAGGAGCATATAAGATATTTATGAGAGAAAGAGGCTTGGTAGCGGTGGGAACAGCGCATCGGCCAATATGAGATATAGGTAGAGAGTTACCATTACCTAGATGAACTGTATCAGAACCATTATAAGAAGAGATATCCTAAAGAGTCGCAATGGTCATTGTGGTGTGATGCGAGAAACCACTATCAAACACCAAGGATCATGATCTGATGATGAATGATCAGTAGCAGTGTTGACAACCGATGAAGCAGACGGTGGTTGATGATAAAAGTTGTTGTTGTAAAGAAACCGAGCAAGCTTACGACAATCTCAAACAACATGCCCTGGCAAATTACAAAACTTGCACACAACATCTCATCGTCTAGAATGACTAGATTCAGGGACATGACTACGACCACCACCAAAAAACGAGTGACTAGAGCGACCACCCTTCCCTCGAGAATAGTTGGTGGAATAACCATGATTTGAATTAGCTCGTTCCCCATAATATGTCGTGGCAAGAGGTGTAGTTTGTTTAGATTCTTTAAGGAGTTTCTCATGATTAGTTAACATAGAATGACTAGATTGAGGGACAGGACTACGACCGCCACCAAAAAACGAGTGACTAGAGCGACCACCCTTCTCTCGAGAATGGTTTGTGGAATAACCATGATTTGAATTAACTCGTTCCGCAGAATATGTCATGGCAAGAGGTGTAGTTTGTTTAAATTCTTTAAGGAGTCTCTCATGATCAGTTAACATCTCAGACAACTCAAGCATGGCTGTCTTGGTGTTACACACACGAAGGGAATCAACTATTGGAAGATAATCATCACTTAATTAATTGGCAATAGAAATCAAGAGATCTGTATAGGAGACACGACAATTTGCCAAGGCAAGATCAGAGGTAATATCCTGCATGTTTTTCATGTAGTCGGAGATAGACCTGGAGCCACGTAGATTGTGAGCCAATTTGGACTTGAGAGCGAGGATGCAACCAGGAGATGCTCGAACATAACTTGCAACTAGAGTATCCCATACAATTTTGGTAGTGACAGCGGATGAAATAAGTGGTTGAACTTGATCATCACAACTACCAAAAAGAGCACTGATAAGAATTTGATCCTGACAATACCATTGTAGATATTCAGGATTAGCAATTGTTGTCGCGACATCGGTAAACTGAGATGGGGAAGGTTGTGAACCATCAATATAACCAAATAGCTCAAAGCCAATAAGAGTAGCCTCCACTTGGCAACGGCAAATAGGAAAATTGGCAGACGTAAGTTTGATTGAGAAGTTGGTCAGTGCAGTAAGATGCACAAGATCGTTAGAAGTAGAAGACGGAGCCATGAGAGGAGACCCAGTTTAAAGAAGAGCAGAAAGAAGAAGGGGAAAATGAGTAGAGAAATTCTACTTGGCTCTGATTACCATGTAAAGGATTTGTATATTTGATAATTCACAATGTTTACAATTAGGGTATATATAGGCTTACAATTAAATATTACAAGGATAAGGGAAATCAAATCTTATCTTACCTAAATCTTATCTTGTATTTAATATTTAATTTCCCTTATCCTTGTATATTTGATTTTCCTTATCCTTATATATTTAAATCTCATTGTAATCCTATATATGCTTCAATTGTAAATATTAAGGGATTATCAACAATACAAATCCTTCACATGGTAATCAGAGCCAAGTAAAATTTCTCTACTCATTTTTTTATGCTCTTCGTCAAACCATATATCCTCTCATGGCTCCGTCTTCTACTTCCAACAATCTTGTGCATCTTAATGCACCGACCAACTTCCCAATCAAACTTATGTCTACCAATTTTCCTATTTGGCGTCACCAAGTAGAGGCTACTCGCATTGGTTTTGGGCAGATTAGTTATATTGATGGTTCACAGCCTTCCTCGTCTAAGTTTACCAATGTTGCGACCATAATTGCTAATCCTGAAAATCTGCAATGGTATCGTCAGGATTAAATTCTTATCAGTGCTCTTATTGGTAGTTGCGATGATCTAATTCAACCACTTATTTTATCCGCTGTCACCGCTAAAGTTGCATGGGATACTATGGCAAGTTATGCTCAAGCATATCCTGGTCGCATCCTTTCTCTCAAATCCAAATTGTCTCGCAATCCACGTGGTTCCAAGTCTATCACTAGCTACATAAAAGACATGCATGATATTGCCTCTGATCTTGCCTTGGCAAACTGTCCTGTCTACGATACCGATCTCCTAATTTCTATTGTCAATCAATTAGGTGATGATTATCGCTCAATAGTTACTGCCCTTCAGGTGCGTAATACACCGATAACCATGCTTGAGTTGTTTGAGATCTTAACTGATCATGAGAGACTTCTTTAAGAATCTGAACAAACCACACTTCTTTCCACGACATGTTCTGCGCAACGAGCTAATTCAAATCATGGTTATTCCACCAACTGCTCTTGAGGTAAAGGATGTCACTCTGGTCATTTGGCTTCTAGTGGCGATCGTAGTCTTGTTCCTCAATCTAGCTATTCTAGATGACAAGATATTGTGTGCAAGTAATGTAATTTACAGGGGCATATTGTTTAGGATTGACGTAAGCTTTTTTGATTTCTTCACAATAACAATTTTTATCAGCAGCCCCCGTCTGATTCACCAGTTGTCAACATTGCTACTGATCTTTCATCATCAGATCTTGTTCCTTAGATGTTTGATAGTTGTGCCTCACATCACGCCACAACAACCACTGTGGCTCTTCAAGATATCTCTTCTTATGATGGTCCTGATACAGTTCATATGGGTAATGGTAACTCCCTACCTATATCCCATATTTATGCCGTTGCATTGTTCCACAGCTACCAAGCCTCTTTCTCTCACAAATGCCTTACGTGTTCCTCAGTTACATACAAATTTGGTGTCAGCTTCTAAATTATGTCAAACTAATCATGTGTTTATTGAATTCTTTGACTCTTATTTTCTTCTTAAGGATCAGCCCACGAGAACCCTTATTCTTCGAGGTAATAAAATTGGTGGTCTACTATGCTCCACGATCATTTTAACCTCTAGTCAACTCCGTTAATTGCTTGTCCATGCATTAGTTGCATCACAAATCTGTCCATCCTTCCAATAAAGTCTTAGCTTCTATATTATGCACTTGTAATATATCTTATGAATCAACTAGTTTGACAAATTTTCATTATTCTTCATATCTTATTAATAAGAGTCGTAAATTGTCATTTGGTCAAAATACTATGTCAAGCTCTCGTCCTCTTGAATTACTTTAATCTAATGTTTGAGCACTAACATATGTCTTATGATGGATATTCATATTATGTGGTGTTTGTTAACCACTTGACCAAGTACATCTGGTTATACCCGATGAAGAAGAAATATGATGTTGCGGCAATATTTTCTTAGTTTAAAAGGCTTGTTGAATGTTTTTTTCATCAGACTATTGGATCTTTGTTCTCTGATAATGGAGGTGAGTTTGTTAAGCTCTTACCCATTTTGAATTTGGAAGGTATTTCACACTTCATTTCACCGCATCATACTCCAGAACACAACGAGACTACTGAACGGAGACATCATCACATAGTGGAGACTGGTCTCTCTCTCCTTCACTTTGCATCTTTCCCAACAAAGTATTGGCCTTACGTTTTTCAGGTAGTTGTCTATCTCATTAATCGGTTGCCAACACCGATACTGGATAATATGTTGCCTTATTTTCTCCTTTATCAACAAGCACGAAACTATGACAAGCTTTAACCATTCGGATGTTTGTGCTTTCCTTGGCTGTGACCAAACACGAATTATAAGCTTGAGCCTCGGTCCCCTGAATGTGTTTTCCTTGGATACTCTATGGCACAGTCTGCTTATAAATTCCTGAAGTCGAACACTAACAGAATCTACGTCTCTCGCCATGTTTAGTTTGTTCCTCACGTCTTCCCTTTTGTTACACGACGTACCCTCCATGTGCCAAATCATCCTCTTCCAACATTGTAAATTTATGACATAGATAAGAGTTAGTTAAAGATAAGATTTTGATAGAGATAAGATAAGATAGGATTTGAATGAGATTTGACTAAGATAGGTTGTTCATCGCACAAACATCGCGTACCCCACCATTCGACATCTTCAGCCTCTAGTTGTCGATCTAAAACCCAATCGACCTATTTTTTTCCTCATTGTTTGATGTTCGTAGACAGTGCAATCAATAGTTCATTAGTTGGTTTTCGACGATAGGAGGATGAGAGTTTTAATCATGGTGGTCCGACGAAGGCTCGGGTAGCTGGTGGCGGTTGAATCAGTAGTCATAATGGAGAGATTTAGGGATTTGGGTTAGGGATTTGGGTGGATTTGAGAAATTACAAAATTTAGCAGATTTTAATAAAAAATTAAAGTTTTTTTTCTGATTTTTCTTTTAAAAAATAAAGAATTTTTTCTTAAAAAAATTAGGCCACATGTTACATTTTTATTGGTTAATTCGACTCAAAATTAATAAACTTGAATTAAATCAAATTTTTTTAAAAAATTAAATCTTAAAATAAAACTCATAAACACGACTAATTTAAACTTTTCCGACTCCACTCGATCACCAATGCTCCCCATATTTTTTCCTACAAAGGGAGGAAGCCGTAAAGTTACGAATAGAAAATACAATCTACTCAGAAAAGAAAATACACAAGCTAAGTCCAGATCCCCAATTTCTTTTGTTGCAGTGAAATCCGAAGATCCATCGGTTCAATGGCGCAACTGGAAGAATTAGCTGAATCGAAGTCGAAGATGAATAAGCAGCAGAAAAGAAATCATGGGTCAACCAAGTTTTCCGTAATGGTGGACTACATCTTCCTCTTCCTCTTCTTCGCTTTCCTCACTTTCATTCTCCTTAAGATTCTTCATCTCCTCTGATTATTTCTTCCACTTTCTGCCAATCAGGTCACTCTTTTCTTTATTTTATCGAATACCCATTTCCCCATTTCAATTTAAAAATCGAGTTATAGTTTTCTTTATGTGATTTATGCCTGCATATTTAATCTTTCAGAAACCGATTTGTTACTGAGATTGTGTTCTTAGGTATTCTGAATCATTTGGTACGATTATGTTACCTTACTTGTTAATGATACTTGGGAAAGGAAATTATTGGAATATTGTTTTTTTAGCTGCACATTCTTTATCTTTAAACAATTATATTCAGTTTTGTATGCGTTTTATTTCTTGCCTGAGGGGAATGGTGATTGTAATTTTAACTTTTACAACAAGTGGTCTTGGGGGTAAGTTAGATTCAATTGTTCGTTCAATTTTGGTTAATTGAATTGTATTGATGTTGTTGTGGATGATGAATCTATGTGGTTCTCTAATCAAATACACCTTAAACTACTTATAATAATTCAAACCCTTACATTGAGGCATTTGCATTATAAAAAGTCCTAACTGAACTAAGATTCTGAGAGGCGGTTTGACATTGTTTTTAAAAAACACGGTGGGAAAGTATTTTTCATAAATCTTAAATTTATTCTTCTTAATTCTACTTAAAAATAAAGAGAAGGAAACTTTAGAGGGAAGAAAGAGTCTTCCTAGTAGGTCTAGTATGCTTCACCTAAAGAAATATGAGGAAATAAAGATGAGTAGTTTGGTCAACCGGCCAAATATTCAAATATACTTGCTTATATAAAAGGGGAGTGTTTGGTATTGCTAAAATTTGAAATTCCTATATGATTTAGAAAATTTTTAGAAATTTTCTATGTATCTCTTATTGAAAATCTATTTTCGCCCCTCTAAAATTTTATAAGTGTCATCTTAAAAATTTATAAGTTCGCCTCTTAATATAAAATTCTGTGTCTATCCTTGTACAAGACACTTTTGAAAAATATTATATAACGGAACCGGTCGGTATTATACACACTTTTTATTCATACAACTTTTAAAAAAAATTTATATTCTAATTATCTTTCATAGTGAATTCAAGGTCCCAAACTTAATGAGGCACATAAGTAGCTCAATCCATGAACAAGTGTATATCTCTAGAAAACCCTACTTCCAATGTTTTATTTGCCTTTGTAAGTGCCAACAAGTTTTATCAGGAACTAGAACATGTTAAAAGGAACCTGACCCAATATGTATATTCTTGTGTTTTTTTTCCAAGATGTTCCCCTTTAATCTTTTTTCTTCTTTATGGGTTAAAGATTTTAGGGGTTACGTACAATTCATTAAAATTGACTTTTACTTTTAAAAAAATTAAATATTTGTCGATTTATTGCGTATGTGTGGTAGGTGATTTCTGAATAAAAAAGAGTCTAATATAATTTAAAATTTATGAAGTACAACATCATTTTATTTTCTCCATGTATTTTACTACTAGTTCGGAATTAATTTTTTGTTTTCCCCCTTACAAATCTTAAACTTAACTTATTTTGATCTCTTCTACTTTTGAGACATGTGCGACCGCTTCTATTGTACATGTTCAAAACGACACTGATATGGATCTATGGATTTTCTGTTGAAAGGCTTGAGAATGGTCTGATTGTTTCTCTTGATTTGACTTTATTTCATTTCCCCTTGGTAGCATTGGTCCCCCCCCCCTCCTCAAATTATTGACATGGAAATGAATGAATGTTATGTAATACCACCATTGATGCTATATCATTGCAGTTAATGAACTATGAGTAACAGAGCACACTTTTAGAGAATGTTGAGTCAGCTCTCTTTGACACTGGGATATACTAATGGTGGCCAATGATGGTGGTAGTGGGGCCACTCATCATTGACATTTCGAATGACCAAAATCATTATATGTAAACTTCATGTAGCTGACAAAAAAAGCTGCAGAATTTAAGTGGTGGCATAAATTTAGTGGCAGAGGGTTGAAAACAGGTGCCTTCGAGGAAATCTTGAGATGCAAATGGATCATTTTATAGCCTTTTTCTTCGTTACTATCCATTCCCTATTAAACAGCAATATTGATGGCAAAAGGATTTAAATCTGATTTGTTAGAAAATTGGATATTCGTAACTTGTGTAATTTGTGAAACTAAATCTGTTTTATTAGTAGGTTGATTTAATAGGATGAGGTCTTAGTCTTTTAAATATCTGTTAGTGTTTAAATTTTAATGTTATAAATGAAACAATTTATGTTGCAGGGTTATTTTCATAACAAATTTTTGCACTATTTGATCTAAATTAGTCAGTTAATAAATTAAATATCAATAATTTTATAAAAAAATAATTGAATTAATAAAATCTATAAAATTTGAATATGTTTATTATCAATATTAAACTCAAAGTATTCTTATTTGAATTAAAATTAAAATCTAAATCTTTCTATAATCAAAATTAAACCCTAAATAATAGATAAAAGAATATATTTCTATATCCACTTCGAATTCACTACGAAGTGTAATTAAAGTGTTTTTCAAAAAAAATTACTGTTATTTTGATGGTGTGGCAAATAATATCAAGTGTTACCTCATCAAAATGACAAAAATAAGAATAATTTCAAGGGCTAATATTGACTAAAAAAATTTGAGGATCAAATCGAGCGAAATTGCTAAGTTCATAGACTAAAAAGTTGCTTTTATCCTATAAAAGAATTAATTGGTGTGGCGGATTTACTTGCACAACATGAACAAATAACCACCAATTCACACACAAAAACTTTCTTAGGATCTAATGCAGGCTGTAAAGCCAAAATGTTACATTTAAACCAGTCCGGTTTCAATTACAGACAATACAAAATCTATTGGTTTGGCCTTTCCTCGGAAAATCTAGGAAGTTGTATGAGTGAGTTCACTCGAGTAACACCTTCCAAACCTGACCAGTTTTGATCTTCACCGGCAACTGTATCCCCATTCCCTTCGACCTCCCCGGGACATAGTCTTCCGCTTTTTTCCGATGATCTAACCGTAAAATTCCTCTGCAAAGACAGCTCCGATTTGTTTCCACCATCATCGGATTCACCTGCATTACCGGAATGATAGCTATGAAGGGTTGCAGAAGAAAAGCCCTGTTCCTCGTAATCCGATTCCATATCCATTTTCCCATCCAAAAATAAGCAAACAACTGCACAATCATCCATCTTTGAAGTAGGGTACTTTAGTTTCCATTCACGTGCAGCCGAGTCCACCAAAATCCTGGCAGCAGACCACCGGTGCGGAGCTGATGATACAATCTCGACTACCTCTTCATTGCTCAATACATCCCATACCTGTATTAAATGCTTAGGACAAATTTCCTATTATAGTAGTTTTTAGCTATTGAAAGGTGGAAAATGTTTACCCCATCCGAGGCTAGGACGATAAATTGATCTCTTTCTGTAAGTAAACGATGGGAGAATTCGGGAATGGAGATGACACCATATTCCTTCAAACAAAAATCTCCGAACGCTCGAGCCATTGCTAGGCCTGGTGCATCATCAAATGGCAACCATACCCGACATACTTCAGGTTCATCTTGCAATGCAAACACCCTTCCTTTGCACTTCTTAATCCTTTCAGCTTCCCCTGTTGCATAAATTCAATGTTATTTACATCCCATTCAATCATCCCCACAAGAAAAAAAAATGATTTCCGATGTTATACTTGGTAAATCAGGCTTGAGATCAACTGTCAATTGGATTGCAACCATCAAATCGTTGCTGTCTTTCGATCCCATTACTGCTCGAGAATCCCCGATGTATCCCATGAATAGATCAGAGCCCTGAAGTAGTAAAAATCGACACCAAATGAGTTATAGGTGAAAGCTAAAACCAATCGAAAGATGAAAAGCAGCAGGCAGGGCATGTGCTCATTAACCTGTTTCACTATACTGACTGCAGTGCTACCACTACAGAAGCAGTCCAAATTAGGATGGGACCTTAGCTCTTTATCCATGGCATTGTACGACTTCACGAATGCTTCCCTCCATAACGAAGTTAATCTCTCCTCAGCCAAAACTTCCTTCTCCGAATCCCCACCATCCGATTTCTTCTTCGAACTCCCTTTGAAACATGTTTGCCCCGACCCATTTTGTCTCGACTGACAAGAATGCAAGGAAGACAGCAACTTAAGCGGAAGGGCATCTCTCACTTTGCGAGCAACGAGATGACCGTGTGGACCGTGGCCATCAAATACACCACAAAAAGTCACATCTTCTGGCATGAAATCCTACGGGAAATTTCGAGTCCATTGATGTCATTTAGCAGTTAAACCTCAAAACATAAACGAATATCAGAATCAAAACACAATCCGAAACTTACTTCCCATACAATCATGGCATCCTGGTTTATTCCCTTGCGACCCTGCTGAGTGAATATGCAAGAACTTCTGCTCTTTCCATTTGTGAATATCTTGTTGGGGACTGATGGTAAATGCTGCAGTCCAATAACATGATCTGAAAACGTTCTCTTAATTCTGTTCGACCCGCAACAGCCGATACCGCAACACGACGGAGAAACCACTTCCCCACGGCTCCTGGTGCTGCATTTACTCCGGCTACTAGTGGAGACACAACCCCCCATTTCGTCAACTCCGAAAGACTATAAATCGATGAAATTAAAAAGGACGAACTTCCCACCTCGAAAGCCAGAATAGATCTCACGTGAAAATTATATGTAGTTGCTGGAAATGTCAGCCAAACCAAATACTAAAACACCAAAGATTCCCCACACACATCAGACCACACGGGCCACTTTACACCTCAATGTAATAAAACTGGGAATCTTTCAACACTTGGTCATATGAAATCAGGGTTGACAAAACCACCTGAAAAAGAACAATAGATTAGTTAATTGATTTGTTTATTACATAGTTCAATTTTAGGGGGCTAAATGTAAGAAAAATGTAGAGAATTGAACAGAAAATGCATATGAATATCTTTCCATGTGACATCAGAATAGAAAATACTTAAAAGTCTGTCCTGATAAGATGCTCATTGTTACAAATCAGATGGTGAGATCAGCAAAATCAGCAAACCAAGGAGCAGATAAACACAAGAATAAACCAGAAAACAAGAACCAATGTCTTGTTGTGGAAACAAAAGATCATACTTAAAAAGCATCAAGCAAAAATCTCAGACACAGAACCCTATGAAAAACAAAGCTGAAAAGAGAGATCAAAACAAGAAGGGATAAATTACTCATCAGATCCAAATAACTTGCATCAAGGGAAATTTTACTAATGGGGCCAAGAAGGACTAAGCCTAAAAGTTTGAAATAAAGTTGGAAACTTTAGAGGGAAAAGAAGAAGAAGAATCTGATTTTAGTTTTCTCAGACAAAACAAAGCATCTTAAAAAGGAAAGGAATTTGTTTCAAACTAGTGAGTTGGGGGGAAACAAAAGATGAAGATAAAGCAAAACAAATGAAAAAAGCACAAAAAAGAACAGGAAAAGAACAATAGAGATCAAAGTAAAACATAAATAGCAGAAACAAAAGCCAAAATAAATCAGAGAAGAAATAGTGCAGAGATTAAGCAAAGTTGAGAGTTTGCAGAATAGGGAAAAAAGGAGCTTACAACAAAGGTAGAAGCTTTAGCTTTGTTGTTGCATGTTTAATGGTGTGTATAGACCTTAACAAATGAAGAAAAAGCTTAGCTGACAGAAGATATATGGTGAATGAAAAGTGATTAGGGTTATCATTTTAGCAGAGAAATAAAACCCTGAGTGAAAGATAGTACCTTTGCTTGTTGTGTTTGCAAAATTTCAGGTTCTGTGGCAGAAGCAGAAGCAGAAGAACTGGACTTGAGAAAACCAGAGAGAGAGAGAGAAAGAGAGAGAGACAGAGAGAGAGATGGTAATGATAATTAAAGGCCAGTAAGAGTAGGAGAGATGGGTGCATTCATTAATTGCAAAACAAGACCATAAACAGAGAGAGGGTCTTTGTAATTGTAGTCCCTTTTTTTTTAAATTTTTTTATTTGTTTTTTTTTTTCATAAAGAAAAGAATTTCACTAACCAAAGGTTTAATGGTAAAGTTACCATTTATAATTATATTTTTATTTAACTCGTCTTCATTAATATATTATTATAAACATATTTTTGTAAATAGTATTAACTAAGCTTAAAATATATTTTTTATAATTATGGTATCTGATTTGTTGACCGACTAATACGGATTGAGTTTTACAGAGACTCGTTAATTATTATGAGACGACTCTTTTAACCTAATTTTTTTCCATTCAGAACGCTATAATTCGAATTCCTAACTTTATTTAAGGAGTCCGACATCTCATCCTACTAAATTAACTTATTGTTGATTTAGAATATACTCTTTAATAAAATCTTCAAAGTATAGTTTTTTCAACAAAAACAAAATTATAAAGAATTCTCCAAAATCAAATTCGAAATTCAATGTAAATTAAGATTAAAGCGATATAATGTAGATTTGGCTTACAGTCTTAAAAGTACATTAAATGTGATATTTTCATCTTAAATTCAATAAAAATAATAGGGTTAAATACATCTTGATAACTAATAATATTAGTTTGGTTATAAATAGTTTTTTAACTCCCAATTTACTTTTCAAATTAAAAAAAATGTCACTAACAAATCATATTTCGCTGTTAAAATTAAAATGAACATCTAATTTAATTTATTATAATAATAATTTTGGTCATAATACTTATACACTCGATTAATTTGGTCATAATATGAAATAATTTAATAAATTTATTTCTTTTATATGATATTGTCAAACCGAATGAGTTCTTTGGATTAAAACACCATAAAGCAACAACAAATTAGTGATAAAAATAATAGTTGAATAACTGCAACATGAAAGTGATATAACATTTCTAGAAGAAGAGCAAGCAATTTAAGGAAAAAAAACAAACAAATTAGTAGAAAAAAATACTAAATTGATAGAATTTTAAAATATGAAATGTTAAATTTATTATTATTTTTAATTATGATCAAATAAATAAAATAAATATATTTTAGAACCAAAACTATTATTATATCAAACCACGTTACTATCTTCCACATGTTTTAACTAAATTCACAAAATCAAATATAATTAATCAAGAGGTTGTTTTATCGATTTAAATTGGAAATGTTTTCCCTAAGAATAATTGTGTATTTAATTTATTAAAATATTTATTTATAATTTTTTTATGTTTTTGTTAATAATGCACATAATAATTTTAAGGTATAATATTTATTTTTCATAGTTTTGGATGGGCTTGAAATGTCAAACTAAGAGGGGGGGAAGGGAAAGGGAAAGGGAAGAATAAAAGTGGAGATTTTGATGTGGTAATAACATTACAATGTTGGGGATGGTCCACTGATGATGTTTTGTCGTATCATGTAGTAGTTTCTTTTGAATTTGGTTTGGATTAGGGTGCTGTAGCTGTAGATGTAACCCTACTCCCACCTCCATGCCCCTCAAGCCACCTCCTTCAACAATTCAATTTTCATAATCTCCTTTCATTTTATTAAGGGTACGTTCGATTCGAATAATCTTACATTTTCGGAATAGTATTGTTCTTTTAATTTTATAATATTATATGACGATAGTCTTCTCATTTCGAGTTTTATTTTGGTGGTCATCCTCTATTTTGTTCGTTGGAGATCTTAACTCCCGACGACTTAAGTTCAGACTCATACATGCTTTTAAAAGAAGAAAGATGAACCTTCCTTAGTAATTAGGTCTTTTAAAAGACAGAAGATGAATCTTCCTTAGTGATTAGGTCTTGACAGTCGGGGTGGTGGGCTGTTATAGGCCTCTTTTTCTCCACTTTTATCTTTCTCTGCTTTGATGGTGAAAAAATATTAAATTTAGTTTAAAAGTATAAAAATCTAGTATCAACGATAATTTAATATAAATATTATTTTTGTTACAGTTAAGTGTTGACTTATGTTCAAGTCTAGGTTTGACCCTCTAAAGCTAACGGTTAAATTTATTGAATTATTTCAAATTAGAATTAAACGCACAAATTTTAAGAATTAAAATTATTATTATAAAAACTACCAAATCAACAATTCTCATTACTCACTTAAAGATCGATGACTTAATTGATAAAAAATAATTGTTAGTGACTTAATTGATAATTTTTTGTTTAGTAATCAAAATATAATCTACCCATAAATTAATGACTCAAAAAAATAGTTTACCCTTGTTTTTATGATATTTACTTGATTCATTGCTTTAACATTATGTACAACAAAAATGGTGAGCAACAATACGAATTATTGATCAGAGACCTATGCATTTATTTCCCACCAACTAAGAGAGTTGATTCGGTGGGGGAGGTAGATGCCTTAAATGCTCAATGCTCACGTACGTGGGGACGATGAAATTACTTGAACTCGATCCGACCCTATTCAATGCGCTTCTTTTTATTATGTTCGGATTTTTTATTTTTATTTTTTGAGTTCAAGTCAAGTTGGACAGATTTTAAAAAGAATTAAGTTGGAACAGATCAGATTCATGTTTAAGATAGAAAATTTTTGTTTCGTCCTATCCCGATATATTTTATTATATTTATTTTTTGGATTTATATCCAACACACTTAGTTTGGGGTTTAGGGTCTTAGTTTAGGATATAGGGTTTAGGTGTAGGGGTTTATAATTTAGGGATAGTAGTTAGAATTAAGGGTTTAGAGGTTGGGGTTTAGTTTTTATGGTAATATGGCTAAGATTTAAGTTTTAACTTATAAACCCTGAATTTTAAACTAAACCCTAAACTTTAACTATTATCCCTAAATTTTAATCCCCTACACCTAAACTCCTAAACCCTACACTCTAAACTAAGACCCTAAACCCTAAAACTAAGGAGTGTATCAAATAATTATCTTTATTTTATATTGTATTTAATATTTTTATTATTATTTTCAAGTAGAGTCAGGTTTAATCGAATTTTATCTTAAAATTTTAGGATTGAGTCGAGATCGATTTATACTTTTATTATATCAGATCGAATATAAAATATATTAAAATTAAGACAGGAACGATATCAAATTAAAACTTTTAAATTTTAGGTCGGATTCGGAATGACAAAAATCCTGCCGCGTTACCATCACTTCACATTTGCCACCATTCTCCTCTAAAATGTTTGACATATTGAATTCCGTGACGGAATTAGAACTTCTATATGGTGTAGTCATAGTATTGTCCGATTGCTTAATTACAATTATCGTATATTATCCTAGTACTGTTGACCTTATACTTAACAAATAAGTATGGTCAATTTTAATATTTTTTATAAAAATTTTTAACTTTTTGTACAGTTGTATTTTGTAGTTTGTAATGAGTTTGAGTGATATTTTAGTAGGATCAATTGTACCCTCAAATTAACAAATACATTCATCCTTGATATTGATAGTATTTAAGTTTAAACATCGTTATTGAATCAAATATCAACACGTCGTTAAAAATTTTAAAATTAAATTTATTTTCAATACATGTCATTTTCTGGTTCAATAACGAGAGTATAAAATGTATACATCGTCAGTGTAACAAATATTTATTATATCTATTTAACTTATATCTCTATCCCTATCTATTGACAAACCCAACCCCTCAACGTTGTGACCACAAAAAGAGAGATTATGGTACATGAAGATTTATTAATTGGCATAGTTAATACTCAATAAGGACATGGATTTTGATTTTAGGGTTGATAGTTGGTAGCTAGGCTGGCAAATTAGTGCTATTCCTAGATATATACCCAACTTGGGGCTGAGCTTGCTACTTCTACTCACAACACTTTTCACAAGTAATCCGTTTTGTCTTGGATTTTACATCTGTGTATGTAGTTGAGAGTGAGAGACATGGCAACTAATCAACCTTTTCTGCATCCACCAACATGCAACTTGGTATAGGGTGGCCATGTGATCCTAGAGATTTCAATTAAGTCTTCTTTTTAAATTTCTTCATAGGGTTTACACTTTGGGGTTTGAAATCATCTTTTTCTTCATAATATTAACAGAATCACTTACCTCTTTTTGGTGCTCCTATGTATGTCTTGACATTGAAAATATAGTTTTAAAATTTAGGGTGTATGCTTTAATTGTTAAGATTTAAGATTTAAGATTTATAATTTTAAAATTCAGGTTAAGTTTAGTTTTTAGTATTATAGCATACAAAGAAACACTAAAATAAATAGCGATTTTTTGTTCTCACAACATAAGCATTATTAGGGTTATATGAAGCAATTCTATCGATTTGACTTTAAAATGTCAATAATTAAGTTTATTTAATCTAAACCCTAAGTGATTTGAGTTTAAATTGACTTGAATTTGGATAATTTATACCTAGATACGGACCATAATAGATCAGGGGCCTTGGCCTTATAATTTTTTTAAATTACTTTTTGGCCTCTAATTTTTGTTTAAAAAATCTCATTAGATTTTATTTTTTTTTAAATTTTAGTTAGGTCTTAAACTATTTTTGTAAAGACTTACCATTATTTTTTTGAACAATTCCTACTTAAAAGAAATGAAAGAAAAATTTACTTATAACGGTTCTAAAAGTCACAACTCAAAAGGAGAAAAATGTGTCAACCGAAAGCTTTTTAACCACTTATTCTAACCTCAAAAGGTATGAATTTATAACTCACCCAAGAAATTGAAACGAACCAAACTATAGTAATTCAGAAAATTTTAAAAAATGAAAAAGAAAATTTAATATTTGAATTAACTTAATCCAAAATAATCTGACCCAAAATTGATACGATCTGCCTATTGTTCTTCGCCCAATCGTTTAATTTCAATTTTGAATGATGAGCTCCAACTCATCCCACATCGAGTAAATTGCCCAAACAGCCGCGGATTGTCAACCGACCCCATTTTTTCCCCCGCAATTACAACGACTTCAAGATTTCTTTCTCTGTTTTTTTATATAAATTATTCGATATACGTGTTATGTAATATTGTAGTATTGTATATTTTAGAATTTATAGTTTATGATTAAAATTTAGTGTTTAGAGTGTATAATTTATGGTTTTACTGTTAGAGATTAAGATTTTATGATGAGAGAGATTTAAGTCTTATAGTTAGAGTTTAGTGTTTTAGAATTTCAGATTTAGCGTTTTTACATAACACATGTATCAAGAAATATTTTCTTTCATATATAAAAATGAAAAAAAATCACCAACTAGTAGTTATTTTAGTGGGATAAGATGTTAGGCTTTAGATATGGTAAAATGTTTGAATTTTGATGTTGTGAATAGAACATATTAGATAAAAATTACTCTATAATAAAATGCTGCAATATCTTATTTGGATTAATTAACCAAATAGTCAGCTATTAATAATTGAGTTATATTCTGATATATAAGCTGTGTAATTTTTTACACAATCCTTCATATTCAAGCTATAAAATCTAAAACCTAAATCCGTAGCCCTAAGACCCTAAAACCTAAACCTTAAACCTTAAAATCCTAAACTTTAAATTCTAACCATAAACCTTAAATTTTACAATATACAAACCTAAACCCCTAAACCCTAAACTACAACCTAAATCTCTACGCTTTAAAATTAAAAAAAATTATATAAAACTAAAATTTAAATAAACTTGTATATTAAAATATTTTTCCTTAATAATTATAAAAAAATCAACTACGCCAATAAATGGCACTACATATTTTTTTCCTTTTTATTTTTTAAAAGGTGATTGGGATGTAATATTTTCCCACAACCTTTATAGTTAATGCTAAGGCAAAAGTAATGGATTTCTATATATCTTTACAACTGGTCTAAAATGTAGGCCCCTTTTTTAATCATTCATTGATTATGTGTGGTGCGCTTTCTTTGTGATTAAAGCAAAGTGGTTAATATCTTGCACTTTCTCTTTTAGGTTTAATGACCCCTCATTTGTATTTTTCTCTTCCCTCCCCTCCAAATTTTGCTTTTTGATGAAAAAAGTTTGCTTAATTGGTGTTTATACATCTCTTTTAGCTAAAAAGATATCTAACTATTTATTTGTTTGAATTTTGTTAAATTCAATAAAAATTAGTGTGATTTTACTTTATCATTCTAGTATTATTTTCGTATTTTTTATGACTTATATTTTTATATATAAGTTTGTGTAAAAAATACTACACAACCTTTCTTTAAAATATAAAATCTAAATCATTAAACCTAAAGCCTTAAAACCTAAACCCTAAACTAAGCTCTATACCCTAAATCTTAAATATCAAACAAGGGATAAAGCTTTTTAAATGTGCTTAAATAAATGCCTAAGACATTCTCGAATGTGCACAAAATAAGTGCTTTTCAAACTCCGCATATTAGGCAAATTAGGGATAATTGAAAAATATATATAGAAAGGGGCCATAATAGCAATTATCCTTAAATATACATAGATAAGTTTATACTATTATAATATTTCAAGACGGATAAGAGATTTTTCACTCAAAATTCGAATTCAACCCAACAAAAAAACTTGACCCTTAAGATTATATCGGATTAAAACTTGTCGGTTTCAGATAATTGGATCATCCTTAGATTCGACCCTTATACGAGTAAGGCTCAAATTCGAGGCCATTTTATAATGGGTACAATAATTTTATCTTAAGTAATCTTCTGCCTCTTTTTAGCGTCTCTTTCTATACCCAGCTTTAAAAAATAAACTCTACACTCTAACCCTAATTTATAAACCATAAGTCGTAAACTTTAAAAATTAAACCCTATACTTAAACTTTAAGAGCTAACTCTAAACATAAACCCCAAATGATAAACTATATTTTTAATGTCGAAGCATATATAGAACACAAAAAAGGTGACAACGAAGTCGCGATGGACTACATTTGAAATGACAATGGAGATTCTATAAGAAAACGAGACAGTTGACTGCCTTTGGCATTTGTGAGTCAAAAAGAATCCAATATTACTAATGAACCACTACAAAATGAAAATGATTATAAAAAAGCAGTGTGATCAACTTTAACCTTAGCTTTATCTTCTTTCTCAAGTAAAGGATCCATCACTTCAAAGGTGGTGGGACTAAATAAATATACTTCTTACTCCATTAAATGTAAATTCTAGATAGTGATAAAAAAAACATTAACAAATATTACCGAAACAATTATAAATTTCGAACATAAATATTAAAACGAATAAAAAATAAAAGGAAAACATGAAAAAGGTGATTGAGGGTTTTGCAAAAGATTGAATAGAATATGTGGGACAGGTGGAGGCATTGATGTTATATTTCATCTTATTTGTAGGATGATATGGTTTTGGATATGCTATAAAATTATGAAGAGACTAGGGGGAATCGTGGTTCCGAACAAAATATTAAAATTTAGATAAATAAAATTTATAGTAAAATTATTCTTTGACCACCTAAAAATATATAACTTATAGTCTGTCCCGTTAAATTTAAAAAAAATTCTAAATAACCCCTCCAAAAAAAAAAATGTTAAATTCCGTCACTGGTTTGAACTGATACATTTAAGTCAACAAGGTTCAGCAGCTAAAATTCGTCAACTCCATGAAGTCAGACAGAAGAAATAAATTGTGGTTTGAACATTATGACAAAAAGAAGAGAAATGTCATGATTTTTTTTTTAAAGAAATAGAAATTCATTCCAAAGATAACAATAATAATAATTTCTATTGTGAATTCAGAACATCAATTATTGCTAGAAATAATAATTTCGAGGGTGAATCAAAACATCAATAATTGCTAAATCAGTCAATTAAATGGATTATCCGATTTTGAATTGAATTTGGTCATTTTGGGTTCTATTAGTGTTAATGCATACAGGTGCATAGTGTCACGGCCTTAGCCTTTAGTTCACTCGGTCGCTAAGCCGTGCGGCACTTGAAAAGGACTATTCCCGATCAAGTCAGCCTTTTCCCTCGATTGATCTGCTCAAAATAAGCAAGCAACACATTAGTCTCGCGCCACAAAACCATTCTTCAAGCCATTGGCGAAACCGTGGGGCATAGCGGATGCACACAGTCGACCCCCAGCTTCCCCGTAGGAAAAAAAGAACGGTTTTTATTTTATTATAAAAAAAGAAACATCGGTTACATTAGAAAACTCACCCACACCATCGACTTGGGCGGTAGGGGCCGCCTCGATGGTGTGTAGGATACATACCTTTACCAGTGGATCAGCCCAAACTCTGCCGACTGTCCACCCCCTACATATATGCGAAAAAAACATAATAGAAATGACCCGAGTAAACATTCTATTGTTTGAAACGAGGACACTTTTTCCTAACTAAAGAAATAATTGAAAACAAAGACTCTTCTTCCTAAAACATTGATGTGCTTGAAAATGGGGCATGGTAGAAGTGACTCGGCCAGGGCCGGAACACGGTTGTAACACCATGTGAGGGGATGGCCACAACATCCTCCCCACCTAACTTGTCGACGCCTCGTTGACTCGAGCTGCAAGGAACTCCTCGATTTTCTCGCTTGAACGCCTTTAGGTCATGATCTCTCTCCCAACTTGTCTCTTCGGCCCGAGACCTTCCCACTTGACCCGGTACTCACGAACAGGCTTCTTCTTGGACACCGTAACAAACCTATCAGCAAGGATCTCCTCAACTCGACGTTCGGATGGGGGTTTGGTACAGAGATGGGGCCCCGATCACTCGCCCCTCGGCTAATATCCGAGGGGCTCGCATGAAAAGCCTTCAAATTGCTCACATGGAACACAGGTGAACTTTCATCCATGAGGGCGGCTTGATCTTGTATGAGTTATTTCCAACTTTGGCCACAATCAGATCTGGTCCTTCATACTTTCGCACCAATCGCCGATCTCTATTCCGTAAGAACCGCAATCGTTTCGCCATTAGCTTCACAAGCACTAGATCGCCAACTTTGAATGCTGGTCCCTTCGCCACGATCCGCCCACTTCTTCATATGTTTTGCAGCTTTCACTAGATAAGCCCGAGCAATCTCGTATTTTGGCGCCATTCCTTTGAGAAATTAAAAGCTCGGGGACACTTTCTTTTTGTATGACTCTATCTTTGGTGTGTGGAAGCCGCGGCTGCTGACCTATCACAATTTCAAAAGGGCTTTTATTAGTAGAAGAACTCTTTTGTGAATTAAAACAAAGTTGTGCCACATCCAACAAAGAAGGCCAATTTTTCTGGTTGGCCTGGATAAAATGCCTTAAGTACTCTTCTAACAACCCATTAAAGCGCTCCGTCTCGCCCTGGGATGATAACTTGACGACAAATTCAGTTTGGATCCCAACATCTTGAATAACTCTCTCCAGAAATTTCAAAGTGAACCGACCATCCCGTCACTAACGATATCTTCTTGGGACACCCCAATACTTTACAACATGTTTAAAGACTAATCGAGCTGTCTCCTCCGCCGAACAATATTTGGGGCGAGGATAAATGTAGCATATTTTGAGAACCGATCCACCACCACAATGGCAGCTCCAAGATCCCCAACCCGAGGCAAGTTCACTATGAAGTCGAGTGAAATGCTCTCCCAAGGTCGTCTGGCATCGACAATGGCTCCAACAATCTCGCAGTCTTTTGTCGATCCACTTTGTCTTGCTGGCAAATAAGGCAAGTCTTGGTATAGTCCATAATATCCGTCGCATGTGCGCCAATAATATCCTTGTTCCAATAGGGCCGAGTACGCCGCCAACCTTGGTGACCTGCCGAGGAGTGTCATGGCATTCGCGTAGTAGTTTCGTCTAAGTTCTCCCGCTCTCGGGACATACATACGCGGACCTTTCGTTATTAGGATCCCATTCTCTACCCAAAAGGTCTTTGATTGGCCACTTTCCACCATCCTCAATATTGCCATCATCATCTGCGGATCCTTTCCCATATTCTCCATTATGAGTTCCCGAATGTCATTCGTCACCCTACTAGCTGACATAGGAGCAATTAATCTAAGGGTTGCGGATCGCCCTTCGACTCAACGCATCAGCTACCTGATTCTTCTTCCTGACTTTATGCTCAAAACTAAAATCAAACTCCGCTAAGCGCTCTTTCCATCTTGCTTGCCTTGCCGATAGTTTTGGTTGTGTTAGGATATGACTAGCAGCCGTGTTGTCTGCTTTTTTAACAACAAACTTTGAGCCCAACAAATAATGCCTCCAAGCCCCGAGACAATGGATCACAGCTAGAAGTTCCTTTTCCCGAGTCGCATATCTCGTCTCGGCACCACTCAACTTCCGACTCTCAAAGGCCACGTGGGTGACCACCCCGCATGAGTACTCCCCTATGGCAAAGTCGATGCATCAGTTTCAACTTCCATTGGTTTCTCAATGTCCGTAATACTAGGATCTGGGTCGTTTCATCACAACAGTTTTTATTTCCTCAAAAGCATCTTGACACTTTTTAGACCTGGCCCACTTCTCACCTTTCTTTAACAAATTGGTAAGTATAGCTGTCCTCCGAGAGTAGCCTTCGCCCGACAAAACCGTCTATAATAGTTAGCTAATCCCAAGAATGATCCGAGCTCACTAACACTCTTTTTGAGTCGGCCATTCTTGGATTGCCTTCACTTTTTCCTCATCCATTCGAACATGTCCCGCCAACGAGGTGTCCTAGGAACTTAATTTGAGTTTGGGCAAAAGCACATTTCTCCCTTTTAACAAATAGCTGATTATCTCTCGAGTCTCGCAACACTAACCGCAAATGGTTTTCATGATCTCACAAAGAGGAACTATATACCATTATATCATCCAAGTATATCACCACAAACTTGTCAGTAAAATCATGGAACACTCGGTTCATCAGGTGCAAAAGGTTGCAGGCGCATTGGTTAGCCCAAATGGCATCACAAGAAACTCAAATGCCCCATATCGAGTAACACAAGTTGTCTTGGTTCATCTCCCTCGCCACTCTTACTGATGATACCCCGATCAAGATCCAGCTTTGTAAAATATTTCGCGCCACTTAGCTGGTCGAACAAGTCCGCAACTAAGGGGATGGGATACTTGTTCCGGACAGTCACTTTGTTCGTGGCTCTATAGTCCACACACAATCTCAGCTCCCATCATGTTTCTTTTCGAACAACACGGGCGCCCCAAATGGCGCTTTTAGACGGTCGAATAAACCTAACTTTTAACAGTTCATCGAGTTGTTTCCTCAATTCAGCTAATTCGGAGGGGACATACGGTACGGGCATCTCGCGCAGAGGTTTGGCACCGGGGACCAGTTCAATCTCATGATCCACCGTCCTTCGAGGAGGGAGCCCTTCCGCAACCGATCCGCATGACATCTTTATAGTCCTCCAACACTCTCAAAATCCCATTTGGTACCCCTTCAAAGGTTGACTCCCCATGTAGGATAGGCAATATGACAAAAGAAGGTTCCCCTTCTTCACCCCTTTCTTAAATTGTATTGTCGACAACATCTTTCCGCTTCTTGGTAGAATGGTAGCGGGTACCACCCCGGGCAATCCCCTAGAAACAATAGGCAGCTCGCAGTTAGGAGGACGGGATGGCTCGGGCTTTTGTCATAAAATCCAGTCCCAACACAACATCAAAATCGTCCATAGGGGAAACAGTGAGATCCACGCTTCCCTCCCAAGACCAAGCTTGGCCTTCACCCTCTTAACACTTCCACAAATTTTGGCAGCAGAATTAATCGCTTTCATCCGTCCCACATCTCTAGTAATTGTTAAACCGCATCTCTTGACTTCCTCGGGTGAGATAAAAGTATCTGTTGCTCCCGTGTCAACAAGAGCCCTAGTCGCCTTCCCATTTATCACCAAGTCCACGTACATCAAGCCCTTTCCGGTTCTTTCTTTATGTTGTCCAATTGCGATTGTAATGCACTCAGAAAACGAATAGACCCAATCCCGCCAGATCGGTCTCACTATTCTCTGTAGGTGGGTTGGGAGTGTGTCCCAGTGCCGTGAAAGTTCCAAAGCACGCAATGCACCCCTATGTGGGCACTCAGCCACGCGATGAGGCCCTTACACAAGAAGCATGCTAGGGGTAGCCTATTTGGCCCATTCCTCGGCGTAAAGCCACCATTCCCCCTATTCTCGCAGGCAGCTCCTTGTTTGCAAGTCCTCTCCCGGCTCCCCAAGTTATCGCCTCTCCCCTCTAGCCATCTTACTCTCATTACCTGCATGGTTATTGCTCCCACTAGTTGGGGCCTTGCGTTTGTTTGAGCCATCATTGTAATCGTTAAGCCGCTTTCGGCAATGCCATGGCAGCGACTACATCCCGCGCACGTTGTCTTTGATTCTCAGTTCTAGCCCATGGCTTTAGGCCCTCAAGGAAAGCAAACATCTTGTCTTTCTCCGACATGTCCTTAATATCCAGCATCAATGCCGCAAACTCTCTCACATAATCACGTATAGTCCCCGTATGGGTCAAATCCCTCAACTTCTTCCGAGCATTATACTCCACATTCTCTGGAAAGAAGGTAGCTATTAATTCTTGTTTCAACTCGTCCCAACTTTTAATGGAACACACGCTATTTGTGAACTTGGACCTCCACCACAATTTGGCATCCCCTGACAAGTACATAGAAGCCATCGAGACCTTGTCTTCTTCTATAGAGGTGCGAGTAGCCCGAAAGTATTGTTCAATATCAAATAGGAAATTTTCAAGCTCTTTGGCATCCCTGTTCCCCTCATACCGCTGAGGCTCGGGGACTCTATTCCTCTGGCCCCTTTCCATGGTCACTGAATTTCCCACAGCCACTTCAATCAAATTAATTTGAGCCTTAAGCTCCTCTATCTCAAACTTCAGAGTACTCATTGCCTCCTTTGTCTCATCAGTGAGGTGTTTCACCATGTGAGCCAACTCTCGATGAGAAACTTCAATTGCTCGAACTCGTTCTTGGTCACCACATGAGCCCTCGGGGCTGCCACCATGGCTTCTAGCTCCTCATACCTATCGGGGTCTATGGTCCTACCCCCTTGTGCAAGCACTCTAGCGCCATGTTGCGCCGAAGTACCTGCGCCCGCTGGCACCTCAGTTCTCGGGACGGCTCTTGGCCCCTGATTCTTATGCGTAGTCACCATCCTTGGGTTGACTCCCACCACACTAGTTCCTGCACATGAAGAATAATAAGCACCACAATGCCTATTAATAACTCAAAGACCACTGTGCTTCAAGAGGAGTAAGCACCACTGTGCTTTCCCACTCAAAAAAAAAAAAACTCGGCACCACTGTGCACAAGAAGCAAGAGAGCACCACTGTGCATCAAGAGGGAATAAGCACCACTGTGCTTTCCCAATAAAACTAGGCACCGCTGTGCACTAGTAACAAGAAAGCACCGCTGTGCTTGAATAAAAAAATTGAGCACCACTGTGCCACAATTAGAAAGCACCTTTGTGCTTTTGATTACGCACCTCTGTGCTTTTCACCGCGATGAACAGGCAACACCACCCGAAATTGAGTGCTACAACCTTGCTCTGATACCACGTGTCACGGCCTTAGCCTTTAGTTCACTCGGTCGCTAAGCCGTGCGGCACTTGAAAATGACTCTTCCCGATCAAGTCAGCCTTTTCCCTCGATTGATCTGCTCAAAATAAGCAAGCAACACATTAGTCTCGCGCCACAAAACCATTCTTCAAGCCATTGGCGAAACCGTGGGGCATAGCGGATGCACACAGTCGACCCCCAGCTTCCCCATAGGAAAAAAGAACGGTTTTTATTTTATTATAAAAAAAAGAAACATCGGTTACATTAGAAAACTCACCCACACCATCGACTTGGGCGGTAGGGGCCGCCTCGATGGTGTGTAGGATACATACCTTTACCAGTGGATCAGCCCAAACTCTGCCGACTGTCCACCCCCTACATATATGCGAAAAAAACATAATAGAAATGACCCAGTAAACATTCTATTGTTTGAAACGAGGACACTTTTTCCTAACTAAAGAAATAATTGAAAACAAAGACTCTTCTTCCTAAAACATTGATGTGCTTGAAAATGGGGCATGGTAGAAGTGACTCGGTTGTGGCCCCGGAACTCGATTGTAACACCATGTGAGGGGATGGCCACAACACATAGATGGATCTGCAGTTTACCGAGATAAAAGCCCAAATATTAGTGTAGGTGTATGCAATTCTCTAATTAAGGGTAAGTAAACTTCTACTCAATTAGAAAAATCTGAAAATTTTGATTTGATTTGACTCGAATTGTAATTTTATAAACTTGACTTAGTTAAAAAAATTGCATAAAGTTTAAGTTAAAAAATGAGACTCAAATAACTCGAACAACTTGAAATTTTTAGTAATTAGTGGATCAATTTTCAAGTTCGAGTTGAGTCTCTCACCTACACTTGATATATGTATATTACATATGGAAAATATGAAGATATATATATATATATATATATCTTAGATTTGAACAAACACTCGAACAACTCGATTTTTTAAAATAAAGTTCGAATTATAAAATATGACTCATCAGTTTGACTAACTTTGTTGATTGTCAAAATGAACAAGGGTCGGGGACGGTGGTCCGATGGAGGTCGAGGTGGTTGTTCTAGGTTGGAGTCGATGTGTTGTTCTCGTTTCTTGGATGGTTCTGGTGTTAGTGTGGAGGATCCTGGCTCTCTCTTGTTGCATGTCTAGTTTTATACTACTCGGACAGGTGTCACGATAGGGATGTCGTGGCGTAGCGATTGATTGGCTATGACTTGACGTCTTAGGTTTCCCTCGTTATTCGCAGCGGGCACACGTGTAAGTGTGTGACTGCCATATGAGGTGTGATATCGTAGGCAGTCTTGTCTGTTCGCTATGGATTGTGAATGGTCTCACCTAGTTTGAGGATGATACTGCATGTAATGGTTCGCACGCATTGCTATGTGTGTTATCGGATATCCTTTGTGCTAATTTGTCCGCAGTCTTGTTCATTTTCCAAGAATCGTCAGGTCTTGACACGTGGCGGTGAGTATTCAGAGGTACTAACAATTGCCTCCCAGGTAAGGGAAGGTTATAAAGTGACCTTTATGAGAGGATCCCCTGGTCGTTTTATTTTATGGAGAACCATCCCTGTATTTCTGAGGGTATATCATTTTGCAAAGGCTTTCAAAGGGTATAATTTATATAGGGCCACGTGATAAAAGCTCGTGACGAACCGATCGGTTTTCCTTAGAGGATGAATCGCTATATGTGAAACGTTACACAATAAACCTCTTTATTAGCGAGGCATGTTGAAAACGGCACGACTCTTGGCTATAAATAAGCTTCATCATTGTTTTTATTGTTTTAAAATATTTTTATTTTGATTATCTCGTCGGCCGTGCTTTGCTTGCTTTTGGAGAAGAAAAAAAAAGGATATTTTTTTTACTATGATGGCTAATTCACCTGTAGTGGAGAGTGATGAAGTTCTTTGTAGTACAGATGGGAATGAGATGTTAAAAACATTGAAGTGTCGAGGGCTTATTGCTGTGAACAATTTTCGTTATAGGTTTAGTGTGCCGCAGGGGTCAAATCACCTAAGTGCTTGCTCCAACGAAGGGAGGTCATGGTGTTTGGTTCCTCTTTATGTTTTCGAGGTTGAATTTCATCTACCGTTGCATTCATTTTTTTGTTGATTGGCTGAACTGATATGATGTGGCACCGAGTCAACTGATTACGGCAAGTTGGTGGACTCTAATGACCTATTTTTTGAATTGCAAAATCCGTGGTGATGAGCCATCTTTTAACGTTTTCTGTTATTACTATAACGTAATGGCTGGTCACAATAAGAATGCAAGGAGTTTCGTAAACATTGGTCATCGTACAGGAATGAAACTTGTGATGAGTAATTATGCTACGAATCTTCGCCTAGATAAGGTGAAGTACAATAAAGTAGAGTGTGTTTTTGGCGGTTTCCCATTCCCTGTTGTTTGGCGCCAACTGTCACAGGAAAGGGTTGTGCCTCTTGATGTGTGTAGAGACCCATTTTATCTTTTAAAACTATAAGAGTTTCACAAGTTCGGTGCTACGGGTTGTCCCCAAAATTATTCTTTGAAATTTGGTTTTAAAGGGGATCACATTTTAAAATCTTCAATCTTTTGAAAACGATAAAAAAAACTTGGGTAAGGTGGGCCGAACACCATAGAAAACCAGAGATTCATTATCAAAGGGTCCGAGAGTTGGTTACGCGTGGGGAAGGATTAGCACCCCCATCATGTCCGGGAATCGGTACCTGAATATTTGTTGCTTTCAAATTGTTGGAATTTGAATTGAATTTAACTCGGCGCACTTAATTGAAAATTTGACCTTAATTACACAGGCTTTATCAAGTTGACGGGTTCGAATTAATTGGACATTTAATTAATAAGGTTGACGATACACCATACCATAGACTAAACCGACATCATATAAGCCTGACTGCCGTGTTAGTTTATGGTTCGGATCTCGTACGTCACCTTTATGCATGGTGCAAGCCATTGAAACATGATGTAATGATTTTTTTTCAAGTTTTAACTTTACCTTGAGTCGGTAAGAATCAATTCAAATATTTGGTCAACATCCTTTGAGCTCGGACTGTTACAACACAAATATCGAAACTGATAGATACCTCATTTTTTGTGATTTAAATTGATTAATTTAGAACAAATGGGCCGTATGCATTACAATTAAAATGAATGTCAAACAAAAGGCTTTAAAATAAACAAAAAGAAAGCCCACCCGAGGCCCTAACCTAAAAGGGCCAAATTATGGAACATCCACTCAATGATCTAGTTATTAATTAGGCGAATCTAATATTAACCTTAAATTAATTAGCCCTAAAAGACTAAAAACCGTAACAAATTATGAGTTATCTTGTGATATGATAACTAATTCAATTGATTTTAAACTAGTGTCCTAATAAGCCATAATACAATTTAAAATAAATCAAGCTAATTAATCATAGCTTTTAATTAAAATGTCATTCTAATTTCCATGTCAATTTTATCTTAAAAGATAATTAAGAGCTGCCCAACTAATTTAATGAATTTAACATTTATCCCAATGAGCCAAGGGTAAATTTAAATTCACTAAATTAATTCAAACCCTAATCTAACTAAGGCTCTAAAAGGCTAATCCTAAATTAATCTAATTAATTTAAAGACCGTGCCCCTATGAGACGAGCACACGATCCCAAACTAATTAAATTAATTTGTCTAATTCTGATCTAAAACTAACTTAGCAACTCAAAGCCCAAAAACTAAGCCCAAGGCCCACTAAACTAAAGCTAACCCTAAGCCCAAACACACAAGGCCCAAACATCTAAACTAAACCCAAATGAAAAACCACATGTATATACTCTTAAGAAAATATACTTTAATTATATATTATATACTATATACAAACATATATTGTATACCCTTTTTCCTTTTCAAGTACTATATATTATGAAACTATGTAATATAATATATTATCTAAAAAAACTATATATTATATATTATAACATATATTTTATAGAAAAGTATACATCGTAAGAAATATATATTATATAAAACATATATCATATATCATATGGAAGTTGTGTATTAAATGTATATATTAAGAAAAATTATATGTTATATATCTATTATAAAAAAACTACATATTAGATGTATTAAAAGCCTATATATTATATATATGTTTTAAATATATATATATAATATACTAAATAAAAACTATATATTAAGTAATACTCATATATTAAACACCCAAAATTAAGCATAAAACAATATATCCATATCTAAACAAGGCAAACAACAATATCAACATGAATTAAAAGCTTGAAAACAAGAAAATACAGATGCAAAACAAGAAAATAAATATGCTTGATGAAATAGGGTTTGAGTTCTGGAAAAAGGATCGAACTGAAAAGAAACAAAATTGAAAGGCCAAATTTTAAAAGAAAATGGGGTGAAATTGCAAAGGTTTGGAAAATCACAAAGACTTGAGAGGGTGAATTAGAAAGGCAGAATGGCTTGGGCTCATGATTATCCTACGCGGAGGGACTGATCTTGTGATTTGCCCATGCGGAAGGACCGCATGCGTAATAAGGTTAGGGCGGAGGGTTTAAAAACGATAATATACCATTTTCTAAAATGGCCTAGATATAAAACACAAAATTTTTAAAACAAAAAATGTTTATAACTTAAAATCTACCCCAGCTCTCTTCTTTCTCCCAACACGGGATGAACACCACCATGTGTTCACCCCCAAACCCAGATCTCGGCCGAATTTCTAGAAACCGGTGGGATTCAGCTGCATCAGTCGCCGTTTTCCGCGGCCAGCGACCCCAAAACTACCTGAGTTCGACTCCCTTTTCTTTTATAAAACCATATCTGCCCTTTGTTTCCTTTGAAACCGAGTCCTTTTCCCTTTTGAAAAACCCAAATAACAATTCAAAAACCTCTCTTTCTTTAAAAACCAGGACTGAAACCACCCTTTTTGGTCATCCATTTTCTCCGATTCACCATGCACAACCATAAGGAAGGCCGGGAGGCTTGTTATTGAAAGGAAAGGGCATCGGCTGGACACAACTGTTGTGACTGAAATTGCTTGGCAAAAGGGTAAAAATATGCGTTGGAAAAGTTAAGAAAACAATGCCAAGTAAGGTCTTTTGCATGCAAGTATACACGGTCGACAAGTAATACAACAATAAGCTGAGTATCGATCCTACATTGATTGCTTTTGGAATTAAGTGTTTTGATTATTTACTTGCTCAAGGAAAAAAGATTGTTTGAGATGGAATTGGTTTTGAAAATGATTTAAAAGAAAAGAAAAAAAAAATAACATTGGCAATGAGAGTTTTTAAAATTGATGATGAGTGTTGGCAAGGAATGCATGGTTTTCACGCTGCTTGCGCCATGTTCTGCCTTGGCAAAGTTTTATTGAGTAGATTCAAAGATGGTCATTACCTCCGTCAATAACAATGCCCTAAATTAACCATGTAAAACCCCTATATGTCTATAGTGTATGTTTTCCATTAATTAATTTGATTAAGTTCCAATCTATACTCCCTAAGGGGTAGACTCACTCCCGAAGTAAGTTCATCTACTTGAACATCTTCTGTCGAAGCTTCTCACCTTAGGATCTGACAACTAGTCGTTGCCACCTAAGTCGAATAAGATATTGAGTTACAAAAAGTAAACTATGTTAGCCGTCGCATGGCATAGAAGTTATGGAAAAAATTACAAATCATGCCAGATAAATAAAACTATGCCGAAGCATTTTTAATTATTAAAAACAAAGCAAAACAACATTTAATCCAAACATCCCTCACCAACTATTGAATTAGTTCATGGTGAGGGTATCAACCATAGAAAAGCTTCAACGCTTCCCAACATCATCTTAAAAATAAAAACAACCAAACCGAAGGAAAAGGAAAAAGAAAGAGGTCGGTCGATGCAGCCTTTCTTGATCCAGCCCTTCTTGGTGCAGCCTCTCTAAGACGATGGTGGTGAGAGCTATATGGAGATGGTGTGCGTGGTCCTAAGCCGTCTATCATGCCTCAAATTCTTGGAAATGCTCTCTATTTATAGGCATGTGAGGGGGAAAACCCTAGAAGAGTTTGAATTTTGGCCAAGGCCCATGATAAGTGCTTTATCTTATCACCTTATCATCTCAACACCGATTAGGGCTAACGTGGATTGGTCTAGAGCTGACGTCATCGGACACCACTTTGTTGCTAAGGGACTTGGTACAAATCTTCTACCGACATACTCCTGATTTTTTGGAGATGGTTCAAAATGATATTTTCTCGAGATCTTATCCATTCTTAATTTTTCAGAGTTGTCCTATTTTTTTGGGATGAGGCTTTATTGTCAAGGGGCTTGGCATACAACTGCTGGTCCTTTTACGTTGCACTGCCAGCCACGTCTCGGCAATCTGCCTTGGCATCACTATCTTTGTTTTCCCTTATTCCTTTGCCGAGCGATCTGGCAATAAACCTGTGCCAAAAATAGTAAAAACCCTTCAATTTGGAAAAAGGCATCTATTAACTCATTTATATGAAAAATGCATGTTTCTAACACTAAATGCAAACAAATGTACTCGAAAACAAACAAAAAACATTGTGAAATAGGTGGAAAATATAGTACTTTTGAGGAGTTATCACTCCCCCAAACCTAGCTCATTGCTTGTCCTCAAGTAATGCAAAGAACTAAAAAGAGAAATAAAAATAGTACCTCAGAAAAATTACAATGCTTTCCAACACCTGCCAGCAAGCTGAAATCAAACCTAGGTCTATGCTTAGATATCCAGTATATTAATGCCAACAGTTCAACAAATTCAAGAGCAACAATAAAGGCCTAGTCTAAGGTCATGAAGTGTGCATAAGTGTAGGCAACATGCATCAAGTTAACATCAACTCCCTTAGGAATCTTTACTACCTAAACTCAGAATTTTTTTCTTTTATTCTGCCAAGGGTATTTCTTATGCTGGCATTAAAGTGGGATCGCGTCATGCATTGTTTGGCGTGAGTCATAAGAGGGAACATACCACGAATGCCTACGTTAGTCCAGACTACATCACTAAGCTAACCCATTTACACTCTTACCATAAGGTTTTTGACTTAAGTATTAAGAGGGAGCAAACCATAAAGCCCCAAGTAACTTATTATCCCTAAGGCAGAGGAGTGTTCTTTTTAGGTTTTTCAGCCTTTGGTAGAGCATTGCTGCCTTATTTTTCTTTCTTTTTACCCTGACACTATTTTTTCTCTTTTTGTTTTTTATTCCGAGTTCAGTTTCAAGAAGTCCCAAGTTTATTTTAGAAACAAGATACATGCTATGTGTAAGGTGAGGCTAAAGTTCCAAAGACTAGAGTTTATTGCCAAGCTACCTGGCATCGAAATGCCGCTGACATACAATTTCATATGATTAATTGATCATCATCGAATATATTAACTAGTTACATGTTAAGCTAAGCTAACAACATGCTGGAAATTAGTCACAATCAAGCTGAGATACAAAATGATTTTTTAGGGTTTGCTATGCATGGCAAACAAATCAAAATCTAAACATGATAATGCATGACATCAAATGCATGGCAGAAATGGAAGAAACAACACACCCCTAAACCTAAAGTGTGCATAATCCTTAATGCATGAAAAACAACACATATATACAGAAAACAAAGAATGTATGAACAGGAAAAATAAAATGAAATGCAATAAGGGAGTTTAAAAGGAAGAAGACTTCCATTCGGTGGACGGTTCTGGCCGAGAGACTCTTGTTTTCCTCTTGACAAAGTTGCCTCTATCTGGGGCCATGTGTTTCTTCTTCTTGAGGCTTGTATTGCTGCTGTTGTGGAGGCTCTTATGTCACAGAGAACTTCTGCAATTGTTTTGTCAGGATAAGTGGCAGCATGGGCAGATTTTAGTGCGGCAGGCATGGTACCAGCTTGGATTTGAATGTCTTCATCCTTCGACTCGAGTGGCATACCGGTGTTGGATGTCTCAACTTGAACTGGTGAAATAGGTATTGGAGAAACTGGTCCTGGAGAAATAGGGACGATATTCTCAGACTATGAAGACTTGGTATGCGAAGAATGAGGTCTTGCCGACATGGTTCCATTGTCAAGGAGGCTGGCAGGGAAGTTAGGAAAATCTGGCACAGTGACTGTGGACATCCAATCCAAAGCTTTCTTCAGAACGTGGTCCCTAGTATAAATGTATTTCCAAAGCAAAGCATTCTGCTCCTCTACTTTATCGAGTCTGGCAATGAGCAGTTCCTGGTTCTTTCAAATTTGGGACAGCGTTACCGTAGAGGTTGCTAGCATAGAAGTCGCAGCGGTAACCTTGGCTGGCTTGGCCTTGGGCACTGGTGTTGCAGCCGTTTGCTTGCCCTTCTTCTTTGTTTCGTTGGCAGCTAACTGCCTCCACAATGCAGGGGTAATTGTAGATCCATTGCTCCTTTGAATGTTATCTGTATCAAGCGAGGGCACTTCATGCTACACAAAAATACAAGAGATTAGCAATGGAAAAAATTAAACTACCAGTAGTTTTACCTGTACATTTGTAAGTTTCATCCACAATAATCTTTCCAACATTCATCTTCCTTTCGGTCATGATCGAGTGAAGCAATGCCATCCGCTCTTCAGAGATAGTCTTATCATGTGTATGAGGTTGGCTTTGAGGAAGTGATTCCATCCTCTCGTCTGCAACTTTAATGCCAAGTGCTTCACTGTTTGGGAACCTTTAGACGAGACATTCCACTTTGTACTCGGCTGGCAAAGGTCCTTCAGCAGAACCTTTCTCTTAGCATCATCAAGGGAATCAGTGAAATCGACGTGCTTATCCTTTTTTCCATCCAAAGAAAACATCTCGTTAATGCGTCCTTCATCAAACCTAACACATATACCTTGAATCATTAAAAAAGGTGAGTCCTTGGTCGTAAGGTGGGCGTAAAACTCTCGAACAATAGTGGCATTGATGTCGCGAGACTATTGGCAAAATTTCTCCCATTTATGCTTCTTGATGATGGCAATAAAGTAGGCCGAGTAACCGAGATTGAGTTCATTCTTAAATTCGAACCCTTTCTCATAGCAGAAACTCCTCGCGGCAAAGTTCTCATCATGCTTTTTCTCGATCTCATCATTGAAGAAACACTTGAATGTAAAGAAGATGAGGCCATTGGAATTTTGGAATCGAGAGAAAAGAAAAGATGATGATGAATCGATGGCATTTTTGGTTTCTTGGACTCTTAGTTTCTTGAGCAATATGGTGATTTTTCTTCTCTTATCTGTCTGTGCCATCCTCACATTGGCATCATGATTGGCAACAAAGTTCTGCTGGCAAGGAAATCCTACTAGCAGTAAACTCCTACATTCACTATAAGAAACCTTTCAAACATAGAAAAATAAAAGAAAAGAAAGAAAATAATAGAATAAATGAAAAAAATACTGAAAAAGGAAAACATCTAATCCTACTATATACAAAAGTCGAATTGTGGTGAAAATTACTGAAGCTCTACTAAGAGGATAACCTCCTTGGCATTCTTCTGATCGCCTTCCAAATAGTGTTTTAACCTTTGGTTTTTGGTTGGTGGGTGGTAGGTTGTGGCAATCTTTTGTTTGAATAGCCAACGTAGAAAGCCAAAGAATTACTTTTCTTTGTGTATGCTGAACTCATGATGGCATAAAGAAAGAGAACATTTTGCCATGGTGGCTTTGAACAACCACCTTAGAAAGCAACGATATCTCCTTGCTGTAGGTCTCAAGAATTTTCGATTAGATTCAGCACCCCAATAGTGCTTAGGTTTTGTTGCTCCTTTCTCCTTTGATGTCGAGCCATAAGCATCCTCACCTAGTTCCAGAATTGTTGTAGCCATTAAATCTTCAGTTTCTTGCCGTAACATCTCTGGCATTGTTGTTGCGGCAAAATTTTTCTGCTTCAACTTTTCAATCTCAGTCATTTGGCATCCACTTTTCCTTCCAGCAATAAGCCATTTGAGCACACCTTGCTTCATGACATCAGTTTCGACCAGAATCGATATTCTCTATTGCTTAATTATTTTGCCATCGCATTTTTGTTTTATGGCATCAATTTTCATTTTATGGCAATTCAATGACAGGTTCTCATCCAAAATAGATTCCATTGGCTCTACTGCATGGCATACAATTTTATCTGTACATTTAAGAATTTTGAAATTGTCAACAGTAATACCTGCTTGTCTTACCAACGTAGGGTTGGCAAATGATGGCTCCACTGGTTTTGTAAATGTGGTGTTGGCATCCAACTGATGTCTGGCATCCGACAGCGTTCTGACATTAGATAGTGGTCTGGCAGCATCAGCCTATGCCTCTTCTTTCTCTACTTTCTTGGGTTCACCTGTGTAACAACAGAGTCGTCACTGGTCCCTTTTATTATATTAGGTGGACCGGAAACCTAAAAACAAACCAGAGATTACGAAATCTCAAAGGTATCACTAATATTTTCCTTATAGTCTAGATGCGTGCATGCAAGGATTAATGCAAAAATCCACGAAGTTCTAAAATTGGCCCGAATTCGCTTACAACTGAGAAAACCCAAATCAATTTAGACGCAAAGGGATTAATGCATTAATCCCTAAAATCTGAGAATATCATCTCGCATAAGAGTTTTGACCATTCCTACAATTGCTAGGGGAAGACCAAACTAACCCTAATTGAGAAAATATCTCGCTTTTCTTGATGCAAGAAAATCTCTTTTTTAAATGATGTTTTATGCTCTTTTTAATTTTATGGATGGTTTAATTTTCAAAGTTAATTATTATATTTTTTAAAAAGCATGAGTTTAAAGAAACTAATCCTAAAGGCTTTATTTAATTACTTACATTTAAGAAATTTACTTTTCTAAAAGATTACCTAAGAGGTATTATTTAATTATTTACACATTATTTACTTTTTCTAAAAATTACCTAAAGAGTTTTTATTTACAATTAAGGAGAAACAATTTTTTTTTTACTTTTCTAGATAATTTACTAAGTTAGGTTTTATTTACTGTTATTTACAATTAATAGATTATTTACCTTTTCAAGAAAGTTTACCTAAGGATGTTATTTAATTATCTACAATTAAGGGAAGGTGGAAGATATTTAAGTCATCTATTATTGAAAATTACATTATTTTAGGAATCTAAGCCTAGGTGTTAAATTTTATTATTGGTAAATTATTCACAAAAGAAATCTAAGCTATCTATTAGGAAAACTAACCTAAAGGATATTTATTTTAAGTTATTTGGTAAGTTTTTATTAAATAAAACACATATTATTAATAAAATCTATTTACCCTAATTATTAAGTTAAAGTGCATAAAGATGAACAAATTAAAGAACGCGGTAAATATAAATGAATCAAATAATGAATTAAAATGCACGAAATAAGAATTTAAGAACCAAATTAAAATTAAAAAAAATATTTGAGTAAAGAGATTGAGAGGGATCAGAACGCAAGCTTGTCAATGTGGGGTACGAGATGAACTGCGAACCGTATGGCATCACTACTGCTGTTGGACACCAACCACTGTACGCTGGAATGGGGCCTCTGCTACTGCTGCTGCTTCGGTGGTGGTGCAACCTCTATTCCTCGATGATGATGGATCCTTCACGAGCTTCACTTAACGATAACCCATACCCTTTCTCCTCCTTATTCGAAACCAAGTAACAAAGGAAAAATAAAAATAGAGAAGCAATGTTTGGGTAAAATACCACCAAAAATCAACTATAACATTTATTGCGCTTGAACTCAATGTGTTACAAAGGATGAATGTTGTGTGGTTGTGAATGTGAAAAAAATAATGTGTCTAATTACAATGGAATGAGGCCTATTTATTTGCTTCAAGAAACCCTAAATCAAAAACCCTAAAGGCATATTCCCTACTTCTGCTCAACATTTTTGGAAAGAGAATAATGCCATTACTGGCATCAAACTCTTTCCTTACATTTAATATGAGTTAAAACAAATAGGAAAATGTCTAAACTTGAATTTAATTACAAATATTCTATAAAATAATTGAAAATTCGTAATAAACTCAAATTCCCGTATTGATCCCGTATACAGTTTTCTACATGTGATGTCTTCAGTAAAACGAGCATATCTTGAGCTCTCCATGTCCGATTGAGGCGTTGCAAGATGTGTTGGAAAGTTAACTAAAAGATGATCAATACGTAAGTAGACACCCTGACCCAAAAACGCTTGGATCATAACAGAAATTTGCCGTGAGTCCACAGTGAGAATTCCTTGCGCATCACTTGACTTTCCATACTTGTTGGATATGATCTCTTGTAATTTTCCCATATTTGATGTGACTAGGATCTTGTGTGATCTGATTTGCTTGATAAGATTGATTCGTATTTAATCCCATTTTCTTTGCTTGCAAGGCATGACCGATGATGTGGCGGCTTGGTAGGGATTCAAATAGAAAGAGTATTGAACAAGAAAAGCAAGGGTTTCTTTGCGTATGGGGCCTAATTGGGCCTACTGTACATGGATTCTTTTTTGAGTTTTTCATTTTATATATTTTTTGGGCTTTTGTATCGTATATACATGAGCGAACAAAATATGTGACTACAACACTCTTTGACCATTCCAGTGAAACGGGAATAGGGCAAAGAACAAAAAGGCACTGATTTTGTCCGGCCGGGTCGGTTGAACATAGCTTGTTTCTCTGGAGTGGCAAAAACAAACTGGGTACTGCAAAATAGTCTTTCCGAAGCGGCAAAAAACAACACGATTCATTTGACCCATTCCTCCGAAGTGGCAATAATAAATTAAATGACTTCAAATGGTGAGAGGATCTGTTTATCTGGAGCGGCAAAAATAGATCAAATTTCCTTCAAATGGTGAGAGGATCTGTTTCTCTGGAGCGGCAGAAACAAATCGAAATTGCTAAATCATTCCGGAGCGGCAATGACTTTAAATGACATGTTTCTCCAGAGCGGCAGAAACAAATCAAAATTGCTAAATCATTCCAGAGTGACAATGACTTCAAAGGACATGTTTCTTCGGAGCGACAAAAACAAATTAAAATTGCTAAATCATTCTAGAGCGACAATGACTTCAATTGGTGAAAGGACTTGTTTCTCCGGAGCAGCAATGACTTCAATTGGTGAAATGACCTGTTCCTCCGGAGCGGCAGAAACAAATTGAAATTGTTAAATCATTCCGGAGCGGCAATGACTTCAAAGAACATGTTTCTCTGAAGCGGCAGAAACAAATCAAATAACTGTTGTATCATTCCGAAGCGGCAATGACTTCAATCGAGGAAATGATATGTTTCTCCGGAGCGACAAAAACAAATCGAATAACTGTTGTATCATTCCGAAGCGGCAATGACTTTAATTGTTGAATGGATCAGTTTCTCCAAAGCGGCATAAACAAATCAAATAACTATTGTATCATTCCGAAGCGACAATGAACAATTCTTCAAATAAGTCGCATGCTTCATCCATATTTGATCCTTGCATATTTGTTCACTTAATCCAGTAATCTTGTACTCCTAATGAGTTGGGCATTCTTCTAGCTCTTCAAATCTTCTTATGACCACCTTTGAACTTCTTGCTGGGGAATCTTTGCATCAAAGCTTATTTCCACCTTAATGCTCAAGTAGTTTTGCCCTATAAAGGGTGACTCTCGCCACTACGGGCACTGAATCGATAAAGTTCCATTCTCCATGGGCCTGAACGGATAAGCCATATGCTGAAAAAAGGTTTTCATCATTCATGGGCTTGAACAGATAAGCCAATTTTTTGAAAATAAAGGCTTCCATTCTCTATAAGCCTAAACAGATAGGCTGTAAAGGCTCCCATTCTCTATGAGCTTGAACGGATAGGTTTCGAATCGAAAAATGATGTACTTCTTCCAAGGATGGCGAGAAATGGGGTTTGTTCCTCCAAAATCAATCAGGTAATCTTGTGCTTCTGATTGGTAGCAGTTATTCAAGGATTCTTGTGAACATTTTTTGAGTTCTTTTCATGAGCATCTTTGCAACAAGGCTTGTTCCCCTCTTAAATCTCTTCGGAGGACTAAGAAATCCTTAATTTGGGAAAATGCTCCTAAATTTTGAACCTTCTGAGCTCTACATTGCTCAAGTTTCTTTCATCTTGTTTGTTTGCATGTGAACTCGTCTTGTCGTTCCATGGGTAACGATGCCCCACTACTAAAGGCTCTGGGAGGAACTCCTTCTAACCTTTCCAATCTGGTTGGACATTCTATCATGGCTTTCTCGTGGAGGGTACCTCCACCCCGCTCTTGTATTTCTGAGATCTCATGAGCCTTTCTTCTAACACTCGTGCCCCTTATGCGAGGTAATGCCCTATTTGACCTTGGGCTCAACCATCTTCAACGCCATCGACTGTGAACATTTACTTCTGGATCCCTATAATTGGAAGTCATGCCAAGAAATCTTTTGTTTTTCTTCGTGAATCCATGTTAATTTACTTGTAAGATGCTTGTGAATAAATAAGATAAAAGCTTGAAATGAGAATTCATGAGAATTTAAAGGAAATTTAAAAAGTCATGGCAAACATGGAAAAAGGTAAAATCAAGAGAAAAAGAGTCAGATGCCCCTGAATTCATAGCATGAATGATTCATGAGCCCATCGACCGAATAATGCTCCTAATTTCTACCCATTTAGGTGTCTCTCTTTGACTCACCACTCCCCCAAATTCAATTCCAATCTGTTCTAATCTCAAACAAAAATTAGAAGTTTTGAAGTCCTTGGAAAAAGGTGAACTCAATTAAGCGGAATGTGTTCTGAAAATGAACTCCTCTTCTTAGATATCCTTATATGGTAATGTGGCTAAGGTTTGTGGTTACAAAAGAAAGGATATATAGGCCCAAATAAGTGTTTGAGGGTGATTAAACCAAGGACCAATTCTTCTTGATGATGTCCATGCTTTGTATTGCTTCATTAACTTCCTCTTTTCTTTTCCTTTATGGATCGCTCTCTACTGCCTATTTTTGGGTTTTCACCCTAGAGTTCATCTCCTTTTTTGCTTCGTGAATCTTAAACTGACACATGGTTCATGCAATGCTTTCTTGAAAACTTGTACTTTTCAACTTGGTGCTTCCTCCAATGGTTATATTTCAATGTTTTTCTTTCACACATTTTTTCTTTTTTGATACCCATCCTGGTCTGCACGTTGTTTTGCTCATGTTGTTTCTTGAACTCATTCTTGTTATCTTCATAGCATGGTTATAACCAGTCATATTTTATCGCTTTTTCCCCCTAGTGTAGGGAGTGATCCTTAGTTAGGGTTCAATCAAAAAGAAAAAATACCAGGCTCAAAAGGGGCAACAAGGGATACTTTTTTTGCGAAGGGAAATGGAGGAATGCCAAATCTCCTCTCGTACGTGGATATCATTGAAGAAAAGTTGTCCTCAGTTGGTAGATGTTTTAGATTTATCACTTAATCCAAAGACCTTAAACAACAATGTTTGATAGGAAAATTCTCTCAAAATTTTGTATTTGGGATCTTTCCCATTAATCCTGAGCACATTTTTGTTTCCCCTCTATTGCGGGATTAGATTCAAGAATCATTCATGAAATCAATAATAGGGGCCTTACAAAAAAATGTAGAATATAGATATAATGAATAACTTATGAATGAAAAGAAAAAAAAGTTTGCCACTTGAGAAAATAAAAAATGCATATTTTAAATAAGTAAAATAACATAGCCTCCCTTGCAAAAGATCCCTAATGCTCGTGGGCAAAAACAAAATGATTGGTTTCAAGTATGACTTCGCAATTGTCCTAGAAATAGTAAGAAACTCCTCTACTTGCTCCATTTTCTTTTGAATTCCACTGAGGGGCTAGTTCTCTCATCAAGGTCCCATTATTGACGTGTTGGGCTTGCCAATTAAGTCTTCAGCTCTTGATGGCTATCGGTATTCGTAACCATGTCTGTAGGGCTCCCTCAAAGTCATCGGAGAAATCTGACAAAGGATGGCTATACTAGAACTGTCTTGTATTGCATTGTATACTGGCGGAAGTCCATGCCTTGCAGCTCAATCTAATTTGGGACCATGTTGGTCATCTTCTTAACTTGTTCAGAAGAAGCCCTTGACGAATCCTCATATATCCTTAGATTGACTCGGTTAAGCGTGTCATTGAGTCGAAGAATCTAGCAAACAGTAGATGAACAACTTTTCATCTTTGGTAACACATGATCAAGTGTGCTTAGGGGCAGGTGGTCCTATCAATTCCACCTTTTCAATTATCTTCTTATCTTCTCTTTAGCCTTGTCCATAGCCTCGTTGAAGTGAAAGGCCTCCTTGAATAGCTCGAATGAAAACATCTACATCTCATGACACATCTTCCAATTTTTTGATTGTCATGGAAGAAAGATTGGCAAACAAGTAGACACTCTTCTATAGTTGCATGATGCCTTAAATACCTTCAGCCTTCTAATTTCTTCTTTTCATGTTAATTTAGTTTGCCATCGTCATCAGTGCTTGCACCGCCATTGATTCTATTTGTCGTACTTTTCAAGTTATAAGACCTTGAGTTTTGGAGGAATTACTGGGCTAGGTACTAGGCTCAAACCCTTCGTCTGGATTGAAAACTTCAAATTCTGGACTCCATCAGAATATGAATTTAAATATTCCCTTTGATAAGCTACTCCGAGTTTGGTGTCAACAGCCTTAATCGCCATAGCTACTATATGGGCATAGTGTCTTACTGAGCTTGTGCACTTTCATTTCTCAAATGGAGACGATGATGTGCATGAGGTATTGATGCAAGATTGTTGATATTTTGAAACCAAAAGCACGTTTCATTGATCATGAAGTTCATGTACACATAACAAAGGCTTCATTTTGCTTTCTTCCCTTGATGCGCTTTGGTGCCAATTGCTCGAACTCTCCAATTGGTGCAACCTCTCTGTGAACACGACCAAAGAACTATCCTACTAGTACTGGTCGATTGCCTCAACTAGGAAGTTTAACAGTTGTTGTCCGTCTTCCCTAGTTGGGAGGAACCTCTCTCTCTTCAACACGGTTCTTCAACTCACGAGCCTTGAAGTTTACCTTCCGAAGTTATCAAGTCAAATAGTTAATGTTCAGTTGTCTACCCAAGCATACAACATTAATGGCTCATTTGGATTCACCCCTTGGATATTCTTGAAGTCCCGGTTATCAATAAGGGTACGGATATGGTCTTTGTGTGCTTGCAACTACTTATTCAAGCCTTCAACATTGTAACAGATCAATTCGGCCTCGGACCCCTTTGTCTGCTCTTCTTTTAGTTTCTCTTGATGTTCCTGGTTCTGGTCACAGTATTTTCTAATGCTATGACGTACCTCTGAGTATTGCCCTTCTAAATGTTGATTTTCTCTGGCAAGTCGATCTGCCTTCTCTTTTTGCTTTTGGGCCTCGCGTTTCCAAACTTTCAGTTCTTTCATTATGTCCTTGAGTCATGCCTTTTCTTCCTTCAAGGCCTTAGAGCTACTAGCACGTGCCTCTCGAGCTTTTAAGCGGTTATTTTTTGGGTCAATTCTTGCACATATTTCAGGTGAATCTCTTGCTTCATTAGTAAGGTCTCTACCTCTTTCTGATATCCTTCCCTCTAATGTTGTTCAACGATGAGCTTGCTTTCAAGTTCAGTAACTCTGCCCCACAACTTTTCCTTTTCCTTGTCAAAGTCTTATTTGTAAATTTCTAGCTCGATCAGAAGGATGCTTGGCTGAGGATTATCTAACGGGCTCACCAAAATCAGAACGCCTATGTTGTTGACTCTTTCCCTCCTCCAATTGTTATATTCAGGCACAACACCAAAAAGGCATCATTCATACGGAATGTTTACTTCTATTCCTTATTTAATTCTATGACTCGTTTTGTGGAATTATTTTCTGTGTAAGAGAACTCTTCCTTACGCAGTCCATGTGTAACAAGAATGAACTGTCGAGAACCATATTGGCATTGTACAAGCAAAGGGACATAACTTGTATCTCTCCATAGGCCTATGAAAGATACCCATTCCAACCTTCTGCACTTGCATAGGATCGATATTGGATACATCCAAGATGCCCTCCATGTGATTTCAATATTGGAAAGGTTTTTGAAGAAAGTCACCCACTGCTCTCGTTTCCCACTTTTCGGCCACTACTTTTTGGTAACCTCCTTGATTGGGATTAGATCTCTGGACGTCAGGTGTCTACTTATTTTCTCATTGTCCTAGAAATGGCTCCGTAGCCATAAGTAAATGAGCTACGAGCATTCGTGAAGCGCCCTCTTTCTCGAGTTCAGCAAAAGTTCAAGGACCTGAAGGTTTTCACCAAAATTGCTGAGACCGAATCCACATTCTTCTGGGCCAACAAACCAACATGCCCTAGGACTTTAGGAAAAATTACCAACCCGTAGCTGGCTAGGGAAAGCAAATTAAAGACCCTTCCGTGCTTTATATCCTTCATGATTTGGGCATAAATAAATTCCCACGTGAAACATGAGCTTTTGTTCTTTTTGGCGACATGGGCTTCCACTTTATTTACGTCTAGATCAGTAAGCTTGGCAAACTTCCATAGAGTTATTCTCTTTCAAATATATCTTGTTGGGCTTCTCTAACTATAGGCACAACAGAATCATGTATTTCTCAATGGTATGGGTCATGTAGCTCGATCTTGGGCTTCTAAGCTCTCCCAAATAGTGATCAACCCCGAAAGATGATTGTGTGGCAAACCCATGTACACTTGTTTTGGTAGATCAATGGTGGTCTCTTTCTGCATGCTGTCTCCATATTGGCTTTGAAGCTCTATGGACTCACTGCGGACCTTTGTGTTCAAGCGGAAGACTCCAGAACTGGATAATATGACCTGAATACTCATAATTTTTGCTTGAACAGTATCTCGGAATACCATATGGATGCAATATGATGTATGCTCTAAAAGAATAAAAAATGTGTTAGTATGTACAAATAATGAGATAAAACACAAGGATAAAATTTAGAAAGTAAAGCAATAAATAAAACGAAAAGTAAAACCTATGGCTTTACAAGGTTTAATGGGGTGCTTTCTAAAGCATTCATTCATGCGAGATTGGATCTAGAAAGGGTTCTCGAACCATCTCTATCCTCTACTTCAAGGTAGATAAGATGTTCGATTCTGGCCCATCACAGGCTTGCGAATCGAACACGGCTCGAGGGGATGCATTTCTGTAATGCCCATGCAAAGGGTTACTCACGAAAACATAAGTACTATGGATCCCAGAAGACTTTCACTAGCCCATACGGAGGGTTACTCACAAAGGCATAGCTATTTTCTTCCGCATAAGTTTGATAAAGCCCGGGTAGAAGGCTTATCTTATGATGCAAACAATTTAAAGCACCAAGAAAATGCACACACAAAAATGCAACAGATTACTAAGGAAAATAACTCGTGATCAAGTAAAAGTTGTGCCCTCTTAAAATTCCCCAACGGAGTCGCCAAGCTTTAACAACGGAGTTGCCATCGGTCCCTTTTATTATATTAGGCAGACCGGAAACCTAAAAACAAACCAGAGATTACGAAATCTCAAGGGTTCGGGGGCACGGTTACGTGTGGGGAAGGATTAGCACCCTCATCACGCCCACATAATGACGCTTACTTTGATCACTAATATTTTCCTTATAATCCGAATACGTGCATGCAAGGATTAATGCAAAAATCCACGAAGTTCTAAAATTGGCCCGAATTCGCTAACGGTTGAGAAAACCCAAATCAATTTAGACTCAAGGGGGTTAAGGCATTAATCCCTAAAATCTGAGAATATCATCTTGCATAGGAGTTTCGACCGTTCCCACAACTGCTAGGGGAAGACCGAACTAAACCTAATTGAGAAAATATCTCGCTTTTCATGATGCAAGAAAATCTCTTTTTTAAATTATGTTTTATGCTCTTTTTAATTTTATGGATGATTTAATTTTCAAAGTTAATTATTATATTTTTTAAAAAGCATGAGTTTAAAGAAACTAATCCTAAATGCTTTATTTAATTACTTACATTTAAGAAATTTACTTTTCTAAAAGATTACCTAAGAGGTATTATTTAATTATTTACACATTATTTACTTTTCTAAAAATCACCTAAAGAGTTTTTATTTACAATCAAGGAGAAACAATTTTTTTTACTTTTCTAGATAATTTACTAAGTTAGTTTTTATTTATCGTTATTTACAATTAATAGATTATTTACCTTTTCAAGAAAGTTTACCTAAGGATGTTATTTATTTATCTACAATTAAGGGAAGGTGGAAGATATTTAAGTCATCTATTATTGAAAATTACATTATTTTAGGAATCTAAACCTAGGTGTTAAATTTTATTATTGGTAAATTATTCACAAAAGAAATCTAAGCTATCTATTAGGAAAACTAACCTAAAGGATATTTATTTTAAGTTATTTGGTAAGTTTTTATTAAATAAAACACATATTATTAATAAAACCTATTTACCCTAATTTATTAAGTTAAAGTGCATAAAGATGAACAAATTAAAGAATACAGTAAATATAAATGAACCAAACAATAAATTAAAATGCATGAAATAAGAATTTAAGAACCAAATTAAAATAAAAAAGATACGATTAAAGAGATTGGAAACAGTGGGATCAAAATGCAAGCTTGTCAACGTGGAGTACGAGCTAAACTGCGAACTGTATGGCATCACTACTGCTGTTGGACACCAACCACTGTACGCCGACAGAGGGCCACCGCTACTGCTGCTGCTCCGATGGTGGTGCAACCTCCGTCCCTCGACGATGATGGTTCCTTCATGACCTTCACTTAACGATAACCCGTGCCCTTTTTCCTCCTTATTCGAAACCAAGAAACAAAGGAAAAATAAAAATAGAGAAGTAGTGTTTGGGTAAAATACCACCAAAAATCAACTATAACTTTTATTGCTCTTGAACTCAATGTGTTACAAAGGATGAATGTTGTGTGGTTGTGAATGTGAAAAAAATAACGTGTCTAATTACAATGGAATGAGGCCTATTTATAGGCTTCAAGAAACCCTAAATCAAAAATCCTAAAAGCATATTCCCTACTTATGCTCAACATTCTTGGAAAGTGAATAATGGCATTACTTGGGCATCAAACTCTTTCCTTACATTCAATATGAGTTAAAACAAATAGGGAAATGTCTAAACTTAAATTTAATTACAAATATTCAATAAAATAATTGAAAATTCGTAATAAACTCAAATTCTCGTGTTGAACCCGTATACAGTTTTCTGCACGCGCTGTTTTCAGTAAAATGAGCGTATCTTGAGCTCTCGACGTTTGATTGAGGCGTTTCAATATGAGTTGGAAAGTTAACTGAAAGACGGTCAATACGTAAGAAGAAACCCTGACCCAAAAACGCTTGGATCCTATTGAAAATTTGTCGTGAGTCCACAATGAGAATTCCTTGCGCATCACTTGACTTTCCATACTTGTTGGACATGTTCTCTTGTAATCTTCCCATATCTGATGTGACTAGGATCTTGTGTGGTCTGATTTGCTTGATAAGATTGATTTGTATTTAATCCCCTTTTTTTGCTTGCAAGGCATGACCGATGATGTGGCGGCTTGGTAAGGATTCAAATAGAAAAAAGTATTGCACAAGAAAAGATAGGGTTTCTTTGCGTATGAGGCCTAATTGGGCCTACTGTACATGGATTCTTTTTGATTTTTGCATTTTATATATTTTTTGGGCTTTTGTATCGTATATACATGGGCGAACAAAATAGGTGACTACAACCTGCTGGCACCGATTTCTCTTCTTGGCAAATAATCAGCTACTTGGCATGTGTTTCATTCTCGACTTGTTTGACACTTTGGGGCTCCTTGCTTGTCCTTGTGATTTCATTATCACTTATGAGGCTTTCTTGTTCTATGAGACTCAAGTTTTGAACGATTTGTCCATCGTCTTCTCGGTTTGGAATTTCAGAATCCCCTTGAGCTAGTTGTTGTGGCATGCTGTTCAGGCTGTTAGAAATTAGTGTTATGTGATTTTCAATTTTTCTGCTTGTTTCTTCAATCTCTTGATGTTGGGCATCCATCCTAACTTTCATATTCTCTTTGGAGTGTAAGTTCTCTTGCTAAGACATGTGGTTGTGCCAGAAAGTTGTAATAATCATAGAAGTCTATTTGATCATGGTACGAGTAACTCGGCTGATGTTGAGGACTGTTTTTCTATGGCATATGTGTTGTAGAAGTAATGCCATTATCGTAGGCAAAAATGCCAGCTTCTTCATCATACCATGGAAAATTTTGTTGGTTATGTCATCGGTTGTAAGCTCCAATATGGTCTCTATGGCTCATTCTCTAATCCTCCATGTTCCTAGAAGTACCTAAAATAAACGAAACTAAAAATAAAATTAGAAAAATAAATAATAAAAGGAAAATAATCACAAAATAAAACAAATACAAGTAAAAATCAAAACAATAAACTCCGTTGCAATCCCCGGCAACGACGCCAAAAACTTGTTGTGACCGAAATTGCTTGGCAAAAAGGTAAAATATGCGTTGGAAAAGTTAAGAAAATAATGCCAAGTAAGGTCTTTTGCATGCAAGTATACACGGTCGACAAGTAATACAACAATAAGCTAAGTATCGATCCCATAGAGATTGCTTTTGGAATTAAGTGTTTTGATTATTTACTTGCTCAAGGAAAAATATTGTTTGAGATGGAACTGGTTTTGAAAATGATTTAAAAGAAAAAAAATAAAATAAAATAACGTTGGCAAGGAAAGTTTGTAAAATTGATGATGAGTGTTGCAAGGAATGCCTGGTTTTCACGCTGCATGCGCCATGCCAGCCTTTAATAATGTTCTGCCTTGGCAAAGTTTTATAGATCAAATTCAAAGATGGTCATTGCCTCCGTCGATAGCAATGCCCTAAATTAACCATGTAAAAACCCCTATATGTCTATAGTGTATGTTTTCCATTAATTAATTTGATTAAGTTCCAATCTATACTCCCTAAGGGGTAAACTCACTCCCAAAGTAAGTTCATCTACTTGAACATCTTCTGTCGAAGCTTCTCACCTTAGGATCTGACAACTAGTTGTTGCCACCCAAGTCAGCTAAGATATTGAGTTACAAAAAACAAACTATGACAGCCGTCGAATGGCATAGAAGTTATAGAAACATTACATATCATGCCAGATAAATAAAACTATGCTGAAGCATTTTTAATTATTAAAAACAAAGCAAAACAACGTTTAATCCAAACATCCCTCACCAACTATTGAATTAGTTCATGGTGAGGGTATCAACCATAGAAAAAAATTCAACACTTCCCAACATCATCTTAAAAATAAAAACAACCAAATCGAAGGAAAATGAAAAAGAAAGAGGTCGGTCGATGCAACCTTTCTTGATCCAGCCCTCCTCAGTGCAACCTCTCCAGGCTGATGGTGGTGAGAGCTATGTGGAGATGGTGTGCATGGTGCTAAGCTATCTATCATGTCTCCAATGCTTGGAAATTCTCTTTATTTATAGGCATGTGAGGGGGGAAACCCTAGAAGAGTTTGAATTTCGACCAAGACCCATGATAAGTGCTCTATCTTATCACCTTATCATCTCAACACCGATTAGGACTGACGTGGATTGGTCTAGGGCTGACGTCATCGGACACCACTTTGTTGCCAAGGGACTTAGAAAAAATCTTATACCGGCATACTCTTGATTTTTTGGAGATGGTTCAAAATGCTATTTTCTCAGGATCTTATCCATTCCTAATTTTTCAGAGTTGTCCTATTTTTTTGGGCTGAGGCTTTATTGTCAAGGGGCTTGGCATACAACTGCTGGTCCTTCTGCGTTGCACTTCTAGCCACGTCTTAGCAATCTGCCTTGGCATCACGACCTTTGTTTTCCCTTATTCCTTTGCTGAGCGATCTGGCAATAAACCTGTGCCAAAAACAACAAAAACCCTTCAATCTGGAAAAAGGGCATCTACTAACTCCTTTATATGAAAAATGCATGTTTCTAACACTAAATGTACTCGAAAACAAACAAAAAGCATTGTGAAATAGGTGGAAATATAGTACTTTTGAGGAGTTATCAACAGCGGAGGCGAACCAACACCGAAGAGACCCAAAAACAAAGGTAAAAGAACTCAAAACCCCATTCGGTGGTTATACTCATGTACAATGTAAAAAATGAAAGAAGAAGAAAGACTATACCTCCAAAAAAGCTTGAGGCTCTTGGTTTCTTTTCTGGTCTATTACTTTCAAATCCCGCCTAGGGTTTACAAATGTTAGGGATTGGGTTATATATCGAAATATTACATGATTTTCATATATATAAAAATTAAATGAATGCTGCTATTGGTTGCCTCTGTCTATTTTGTTTGGATTCATATACGACTCTGAGAATGTTGGTTTGTTGGGGAAATGGTTCTAACATTCCCTGGTATTTCTTTTGCATTTCATCTGATTGTACCTTGTCTAATTTGATTCTGTTTTGCATGTGACGAGAGAGGAGGGGACCAGCCCCGGTTGCTGGCGTGGCTGTACGATAGTGATGTGGCATCGGAGATAAAGGCTTGGTCATGGAGGAACCCAAAGGGCGTGTATGAGTTTCACGCGCCCGTGAAGGAGGCCGAATGGATGCGTGTGTGGTGCGTGGGGAGATGAAGAGCCAGTGCGTATGGGCACGTATAGAATCTGGAAAGTTCCCTTGGCTGCATCTAGACCGTTAGATCAACAGTCAGATCTAATGGCCCAAATTTGGTTGCACATGGATAAAAAGAAGGGTTATCAAATTATTTTATTTGGGGTTTAATTATTTATGGGCCCTAACCGGCCAAATGTTAGGGGTTTTTTCTTAATGGAAACAACATAATAATAAGTAGTATTATATATATAAACATAGATCATTAACATGTACTAATAACACTCAACAAATAATACTAGCAATGTCTTTTGTTTTTCTTAGCTTTAATGATATATAGACAGGCATAACAAGTAAACAAAAGATAGAAAATTTAAGCCATGCCCTTATTTAGAAAATAAAGCGGGTTAACCCCTAGATAAAATTAGTGATTATAGCTACCCCTCTTTGCTTATTCTTGATAACGAGAATAAAGCAAATACCATAAGCACTAATTTTGTCCGACTTCTTTATTGGACGATCTGCTCCCCGAAGCGGTGAGAAACAAATCCAAATAACTTACTTTCTCGAAATGGAGAAAACAAACTGAGCAACGCTAGCATGTCACTCCGAAACAACAATGGACTAACTAGATAGCAAACGATTCATTCCTCCGAAGCGGCAGTGAACGAATCTAAATAATTTGTTTTCCCGAACCGATGAAAAAAAACTAGGTAACGTTGGCATGTCATTTCGAAATGGCAAGGGACAGACCAGAACAACAAACGATCCATTCCTCCGAAGTGGCAATGAATGAATCCAAATGCTCTGTTTTTTGAAAATAGCAGAAAACGATTAGGGTACTATTGGCATGCCCTTCTAAAATGGCAGCAGACGGGCCAAATGGTAAGCCATTCACTTGTCCGAGATAGTAACAAATGAATCCAAATAACTCGTTTTCTTAAAATGACAGAAGATGAAACCGACGAAGATGACATGTCTGTCTAGCAAATTAGATGTCCTCAAATGGTAGGTGAACTCATTTCCCAGAGCGACAAAGACAAATACGTTGTTGTGTTCCTTTGAGATTGTAGGAAACAAATGATCACTCTTGCCATGAAGATTCCATTCTTCTTGGACCTATAGGGGCGAGCTTTTTGCTATCCGAAAGCTCTTGAGCTAGGGGTACTTGCCTCTTTTGCTTCGAAATCTTGATGTGGCGAATTTTGAAGTCCTTCGCCTAAAACCCTATCCAGACCTTACTTTATCACCTTCTTTTATTCTCAAAGGGTTCTCGATCTTCCTTTGGATATCTGTGAGAAGACATGAAAAACTGTGATGATATGAGTTAGCATGCTCCTAACCTAGGGATGCCTAACTAAACATAATGCATGAATAATAACAATTTTAGACTTTCTCAGGCAATTTCTCTTCTTGCCCCCTTTTACTCGTGTCTTCTATTTTTTTTCTTCGTGATGGAGGCACTTCCCCCTTACTCGGGTTCACCCTTCATGCCCCTTTTTGAGTTCTTGAACCTTTTGTTCTAAAGTGCCCTTTTAGGTTTTCACTTTAGAGAATTTTTCTTTTCTTTTTTCTTTATTTTTCTTTCTTTTTTTCTTTCTTTCTTTTTTCTTTTCTTTTTTTTCTTGGGCGCCCTTGCCGATTTTTGCTTCTAGTCCCTCAGACTTCAACTTGAACAGCGTTCAATGCTTTTCTGTGATAAATCTTATCAATTTTGCCTTCGATGTCCTCTTGTCGCAAATTTGGCGAACTCCTTTCTTATTTGGGAATAAACCTGCACTTAATAGGTTAAATCATAATAATGCCAAGAAATCCTTTGCTTTTTTATTCTATGTCAATCTATCTGTGAAACAGGTAATAGGGACTAAAATACTACTTTATTGAAACTTGAGGGAATATTAGGATAAATTTGAAAGTCTTGGCAAACGTGAGAAAATAAAAAAGAAAAAAGATGAAGATGTAGATAACATCGATTGCATGAATGATGAGAACCCATCAACCTCGGCAGATTTCTCGCTGGCCACCCTTGGACATTTCCCCCAATGATATGAAGACCGAAGAATAAACCCTCAACCAAAATGAGGCTCCTCAGTTGGATGCCAAAATTTAAATCTATCTGAACCGTCCTTTTCAGATTTTCAATTTAGATCCTCCTTTGGTTTTAAGGCGCCCATTTTCGGGTTTTCACCTTAAACCCTCAATTTCCTTTTTCTTTTTTTCTTTCTTTCTCTTTTCTTCTCACGCGTTATACTTCTTGACGGAGTCCGAGTTTATTAGGTTTCTTAATTCTTTCCCATGCATCTCTGTTAGAATTAACGCTCCTTCAGAGCAAGCCTTTTTCACAACATAGGGCCCCTCCCAATTTGGCATCCATTTTCCCCGATAGTCTCTTTGATTCAACAAGATCTTTTAAGCACCATATCTCCCTCCAGAAACTCTATCGGGTGAACTTTATTGTTATAAGATCGCATCATTCGTTTATGATACATTTGATTATGGGAAATAGCTTTCAACATTTTCTCGTCGATGAGGTTTAGCTGGTCAAACCTAGTTTGCATCCATTCGGCTTCATCCAACTTTACTTCGTTCAAAAGTCGAAGTGATGGGATTTTCACTTTGACGGGTAGTACTCCTTCAGTGCTGTATACTAAGAAATATGGTGTTGCTCCGATAGAAGTTCTCACGGATGTCTGATAGGCAAACAAGGCAAAAGGGAGTCTCTCATGCCAATCCTTAAATGTCTCTGTAGTTTTTGCTATGATCTTCTTAATATTCTTATTTGCCGCCTCTACCGTTCCGTTCATCTTGGGGCGATAAATGGTAGAATTATGGTGTACAATCTTGAATTATTCACACACCTCAGTCATCATCTTGTTGTTCAAATTGGAAGCATTATCGATGATGATTCTTTCGGAAAGACCATAACGACACATTATTTCCTTCTTGAGAAATTTACAAACTGTCGCTCTTGTGATATTAGCATATGAGGCAGCTTCCACCCACTTGGTGAAGTAATCGATAGCCACTAGGATGGAATGGTGACTGTTGGAAGCCTTTGGGTGTATCTGACCAATGACGTCCATTCCCCAAGTAGCAAATGGCCACGGTGAATTCATGGTGTGAAGAGGCACCGTCGGGGTATGTATCTTATCAACATAGATTCGACATTTGTGACATTTCTTCGCGTAACTGATGCAATCTCCTTCCAAAGTTGACCAGAAATAGTCATATCTCATGATTTTTCTTGCTATAAAAAATCCGCTAGCATGGATCCCACATAAGCCTCCGTGTACCTCCGCTAAAATGGTTTCGACTTCTCGATCACTAACACACCTCAATAATATCTGATCCTTACTTCTTTTGTACAAGGTTTCCCCGTCAAGGACATATTCCAAACCTAACCTTCTGATAGTCCTTTTGTCATTATCATCAACCCCTTTTCGATAAGTCTAGAATTTTAAGTATTGGAGGATATCAAAATACCATGGGTTTCCATCCCCCTCTTCTCCCACAATATAGCAATGGGCCGGTACCTCAAAGGTTTATATTTTGATTTACCCCATCTCGGCTACCCGGCTTGCTTCGAACATGGCAACCAAAGTTTCTAGGGCATCGACCATCTGATTATTCTCTCTTGGCAAGTAGGTGAAACTAACTTATTCAAAATCCTTGACCAAATCTTGGATCAAGTCATAGTATTTGGCCAACTTTGGGTCTCTAGTCTCCCATTCTTTCCGAAGCTTGTAAATCACTAAAGAAGAGTCTCCGAAAACTCGAACCACCTTGACCTTCCTCTCTATGGCTTCTCGGATTCCCATAACATAGGCCTCATACTCGCTTATATTGTTGGTGCAAAAGAATTCCAACCTACTTGTGGAAGGGTAGTAGACATTTTTGGGGGAGACCAAAACTACCCATATTCCATGGCCGAAGGCATTCGATGCCCCATCAAAATAAACTCTTCATCCTTCCTTCTCGATGTAAGACGTCCCTTCGAACAGATCACAAATCAAGTCTTCATCTGAGAAACTGAAATCCAATGGCTCATAGTTGTCTGAGGCACGGCTTGCTAAAAGATCTGCCACCACACTTCCCTTTACCAACTTCCGACTCATATAAATGACGTCAAATTCTGACAAAAGCATTTGCCAATAGGCCACTATCCCGATTAAAGTTGGTGCTTCCATCAAAAACTTTAACGGATCTATTCGGGAAATCAAGCAAGTTGTGTGATACAATATTTATTGCCGGAGCCGCTTAGTAGCCCATACCAAGGCGTAATATAACCTTTGGATCAATGGGTATCGTGTATCACACTCGGTGAATTTCTTGCTCAAGTAATAGGCCGCCTTTTCTTTTTTGCATGTGTCATCGTACTGCCCCAACACATAGCCCATAGAGTTTTCAAAAACTACCAAGTACAAAATCAATGGCCTATCTAGTACTGGTGTTACTAAGATCGGAGGATTGGCCAGATACTTCTTGATATTTTCTAGTGCTCATTGACAATCTTCATTCCAAACTCTCGGGTTATTCTTTTGGAGTAATCTGAAGACGGGGTCACATTTATCGGTCAACTGGAGATGAACCGAGAGATGTAGTTCAACCTTCCCAAAAATCCTCGGACTTCCTTTTGAGTTTAAGGTGGCGAAAGATCTTAGATTGCTTTGACTTTGTCAGGATCAATATCGATGCCTTTTTGACTCACCACAAACCCCAAAAGCTTTCTTGATGTAACTGTAAAGGTACATTTGGTTGGGTTGAGCTTTACCTAAAACTTTCTTAGCATTTGGAAGAGTTTTCACAGATTTTGAATGTGTTCTTCTTCAGTTCAGGATTTAGCTATCATGCCAACCACTTACAACTCAATCTCCTTATACATCATGTCATGGAACAAGGTCACCATGGCTCTTTGATAGGTCACCCTGGCGTCTTCAACCCAAAAGGCATCACCTTGTAGCAAAACGTGCCCCACATTATCAAAAAAATAGTTTTCTCCATATCCTCTGGATGCATTTTGATTTGATTGTACCCCGAGAAGCGATCCATAAAGGAAAACCAAGCATGCCCTATGGTATTGTCAACCAGAGTATCAATATGAGGCAAGGGGAAATTGTCTTTAGGGCTCGCCTTATTAAGGTCCCTATAATCTACATACATACGCACCCTCCCATCATTTTATGGTACCAGCACTATGTTGGCCACCCATTCTGGGTACTTAGAAACCTCCAAAAATCCAGCCTCAAACTATTTTTTCACCTCTTCTCTTATTTTCAGTAACATATATCTCCTCATTCTCTGAAGCTTTTGCTGGACAAGCTTGTATCCCAGCCTAATAGGGAGCTTGTATATTACAGTATCTGTGTTAGGCCTAGCATATACTGGTATGACCATGCAAATAAATCCTTAAGTTCTACAAGCAATTCTACCAACTCTTGCTTGACTTTTGGTGATAAGGTACCTCTGATCTTTACTTCTTTCCTCTCTTTGTTAGTCCCCAAATTAAAAACCTCTATTCTCTCTTGGTGTGGGAGGATTTGCCTTTCCTCATTAGCCATCATTCTTGGCATCTCATAGGGAATTCCATCATCCTCCTCTTCTACCTCCGCCAAGTACGTGGGTCATTGAAAGTCTACTTCGAGATTAGGTTCCACATCATTCATACAGTTTATATTAAGAGGCCTGCACGATTTTGAAAGTGCGTAATGGGAAAGGAAAGGTATAGCTCACGATACGAACAAATAAATATATAAAAATAAACAAATAAATAAACAAATAAATAAATAAATAAATAAATGAATAAATAAATAAAACGGATAAATATGACATAGCTGCCCTTTTTACAAAGGATGTCGTTACTTTCGGGCAAAAGTAACAGGATTGTTCTGAGCATTACTTTGGTTGGTTCCTAAAAATGCCAATACGTCCCCAAAGGTCTAATTGTTGAGCTTTTCTTCTGGGAGGCAAGGGCGAATCTTGGCCAGAAATCGATTAGCCTTGCTCTCGTCACCAATCATATCCACATTCATCTCTTCGAAAGCCTCACTGATCAACTCTTCTTGGAGGCACCTCTCGCCTTCTTGGTTTGCCTCTTGGACATCCACCTTCGTGTTTCGAATTTCGCCAAACATAAAGGAACCCTTAAAGTATTTGTAGATGATAGGGGCCCATGGAATGTCCTCTCCTCTAAGCCTAGCCTTCCTTTGCTCTTGCTTCCTCTTCCATTCTTGCTTTTTCTGTAAGAAATTTGGCTTGTAACCGAGTCCGAAATGGTTAACTTTGTGGATCACCTTGATGGGACGAACACATCCTTGTAGATTATTTCCCAAGCCTTTTTTTCTTTGCTCTTTTGCCTATGGTCTTGTATACCACCATCTTAGTACAATTGGACAAATTAGGGCATAGAATCCTGTTTCCTTCAGCAACAAAGGTAGCATTGACAAGTTCCAAGGCTCTAAAGGCGCTCTCCATTGCTTCTTTATCAGTATGGATGTATTGTGTATCCGAAGTCACTGAAGCGAAGATGTCCTCTTTGACATTCACTGTTACTAATTTCCCTTCGGTGATAAACTTCAACTTTTGATGGAGTGAAAAAGGAACAACACCGGCTGAGTGTATCCATGGCCTCCCTAACAAGCAATTTTAAGATGGCCGGATACCCATAACCAAGAAATCGACCACATATTTAGTGGGACCAATGAGCAGGGGTACTTCTATTTTCCTGACCACATCTCTTTGGGTCCCATCGAAAGCTTGCACCATATTATGACACAGCTTCATATGTGAACTATTGATTGGTAGTTGTTGCAGTGTGGCTAAAGGCATAACATTCAACGTGGAGCCATTATCAATTAGCACGCCCGGTAACACATAACCTTACAGTGAGTGGTGATGTTTAGGGCCTTGGTATACCCTGTACCTTCCCCTGGGATTTCATCATCACCAAAGGTAATGCGATTAACGTTGGTGATATGGTTGATAATCTGATCCAACCTCCTAACTGAGATGTTCTTTGCAATATAGGTCTCATTCAAAACCTTCAACATAGCCTCACGATGCTTCTATTAGTTTAGTAAAAGGCCGAGCACGAAAATTTGAACTGGCTATCTCCGAAGCTGGTTGACGATACTATACTCGCTGTGCTTCAAGAACCTCAAAAACTCTTGTTCTTGGGTTTCTGTGACCGACTCTTTGATTCTCGGTGGCAGTCATCTCTGAAAACTTTCTCAGGTTTAACTTCGACTTCCTTCCCTTTCTCCTTTGGTTCCTCCGGTGCCTTTTGGTTCTCTAGAGCATAGCATCGGCCACTCCTCATGAGATGCCCCATGTCCTTCATCTCTCCGGCCTTTGGCTTCAAAGGTTCTTCTTGAATGGGTTTTATCCTTATCTCTACATCTTTTCTTCGTGTAATCTAGAAGAACCCGACATTGTGATGCTTGCAGTGTAGTTCTATGGAACCATCTTCGTATCCTTGAAAGGAAACGACCTTGGAGAAGTAATTATCATCTTGGGGGCTGCCTTTGGTGCGCTTGTCTCGCTTGACTTGAGACCGAGGACGAGCGGTCTCTTGGAACTATACTTGGTCTCTTGGCTCTTCGATGCACAGACTTCCACTTCTTTCCTTCCTCTCTCTTCTTCAAAAAACTTAATATTTTTTATCCATTATAGGTTGCATCAGTTGATGGAACTCCTCACAATCTTGAATCTCATGATCTCCCAATTGATGGTATTCACAATATGGGCCACAACCTTCTTCCACAATTACCATTCCTCGGTCAATGAGGCGTGCCATACACAAACGTTGGAAGGCCTTCCTTAAAGGCGACCAAACTTTGGACACGTTTTCCCTAGTTTTTCTGGCATTCTCGTCTTTGATAGAATTCACGCCTTGGCCTTCGTGATTTGGTAGAGGGTTTTTGGTCGTGCTCGATTCTCCTAATTGTAATGCTCCGGCTCGGATTAAGTTCTGAACGAACTTCTTGAACACCAAACAATTTTCAATGGAGTGTCTCGAAACATCAGCTTGATATTCGCAATGAACCTTGGGGTCATACTATGATGGTAAGTTGGGTTGTAAGGAGTAACATGATAAGGACAAACTAAATCCGCCTTATATAATTGTGAGTAGAGCTTTTTGTAAGAGATTGGCAAATGAGTGAAGGATCTCTCCTCACTTTCCTTCTTGGGTCCCCTATCTTCTCTCTTATTGAAGTTTCTAGAACCCCCCGCTGCGGCCTAGGGCTGAGAGATAGTGAAGTTCTTGGTTGCCTCGAAGGTGTTTGTATTGTTCACCTCGTGGTCCTTTTTCTTGTATTGTTTGTGTGAATGATCCCCTCCATTAATTCTTTCGGTCTTGATGGCTGCTTTGATGCGCTCTCCAGTCATGACTATCTCTGTAAAATTGCTAATAGGGTTGCTGATCAATCGATCATAAATCGTCCCTTTTAACGTGTTTACAGACATTAGGGAGATCTCGTGCTCAGGAAGCGGTGGTTGAACTTGCACTGCCACATCATGCCATCTTTGAGCGTATTCACAAAGGGTCTCGTTGCACTTTTGTTCCATACCTTGCAACAACAATTGGTTGGGAACCATGTCAGTTATATGCTTATACTGATCAGTAAAAGCTTTTGCCAAATCCCTCCGCGACTTAATTTGAGCCCTTGTTAGCTAATTATACCACATCGAAGCAGATCCCACTAAGCTGTCCTGAAAACAGTGAATTAGGAGCTTCTCGTTGTTGGTAAACCCAACCATCTTCCGACAAAACATCACTATATGAGCACTGGGGCAGATGGTTCCATCGAACTTTTCAAAATCATGAGTCTTGAACTTATACGAGATCTCTACATCGGGGACGAAACTGAGTTTCCTAGCATTTAACCCATAGGAACCATCTTTGTCTTCCTTCACTCAAAAATTTTCCTCTAGGTCATTCCGAGTATCCTCTAATTGCTTAGTGAATTCCACTTTTATTTGGTTCAACTTCTCCAACTCATCAAAGTCTGGGATACTGTCCCCGACAATTTTGGGATTCCCGAAGGTCACCCCCGGTTGAGTTTGAGGAGCTAGTCCAATATGAGAGGAAGATGCCCCTTGTGGAGGATTAAGAGAGAGATCAACAAGCAGAGGGTTCTGATGATCTGGGCATGAGGGCGATCCCCCGAGTTTTGGGCAAGATTCTCAAGGGTAATCTTGCCCCTCGGATCTGGTCCTAGCTGAGCTTGCAGCAACTGGGATATCTCATTCATCATGTCATGCTGAGACTTGATGATGGTGTCCCTTAATTCTTTTTGGGCTTATTCCATCTGGCCACGTAGGTCGGCCTCCAACTTTGCAAAGCTCTCCTCCATTTGCTTTGACATGAGCGAGTGCGATAAGGGTGTGGAATATGATACTTTTTAAGAAGCAAAATGCAATCTTTCTGAAATAGAAAGCCGTTCAATTAAAGAATGGCAATTAATCAGAAATGCAAGCAATTGTACTAATTAGATGATTATTAGCTTTTACCAAAGAATGCAAATGAAAGAATTATCGTTAAACGACTTTCATTAATGTAAACGTTGTCTTGTTATAATAACTTAAAGAGAACCAACTACACATATGGCTTTAAGGTAGTATCGAGGTCAATGATCTCCCTCAGAATCCAAACAATCCTTTCTCCTTCCTTAGAATCATCGTCCACACAGTCATGGAGTTTTGTGGCGTCTTCCGTCAAATCTATACTTTCCGGTCAACCTCTTGCATTTGAGTCATCCAATGTGCCAACTCTTGTTCTTGCCTCAAAATTGTGTAGGCGGAGAAGTGCAGTTGCTCCAAACTCGGCGTCGGGCATACTTGAATCGCTCCCCTAAGGCTTGCCAAGTGGTCATTGAGCTGTTGAACCTCAGTTTCCAATTCATCGACGCGAGTCATCAAGACTTGATTCTCCAAGTTGCTGGCCTTCAGCTTGCTAGTTGAACCCTTATGCATAAAAATAGATTTTTCTAAACACTTCACTTGATCTTTCAAGGCTTCGTTTTGGTGTTGTTCCTTCTCGATCTGTCTCGAGTGGGAGATTCATAGATTCTTCATTTCTTTAGTTAAAGTGAGTGCTCGATCTTTGTGCTTGTAAAACATTCTTTTGTAGTTCTTAGCTATTGCTTTCTCTTCCTTTAATCAGAGTTCTAACCCTTCACTTGGTCCGCCTTCCGCAACCCTCTTTCTCTTATTTAACCTTTTAAGCTTCTGAATCTCTTCCTTCTTCATCTTGAGTTCAAGTTCCAACTCATCTCTTTTCCTTTGTAGATCTTTAACCACTCCTTTAAACCGTGTCTTCTCTAATTTGAAGTCAAACTTTTCTTGATGGGCTTTCTCCTCGAGTTTGAGGTACCTCTTTCGCTCTTCCTCAAGTTTTTTTCTCATCAAATCGGCCTCAGTAGGAAGTGTGGCCAATCTCTCCTCCATAGATCTCTTTCCATCGGGATTCAAGTGGGGAATATTGTCGTTGACACGATTAAATTGCCATGCTTCATACTCGGGAGTGACCATGTGTGGAGCATTTACGATCCTAACCCATCTTGCGTTGTTCCAAGTTGAAGAAGCATTGTATACCATCATCTTGTAGCCCTTTTCTTTTGCATAATCTACATTGAACTCATTTAGACCTTTGGTGGCTGGCACAAACTGTTTCGAATCGTACTGTCTCAAAACTAGAAGAGGTGCATATGCGGTATGCCCCCAAAGGCCAAGTAATGGCACACATGAATGCTCTCTACATCTATAGAGAATGTTTTTTTCCAACAACCAAGGTTCTCTCCAAACTATATATTTCTCCTTTATATTTCAGAGGACGTCTTGCCATACTTCCTCGAATCTTCGGGTTGGCCAATCATTCTTTCGTAGGAACTCTTCTAAGGCGAGAACTTGCCATCGTAGAGGGGTCTTGAAAAGCTGGGATTGGACCAAAGGTGGCTGTAGAATCAAACAGTCAAAAGCTGCTGCATCCTCGAAAGTGACCTCCACCATGCTCTCGACAGAACCTCAAAGATTGAAAAGTTTCAACAAAAATTACAGGTACTGGATTAGTCCCGCTATCCAAATGATCAAATAGATCCAAAATCGATGGATCGATGAGTCCCAATGCTTGAGGAAAGAGTACCAATCCATAAATCAACAAAGCAAAGAGATTTCGCTGAACCCGACCTACAGGATGTACAGAAGCTAAGGCCAAGATCCCCTCCCACTTAAGATACTCTTTATTGTTCCAAGTTGTGACTTGATGTTCGACCCAAGATGACAACATATCTGAGAACTTCTTTAACTTACCCCGAAAAGATTTGTTCTTACTTGGCTTAGAATATACCTGATTCATGTCAATCTTCTTGCAATTTATGAGGTCTCGATATTCTTCGATTGTCAGAGTTAAATCAAAGTTACCAATCATGAAGCAGCTGTAGGCAGAGTTCCAAAAACCTACCAAGGCTTGTAATAGTGCTTGATCAACTGGAACTTCTAGCAAGTACGCAATGTCACCATACTCTTCTCTGAAAGTACTATTGATTTTAAAATCCCAATTGTCCCAAACTGGCTTCAATTCAGACACATCATTGAACTCTGTATTCATGAATGTTGTGGTTGACATGGCTAATCTGAACCCAGTGGCAACACTGTCTCCATCATGTAGTTTCTCCCCTTCCCACCATATCTAAACATCGGAATTCTTTTCATCGCTCTTACGGACTAAGTCTCCCATTGATCTAGTCTTTAACTTCAAACTATTTCCAACTCAATGTGCTCTTCATGATATGACAAGATATGCAAAAAGGGTAAAAGAGGAAAAAGAAGAAAAGAAAAAGAAGCTTTAGTTATAAGATATTAAAATGAAAATGAGAAGAGGTAAACGCAAAACGAGATAAGCATAAGACAAGCAAATAAGGAAATAAACCTAACCACATGAATTCTAGTTCGCTAGGGTTATCCGCATGGCTCTAACGGGGTAGGTTTCCTAGATTTTCACACATGGTTTGGTTCTAATCGAGGGTACCCGAACCTATCCCATTACCTATTAAGGCAACAAGAACCCCAATTCTGGCCCATTACAAGCTTGCGAATTGGTTTCGGTTCAAGTGAAAATATGAACTAGTGACATGGAGGGTTGCTCACGTGTTAAGAGGCGTGGATTCTGGAAGTGAATTACTGACCCGTGGAGGGCTACTCACATAGGTATATGGCGTTTCACTTCCACTTAAAGGACGGAGCTCGGGTATAGAGCTTGATGAATATGATGCAACAAAATGTCGGTGATTCCTTAGAAATTAAATGAAAAATTAATTAGAAGTCCACCAATTATCAAAGCCCGTGCAATCTTGGCCAAATTTTCAGGAAATGATCAACCTCGTTAAACTTAATTGAAATTTCAACATTTTCCATCATTTTAAGGCAACTAATATTCTTTTGGCCTAACTCTCTTTTGTTTTTTAAAAACAAATTTCTTTCCCCAACGGAGTTGCCAGGCTGTAGCGACCCATTTTATCTTTTAAAACTATAAGAGTTTCACAAGTTCGGTGCTACGGGTTGTCCCCAAAATCATTATTTGAAAATTGGTTTTAAAGGAGATCACTTTTGAAAATCTTCATTATTTTGAAAACGATAAAAAAACTTGGAGTCGTCACCGGCCACTTGGGTAAGGTGGGCCGGACAACATAGAAAACCAGAGATTCATTATGAAAAGGTGCAGGAGTTGGTTACGTGTGGGGAAGGATTAGCACCCCATCACGCCCGGGAATCGGTACTTGAATATTTGCTGCTTTCAAATTGATGGAATTTGTTAGAATTTGAATTGAATTTAACTCGGCGTACTTAGTTGAAAATTTGACCTTAATTACATGGGCTTCATCAAGTTGGTAGGTTCGAATTAATTGGACATTTAATTAATAATATTGACGATACATCGGACCATAGACTAAATCGACATCATATAAGCTTGATTGCCGTGTTAGTTTATGGTTCGGATCTCGTACGTTACCTTTATGCATGGTGCAAGCTATTGAAACATGATTTAATGATTTTGTCAAGTTTAAACTTTACCTTGATTCGGTAAGAATCAATTCAAATATTTGGTTAACATCCTTTGAGCTCCGACTGTTACGAACAAATATCAGAATTGATAGATACCTCATTTTTGTGATTTAAATTGATTAATTTAGAATAAATGGGTAGTATGAATGACAATTAAAATAAATGTAAAACAAAAGGCTTTAAAATAAACAAAAAGAAAGCTCACCTAAGGCCCTAACCTAAAAGGGCCAAATTATGGATCATCCAATTAGTGATCTAGTTATTAATTAGGTGAATCTAATATTAACCCTAAATTAATTAGCCCTAAAAGACTAAAAACCCTAACAAATTAGGAGTTATCTTGTGATATGATAACTAATTCAATTAATTTTAAACTAGTATCCCAATAAGCCCAGAATACTATTTAAAATAAATCAAGCTAATTAATCATAGCTTTTAATTAAAATGTCAATCTAATTTCCATGTCAATTTTATCTTAAAAGATAATTAAAAGCTGTCCAACTAATTTAATGAATTTAACATTTATCCCAATGAGTCAAGGGTAAATTTAAATTCACTAAATTAATTCTAACCCTAATCTAACTAAGGCTCTAAAAGGCTAATCCTAAATTAATCTAATTAATTTAAAGATCGTGCCCCTATGAGACGAGCACACGATCCTAAACTAATTAAGTTAATTTGTCTAATTCTAATCTAAAACTAACTTAGTAACCTAAAGCCCAAAAACTAAGCCCAAGGCCCACAAGGCTAAAGCTAACCTTAAGCCCAAACACACAAGGGCCCAAACATCTAAACTAAACCCAAATGAAAACCCACATGTATATACTCTTAAGAAAATATACTTTAATTATATATTATATACTGTATAGAAACATATATTATGTACCCCTTTTTCCTTTTTAAGTACTATATATTATGAAACTATGTAATATAATATATTATCTAAAAAAACTATATATTATATATTATAACATATATTTTATAAAAAAAACATACATTGCACGAAATATATATTATATAAAACATATATCATATATCATATATCATATGGAAGTTGTGTATTAAATGCATATATTAAGAAAAATTATATGTTATATATCTACTATAAAAAAACTACATATTAGATGTATTAAAAACCTATATATTATATATATGTTTTTTTTTAAAAACTATATATAATATACTAAATAAAACTATATATTAAGTAATACTCATACATTAAACACCCAAAATTAAGCATAAAGCAATATATCCATATATAAACAAGGCAAACAACAATATCAACATGAATTAAAAGTTGGAAAACAAGAAAATACAGATGCAAAACAAGAAAATAAATATGCTTGATAAAGTAGGGTTTGAGTTCTAGAAAAGGGACCGAACTGAAATGAAACAAAATTGAAAGGCCAAATTTTAAAAGAAAATGGGGGTGAAATTGCAAAGGTTTGGAAAATCACAAGGACCTGGAGGGTGAATTAGAAAGGCAGAATGGCTTGGGTTCGTGATTATCCCACGTGGAGGGACTGATATTGTAATTTGCCCATGCAGAAGGACTACGAGCGTAATAAGGTTAGGGCAAAGGGTTTTAAAACGATAATATTCCATTTTCTAAAACGGCCCGGATATAAAACATAAATTTTTTAAAACAAAAAAAGTTTTTAACTTAAACTCTTTCCCAGCTCTCTTTTTTCTCCCAACACAGGGATGAACACAGCCGAAGGGCATCGGCTGAACACAGCAGAGGCGAATCGAAATCGATGAAACCCAAAAATAGAGGTAAAAGATCTCAAAACCCCATTCTGTGCTTATACTCATGTACGATGATGTAAAAAATGAAAGAAGAAAAATGAGTATACCTCCAAAAAACCTTGAGGCTCTTGGTTTCTTTTCTGCTCTATTAGTTTTGAATCCCGTCTAGGGTTTAAAATGTTAGGGATTGGGTTATATATAGAAATATTACATGATTATATATATATATATATATAAAATCGAATGAATGCTGGTATTGGTTGCCTCTGTCTATTTTGGCTGGATTCATATGTGACTTTGAGAATGTTGGTTTGTTGGGGAAATGGTTTTGACATCCCCTGGTATTTTTTTTTGCATTTCATCCAATTTTTCCCTTGTCTAATTTGATTCTGTTTTGCATGTGACGAGAGAGGAAGGGACTAGTACCAGTTGCTGGCCTGGATGTACGGTGGTGATGTGGCATCGGAGATAAAAGGCTTGGTCATGGAGGAACCCGAAGGGCACGTATGAGCTTCACACGCGCGTGAAGAAGGCCGAATGGATGCATGTGCGACGCGTGGGAAGATGAAGAGCCAGTGTGTGTGGGCGCATACGAAATCTGGAAAGTTCCATTGGCTACATCTGGACCGTTAGATCAACAGCCAGATCTAACAACCTGAATTTGGTTGTGCAGGGATGAAAACAAGGGTTATTAGATTAGGTTATTTAGGGTTTAATTATTTATGGGCTATAACGGGCCAAATTTAAAAAATATGTAATAATTTTTTAGGTTTTTAAATATAAATGGACTTTATAATATACATATATATGGGCTGATTTATTTATACAAGTTGCGCTTCTATTTAAGTAATATAATGTATATACATATCTATATTTTTCGGTTTAATTATAATAACATTATATAAGATAATATAATATTTGTAACGATAAATATAATAATAATGAGGGTAACAACGATAGTAACAAAGGAAGTAATAATAATAAAGATAGCAAAAAGGAAATAGTGTACTATACTAATAATATTTAGGGTTTTTTTTCTTAATGGATAACAACATAATAGTAAGTAGTATTATGTATATACACATAGATCATGAACATGTACTAATAGTACTCAATAAATAATACTACCAATGTCTTTTGCTTTTTGTTGCGCGTAATAAGTGCTCCGCAATTGTGCAAGTGTACATGTCGTAAGTTATAGTATAAAAGATATCGTCTCCACGGGGATTGGTGCCACTTCAAGAATCTAGTCTCTTGCACTGTAAAAGTAAAATAACACAAGTAGAGGATTGTAGGAGTTTAAACTAACAACTAAAGTAAAAGAGCAATAAAGTAAATAAAGATGTAATCAAATGAGAGAGAATATACCAGGTTATCGTGAGTAGAGGAGTGATAGCCGATTGGATTGTCTTGGTAAAAGAGTGCAGCGACAACTCAGTTGCCGTGGCAACTTGCGTAGTTGGGTTGCCTTGGCAACTAGTAGAACGGTTGCCTGGGCAACTGTTTGGGCGACTAGGCAACAAACTTCAAGGTTTGGTAGAGCGTTCTTCAATGGTTTCTTCTTATCCCTAAGTCGAAACTCTAGCTAATTGTGCATGCCTTGACAATACATCCCTGCGTGAATCAAGGGTGAACAACAACCAATCTTGAGCTCCTCTTAGCCATTGAAATCCTAAACTTATTCCTAAGTCAGATTAATCTTCACCATCGATAGATTGAATAAAGACCATACTCATTCGTTTCATGAATCTAACTCTCCTGATATTAGATAAATAGATAGATTTACGAGATTCTCTTCCAATTCACTCGCAAACAAGAATAAAAACCAAGAATGAGTAAACCTTTAATTGAAAGTGCAAACTCTATTACCTAAACAAAATCCAACCGTTTCTCACAACCACAAAACACAATAACCTTAGCCAAATAGATTTAGTTCATTGCTAGGTTCCAAAGAAACATAAAACAAAGTTTTCCTAACATAAACCTAATCGAAAAAGAAAAGAAAAAGATGAAGATGGTTGAAGCCTCTTGTTGAATTCTCCCCTTGCACATACATGGAGTTGACGACTTGGTCCTCTATTTATAGGGCTAGGTCAAAGTCATTCTTGAGGAGGAAGTTAAGTTGGAATTAAGTACTTTTAAAGAATATAATTCTTTATTATATTTAAATTCATTCTAGATCTTCTCCTATCTTCTTGGGATTTAATCTCTCTTTGACCTCTTCATGGAAATCCAACCCCTTTAGGATTTAGCTTTGCTCCACGTCACACTGGATTTATCCAGTCATCAAATTCGGCTGCCATATCATCTTATCCATTCTTGTCGACAATTGCCCTGACAACTAGCTCAGCATATCCTTCATGCACTACCCTGGCAACTGCGTCGGCATCTCCTTCTTGTATTGCCCTGGCAACTAGTTCCAGCCTTGCTAGGGCAACTAATTCTGCACACACAAAAACAACTACCGGCAGTACCCTTTTTCCACAAAATTAAGCAAAATATGAAATCAAGCTTGTCCACCAAGGAAACAATGCTTGTTCCAACTAAAGGCATGGCAAGCAATTTATGTATCCTAAATTCAGTACTTAAGATGAATGCAACTAAACATGATAACTAACTAGTAACAATCCCCCAATCTCGAGTGAGGCATTGTCCTCAATGCATGCAAAGAAAAGAAAAATAAAAAATAAAATAAAATGCAAACGATGACTTACTCCGAGAGCTCGTCATCATAGATGATTAGTTTCCTTTTGGTTGGTGTCTTAATTCTTTTGCTTGAATGCAGTGGTTGCTTCCTTGTTGCCGATGGTGGAACCGATCCTCGTACGGGGGTGTCCTCATCATTGGCTTTTCGCTTGGGCATGGAGGATTCGACTGGTGTGGTCTTCGTTGGTACAATAGAGGACTCGTCCGAATCTGAAAAATCGGACAATGATTCAGCACGAGTTGGTTCGGGCATAGGCTCTTTTCCTTTGTCTTTTGTTGTGGTTACCGGGGCGTCTTTAGTTTTGGTTGCCACGACATCTTCAGTGTTGGTTGCCGTGGTAGCTGTTGGGGTAGGCGCTGTGTAGGTTGCCGCGACATCATCTGTTGCGGTTGCCGTGGCAACTACTTCTTTGGTTGTCGTGGTAGGATTTTGGCAGGAAAGATAGGGACGAAACACGGTTGTCCGGGTAATTTTCCAGGATGACTTGGGTGATGGCATTGTTGTGGTCCTTCATGTACCACATGAACATTAGTTGCCAGTCTTCAATTTGCTGAAGGCGGTTCGCCAACGATTGTAAGAGTGCTTCAAGTTGTCCCGGGGTTGCTGTCCCAATTACCCGGGCATCAGTTGCCTGGGCAGCAGGAGTTGCTGAGGCGGCAGGAGTTACCGCGACAACTGTAGGCGTTGGGGATGTTACCGGTTCCTCTCCCATTAACTTTCAGATTTGTGCTCGATTCCAACCGAACTTTGGTATGGCCTTTTCATTGGTTGACTCACATAGGGCATACATCTCCTTGCAAAGATTGGAGATTAAGCAAGGGAAGAAAAGAGAACCCTTGTCTTTCATGCTACATACAAAAATTTCATTGCAAATAATTTTGCCAATGTTAATGATGCGATTATGCAAAATAGAATGTATGAGCAAAAGATGAGGTGTATCAACGGTAGTATTGTTTGTGGTGGGCATTAAAGAAGTTTTAACAAACTTATTCCATAATTTTGCCTCGGGTTTAAGATGAAGGCGGTTTATCATGCCCTTATATTTATCGTCGTTCCAATGAGTCCCCGGTAGAGTGAGTTCTTGAAGCACCTTGTCGAGTTGCTTGGGCGTGAGTTGATCAACAAAGGCTTGATGCTCGTCCTTCTCAACGTAGAGCCAGTAAAAGGTGTTGATACTTTTGGGGCTTATGAGGATAGCCTTGTCACGAACAAAAACATAAGGATTATCCGGGTTAGGCGAGTGAGCATAGAATTCTCTTACCTATGAGATGTTGCCCAGTTCCGATTGATGGCGAAAGATTTGCCACTTTTGGTGTACAATCTTTTTGAAGATGAAGGGCTCAAGACCGAAATCTTGATGAGAGTTGGAGTATTCGAAGCCTTGTTCTTCACAAATCTTTTGGCTTTCAAACTTGGAGTGAAATCGTTCTTGAACCGCCGGTGTAGCAAATTTCTTGTAGCTTGGTTCTTTGGAAGAACTTGGATGCACCAAAAACTTGAGTTTTGTTGCCATGGATGATCTTGGTTGTGAGTTGGGTAGAAACAAAGAAAAGAAAGCAAAAGAAACTAAAGAGTTGCAAGGTGAAAAGTAGGAATAGGTTTCTTAGAAGTTAAAGGTGATGGGTTAAATAGAAAAGATAGGTAGTAAATATGGTGGGTGGGTTTGATTGGAAAGAAAGAAAACAAGGGTTTTAATTGGGGGAAGGGGCGACAAAGGGAATTGGGGAAGGGTTTTGCCGGCTATGTAGGATAATTAGGGTAAATTGGAGGCTTAATATAAGCCTTAGATTTAGCCCATTAGTTTCCTTGTTGAAGAAACTTCATTCTTGAATCCAATTCCTCTTTATCTTGAACTCTTTTCCTACAATTCAAGAACAAATAAAATAAGGATTAAAATTAAAGATAAACTAGTAAATAAAATAAAAAGAAATAAATAAAGATGTGCAAAGAAATTCTTAAACCTAAAATTAAAAAATAATTAAATAAATACGAAAGAAAGATGTACTCTTAACCTAAAGAAAATAAATAAATCTATCCTAAGAATAAACGAAATTAATAAAATAAAGTAAATATAAAAATAATAATAAGTTCGAATAAAAGAAAACTAAAAATAAAAGGAAAATATCAAAAGGAGAGCATGCTCATGCATCTCTTAAGGTGACCACTTCTTTGTTACGTTCCATATGGGCACCGTTATAGTGCTTCAATCTTTGTCCATTAACTTTGAATTCATGTTCATCAGTTGTGGACTTGATTATCACGACACCATGGGAGAATGGTTTGACTACTTCAAATGGTCCCGACCATCTTGATCTCAGTTTTCCCAGGAAAAGTTTCAGCCGAGAATTGAATATGAGAACTAGTTGCCCTGGCATGAATTGCCGTGGCAATAGTTTATTGTCATTCCATTGCTTTGTTTTCTCCTTGTAGATTCGTGCATTGTCATAGGCAAGTGCACGAAATTCTTTTATCTTATTGAGATCTAGTAAACGCTTTTTGTCCGGCACATTCCCAATCCATATTCACTGTCTTGATTGCCCAATATGCTTTGTGTTCGATTTCCACCGGTAACTGACGAGTCTTACCATAGATAAGGCGAAACGGGGACATTCCCAATGGTGTTTTGAATGCGGTTCGGTAAGCCCAAAGTGCTTCGTCTAGTCTTGTAGACCAGTTTTTTCGGGAAGGATTGACAACCTTCTCGAGGATATTCTTCAATTTTTGGTTAGAAATTTCTGCTTGCCCATTAGTTTGTGGATGATATGCCGTGGCAATTTTGTGTGACACGCCGAAGCGTTGCAACATCTTGGCAATAAGTCTGTTGTCAAAGTGATTGCCTTTATCACTGATAATTGCTCTCAGCATCCCAAACCGTGTAAATATATTTTTCTGCAAGAATCGTTGCACGGTCTTGGAATCGTTGGCGAGAACTGCAGCTGCCTCAACCCATTTAGACACGTAGTCGACGACAAGTAGAATGTAGAGGTTACCGAATGAAGAAGGGAAAGGTCCCATAAAATCAATCCCCCATACATCGAACAATTCCACCTCAAGGATGTTTTAGAGCGGCATCTCATGTCGTCTAGAGATATTGCCTGTCTTTTGGCAACGATCACATTGCTTGTAAAACTATTGGGCATCTTTATACAGTGTTGGCCAATACAAACCAGATTGCAAAACTTTGGCCGCAGTACGTGTTCCTCCAAAATGTCCTCCATAGGGTGAAGAATGACATTGCTAGAGTACATTCTGCTGCTCCTCTTCAGGGACACATCAGCATATAACCTGATCTGCATATTGTTTAAACAACAGTGGCTCGTCCCAGAAATAATGCTTAGCATCATGGCAGAACCGCTTCTTCCCTTGATGAGTAAGGCCATAAGGTAAAATACCACAAACAAGGAAATTAACTAAATCAGCGTACCAGGGTATTGCCGAGGCATTCGTGGTTGCCGAGGCATGTGTTGCTGTGGCAACTGCTTTCGTGGTTGCCAAGGTATGTGTTACCGTGGCAACTACTTCCGTGGTTGCCGAGGCGTGCGTATCTGGAGTTGTTGAGGCATGCGCATCTGGAGTTGCTGAGGCATCAGGGGTTGCCGAGGCAACTAACAGTTGCTCATCCGGGAATGCATCACATATCTCCAAGTCCGCGTCCTCTTCCCTATTGCGTTCTAAGCGTGACAAGTGATCGACAACTTGATTCTCTGTTCCTTTTCTATCCTTAATTTCAATGTCAAACTTTTGTAAAAGCAATATCCAACGAATCAAACGAGGTTTGGCATCATTTTTAGCAAATAGATACTTAATTGCAGAATGGTCTGTGTGGACAATTACCTTTGTACCAATCAAATAGGATTGGAACTTGTCAAATGCAAAAACTATGGCTAGTAACTCTTTCTCCGTTGTTGTGTAATTCACTTGAGTGCTATTAAGAGTTTTACTAGCGTAGTATATCACATGAAAATTCTTACCTGTGCGTTGGCCTAGGACTGCCCCTACTGCAAAATCACTCGCATCACACATGAGCTCAAAAGGTAGTGTCCAATCGGGTGGAACGACGATGGGTACCGAGGCAAGCTTTTCCTTTAGGGTTTTGAATGATTGGGCACAAGAATCATCAAAATTGAAGACTTTATCCTGTTCAAGCAAATTGTACAAGGGTTTAGTAATCTTATAAAATTATGAATGAACCTTCTGTAAAAACCTGCAAGTCCAAGAAAGCTTCAGATTCCTTTAACCGAACTTGGTGGCGGCAATCTCTCGATCACGTCCACCTTGGCTTTGTCTACTGCGATTCCGTTGGATGAAATCTTGTGGCCGAGCACGATTCCTTCATCTACCATAAAATGACACTTCTCCCAATTAAGGACTAAATCAAATTCTTCACATCTTGCCAACACCTTCTCTAAATTGTCGAGGCAACTGTCGAAGTCATCACCAAATACGAAAAATCATCCATGAAGATTTCAAGGAAGTCTTTGACCATGTTTGAAAAGAGTGCCATCATGCATCTTTGGAAGGTTGTTAGGGCATTACACAATCCGAACGGCATTCTTCGAAAAGCATAAGTACCGCATGGGCATGTGAAGATTGTCTTTTCTTGATCTTCTAGTGCTATGGCAATTTGATTGTAACCTGAATAACCATCAAGAAAACAATAAAAAGGGTTTACCTGCAAGACGATCAAGCATTTGATCAATAAAGGGTAATGGGAAGTGATCTTTCCTAGTGGCTTTGTTTAGCTTTTGGTAATCCATACAAACCCTCTAATCGGTCACAATCATGATTGGAATGAGTTCATTGTTTTCATTACTTACCACCGTTATACCTCCCTTTTTCGGTACACATTGTACCAGACTTACCTATGTACTATCAGAGATAGGGTATATGATGCCGGCATCAAGCCACTTGATGATTTCTTTCATTACAACCCCTTTAATGGCATGATTCAGTCTCCTATGGGCCTCAATCTAAGGTTTGTGATCATATTCTAACAAAATCTTATGCATGCACACTGCCAGACTAATTCCCTTCAAGTCGGCAATTGTCTATCCTATCGCCTTCTTATGTAGCATCAACATGTCGATCAGCTTCTTTTCCTGCTCAGGTTGTAACTTAGAGGAAATAATTACAGACAATGTTTTATCGGTTCCCAAGTAAGCATATTTTAGTTACCCTGACAATTATTTCAACTCAAGAATCGATGGTTGTTCAGTAGAGGGCTTTTCGAGTTTACCTTCCTTACCTGAGTAATCCAGTGGCTCAAAGTATGTACCTGATCGTTTGACTAACCAATTTTCCTGTTCTTGTTGTTCCTCATCGATCAGTTCTTCATACTCCCTAGGATCTTCTAGATCGGCAATGTGGTTGCCGAGGTAACTAATTTCCTTGTCAAAGTCAAACTCTGCCGTGGTGTGAAGACGTTGGCATTCTTCTGGATCATCGACATGCTTTAGTGTTTGGAACACATTCAGTTTAACTTGCTGGTCATTCACCCTCATCGTGAGCTCTCCCTTTTCAACATCGATCAAGGTTCTCCCTGTTGCTAGGAAGGGTCTCCCGAGAATGATAGGTGCATGCTCATCTGCTTCACAATCCAAAACAATAAAGTCAGCGGGAAAAATAAATTTATCAACTTTTATCAGTATGTCTTCGATTTTTCCCTCTGGATGCACATAGGATTTGTCGGCTAGCTATAGCATAACTTTTGTAGGTCTTGCCTTCCCGATTCCTAGTTTCTGGAAAACTGATTTAAGTATCAAGTTTATGCTTGCTCCAAGGTCACATAATGCTTTCCCGACATAGTGGTTTCTGATGGAACATGGTATTATGAAACTCCCGGGATCTTTCAACTTGGGTGGCTTGTGATTGTGCAACATGGCCATGCATCCCTCTGTTGCGGCAACTGTTTCAAACTTTCATAGCCTTGTTCTCTTGGACACAATGTCTTTCAGAAACTTGGCATAGTTTGACATTTGTTTAATTGCCTCAACCAACGTCAAGTTGATGTGGACTTGCTTTAGGATGTCAAGAAACTTCTTGAACTGATATTCTTGTTTTTTTCGCTTCAACCTTTGTGGGAACGATGGTGGAAGTCGGATATCTTCAATCCTTTCATTGGTCTGAAATCTGATTGATGGCATTGCCGGGGCAACTAGAGTTGCCGAGACATCATCAACTGGGGTTGTTGTAGAATGCTTATCGCTGGTTGCCGCAACATGCTTATTGTTGGTTGCTGTGGCATGCTTATCTTTGGTTGCTGCGGCATCGTCAACTGGGGTTGTCGTGGCATTTCCTGGTTCAACATCTGAGGCTTTGCCGCTGAGTTCATCTTGTTCTTTTTGTGGAGTTTTGCTTTATGAACGATCTTGAGCTTCTTTAAGTTGTCGGCCACTTCTAGTGGTGATCGCCTTACATTGCTCGTGGCCAGTTCCTCTTGCGACTTAAGTATTGCTGGGTAAACCTCCTTGCGGTCTAGTATTCAGGTTTTGAGCAAATTGTCTGACTTGAGTTTCCAATGATTTAAGTGCCGCCTCTTGGTTCTGTAACCTCATCTTAGTCCTGTTAATAAAAGCATCAGTTCTTTTCGTGAAGTTACTATTCTCAGCCATATAAGATTCAGTTTTTAGCATAAAAGCATTGGGAGAATTTTTCAAAGAACTAGATGTTGTCGGTTGTTGTTGTGGCAATTGTTACCGTGGCGTATCCTGCTAGAATCCCGATGCTTGTGCATTCTGATTGTTCTGATTTAGAGCGTTGTTGGGATTACTCTATGAAAAATTTGGGTGCTTCTTCCAAGCTGGATTGTATGTGTTGGACATCACATTGTTGTTTCGGTTGTAATTCCCCACATAAAAGCTGGATTCTGTGTACATTCAGAAGAATCATGGTTACCACTACATAACTCACAAAAGGAATCTACTACCTTGACCTCCTGTGTGTTGTTTTGTTTTTGCATGTTCTGGACCATCTTGGTTAGAGTGGCCAATTGTGCCGAAATTGAGTCTGATGATCCCAGTTCATTATTGTGGCTTGGCGTCTAACTTATCCTTTTCTCGCAGTTGGGAACTGATAATCATTCTTGGCGAGCCTATTCAGAATTTGCATTTCTTCGTCTGGCGACTTGCCTAGGAGTATGTCATTTGCCGAGGCATCTAGCATCATCCTTGTTGGTGTATTCATAGTGTTGTAAAACATTGTTACTTGTTTCCACACTGGAATCCGTGTAGGGGGCATTTGTGTAGAAGTTCTCTATATCGCTCCCAAGCCTCGTACATGGATTCATCATCTGCCTGCCGAAAAGAAGTAATTTCATTACGAAGCTTATCAGTCAAATTTTTAGGATTAAATTGAGCAAGGAAATCACGACATAAATCGGTCCAAGATCCTATTGATCCGGCTGGAACACTATTTAACCATGCTTTCGCCCTATCCCTCAGTGAATAGGGGAATAATCTTAGTCGTAAAACATCTGGGGTGACTCCTTGTATTTTGAATGAGTTGCAAATCTCAAGGAAAGATTTAAGATGCTGTCTTGCATCTTCAGTTGCTGAACCACCGAATTGACCAATTGTGTTGATCATATTGAACATCACCAGCTTCAACTCAAAGTGGTCAGCTTCAATTTTAGGTGTGACAACTCCTAGATTAAGTCCTTCAAGATCTTCCTCAAGATAGTCTCGAATAGTTCTATTTCGTACAAGAATCACTCCTCCTCCTGCTGGAACATCCTGATTTATATTGCCGTCTTGATTAGCCATTGCTACTCTTAACCTTCGTCTAAGTCTTTGCAAGGTTTGTTCGATTTCTGGATCAAAGGGATATTCTGATGTAGTTGGTCTCGCCCTGGTCATATACCAATGAAAAACCAAAGTTTGTTAACCCTTCGAATCTTAAACAATAAAAATAAAAGTGCAAGAAAATAAAAACAAAGTTGCTATTTCCAATCCCCGACAACGGCGCCAAAAACTTGTTGCGCGTAATAAGTGCTCCGCAATTGTGCAAGTATACACGTCGCAAGTTATAGTATAAAAGATATCGTCTCCACAGGGATTGGTGCCACTCAAGAATCTAGTCTTTTGCACTGTAAAAGTAAAAGAACACAAGTAGAGGATTGTAGGAGTTTAAACTAACAACTAAAGTAAAAGAGCAATAAAGTAAAAGAAGATGTAATCAAATGAGAGAGAATAGGCCAGGTTATCGTGATTTGAGGAGTGATAGCCAATTGGATTGTCTTGGTAAAAGAGTGCAGTGGCAACTCAGTTGCTGTGGCAACTTGCGCAGTTAGGTTGCCTTGGCAACTAGTAGAACGGTTGCCTGGGCAACTGACTGGGCAACTGTTTAGGCGACTAGGCAACAAACTTCAAGGTTCGGCAGAGCGTTCTTCAATGGTTTCTTCTTATCCCTAAGTCGAAACTCTAGCTAATTGTGCATGCCTTGACAATACATCCCTGCGTGGATCAAGGGTGAACAACAACCAATCTTGCACTCCTCTTAGCCGTTGAAATCCTAAACTTATTCCTATGCCAGATTAATCTTCACCATCGTTAGATTGAATAAAGACCATACTCATTCGTTTCATGAATCTAACTTCCCGATATTAGATAAACAGATAGATTTACGAGATCCTCTCCCAATTTACTCGCAAACAAGAATAAAAACCAAGAATGAGTAAACCTTGAATTGAAAGTGCAAACTCTATTACCTAAACAAAATCCAACCGTTTCTCATAACCACAAAACACAATAACCTTAGCCAAATAGATTTAGTTCATGGCTAGGTTCCAAAGAAACATAAAACAAAGTTTTCCTAACATAAACCCAATCGAAAAAAAAAGAAAAATATGAAGATGGTTGAAGCCTCTTGTCGAATTCTCTCCCCCTTGCACAAACATGGAGTTGACGGCTTGGTCCTCTATTTATAGGGCTAGGTCAAAGTCTTTCTTGAGGAGGAAGTTAAGTTGGAATTAAATACTTTTAAAGAATATAATTCTTTATTATATTTAAATTCCTTCTAGATCTTCTCCAATCATCTTGGGATTTAATCTCTATTTGACCTCTTCATGGAAATCCAACCCCTTTAGGATTTAGCTTTTCTCCACGTCACACTAGATTTATCCAGTCAATAAATTCGGATGCCACATTATCTTATCCATTCTTGTCGACAATTGCCCTGGCAACTAGCTCGACATATCCTTCATGCACTGCCTTGGCAACTGCGTCTGCATCTCCTTCTTGTATTACCCAAGCAACTGGTTTCAGCCTTGCTCGGGCAACTAATTATGCACACACAAAAACAACTACCAGTAGCACCTTTTTCCACAAAATTAAGCAAAATATGAAATCAAGCTTGTCCACCAAGGAAACAATGCAAACATGCATGAATGGCTAATAATGCAACTAATATGAGCCTAAGTCTAGCAATAATATGAGTAAAAAGAGTGAATAAAATAGTACTTTTAGACACTTAACATTTTTCTTAGCTTTAATGATAAATATATAGGCATAACAAGAAACAAAAGATAGAACACTTAAGCTAGGCCCTTATTGAGAAAATAAAGTGGGCTAACCCCCGGATAAAATTAGTTATTATAACGTGTAGGAAATGTCCCCTGGTGAGTTGAGACTTCTAAGGAGGTTGGAGAATAATCCTACTTTTCACTACGAAAACATATGCACTCTTAGGAATATATGGGTGCATTGTCTAGAGGGAAAGAGGCCCAATGGTTGGGATGAAGTAGATTTGAATATTTGTCCTGATGCCTCTTTGGCGGGTGTGCCCATTCATATAGAAGCTTGGCCGTTTGGTGAAGGGGTTGGCGAGCGAGTGGTGAGGGTGCTTTTGGGTGTTGAAAATGAGCTGAGGAATTTCTTTTCTGAGTATGTTGGTGTTCACACTTGACCTTGGAAGTATCGTGATGAGTATGATCCTTCAGATAGGGTTAGCAGAGAAACCGCTACTGCGGCATCGTGGGGCTACGCTAGTGCTAGTCCCACTGGCTCTGGTCATGGTAGAGGGGGACAAAAGCGGGTTGTCTCAAGCTCTCCTTCCCTATTCGATTCTAGGGATAAAGGGAGCTGCGTCCGTTTGGAACGCAGGATGAAGAGGTGCATGGATAGAGGTATTGGTTCAATTTTTTTTGTGGGAAGTAAAATTTCACTGTCTGTTGTAAGATGGTGGTGGTAATGTGCGTTCTTTTGCAGAGGTAGTTGGCTTTTCTTCATAGGGTGTGGATGATGAATTGGGGGATTTTGAGAAGGTTGTAGCTATGTCAGCTTCTGCGTCTAGTAGCGAACTTTTGGGGTCTCCTAGCTTAGTGGAGGTGATGTCATCGGGGGCTTTGAATGCCAAAGAGATTAGCTCCCCTCGCGCACCAGCCTTATCGCCGATGGTAGCATCATCTGTAGGCGTGACTACCTTTGTTTCTTGTGTAGGGAATCTTTATGTTTCGTAGAGTGGGCCTATAGGGGTTTCGGTAGATATTGTGGAAGCAACACGAGAGAGTGTAGCGAGGTAGATGAAAATTTACGGCTCTAAGAAGGGCCTCTTAGTTGTCGAGGACAAATCATTAGGAAAGAGGGCCGTGTTGAACATTGAGGTTGTGATAGATGCTGTGAGATTTGACTTTGATGCGCTCCCCACTGTGAGTGAGCATCGTAGTTCCCTTCATCCTATTGCGGTTAATGTTGCCAGAACCATTGTTTCTGTTGGTTTAGATAGTATTTTGACTGCTTTTCGTTCATCCCCAAGTGTGTTGATTTGCTTGTTCGTGTATTTGATTTAGTGTTGCTGTTGTCTGATTGTGTTAATAAATTATGTTTGTTGATCCCTACGCAGGGGTATTTTCATGCTCTATTATTGCGCATTGTTTTTGCGGAGAGCGTTCCTCCTGCATTGACGCCTATTGATATGGTGGATTTGGTGAAAGCTATAAGGACTCCTTTGGTGTCGTCGCCTACAGTTGTTTCTTCTAGTAAGGGTGGTGGGCCTCTGACTCCATGGAAGGTGTTTTTTCCTTGGAGGGAGATTCTAGAAACACAAGGTCGGTTTCACCCCGAGTATGCCTCTAGGAGGCTATTTGAGTTGTACTCCAACAGCGTTGGCACTTCAAGGCCGTGCAACAGTATTTGGAGGATTGTCGAAGGCGGTTGGTGTTTTATTCAAGAGTTGGGCTGTGTTCAGTATAACATAGAGATGAACACGAAGGCTTTTGTTAAAAAAATGAGCAGCTTTAGGCAAAAGCAAAGGTTATGCTGCCCTCCTAGAAGAAAATGAGTAGCTTCGATCAAAGGCAGAAAGTGATGATGAATGCTTAGTAGAGTTGCGAAAGAATCATGAGGTGAATAATCAGTTGCGTATGGAGGAATTATGCAAACAACCCGCAGAAGAGATTGTTGACATGAAAGCTGACTTTGATCGCACTGCCAGGATTAAGATGAAGTTGTTGGAAGCTACTGAGCAAAGCTTGAAGGCTGAAATTCAAGGTTTGAAAGAGGAGCTAGAGCAGTAAAAGAATGTAGCAAAGAAGAGCTTTGCAAAGTCTACAAGGATGTTGATTGAGTTAGAAAAATCTCATAAGAATCAAATTATTATGTTGAAAGCAATCCACGACGTTGATGTAGCTGATAAAGTTAAAGAGGATGCGAACATGACCTCTGTCTTTATGATCGAAGGAATGGGCAAGGCTTGTGATGTGATAAGTATTCAAAAGTACTATTTTTTCTTACCCTTTTTACTCATATTATTGTTAGACTTAGGCTCATATTAGTTGCATAATTAGCCATTCATGCATTAATCCATGTTTCCTTCCATCGTTGAGCTTGATTACATAACTTGGTAGTTTTTGTGGGAAAAGATGCTGCTTTGGTGTGTTTTGTGTGTATGTGCAAGATCACTTGCCAAAGCAAGGCTAGAGCTAGTTGCCAGGGCAATGCATGAATGAGATGCCGAGCTAGTTGCCAGGGCAATGCATGAAGGAGACGCCGAGCCAGTTGCCAGGGCAATTGTCGACAAAGAGCAAAGGTGATATGGTAGTCGAAATTGATGACTAGACAAGCCCAAGATAACGTGGAGCAAAGCCCAATCCCAAAGGAAATTGATTTCCATGAAGAGATTAAAGAAGAATTAAATTCCAAGAAGATAGGAGAAGTTCTAGTAGGAATATAATTATAATAAAGAATTATATTCTTTAAAGATAATTTAATTCCAACTTAACTTCCTCCTCAAAGAAGGACTTTGACCTAGCCCTATAAATAAGAGGCCACATCGTCAAACTCCAAAGAGAAAAAAAAGAGGGGAATTTCGACAACTCCAAGGAGAGCAAGAGGAGAGAATTTTCGACAAGCTTCTAGGGCAAGGAGATTTCGACAAGCTTCAATTCTTCATCTTTTTATTTCTTGTTCAATTAGGTTCATGCTAGGGATTATTTATCTTGTGTTTCTTTGGAACCTAGCCATGAACTAAATCTATTTGGCTATGGTTATTGTGTTTTGTGGTTGTGAGAAACTATTGGATTTTGTGTAGGTAATAAGAGTTTGCACTTTTCTATTCAAGGTTTATTCATTCTTGGTTCTTATTCTTGTTTGCGAGTGAATTGGGAGAGGATCTCGTAACTTCATCTATTTATCTAATATCGGGAGAGTTAGATTCAAGAAACGAATGAATATGATCTTTATTCAATCTATTGATGGTGACGATTAATCCGGCTTAGGAATAAGTCAAGGATTTCAACGGCTAAGAGGAGCGCAAGATTGGTTGTTGTTCACCCTTGATTCACGCAGGGAGGTATTATCAAGGCATGCACAAGTAGCTAGAGTTTCGACTTAGGGATAAGAAGAAACCATTGAAGAACGCTCTGCAGAACCTTGAAGGTTGCTGCCCAGACGCCCAAGTAGTTGCCCAACTAGTCGCCCAGGCAATCATCGATTAGTTGCCAAGGCAACCCCGTTGTGCAAGTTGCCACGGCAACTGAGTTGCCCGTGCACTCTTTTACCAAGACGATCCAATCGGCTATTACACCTCAACTCACGATAACTTGGCCTATCTCTCTCAATTGATCTCATCTATTCTTTTACTTTATTGCTTTCTAGATTAGTTAAAACTCCTATAATCCTTTGTTTGTGTTTTTACTTTTTACAGTGCAAGAGACTAGATTCTTGAAGTGGCACCAATCCCTGTGGAGACGATATCTTTTATACTATAACTTGCAACGTGTATACTTGCACAATTGCGTAGCACTTATTACGTGCAACAAGTTTTTGGCGCCGTTGCCGGGGATTGGAAATAGCGACTTTGTTTTTATTTTCTTGCACTTTCTTTTTACTTTTCTTGTTTAAGATTCAGAGGGCTAACAAACTTTGGTTTTGCATTGGTATATGACCAGGGCGAGACCGATTACACCAGAATATCCCTTTGATCCAGAAATCGAACGAACCTTACAAAGACTTAGACGAAGGATAACAGTAGCAATGGCTAATCAAGACGGCAATATGAATCAAGATGTTCCAGCAGGAGGATGAGTGATACTTGCATGAAACAGAACTATTCGAGACTATCTTAAAGAAGATCTTGGTGGACTTAATCCAGGAGTTGTCGCACCTGAAATTGAAGCCAACCACTTTGAGTTAAAACTGGTAATGTTTAATATGATCAACACAATTGGTCAATTTGGCGGCTCAGCAACTGAAGATGCACGACAACATCTAAAATCTTTCCTCGAGATTTGCAATTCGTTCAAAATACACGGAGTCACCCCCGATGTCTTACGATTAAGATTATTCCCCTATTCACTGAGGGATAGGGCGAAAGCATGGTTGAATAGCATTCCTGCCGGATCAATAGAATCTTGGACCGATCTTTGTCGTGATTTCCTTGCTCGATTTAATCCTACAAATTTGGTGATAAGCTTCAGAATGACATTACTTCTTTTCGGCGGGTAGATGATGAATCCATGTACGAGGCTTGGGAGCGATATAGAGAACTTCTACACAAATGCCCCTACACGGATTCCCGGTGTGGACTCAAGTAACAATGTTTTACAACGCCGTGAATACACCAAAAAGGATGATGCTAGATGCCTCGGAAAACGGTATACTTCTAGATAAGTCGCCAGAGGAAGCAATGCAAATTCTAAACAAAGCTGTCCAAGAATGATTATCAATTCCCCCTCTACCGTAAGAGGAGGAGTTAGACGCCAAACCACAATACATGAACTAGGATCATCGATTCAATTTTTCGCACAATTGGCCACTTTAACCAAGATGGTCCAGAACATGCAAAAACCAAACAACACACATGAGGTCAAGGTAATGGATTCTTTTTTGTGAGTTATGTGGTGATAACCATGATTCTTTCGAATGTATGTAGAATCGGAATCCAGCTTCTACGTGGGAATTACAATCAGAACAACAATGTGATGTCCAATACATACAATCCAGCTTGGAAGAAGCACCGAATTTTTCGTGGAGTAATCCCAACAATGCTCTAAACCGAACAATCAGAATGCACAAGCATCGAGATTCCCAGCAGAATATGCCACGGCAAGCGATTAAAAAGAAGAACAACCGACAACATCTAGTTCTTTGGAAAATTCTCTAAATGCTTTTATGATGAAAATGAATCTTATATGGCTGAGAATAGTAACTTCATAAAAAGAACCGACCGAGATAAGATTGAAAAACCAAGAGGCGGCAATCAAATCATTGGAAAATCAAGTCGGACAGTTTGCTCAAAATCTGAATACTAGACCGCAAGGAGGTTTACCTAGCGATACTGAAGTCGCAAGAGGAACTGGCCATGAGCAATGTAAGGCAATCACCACTAGAAGTGGCCAACAACTTAGAGAGGCTCAAACCCGCTCATCAAACAAAACTCCACAAAAAGATCAAGACGAACCTAGCGGCAAAGCCTCAGATGCTGAACCAGAAATTGTCGCGGCAACCGGCAATAAGCATGCCTCGGCAACCGATGATAAAGATGCCTCGACAACTTGCGATAAGCATGCCTCGGGAACCCTAGTTGATAATGCCTCAGCAACTCCAGTTATCCCGGCAATGCCGTCAATCAGGTTTCAAACTAATGAAAGGATCGAAGATATCCGACTTCCACCACCATTCCCACAAAGGTTGAAGCGACAAAAGCAAGAATATCAATTCAAGAAGTTTCTTGATATCCTAAAGCAAGTCCACATTAACTTGCCATTGGTGGAAGCAATTGAACAAATGCCGAACTATGCCAAGTTTCTTAAAGAATTTGTGTCCAAAAGAACAAGGCTAGGAGAGTTTGAAACAGCTGCCGCAACAGAGGGATGCATGGCAATGTTGCACAATCGTATGCCACCCAAGTTGAAGGATCCCAGAAGTTTCACAATACCCTGTTCCATTGGAAACCACTATGTCGGGAAAGCATTATGCGACCTTGGGGCTAGCGTAAACTTGATGCCTAAATCAGTTTTCCAGAAACTAGGAATCGGGAAGGCAAGACCTACAACAGTTATGCTACAGCTAGCCGGCAGATCCTATGTGCATCCAGAGGGAAAATCGAGGACATACTGGTAAAAGTTGATAAATTTATTTTTCCTGCTGACTTTAGTGTTTTGATTGTGAAGCAGTTGAGCTTGCACCCATCATTCTCGGGAGACTATTCCTAGCAACAGGGAGAACCTTGATTGATGTTGAAAAGGGAGAACTCACAATAAGGGTGAATGACCAGCAAGTTACATTAAATGTGTTCCAAACACTAAGGCATGCCGATGATCCAGAAGAATGCCAACTTCTTCATGCTACGGCAAAGTTTAACTTCGACGAGGAATTTAGTTGCCTCGGCAACTACAATGCCGATCAAGAGGAACCTGAGGAGTATGAAGAACCGGTCGATGAGGGACAACAGGAAGAGGCAAATTGGCTAGTCAATCGACCAGGTACATACTTTGAACCACTGGATTACTCAGGTAAGAAAGGTAAACTCGAAAAACCCTCTATTGAACAACCACCGATTCTTGAGTTGAAACAATTGCCAGAGCAACTAAAATATGCATACTTAGGAACCGATAATACATTGCCTGTAATTATTTCTTCTAAGTTACAGCCTGAGCAGGAAAAGAAGCTGATCAAGATGTTGAAGCTACACAAAAAGGCAATAGGGTGGACAATTGCCGACTTGAAGGGAATTAGCCCGGCAGTGTGCATGCGCAAGATTTTGTTGGAAGATGATGACAAACCTTCAATTGAGGCCCAGAGGAGACTGAATCATGCCATGAAAGGGGTTGTAATGAAAGAAATCATCAAGTGGCTTGACGCTGACATTATATACCCTATCTCTGACAGTACATGGGTAAGTCCGGTACAATGCGTACCGAAAAAAGGAGGTATAACAGTGGTAAGTAATGAAAACAATAAACTCATTCCAACCAGGACTGTGACCGGTTGGCGGGCTTGTATGGATTATCGAAAGCTAAACAAAGCCACTGATAAGTGTTCAAAAGTACTATTTTCCTTACCCTTTTTACTCATATTATTGTTAGACTTAGGCTCATATTAGTTGTATAGTTAGCCATTCATGCATTAATCCATGTTTCCTTCCATCGTTGAGCTTGATTTCATAACTTGGTAGTTTTTGTGGGAAAAGATGCTGCTTTGGTGTGTTTTGTGTGTATATGCAAGATCACTTGCCAAAGCAAGGCTAGAGCTAGTTTCCAGGGTAATGCATGAAGGAGACGCCGAGCTAGTTGCCAGGGCAATACATGAAGGAGACGCCGAGCCAGTTGCCATGGCAACTGTCGACAAGAGCAATGGTGATATGGTAGTCGAAATTGATGACTAGACAAGCCCAAGATGACGTGGAGCAAAGCCCAAACCCAAAGGAATAAATTAACTTAAGAAAACTAAAAACTAAAAACAAAACGCTAGAGGTGCCCGAAACCGGCTCTAGTCGAATAAATTAACTTAAGAAAACTAAAAACAAAACACTAGAGGTGCCCAAAACTGGCTCTAGTTAAAACAAGTTAAAAAGAACCCAATAAAGTAATTTGAAAACCTATTATTTGCATAGAATCTGAAAAATCAACTTGCACACAACTCCACACACACTCACAAGAATTATAGTTTGATTCTGAGTAATTTCTAAGTTTTCCGAAAAATAAAAAGCCAATCATACTTTGTGCCCCGGTTCAGAGAATTGAAATCAAGTTCAAAGCTAAGTTTGTGAAAATTGAAGTCTTGGCAGGTAATTATGAGTTTGCATTGCTTGAGGACAAGCAATAGTTCGAGTTTAGGGGTGTGATAAGTGTTCAAAAGTACTATTTTCCTTACCCTTTTTACTCATATTATTTTTAGACTTAGGCTCATATTAGTTGCATAGTTAGCCATTCATGCATTAATCCATGTTTCCTTCCATCGTTGAGCTTGATTTCATAACTTGGTAGTTTTTGTGGGAAAAGATGATGCTTTGGCGTGTTTTGTGTGTATATGCAGGATCACTTGCCAAAGCAAGGCTAGAGCTAGTTGCCAGGGCAATGCATGAAGGAGACGCCGAGCTAGTTGCCAGGGCAATACATGAAGGAGACGCCGAGCCAGTTGCCATGGCAACTGTCTACAAGAGCAAATGTGATAAGGTAG